>JAWWEU010000125.1:58489210-58644227 GCA_035583155.1 Acropternis orthonyx
GCGATGTAGCGCAGGATCGCGTTGCTCTGGGTCAGCTTCGTGGGGCCATCGATGAGATACGGGAGCTGGGGGGGGTGTCAGGAGGGGAGGGGTCAGCCCCGGTGCCCCCCACACCCCCCCACCACGCCCCCTCCACCCCCCACTCTCCTCCCATCACCTACGTTGGGGAAGTCGAGCCCCAGTTTCTCCTTCTCGTTGGTCCAGTCGCTCGGGTCGTAATCAGGGGCTGGGGGGGGCGGGGGGGGGGAGAGAAATTGGGGGAGGGTCTCCTCCAGACCCCCCGCCCCACTCATGGCGGGTGCGGGCAGTCGGGGGTGCCCCCGCTCTGCCCCGGGAGCAGAGTGTCCCCCCACATCCAGGGCAGGGGAGGGAGGACTTTGTCCCCGAGAGGGGTCAAGGTCCGATTTGGGGGGTGGGACAGGGAAAGGTGCGCCCCCCCCCGAGCCGCAGGAGGGCCTTGGGAGGAGGGGGGTCAGAGGGACAGGCTGGAAATGGGGGTGGGGGTGGGGGTGTCCCCCACCCCCCCAGCTGGTGTCTGACACGGCACAAACCGGGGGGACGGGGGTCCCGGGGGGGTGGGGATGATTTGGGAGGCTCGCCCCCCCCCCTCACCTGGGCCAGGGCGGTACTGGCGCTCCTGGTAGGGGGTCTCCGTGTACTCCAGTAGCAGGCGGATGGCGTGGGCCAGCTGGGGGGTGGGGGGGCACAGCAGCCACCTTTGGTACCCCCGAAACGTCCCTGTGCTCCTCGGGATCCACCCTCCCCCAACCTGGGGCTCCCGGAACGGCCGAAACCCACCCTCGGACCTCCAACACCCCTCCTGGGACCCCCGGAATCCCCAAAACCCACCCTCGGACCTCCAACACCCCTCCTGGGACCCCCAGAACCTCCAACACCCAACGTGGGACCCCCGGAATCCCCAAAACTCACCCTGGCACCCCCAGAACCCTTAACACGCACCCTGGGACCCCCAACACCCCTCTCCCCGTGCTCCCCCTTCTCATGCACCCCCCGTACCCCACTCACCCCGCGGATGTCCCAGTACCCCAAAGTCACCACCATGGTGACCCTCCTGCTCTGCGGCTCGCGGGACTGGGGCGGACTGGGGCGGACTGGGACAGGCACGGGGGGTGGGGCTGAGCCCTCCCAGAGCCCTCCCCTTGCCCTCCCCCCGCGTCAGAGGGTGCCAGCCCGGGTGCCAGCCCGGGTGCCAGCCCTGGCACTGCCACCCCTGCCCGAGATCCGTCCCCAAACCCCTCCCCAACCCCACCCCCCCCACCTCGGGGACCCCCAAACCCCGCCCCACCCACTCCCGCCCCAATGAACTCGCAGTTTTACTTAAATACTTTATTTTTCATGCGCCATGGGGGGTTGGGCTCGGTGGGTTTGGGTTTGGTTGTTTTTTTTTTTTTTTTTATTTTTTTTATAACTGGTAGCATTTAAAGGTTTATGCATTTTATTCACCCTTTGTACTTGTGCAAAATGGAATACTTTAGAAAACAAAAAAATCCAGAAAGGGTAACTAAAGTTTTTTTCCATTTCTGCATAGCATTACAGAGGGATATTTACTTCTGTGAATGTTTCTCTAGTCATAAGGAAGCACGTTTTCCTTTTGGCCTCTCTCTTCAGCAGAGATTCTGACTGGAATATTACGTTCAAGTAAAACAAACATATTTCCTTATTTGCATGTAAATGTTGGCAAGAAGTATTCTATGAAATTAATAGTTTCCATATTTTGGAGATGATTTGCCTTTTATGTATTTAAAAATGTAACAATTCTGAGTGATTACAGCATTTTCAAAATTGTTTGGACTATGAGTAAAATCATATGTTATTCTTAGACTCCAAAACCTACTTGTCCCTCAGGTAACAACTGGGTAAGGTTTTCCAGAAAGGCATCTATTCTGGGAAACTTAAAAATAAAACAAAGCTGAACTCACAGTACCACTTCTTCAATTTCTTGTGCTCACATTCTGCATTTTTGTTAGAAATTCTTTTGAAAAAGTACTGGTTTTATGTTAGTCCACATGTAGTAAAGAGAACTCCTGATACTTACTCTCAACTCCTTAGTACCACAGTACAAATAACAATAATGCCAATAAAGTATTAGAGTATTACATAAAAATGTCATCTGGGATAAAGAGACGACATTTTTGTTTTCACATGTAATTTCCTTTTAGCTAGAAAAAAATTCCTTCACATGACACTGCTTTTGATAAATGATGAATGTTATGGAGTTGAATTTTGGTGGTAAAACAATGCAAGAGAGAATCTTCATCAGTGAACTTTTCAGGCATAGACCAACAACAATAAAATATGTCTAATTTAGAAAGAACCACAAAATACCTACTTCATCTAACATCAAACAAAAGTAACCATGAAGTATATCCAAATATCCTATAACAAATTTAAACCTGCAATAAAAGACAAAAGTCACAACTCTAATGTATCATAGATACACAGAATAGATGACAGGTACATTAATGTCCTAGATCCCTATAAAGGTGAAGAATTTGCTAACATATCTTCTAGACTGAAAAGGAAGTAAATTACACTTTGCACTCAGATTGATACCATCTTCTAATATGTCCTGACTGTAATACCAATGTCCCATTCTCTAAATCAAACATTTTGACTTAGATTTGCTGTCTGAAGACTCATTCTGTACACTTAATTTCTTACCTCTTTTCATCCTTTTCATGAGCACAGCAAACTCCATCTTGAAATAATTTTGATTTCTTTTATATAATTGAAACACAGAATAACACTGTTCACATAGTCAGAATCTGTCTTCCAACTTACTATAAAAATATATTTGGTCTGGCTGAGATGGAGCTCAGTTCCTCATAGTAGACCTCACAGTGCCATGCTTTGCATTGGTAGCTAGAGAAATTGAGGGCAACATCCTGGGAGGGGACACAAGCAGGCCAGCTGACCCATATTAACCAAAGGGATATTCCACACCATGTGACATCAGCTCAGATATACAAGCAAAGGAAAGGAATAGGAAGGGGAGGCATTAGTTGTTTACAATGTTTGCCTGCTGAGAAACCACTACACACATTGAAGTTCTGCTTCCCGGGACGTGGCCAAACACTGCTTACCAATGGGAAGTAGAGAATAAACCTTGTTATTTTCCTTTTCAATTGTGTGCGCACAAACCTTGGCTTTTGCTTTAGTAAACTGCCTTATCTCAACCTACGAGTCCTTTTCCATCTTATTCTCTCTCCCCTGTCTGGCTGGGAAGGGGAGTGATAGAGTGACCTGTGGGCACCTGGCATCCAACCAAGGTCAACCCAGTACAATGACTAATATATAACCTTTTTGATCTTGTGGTGCTGTTATTTTGTAACCTAAGTAGTTCATTTATGTCTTGATGTTTGTCCTCCAAAAGTGTTTCAAATGCCGTCATGCTCTCTTATAAAAAGCAAGACCATGGAAGCCTGAAAACCTCTCTCCACAAAATGGAGAAAATGCATGACTTTCACTTTGTACTATTAAATTTCACCCTATTTTGCACTAGCCAACACTGTCATTTAATTCCTCCTGTCAATGATCCTGTCATCTTCTGTATTAGTGGAAACTCCTAACCAGTATAAGTCCACAAATTACAAAAACTGTCACCTATTTTCCTCTCTGGGCATCTTCTCTCTTTTGTAGAATTCACATGAATCCTTGAAATAGGAACATCCTGTGGGGAGCTATCTAATTCTATACCTGAATTCAAATAGATGGATTCCACAGCATAAAGATAACAAGTCTTAGCAGAGAAAGTTCTACTATTTGATACAATATAGACTTCATAAAATAATTTTGAAAAATGCATCATACTCTATTTACCATCATATTCTAAAGTTTTCATTCCACCAAAATTCAGTATATTACTTGAAATACTATTGAAATCAATATAACAGCTCAATAACAGATTCAGAACACATTTTTTTTTCCTGTTTATGAATAGAGTTATTGCTCTTCTTCAGTCATAGATTATTTTCTGATCAAGTAAAAATCACGTCACTTTGGCAGTTTGATCGTGGCCAACACCCACCCAGCTACAACAAGCAATCCTTTTTTAAGACTGGAAGAAAATAGGATGTAAAGGAGAAGATTTGTGGATTGAGATAAGACAGTTTAATAGGCAAAGAAAATATCAGAATATTTGTATTATCTGCAACTCTTCCAGCACCAAATGAAATGCACAACACCACAGAGACTGCTATGAAGGAGGTTTGCTCAATCCCAACTATACAAGCTGCATAGAGTAAGTTCTCCAGAAAACACCGCCCTAGGAAGAGGAGTACGGGTCAACAACCTTAGAAACTGAGTCCTTGGACTAATCACACATTCTGTAGTTAACTATAGACAGATGATTGATTATATAAATCTATTTGTTCATTATTATTAAGAAAAATATTTTTTCACTTCTAAGTAGTTCACTTTCGAGTACATGGAATTCAAAGCAGAAAATGGATTGGAGAGAAAGGGACTTAATCATATAACGAGTAATGCAAGTGTAAGTTCAATAGAAAATGCAAAACAGCAAGTGATAAGTAGAACTTGGAACTATCAGGATATTTTAAATGTGTTCCTATCTTCCTTTTCTCAGGCAGAAATATGTTACAGTTTTATTCATACATCGTATTTAAACATATTTGGATGCATGCTCAATTAAGGTGAAAAGACAGTAATAATTTATATCCAATTTGTATATTCATTTTCCATTTTGTACAAGATATGAATGTCCTCATAGAAATATGCCAATTCATATATAAATACCATGTATGAATAAATATAGCCTCATTTATAGATTATTTTTGAAAATCAAATCATTTGCACAAATGTAACTTGTAATAAAGGATGAGAATGGGTTTATAGTGAATATCTCATTAAATAGATCAAAAGAACTGTTACTTTCACTTTTGTTATTAGAGGAATACTTATTAAATCTTTTCTACTCTGCATTTGACTGACTTTTTTAAAATTTTATTTCACAATAAAAATGTTGCACTACTTATTTTTAACTCTCACTTGGCTTTTACTTCTGTTTCATCTGTGTTTTTTTTTTAAATAAAGTGTTGATTTTTATCTTGAATTCCTTAATTTAAGATGTAGATAGGTCTAGAATGAACTTAAAGAAAAAGAAAGCTGCTTGAATGTTTACCTATTGTTCAAAAAGGACCATTTTCAGGCAAGCAATCCTGACTACAACTTTCAAGAAGAAATATTTTCAGAATTGTCTTTCTTTGCTCATAAAGTTTCCTAACTGGAAATAGGCTTTACATTCCTTTAGCTAAAAAATTTATCTTCTTCAAATGTGTAGCACCAATAAAGTGATGAAATGCATTGAAGATTTCTGTTGCACTAAAATGCATGCATTTTATTTATTTTCTTCATAACTTTTATCACACTGCTCTGGGAGTAGTGAACACTATTCAACTAAAGTTTTGTCTCCAAGTTACTGAAGTTCCAGATTTCTTAAGGCAAGTGTCCCATCCTGGCTCCTTTTAGAACTTCTTTCTGAACCAAGAATTTTTGAGGTTTGTATTAGAAATATTGAATTGGAAGTGCATATGACAGTGGTAGATCAACAGAGTGTCTATTTGACAAAAATGTTTCTGCAGTAGATTATTATGAATAATACATATTTAACTTATTTTGCATAGTCTTAAATGTTATTCAAATCACGTTAGTAAATTGCCTACAGTTTTAGTTGTTTTGACAGAGAAGGTAAAGTGTCTTGGCTGATACTGCACAAAAGTGATATGCAGGTTACTCACACTAAATCTTTATGATTATTTTTAAATAAAAGATGTGGATTTTCCTTACTGAAAGGTATTTTCGTGTAAAATGGCTATACAGTTGGAAACTCCATGGTCTTGTCAGTATGTTGTCAGACTATCTTAAAATTACTGAGGCAACTGTATAAACTTTCTGTTACCTGTAAATCAGAACAGTAGCAGGCATGAGAAATGTGGACATACAGTGTGGACATCTGTGGTATGTGCAGAATTCAGGCCAGCCAGTCAAGCATGACATAGCTACTTTCTCGCTCCCCCAAGCTCCGCTGTGACAGGAAGAGCAAAAGTGTAAGTCAAGACAAAGACAGTACAATAAGTGAAGGAAAGAAGGTGGAAAAAGAAGTTATGTAAAGGTAGTCAGCTCCATATGCAGACTGACACCCAAAGACCCTCCAAGCAATGGTTACCTACCCCAAAATTTCCTTCCCCTGGATTTATTGTTGAGCATGGTACTATATGACATGGAATATTTTTGGTCAATTTAAGTCAGCTCTCCAGGTTGTGTTCCCTCTCAACTTTTTGTCTATCCTTGGCCTACTCGCTGGGATGACAGAGTGGGAAAAAGGGAAAACCTTGCTGCTGTATAAGTACCGGGCAACAAAACACCAATGGTTCATTAACACCGGTTTAGACACATACCCAAAACACAGCACCCTATGGGCTCCTAGGTAAAAAATAACTCCCAGCCAGATCTGGCTTACAAACCATCCCTACAACCAGGCTTATCTATCTAGTTCCCTTCTATAAAGAGAAAATAAAATCCTGTAAACATGGTGCATCTATACCTTTTTAGATCCCTGCTCAGGCAGAGATGAAAAATATCCTCCAAGTAAAATCAGGTCATCCATAGATATCTCTACTTTTCACAGACCAGTTCAACAAAAAGCTGACCATTAGCCAGCAATGCATCCTCATGGCAGAAAAGGCCAACAGTTTCTTGGTCTTCTTGAGAAAGAAAGTTGTCAACAGGTTGAGGAAGGTGATTTGCTCAGCTCTGATGAGGAACATCTGGAGTGCTGTGCCCATTTCTGGGCAAAAAAAGATTTGAATTAACTTCAGTCCAGTGCAACCATTAATATAGTTAAGGACTGAAATGTCTGTCATATAAGGAAAGGTTGAGAGTCCAGGGACTGGGGACTGGGTGAGATTACTGAAGGTTCAGCCTGGACTCCTCTCAGTAGTGTCCACTGATGGGACAAGAAGCAAGAAATACAGACTAAAGCACATGAAATTCCACCTGTGCACAGGGGAATATATATTTTTTTTTTAATTAAGAGAGCTGTTACCACTGGTACAAGTTGCCCAGAGATGTTGTGGAGTCTCCATTCATGGAAATATTCATAATCCATCTGGATACAGTCCTGAACAGCCTGCTTTAGCTGTCCCTGCTTGATCAGGGGGTTTGAACTAACAGTTTCAAGACATACCTACAAGTCTAAAGGACTGTCTGATTCTATAAATTCAGGTATCAGAAAGAATTACCATAGATATGTAATTGCTGTTCAGAACATTCAGAACATAATTTTTTATTTCATAATTTAATATTTGATATTTATGTTGCTGCTATTCCTACTGTTCTCTAAAATCAAATACTCTAAAATAGTGTCTGAGCTACATTAGTTTAAGTTGTTAGGAAACTTCCTTTAGATTTGAGATATATTCTATGTGTAAATGATTTCCTTGTTTAAATAATCTGAAGCATATTACTGATATGAAAAAATTGCTTAAAAGAAAAAAACAAGAAAGAAAGAAAGAAAGGTAAATTGACAAGAAATATGTTTACTTTCATTACTAAGAAAAAGTGACCACAATAAATAGGAAACCATACTGTCAAAAATATCTCCCGCTACAACTCATTTAATGTTATTACATGTGGAAAGAGAATCATAGGCTGAAATCACCTTTATTCTTGCTTACATAAAGAACCAGCTATTTTAAGTGGTGCAGAAATAAGCATAATCTGTTGCTGTGCCAAGTATTACAGCAGTGAATTTGGCATGTAGAGTTATTCCGTGTGATATATAATCTAACAAATTTCCAAACAAACATTCTGGAAACAATTACAAGTAAACAAGTAACCCTGAACAAATACCACTGAAGTTTTAAATTGCATTTTGGTCACCCACGACCATCTAAAAAATTGTTCCGCAGAATTTTTATGCCTAGAACAAAAAGACCAGAGTTTTGGCTGTCTTTCCAAGTGAGAGTTTAATGTTGTGAATCATTAGGAAGCATACACATTAGTCTCAAAAATAATTGTTTGGTTTATAGTCACTTGAGGCTATAGTCTCAATCAGACCTCAGCTGTGGTGGGCTAGGAGAATGTGCAATTCCGTATAAATACAGTTTGTTGATATATCACTGACAGAAGCATATGTTACACCATTAACTTCCAAAACAAACATGCAGAATTGTTACCAAAGAAGAAAGAATGTTATAACATTTAAAAAATATATTTCAAGACATTTTGAAAATATGATAAATTCAGAGATGCATATTTAAATTCTTTATCTCGCTGTGACTCAAAAATATTAATAAAGTAATAACTATTTTAGCAATAAATAGTAATTGTCACAGGACCTAATATTTTTTATTAAGGTTGGGCATGTTCTTGGGAGGTCTGGAATGATGTCTATTCCCATTAATTCAACATGCAGCCCTTCAAATATATGCAAGGTTATTAGTAAAAACACTCAGTAAAACTTATGCTTTCTTTTTTTGTTTTGAGTAGGCATATTTTCACTTCTCTTTAGAAAGCTTGCCTCTTTTTTAAGCCATTAGTCTCAGAAAACTCTATTTGCATGGGAGATGTTGTGACATAAAGAGACATAAAGAGGAACAATAACTAAAAATTGAATTCCAGGGTATAGAAAGAACCTTGGGTTCCTACATAAGATGAACAACTAATAAGCAAATGTTTGTTAAGTTCTAGCATCTTCAGTGGTACAGTTCTGAAAGAAGTCACTTTACAAACTAGAGCATCAATATTAGTAATAATATTATTTTTAGATAAACACACTAGTTCAACAGAAAAACCCAAACAAATAAACAAGCCAACAAACCCAATCTGTTAAAGATCAAAAGATATTACTGTCAAAGCCATAACTGGTAGAATTATTTAAAAATATAAATCCAGGCCCACTCATATAAGCACTGGGTTCAGTGGGAGTAGGCCAAAGCAGTCTTTGTGCTATTGCATTTTCTAATGAAAATCCCTCTCTGAATTAAGAAAAGACTATCATTGTGTACTCCAGTAAATATAGTAGTAGGAATGTCCTCGGGGTGCTGTTCTAACTGTTAGGAAGAAGGAAGAAGTTATTTCCTCTGTGTGGATATTTTGGTTCTGGTAAAGTATGCAATTGCTTTTGGTCTTAACAATAAATTCATAGCTGATTTCCATTAGAGGAACTTTCAAAATCTCCCTATCAGTTCCCACTATGGAAAAAAAATGCAAATTACTCAATCCTCAAAAATATTTAATTACTTTATGAATGGAATTAATTTTTCATCTACAATGGCTTGAATAGGAAATGTACTGTTTTCCTTCTGAGATGCATCAACAAATGAATGATTTTGTTTTCTTGACATTGCATTTCAGTAAACCTGTCTCATCTATATTAGTGTACCAAAAGAGCAAACAGAGGAACATGAGAATGGAAGCAAAAATAAGAATATCAAACCTGGTTCCTTTACAGTTAGAGCCCATCACATAGTAGCCGTATTTATATTATTTTATATTAATAGCCCACAAAAATTCAAACAATAAATATTTCATGTTCCATGCCTTACAGGTGACAAAACATTTCCTCATAATCTATAGCAAAATCAAGTAAATTAAAAGTTATAGCTACCAATAGGCACAGGTTTTAAATCCAAAGTTCTATGACTATTTAATATTCTGTTGTGACTATAAACCAACAGATAGTAATACAAAGTATGATACACTGTAAACAGATGGCATTAATTTGTTCTGTGTAAACTTCACCTTTGTATATAAAAGAGTAGGCATAATATATTTTCCTTTAAGTTTAAGCAAGTAACTTGTGGAATGAACGAGAAGTCAAAGCTGGTATCCATTTTTAATGCAACAGATGTGTTTATATCTAAAACACTTCTTTAAAACTATACTTTATCAGTAACAAACATGACTGGGTCACAGAACTGTAATATCGTTCATTGTAATGCCAACAAGCTTTTTCACAGTTTGCCTCTTTCCTTTCCCCCTTTTATCTTGTTTACTTGTTCTTATTTCTGTATAATCAAGCCAAGGGTTTGGTTTCTGAATCTTAGCACTAAGAGAGGAAAGAAAACATATACAGGGCATTTAGCTGATCAGCCCTCCACCATTATCACCCTGTCAAACTTATCATTCTATTGCTCTTTAGTTTTACCATTTTAACCATTTGCAGTTAAACTCATTTTTAAAGACATAAGGGAGAGAGTTTGGAGTAAAAGGAGTCAGCTAGATAAGCACAGAACAAAAATGGGATTGCTGAATTAACATGTTTTTGTTAAAATGTGTACTTTCATCTGCATATCCTATATTCTAAATATTAAGAGGAGAAGGTATAGGGAGTAAAAGTAGGAAGCTCTATGGCACTTGTAGAATGTTACACCAATCCCTGAAACACAGAATCCTCACTGGCAGTGCTTGAACAGTTGACCTGCTGCTGATGCAACAGTAAAGAAATATTCCCTTCTCTGAGTAGGAATGTCCTTTATTCATCTCAGTGAGTGTAATGGTATACAGGGCAGGGAGAGACATGGTTTTGTGCTTTTTATTTGAGCATTTCAAGTTCAGCACAAATTTCTTCTTTTTTCCCCTTCATTCTGCCCAGTGGAAAGAAGTGTCTTGGTGCTTAAGCATCCAGAGTCCAATCACACTCCTGTATATTGGCAGTGTTATTCTTGGCTGAAGGGAAACCTCATTCAATTTTGTTTTCAAGGCCGTTCTAGCCCTCTAAGATAAGCAGCTGAGGGTTTGCTGAAGAACAGGGCTTCAGGCTACTCATTGCTCTGCAGCTGCTGGAAGCTGTTTGAAGTAAGGGCATTCCTTTTTCTCTCATAATTTCTCTGGCATACTTTTGGACCTTTTATCAAACAACACTTTACATCTAAGACTATTATGAAGTAACAGTTCATCTTATTCATGCTGTAGTTTAACCCCATTTAAGAAAATATCCACAAGGCTTCTTACAACTATAGCAGAAACACTTGTGACAAATATTTCCTTTACTTCAGCAATCACATACCAATGTCAATAAGCTACTTTGTCAGATCTGCATTTTTGCAGTTTATAATGTTTATATTGTGAATTGTTGTGCAGAAAATATGCCTCTTAGGTGGAGGAGTGAGTACAATGTTAATAGCTAATTCGTTAATGAATCATAAGAAAAGTATTAAAAATACAATTTTTTCCCACTTCCCTTTCTAATGAAAGAATGGGGAATTAAAACTACCCCAGAAGATCAAGATGAAATTAAAAGTCCTGCTGGAAACTGAGGAGCTGTCTGAGGTTTGATGGGTGCATACCCAGACTCAGAATCACGAGATTTTTCTAAGTTCCCACAAAGACAGCTTGATCTGAAGTGGCTGAATATCTATGCTCCTTGTAGCTTCAAAGGTTGTGGACTAGTGTACCAGGGAGCAATGAGTTTCAGGCTTCTCAGTGAGGGAGGATGAGCCACAAGCCAAGAGTGACCCACCAAAGTGATGCTTGCTCCAAGAAGCATCTGACCATGGTGGGTAGAGAAGGATGCCAAGGGCAAGGTCCCACAGCAGGCACAGCAAGGTGAGAAACAAGTCTCAGAGTCTGTCTAGGAGAAGAAGAATCAGATCCTAACACTGAACCAGCATCACTGGGGGAGGCACTGATGGTCCCATCTGGGCTGAAGCAGAGCCATGGCCTGTGTGAGGAAGGAGGTGCAGGTGGGGCTGGGTGGGGACAGTCAGTCCATAAGTGCTCTCATAGTAGATATTATGGCCCAAGGGTTTAAATGGGGTTTGAGGACTACATTAAGGTGGTGTTGATTCTGTTGAATCCCATCCTGGAACAGTTGGAGTGGCAATTATGCACTCTGTACAACTATTTTTAAATTAATTCCTTTTCTTCTTAGTGTAATGATACTATAATGTAAATCATCTTTTAAATTTGGAGTTGCATTTAAATACACAGAATAATTATTTTGAAACAGTTTATATAAACTTCAATTGAGGATTTGTCACAAGCCTTAAAAGGGAGATTTTGTATTGCTACAGAGCCACATGTATATGTCATAACCTTATGTCAAATGCTCTTCCTTCTTTTAACCTTGTCAAGGCCTTGCATTCTGTGGGATATGACCTATCAGTCCATTATCTTCTGTTATTTTCAGCCACATTCTATCTATGAAATGCTGCCATGAGTATCATGCATAAGAATTTTGGCTCTGTTTGTAATGTTAGACCTTGGAAGTGCACACCAGACAAAAGACTTGGGAGAGTAGGACCCTTTTGTTTACAGTTCTGCAAAGCTATACTATCTTGCCTTGTCCTCTCTATGTGCCAGGCATTGCTGGGACAAAGATCAGTATACTCTCATTAATGGTTCAAGAGGTGGGAGAAAAATTAGTTCAGCTCAACCTTTATGAAAAAGTTGAATTCAGGACAGCTCTTTGCCTTTGCTGATTTCAATAAAGGTATGTTGCAATACACCTAACTAGCTTTTGGATCTTCTAACTGGAAATTATAGGCTGTCACATAACTTTGCCCTATTACCTATGACTTGTTTATTGCAAGATTAGAAAAAAAAATCACCATGGAACTATAGTTTTCAGAACATTCCTAGCTTTTTCCTGTTCCACAATGCAGCATCTTGAGCTCGAGTTAAGCATTCCTATGTGACCCTGTAACAGTGTTTTGGTATCCAAGTTAGTATCCTTTTGTCAACAGCTGTTGTCATTACAATGCATAAAGTTTATGATCTGACTAAGGGGTAGACTTTCTCCTGTTACCATACTGCTGTAGTGATATAGACCCCCACCAATGAAGCTGTGCTATTTCTCTCTGAAGTTCAACATATTTGGGCCCTTATTTTTTCCTACATAATACTACAGGGCTCTACTGGACATATTGCAAAACATGTGTGTTGTCTGAAGTTTGGAAATGGATGAGATTTAGTTTCCCATTAAGTCTGAGGGAAGCAATGAACACTATTTGCAGGTGTTTGGTGAATGAAGTTTCTCTTTGAATTACAGTTTAAATGATACTAGGTGTTTTTTTACCACTGCTACAGGTCCTCAAGTCTTGTGTAGATGTGTTTTTAGCATTATTTATATGGAAACAAATGTTTTAGTGTAAAAGTTACTAGACTGGCCTAGTTATCTTAACAGAGACAAAAAAGATACTTCAGGGAGATATCTGTGGATTTAGCAGTTATGGGTTTCTCAAAATGGGGTTAGTCACAATTTGCTGGAATTTTTCAATGGTGTTTGCAGTAGATTTCCTCTTCAGATTGGCTGAATATTGTGTATGTAATGCATTATTAAACTACATTCTCATTTTCTAGCCTAACATCTTAAACAGTTAATTCCAGATTCTTATTATAATAATAGTGGTCTGTGACTCAAATAATTTCAAAATGACACACACCAATGTGGATTACCACCTTTTCTCTAGAGGAAACGTAAAACAGCTGGAAATCAAAAGCTCAAGATCAGAGTCTGCCTCTAAAATAGTGCAACAGAGTTCTGTGTTGATACTACCTAAGGAAATTAAATTTGGGCACTATGCTCTAAGATAATATTTTCTCAGACCTAGGTCCTCTCTTTGGCTTTACTTGCAGAAAGTAAAATCATCCCCATGGCAGCAAAAAGGACAAAAAAATGGAAACAAATCTTTTGAGTTTGCATGGTGAAACAGGATAAAATCAAGGACAATTTTTGTCTGCTATTTTACAGTCTATATTGTCGAATTATATGTTTTGGAACTACTAAGCTCACAAAGTCATGAGTGATTCCAGCAGTTCCTGGAAATGATAATATAAATTATGAATATATTTATATTTTCAGAAAAATTTCTTTTGCTTGCAATTTACTTGCTAAGCCTTGCCATAAAAATTAAGAAACAAAAGTTCAATTAGTCAGCTCAATTACTCTATATAAATGTAAAGTGGTGCCAGATGTCAATTGTATTAGTCATTATTATTAAGGATTTTTAAATACTGTTTTACTTTTCCTATTTAATTATATTCTTACATGTTTTCATTCTCTTTACTGGCAATTAATATCATGACAACTTGATTCTGGGCCTAAAAGGAAAACAGATGAATGTGGGTCTCCTTGTCTCCGATTTCTCTGTCTGGGAGCACCACCAGCTCCCTTTTGGATCCCCTTACAGAAGCAATGCAGTGCTGTCACACTTCTCCTCTCTTGCCCCTCTCCTCCCTTCCAACTTGGGGCAGAAAAACCATGGTCCTTAAATTCATTCTACATAAATATTTGCAGGCCTGATTTCAGTGGCAACATATCAGGACATAGCTAGTCAGTTTAAGTCAATTAAAAAGCAAGATTAGAGGCTACATTTCTTATCTAGGTTTAAGAAACATATTTGCAAATTGAAGCAAAATTCTGTGGACCTGAATACAACTGAAAATTTTCTACTCACTTGAAAAATTAGTATGTTCACTCACTTACATAACCTGTTTTATATGAATCCATGCTTTATTTGAAAAAAATAACTTATTCACTGCACATTTTACTCCTCCATTAAATATGTTTATTTTGGACTTTTCTTAGAATAGGAATGTATCTACTCTGGCACATTCTGGACATTTCCAAGGACACATTTTTTTGTCATTTTATTATTTCTGTTCATGGTTTGTCATAACAAGGCATTACAGGACAAAATATGATCTGTCCTCCAATGTGTCTTTCCACCTTTTTCAGTGGTCTCTGGATTTGTACACCTTTTTTTTTTTTTTTTTTTAACTACTGCAAAACCTGGTATTTCTTCTGTTCTGTAATGAGGGCATCTCCCTAAGAAACTGCTTTTCTGTCTTTTACTTGCAACTAGGTGTTCATGCTAATGGCTGCTAAGTGCAAAATTTTCGTAACTGAGTCATTAGATTCCTCTAGATTTTTTAATGTTCCAGACTGTCATCAAACAAATGATATGAGATAAAACATTCACAAAGCTCATAATTGAGTAATCTAAGAATGTTCAAAATGATTTAATACCTTATATCAAACGTCTGACATAGTGATAAGTGAGGTATGAGACCTATCAACAGGAAGAGATTAATTCATGACCAGTCAAATTACTGAGTGTCATTTAATATTCAATTAATCAAAGCTAAATCCTGGCACTTCAGTAAAATCTTACAACTTTCTCCTAACAGTTGATTAGTTTCCACAAGTCTTTATTGCATATGGTTTAAACAAAGTTTAACATTGATGTTTCTGTGAAGCAAATTACAGAGCAATTCACATCATTCACTTTTATCAGTCTTATACACTATCTTGGAATCTGCAGCCTTTAAAAAAATTGTAACTATTGAAGTGTGCTTGGTCACTGCTCCACAGCTTAGGTGACTGTTGAAAGCACTGTTTATTCCTTCATTTCCCCCCTCATGCAGACAGTTGTTCAAACAATTTTCTCTTCCTATACTCCCTAAGCTACTTTGGATTTAGTCTCTCTCTTATTTTGTGTGGGACATTTTCTGGTTTTATGTCATGCAATTTTTTTACCTGCTTGTTAGAGCATAGTCAAAGCTCATTAGAATTAATCACAAACCTCCTGATTATTTCATCCAATTCAGTCTTAGTTTTTCAGTCATCATTACTTCAAGCCAGCCAAACTTAGTTCTCATCTCAAGCAGCATTATCTTTTGGTTTCATTGCATATGCCCTTCAAAAATTTGCCCTATCAGACCACATATTTTAGCAAATATTTCTCCAAAACTATAATTCTGTTAGTTTAAACAATTTCTGTGTTATTACAGACAAATTAATGCAAATCTGTAAGTATATGAGTATTCTACTTCATACTTCTCTTTGCCTTCTTTCTGCTTGACTTTGTTAGGCTATGGGTTCCTGTACACAGACCTACACTTTCTGCTAAGGTCTACAGGTATCATTACTTTTCATTTTTCTTTCTTCCTTACTCCTCTCTATTTGTATTCACCCATGCTTCCTTAAAGCTCCTCTGTTTATTCTTATTTTCAGTTGAATTTTGAAATCCTTTCTCAGGTGGACAGTTTTCCGCAACTAGTGAAACATGTCATGCTTGCATATTTTCCAGGAATTGAAATAGATTTTTGGGTTTTGCATTTGCCTTCTCTTCTCTCATTGGAAATATAAGTTCTGCACATCACCTGTGCAGCTTCTGGATTCCCTTGCCTCTCAGTATCAACCTGTTTTGAAAAACTAGCTGCAGAAATAGCTGGATAATGTTTAGGAGAGAAAATCTTATCTACTCTGACTTTTAATTGAGAACTGCTTTTGTTTCTTTAAGCAGCCTCAGTAGAATACCTCCCTTTCCTTTTACTTTTCATTCAAAATAATTTCAAATACTCTCTTTTGTTTTAATGAAATTCCATTCATTCCTTACTGTTTCATTATTCTGTTCACAGACTTTTTTTTTCCTAAGAACTTTTTATTTTCTAGAACCTTTTGCCTTTTCAATCCCATTTACTTTCACCTGTAGCATTTCCCCTCACTTGTTTTAGGCAATGTCTGTCAATTGAAGCACACTGAAGAAACTTTGGCATATCTGAAATGTTTTAGTTCAATAAAATTAATGTAATATTTTTTAAAAAATAAAATTGTTTAATTTTAACTGGTGTTGATTTGATACTGCAATGCAAATCATCATATGAGGTTGACACTTTTTAAAAATAAATAATGACTAATTATTCCAGCTTTTCTTTACAACTTTATCTCACAACTCTCTCTTCCACACAAACACATGAGTTTAAGATCAAGGTGTGACGTTAATTCATTGAATGATCAGTGTCAACCATGTTTTTTGCAATGCAATGTGTGTGTCTACCCTGGAAGAAGCAAGTCCTTGGCATGTCCTCACATTGCTGCCTTGTGAGCTGTCTTGTGAATGTGATGCCCCCATGTACCCACATCTCAGGTGCTCTGAGGGGCTACTGAGCAGCAGTGATGCTGAATTCTTCACAGAGAGAAAATTAAGCCTGGCACTTACCACATCGTTGCAACTGTGGTTTATAGACAATGTAGAGGCAGAGAATGGTAGATTTGGGGTTTTTTTCACAGCTTAGAGCACCAGCAACGTTAATTAAAATTTTTAATGCTTGAACTTCAATAATTTCAATTTTTTTTTTTTTTTTTAAATAACATGGGGAACGTGGAGAATTCAGCAATCATCCTAAGAGGTAATTTTGTGTTCTAACACTGGGCTTCCCTTTATATTTAATGATGAGATGTGAACAATATTAGCCAGATACCTCTTGTATGTTATTTATGAAATGCTAATTTATTAGGTCATAACACTGACAGAGTACAAGGCTTTAAGAAAAAAGATATACCAGGCAAGCACCAATGAAGCTTACGTACTCTTTCTTAGTGTTGCTATTGTACTAGACGTGCTTTCAATTATGTAGAAGTAGCAACTACATTTACTTTTATTTTGATGCACGTGAATTGCATAAACCTGCATCCTACTGATCTGATCATCATAGTCAAAACTCTAGAAGATATAGTAGAAATACAAAAGCTGAAGACTTTGCATCCATTTTACCCATTTTGTTTAAAGTAAAACAATTTCTAAATGAGCTACAGAAATTTGACAACCTAACGAAACATGCAGTGAAGCAAGCATTACTGAAATGTCTGAGAGGCTCTTTGACCAGCAAAAGAGAAAAAAAAGTGCAGTCTTGTGCAAATAAGAAGATAAGAAAGATAGACGTTGCATTGACATCCCACTCACTGTAATTATGTTGCCTGTTTTGTTACTCTTCTGCAACTGTTGGAAATGGTCAGGTGGGAAGTCAGAGTCTAACAGGCACCAGAACAGGTACTACCATGAGTCACAGAATGGGTAAGGTTAGAAGGAACCACAGTGGGTTCTCTCGTCCAGCCTCCCTGCTCAAGAAGGGTAGTCCTAGAGGATATTTCACAGGATTGCATTCAGACAGTTCTTGATCAGAAATCATCTTTATGGAAAGACTCCAAATATTTGAAAAATGTAGGGAACATGATCCTAGTCATACAAGGAGATGATTTTAGTTTCAATCATTTTGCATAAGGCAAAATATGTTGGATATTTGGCAGTAAAAATATATACTGGCAGCATTTCATGTTTCATGTTAGAAAAGAAAATCAAAAGCATGCTTTTACCAGGTTCTGACAGTCACTACCAAAGGATAAGTTATCTGGTAAGCAGTTCATGAACAAACATCCTGTCTCCCTTTTCACTTTCACCTTCTCACCCTCCCCTTGTCCACGGTCCCCTGTAAGCAACAGACAAAAACACACAAACTGCATAACAAGAAATCTTCTAATGCAGAATGCAAGTAATTCCTTACATACAAACACACTGGTCAAGGTCTTCAGGCACTGAAATCCACTCATCAGCATTTGTTCTATATTAAAATAATGGAGGTAGAAAATGGTATATAGAATCATAGAAACATAAAATCACTAAAGCTGGAAAAGACCTCCAAGATCAGTGAGTCCAATCTTTGACAGAACACCACCTTGACTACTAGACCATAACATAAAATGCCGTGTCCAGTCATTCCTTGAGCACTTCCAGGGACAGTGACTTTCCTGCTTCCTTGGGCAGCCCTTTCCAATGCTTAACCACCCTTTCAGTTGAAAAAATTCTTCTTAATGTCTCCCTTGGTGCAGCTTGAGGCTCTGCTGTCTTGCCCTGTCACTTGTTGCCCAGGAGAAAAGGCCAGTCCCCACCTTGCTACAACATGCTTTCAGGCAGCTGTAGAGAGCAATACAGCTGTCTCTGAGCCTCCTCTTCTCTAGGCCAAACAACCCCAGCTCCTCAGCCTCTCCTCATAAGACTTGTGCTACAGACCCTTCACTAGCTTCATTGCCCTTGTCTGGACCAGCTCCAGCACCTCAGTGTCTTTCTTGCAATGAGGGGCCAAGAACTGGCCACAGTACTTGAAGTGTGGCATCACCAGTGCTGAGTGCAACAACTGAGTGAAACAATCAGTGCCCTGGTCCTGTTGGCCACAGTATTTCTAATACAGGCCAGAATGCCATTGGTTTTCTTGGCCAGCTCATCACACATGTTAGTCCAAATGTCCAAGACTGGTTTTCAGAGTATTAGTTGCCAAAGCCCATACGTGGGTGAGTGCGGGAAAGAATAAACACACCAATATGATGCAGATTCAATCCACTTTATTCACGTAATCGCTACACTTTTATACTCTCTAAGAGGTCGTTCACGCAAACACGCACCTTTCCTTGCCTTGCGACTGGCCAGCAGTCTTTGTCCACGTGCCTTAGGCAAGCATTTCATTGGTTGCTGGTTAAGCGCTAACACCGGCTCCACATCCTGCTATTCGCCTTATCTTCCTCCTTTTGCTCTTACATCAGCCGTTTTCCACCTCCATGTTGACCTCAAAATGACCTTTATAGCCGCTCGTATTCTGCCAATACAGCCAAGGTCCCAGCAATTAGTGTTACCCATCCACATCAGCAAAACTTTAAAAGTTTTTTCTTTTTCATGTCAGAGGCAATTTATTTCTTTTCTGTGCCCTGAGCTGTCAAATGGCTTTACTTGTTTGAGATGTTTTGCAAGATTTCTGACTTAAGTAAACTGCCTCATTCTCCTGCCTAGCAGGAGCCAGTTCGTAGTCTCATATCCTAAAACTGAACATTGTTACCAGAGAAGAGCAGAAGAATATTTTCAGGACATCCTTATGAATCTCACAGCTTTTGCTATGGTTACATTCAAGAAGCATTTATGTTGTAAACTCCACAAACACCAATATAAATATTATGAAATTAAGAGCAAGGCAGGCAACATGCAAATTGACATATAGAGCATCATCAACAAAAAAGAACATAAGGAAAGAAAAGGGTGGATTTTAGCCTCCATATAATAGGAATCTGGGTAAAAAGTGAGACACACTGGAAATTCTTGTTGGCAAGAAAAACATTACATGGATGCAATCAGTGAAACCAACTGGGGGGAGGTCATACAGTTATCTTAATATCAGGGGCCATAAGTCTTATAGAAAAAAAGGAGCAGAGAAAAGGCATAAGAGATGGCATTCTTAATGACAGGTATTCCATATTGTAAAACTATGAATAGTTTGGCTGGTTGGATACTGGAATAATTGTAGATAAGCACACTCATGAACATTGCTCAGAAAACAAGATCTGTAGGACTTTGTGACAGACCACAGGCTCATATGAAAACTGTTGTCTGTCCAAACTGTGCAGAAAGAAAATAGCTGTGCAACAATTTTTTTAACAAAAAAGGTATTGTAAGGTGTTTGCATGGATCACACTATATTGAATTTCATCACAACAGATAATGACCATGTAATAATCACTCAACTAGGAATTGGTGGTTGAATAGTAGTCATAACTTCTATTCAATGTAAGCAAATAAAAGTGGTAGAAATGACAGAAATGGGACATGATTCAAAGGAGGCAGATTGTCACATCTGATGAAAATTAGAAATATAATTGATGCAGAGGAATACTTAAATGGAAAAGCGTGAATAAGAAGTAGGAATTTTTCCGTATGAGTTCAAGATGAGTTTCAAGTCATTCAACTCCAGCGCAGGCATGTTTTGAAGCAGAACTGTGAATCGTAGCATTCAGGGTGGGTTTCCTGAGACAGAGAAATGCCAGAGGAGTGCCAGGACCTGGCAGAAGCCAGCAGCTTGCACAAGAGCAGCCTAAACGGTGTGGGACCAAGAGTGACAGCCAGTGCCCCCTCACTGCTACAGAGTCAGCCCTGAGGAGCACAAGTGACCAGGAGCACCATGACCAGAGTGGGCAAATGACATGGCTTGTCAACCAGGGAAGTTCATGTGGCAGTTCGTGTGAGAGGGTGCCTCTTCAAAGGAGTGACATTCCATGGGTGAGCTGGAATGGAAGAGGCTTGAAGTATACACAGCCCAGCAACTGGACACCATTCTGTGACCACCTGTGTGTGTCAAGGACGCTTCCTACAGTCTGAGGTATGCACTGAACCCTCTTCCCTCAGCAGCTCTGTCTGGGTGGAGGCATTGGCCACTTGCAGGGTAGATGGTGCAGAGGCCCCAGGTGGAACCACAATTTTTGCTTTCAGATGAGTGCCCACCATCCTAGTGTGATGGTCAGGTGGGATGACCTGTGCCCAAACCTTTTTCCTGGGGCAGGGAAAGGCAGCAGATATACTTGCACAAGATGTGCCGATATGGAGGACCTGCAGGTGACTGAGCCACAGAACCAGTAAGAAGACTGTGTAGCATCAGGGAGGCTGAAAAGGAGTGAGATAGCTGACTCCAAGTACAGTCTGCAGTGGACCCACAGCCCATGACCAAACAGCCAGAAACTCCCCACCAGCTCATACAGAAGGGAGACAGGACAAAATTATGGAAAAAATGGAAACTTGCAAAGGTAAGGACCTACAGAAGGAAGAGACTTCCTCCCAAAGCCTGAGATGCCCTTGCAGACTTGTCTGCTCTGCAGACTAAAGAGGAAAGACTTGTCATTTCAGGAGAGATGGTGGAGTAGACTGAGGCAGCCCCATCTGCTCCCTGTATAACAGTCACTGCAACTAGAAAAGGTGATGGGTGATAGTAGTAGACACCTCTTTTCTGAGGGGTGTGGAGGTCCCAATTGGTTAACCTGACACACTCTCTAGAGATGCATGCTGTTTAACAGGGGTTTGTACCTGAGATGTCCCTGGGAGACTATGAAGCCTCATACAGTCCTCTGACTATTATTCACTGCTGTTGTTTCACATAGACACCAGTGATAAGGCCAGTAACGGTTTGAGGTGTATCAAGAAGGATGACAGAACTCTGGAAAGAACAGTAAGGGTCTCTGGAATATAAGAAATATTTTCATCAATCCTCCCAGTAAAGGCAAGGGTGTTGAAAGGGCCAGTCAAATCTGACAAATCAATAAATGGTAACAGAACTGATGCCACAACCAGGGTGTCTGCTTTGAGAAACCCAATATACTGAGGGCTGATGTAGTCTTTCTCTCAGAGAAGAGGAAGAAGGACATTTTCAGTTATAGAATCACAGAATGGTTTGGGTGGAAAGGGATCTTAAAGATCACCTAGTTCCAACCCTGCGGCCATGGGCAGGGACACTTTATATTCAACCAGGTTGCTCAGTGCGCTCTCCAACCTGACTTTGAACCCTTCCAGGAATGGGGCACCCACAGCCTCTTGGGGCAACCTGTTCCAGTGACTGGCCAACCTCACAGTGAAGAATTTCTTCATCAAGTCTAATCTAAACCTGTCCTCCGTCAGTTTAAAGTCATTACTCCTTGCCCTATCACTCCATACCTTTATAAAAAGTTGCTCTCCAGCCTTTTCGTAGGTCTTCTTTAGGTCCTGGAAGGCTGCTGTAAGATCTTCCTGGAGCCTTTTCTTCTCCAAGCTGAACAACACAACTCCCTCAGATGGTCTTCACAGGAGAAGTGCTCCAGCCCTCTGATAATCTTTGTAGACCTCTTGTGGACTTGCTCCAACATATACACATTCTTCTTATTTGGGAGGCCCAGACCTGGATGCAGTATTCCAGGTGGGGTCTAATGAGAGCAGAGCAGAGCAGAGGTCCAGAATCACCTCTGTCAAACTGCTGGCTAGGTTGGTTTTGATGCAGCTGAGGACATGGCTGGCTTTCTGAGCTGTGATTGAAAATTTGCAGGTCATGTTGAGCTTGTCATCAACCAACATCCCCAAGTCATTCTCCTCGGGGCTGCTCTCAATCCGTTTCCACCTAGCCTATACTTGTGTCTTGTATTGCCTCAGCCCAGGTGCAGCAGCTTGTACTTGGCCTGTTGAACCTCATGAGCTTTGCACAGGCCCACCTCTCAAGGTCCCTCTGGATGGCATCCTATCCCTCCAGTGCGTCAACTGCACAAGCAGCTTGGTAACATCAGCAAACTGGCTGAGGGTGTGCTCAGTACCACTGTCCATGTTGCCAACAAAGATGTGAAACGGTTTCAGTCCTAACACTGATCCCTGAGAAATACCAATCGTCACTGGTCTCCACTTTGATACTGAACTGCTGAATTCAACTTTTTGAGTGTGACCATTCAACCCAGTCTATATCCACTGAGTAGTCCATCCAGCAAACTCCTGTCTTTCTAGTTTAGAGGCAAAGATATCATGCAGGACAGTGTCAAATGCTTTGCACAAATCCAAGCAGATAGCATCAGTCACTCTTCCCTTATCTACCAATGCTGTAAGCCTGCTGTAAAAGGGGCACAAAATTTTTCAGGCATGATTTTCCCTTACCGAAGCCATGTAGATTCCCTATTTCCCATTCAAACTGGGGAGAGAATATATTTTCTATATTGGTAATATTATTTCAGTAAGAAGCCAGAATTTGAATGAAAAAGTTTGACTAAAAAGCATGGTTCTGTTCCTACTGTGTAATTCTGATAGTCATCCAACACAGTCAGAGCCATCAGCTTCAGGGATCCACTGGTCTACTTATTTTCTTCCTTTTTTCTTAGCTTAGACCTCAAGACTGAAGGAAGGTCTGACTTTCCTTAAAAAAAAATTCTAATCTTCTTCATCACTGTCTTTCATCATCATCTCTTTGGGAGGGCTACTGGGGACCCATCCAAAGCTGAATCAAAGAAAACTCCTGGAGTTCTTTTTAGCTGGAAATTCTTGGACCTGGAGCCAGACATTGCTGTAACAATGCTTTGGGTAGTGATGAAGAGAAATCTGGCATGTCTCTCTAAAGTCTCCTTGTTAATAAGTTCAGGATGTGTGGACAACTGCCAAATGGAACTTTCACCTATAGTCATTATCTTCAGTGTGTGCATTTGTGTTCCTTTTGCTGGAGAAATCCTAGATGTTTGTACGCAGCACTTTCTGAGCAACAACTATAGAGAACCACATGTATAAATAAACATTTTTGTTGTCTCTGTGAATAGATAAGGACAAGGCTCCAGTTGAAAAGCAACTTAGGGAACAGCCTTTCCTTTGTTACATTACAGTAATTTTTTTGATACACCAGGGGAAGACCGACGGGAATGGGAGTTACCCTTTTAAAATGTTTATATCTGTGGTCTGTGCATATATGTTTTTGTTATATTTGTAATGTATTTTGTTAGGCAAGTATGCAGGACCTCCTTGAGAAAAAACTATAATTCACATATCAACTTTTCTCAGGGCATGTAACAGACTGCAACAAACATGCTGTTCTAAACTGATAAAAATCCACAACAATACTTTTGTATAAAAAGACACTTTTGAAGAATTGTAAGTAAATTCTCTTAAAAGAAGCAAAGAAGAAAGAAAAAGTGAGATAATTTTGAGATAATTTTTTTTTGTTTTAATAGTGGAAGTATTCAATGCTCAAAGAATGGAAATTTATTTGTTGATCTGCATATCATTTTCCCAAGAAATACTTACAAGAATTGCTAAATTTTTGAACTGCATTCATTTCATTCTGTTTGCATAGCATTAAATTTTTGAAGGAATCATAATTAGCATGTATTTTCATGAAATGATAGAGTAAATGTTTTCATAGAGCCATTTTTAAAATTTTTATAGTTTTAGAAAAATATAACCATCAAGCAAGACAATGCCATGTGAAATGATTTACCAAAACAGCTGTGATGAAATTGGAAAACTAAGTTTTTAATGTAAGTGTTAAAAAGTAATTAGGTGCTTAAAGTTGCACATATGAGTACTCATTATGTGCAGAACTGTGCAAGCAGGAAACAGACTGTTTGGATTCATAGCCTGAGATATACTTAAAAAAGAAGGAAAAAAAAAGGGAAAAAAAGCAAATGTTATGTCTGTTTAGGGAAAACTAACAAATAGAAAAAGAAAATAAACTTGTACTTTTCTAACACTTTCCCTAGCTTTGGTCTTAGAAGTAGTGTCAAGCTCGGAACTAAGAAAATGTGTATATAAAAAATCACAATAAACAGACAACAATCTAAGATCATCTTTTCTATAGAGAATAAAAAAAATATCCAAGAAGGAGTACATTTCTAGAGCAGAATGCCTTTGACAGGGCACAGCTCCTGAGTCATGACTTCATGTTTCTTAATCTTGGCAGTAGAATAAAGTCCTTGGCAGAATAACATTTTAAAGTCCAGATACACAACACTTCAGAGTTCTTATCATAACTTTTCTTTTTATGTCTACATAATTTACAGCATTTGCAGATGGAAGTAATTTAATACCATGGTGATCTTACATCTAGCATGTTTCCTCTGAGTGACCTTATGTTTACTATGAGAAAACACCAACAAGGTGTCTGATTTCTCTGTGGAAAAATGGTAACTATTTAAAACAATGAGATTTTATCCAACAGAATCATAATTCTTCCACTGTCCTCATGCTTTAACAAAAATGCTCATTTGTTCTGGGGGAGTGTTTTAGTAGGAGACAGAGCCAGCTTGGCTTTACAGCAAAGGATGCATTTAAAATAAAATAAAACATAAAACAATAGTAAGAACCACAATTTTTATGTTATAAATGGATAGAGTTCTAGCTGGAAAGGAGTTGATTACATATTTCATATCATGACCTCACATTCAACCAGCCCTTTCTCACATGCACCCTAAAAACATCCCGCTGTGGTTCTTGGCATCTACAAAAGGTTGGTTGAAAGTTGCAAATTAAGCATATTTCCCAAGAGCTTGGACAGAGAAAAATGAAAATAGGATCTCAGAATCCTTTTACCCATCCTGAAGTTTCAGTCCAAAGGCTAAAATGCACCAATCTCAATATTATATTATGCAATTTTAGTAACATAATAGGTTTTTGTGGGACATCTCTAGAGTACTTGATAAGAGAGTGGAATCCTTTAGAAAAATATTTGTCAGGCTTTTTCCTAAACTAAAACAAGCCAGTCTTACATTTAACAGAAATGTAAATGTTCTGTAAATGAGACACGTTGAAAGTCCCCCTATGCATTCAAGCACAGTAGTTGTGTTCCGAAATCTATACCACAGCTTATAAAAAAAAAAAATTGGCAGAAAGGATTATATGATTGTGCAGAGACCCACATTTATGGAGGCAAGGCTGTAGGTATCGCAGTTATTGAAAAGATGGCACTGGAATTCAGTAGGTAGTTACATTGCTCAGAACTTTAGTATATACCAGTTATATCAGTGGCAGTATATCATACTATATCAGTTGTGATTATTCCCTATATTTGAATTACTAATAATTTATGAGAATACATGGGTAACTTTTAAAGGAAAGTAAACTTATACATGATAATTATAGAAGATTATTACTCCTTTAAGTTTTTCCTTTTTAGGAATTTATACCTGTTTTTTAGGAAGGTGAAAGATACTTAAGGATCACAATTACCTTAAACATTCTTAAGATCACCGAAGGACTTTGCCCACTATGGCAAACTGTATAAAGAAGCAATTGCTCATCTGCAATCACCAAAATACACCTCACCCACTGCCCCCACTCCTCTCCACCTCCACCCCAAATATATCTCCGTGGATTCCTGGAAGTTTGGACAGTAAGTTAAGCCACCTGATGGGAACTTGAGGGTGGCACTGTTATCCAATTATCTCAGGTCTAAGGAGAAGTAAACACGGCTGGTGGAGAAGTATGTATCCACAAGGAAAACCAGCTCAGCAGCTGTGCTGAAAGTCAGCTCTGGGTGGGTTTGGCAGGGAGAGGTCATAACCCACAGACTTGTTTCTGGGTCCTTCCACCTGAGGACTGGACATGATCCAGTGTTGCAAAAGACAGTGTAAAACTTCCCGACCCCCTGGTGCAGGGGAGGTGCTTGGGCATTCCCATGTATACCTGAATGTATACTAACCCACTGAACATTATGTTTCATGAGACCCCCACTACTGAGAAGACCAGAAAAACGGGACCAACAAGACTCTGTCTGGATCCACGGGTGGTGATATCTTTTTACTTAATCTGTGTGTCTCTCACTCTCCTTCTCTCCCCCACCACTTTCCTTTCCATCTCTCTCTACCTCACATTAACAGTTAAATAAAATCCTACTGTTGACTTTGGCATGTGGTCTTAACAGAAGGTTGGTCTATCTCTTTTTCCTGTTGACCAAGGGGAGTAGTGTCTCATTGCAGGACACTTAAACTGCCTGGATAGACTGGGAAGATGTGTGAATCAAAGTGTTTTGTAATCCAGTCACTTGTGGGCAACTACAGTTTAGGATTCTCATGCTTGAGCTACAGCATATCTATGACAGTGGCAAGGACGGAGCTCAGAAAGCTCTCAGTTTAGACATAGGATAGCATACCTAGATGGCTACATAGCTAAAAGCTACGAAAACACCTAAAAACATTATCTGCTGTACTACAGCCATCATTTTCACAAATGATAAAACTGTGCATTTGTAATTTTTCGTGAAAGGTGAAAAGGAAAGAGTAAGTGTAATTTTTGTGGTAGGAAAAAACCCTCCACTTCCCTTTTTCTATTTTCCGGTTCTTTTTCTCTTCACACTTTTAAGTCAACACCATCTTTCTTACATTGTATAAATAAGACATTAAAGCCCTACCAATTCTCTTATTGGGTTTTCTATCTTGAGATAAGAACCGCATTCCACTTCTTGCTCTTTCCATGATACTCTATGAGACCTATGCTGATAAGAACAGGGATCTTGTAGTTTGACAGAAGACCTAGAATGTCTTAAGAAATGTTTTCATTTGACTTTTATAAACAATGTGAGCAGCATTTCTTCAGCCAAACTTATCTTTCAGTCTGTTGCTTTCAGTGGTCACTTCAGTGCTATTTATGTTTATTTTAAAAGTATTCATAATCTTAGTATAACTGATTTTTCTGGAATTCACCTACTCCCATAGCCTACATCTTGAGAAATAGTCCTCACCTACCTGGCCTTTTAAAAAAATCTTGTGTGGAATCTGGACAGTAACTAATTTTTGTAGTCTCTTGCTTCAGTTCATTTGTTTATAGCGATTTTTATTCCATGGACTTTGGCAGACATAAAAAGAAAAAAAGATCATAGAAAACCCAATGTATTTTAGCATTAGATAGAGTTGATTTTCACTCAAATTACCAAATCCAACTGCCTTGAATAAATTTAGATCTGATTTTTAACTCTGTTGTAAGAAACGTTACCATCCAAATTCAGCTCTGGGAGTGCTCAGATTGAGAACTCTGAGGCAACTTTCTTTTTCCTTGTTTGTTTATATTCCTCAGCATGAGCTGCACAGTTTTTAGTATGTCAGATCTGGCCTGAAGTCCTTGAACAGGGAAAACTGTAATTCATTTGCAAGTCTTGCCTCAAGGCTAGATACAGATGACAGCATTCCAGTTATTTACCAAGGAACTGGACACAAAAATGGGACCTTTCCCTTATAACTTTTATTGATCATATGTGAGCGATAATAATGTATTTTTATTAAGCACCCTCAAAAACCCGCACTGTGTAAGCTGTTGTGTAGTGCAGAACAAATGAGGGATTAGTTCAATCAGGCTCTAGGAATGTAAATCCCACCTTGGACTCAATCACCGTGAATATCAGAGACCTAATTTAAAGAAGATTTGGACAGAGTTTTTTTGCTAAGAAGTACCACTAGAACTGTAACTGAAGGTGCATATTATTTCTTTAATACACTTTCTCATACACATGTGAGTAATTTCCTGCACAATGACTTTGTGTGTTCAGGAAGAGTTACATTTAGGTGTCATACTCCATGGATTTCACCTTAATCATAGTACAGGATTCACGTATATTTTACATACATCCATAGAGATAGGTTTTTGCACTGTATACAAGTACATACAGACTACTGATGAAAGCTATTTGCTCTGCTTCCTACATTTTCTGCCTTAATCAGAAACAAACAGTACATGTTCAGATTCACATATTGTAGTGTTTTGATACAGATTGTATCAGTCCTTATCTCCCAGAGGAATGGTACAAAACCAAGCAAAGTGTTTATATCCTTTTCTTCCCATTATTTGGAATCACCTACCAGTTAAGGCTAATGCATTTCAGATGACATCTGCTATGCTTCATGATGATTTTGTGACCTGTGAAGTTCTTACATGAAAGGAGATGTGAATGGACAAATTAATGTAAAAAAAAGGGCTATTATAATTTATGATATGTGATATGATATATTCCTTCAAAACCCACCTTTATTATAATAAAAAATCTAAGCAACAATGAAAACTTTATAGTTCTTCATGTATCAAAATAGCCCTGCAATTTCACAGAATCATATTGTATCTTGATGCTTTGAGCATGTTTTAGGTTCGTGATACCTATACAATTGATTCATTATACTATACATGATGAATATGAATCAGAGTTGAATATCAGTCAATTACTTTGGCTCCTTTGACTGCATCTTTATTGGACAAATTCAAACACAATTTAAGCCTGACTGCTGTTCAGATGCTGGCTTTCTCCACAGTAGTTTTATGCTGTGTAATCCTGCTGGTTTGACACTGCCTCAGTAGTCCATAAATAGATTACACAATACAGGAAAGAGATAAGATCCTCAGTGTAAATTATATTTTATTAATTCAATATGAATGGTGTGCTGTCATTCAGAAATGTATGCAGAAAAGCGTGGAGAAGGGAAATGTGGTATTGTTGTTTTTTTTTTTTAATTATTAGTTGCATTTTCAGATGAGCATGCTCATGCATCTCAGTTTCAGTTTTCTGAGTGGTATTATGCACTTAATCTGACCACTTTGTAGAGTAGTCAGAAACAGATAAACCCTCTTTAGAGAATTTAATTTTCTGCTTATGGTGCTGGAATAGGAACTTCACATGTTGGATCTTGTTGAAATGTACTTCTCTTACCTTGTTCATTTTAGACTTTGAAACAGTCATTGTTATCAGCCTAATATAAATTTAAATATTTTCTCCATTATTATATACAATATAAAATTTAATGGCATGCTTATTTGACATTTATCTGACAAATTATTTAAATAAAAGAATCCAAACCTCTTTTCTTTACTATAATTCTTCTTTTTATCTGTAGAGATATAAACAAAATAAAATCTAACCAACTGCAAATAAAAAAACAATTAGTTGCCAACAGAAGCCTTGGAAGAGACTAGTGTTTCATTGGGATAGGAAGCTTCCATGGAAATCTCTGCTGCAGTCTTCTATTTTTCTGTAGTCATTGTTTTTTACCAGCTTCAAAACTGGACTTCTCTTAGAGCTGAGTAGGCACAGATATCTCACCCTTGTCATTTGGAAAAATTCTGACTACATGACTATTAGATCAAGAGGCATTCAGTTTTCATAAAACCTGAACAAGGCTCCAATATATCCATCCTGGTGACTGCACAAGTCTTACACATGTTACATCATAACTACTATTTTCATCAGAAGTCAAGTTGAGAAGCCACTGGAAGGTAGAGTGTAAAGATGAAATCATGCAGCAAAGAGTCCTTGTGGAGTACCTTTTGGACAGAATTCTTGTTTTCTCTTCATGTTGGTACCGTTATTCTCAAAGACTCCTGAAAAAAAGTATTAACACCAAATGTATTTTCATGTAATTTAAGTGAGAATTATAATGGTCATGCTTTCTGCTCAGAACCACCCTGAAAAGCAAATCCATGGCTGACACGCAATTGTCTTTTCACAATATGATGGTAGAAACTTTGAAGGTGAGATTAGCACATTAACATGCAGTGTCTTATAACTGGATTTTAACAAGCTCTCTCACATTTGGTGGTTTTGGTTAAAACAAAAACCATACAGGTTTTTCTCTATAATTCAGTGACAAAACTCAAAATGGAAGATTTCATGATCAAGCCTTAGAAAATAAACTTCACAAGGCAGAACAACGTGAAAGTAAAAACATATAAAATGAAAAATAAATGTTTCCAGTAAAATAAATTTCGTGGTTTTTTAAAAAAATAGGCATTCTTAATTAATTTTTTTAGGATGAGATTTTACATCGATATTTAATCCAATAACTCCTAACCTTAATAAAAGCTGCATGTTACAAAGAATTCCCACCAGAAAGAGTGAGTCTATGGTATCTGGAACACACACACCACATACAGGTCAGGTCTGACTCAGAACAGAAAGCATTTGATTCCCAGACGCCATATCTTTACTTTGAACATGATTAAGCTGTTCAAATTTTGTTAATAAATCTGAAATAAAAATGTGTGTCTTAGGTAAGAAATATCTGTATCAGTTAGGAGTTTAAAATGTCTCATGATTTCTAGCACAGCTTTGGGAAGTGGAGACCCTGAAATTTTCCTGTATACTGGACACTTAAGGTCATGCAATTTTTTTTCGGTGGCCAGTTAGGCAAAACTCCAGCTGGTCAAAGAGCTGTATTTCCTCTCAACAGCCTATCCTTCAGAACCATTAAAAAAAAGAGGAAACTTACCTAATTTTTTAAGTAAATCTTACTAAGATATTCTGAAGAATACCTCACGGAGAAGGGTTCTGTCTTTACTACCATAAAAGAATACTTTGATTTTGGAGAAGAGAATATGGGAAGAAAAAAAAAAAAAGCTGCTACAACTACACTTTAACTGCACAGAAGTTTTAATTTAGGAGCAAAAGAAAAAATGAGAACAAAACAGTGATATATACCAGTGTCCAGAGGATATTAACTTAGTAATTCTGGGAAGACATTTCTGAAAGTTCCCTTATTCCCATTGGACTGAAAGCTTGCACTCAGCCGAGGGCAGATGCTCAGAAGGAGCCACTGCCCAGCAGTGAGATAAAGATCTTCAGCTATGATTGAAATGCAAAGAGGGAAATGAAGTAGCTTAAACAGAGGCATCTAGTGCCACTTGAGCTGGCAGGTACAGCACAGTGCCTATCCAAGATCTGAGCTCTGCACCAGCAGCCAGGCACTAGGTTGGATGTGCTGAAGTGTCTCAAATACCACAAACAGAAAAAAAAATCAAAGAATTATTCTTCCCTGCTCAAGTTTACCCTTCTGCCTTGCTGAATTATAAATACATGGTGATCTCCTTCCTCCAAGAGGAGAATCTAAATGAGTTTATTTTCTTAGAAATGATCTTTGAATCTTTCATTTTGAGTTTTGTTACTGAATTATATTGAGAAAAACCGGTATGTTTTTTGTTTTAACAGATGTTAATGTGAGAAAACTTGTTAAAATCCAGTTATAGGACACTGCATATTAACATGATAATCTCATCTGTGTTGAAAACCCTCAAAGTTTCTACCAACTTTACTAGCATACATGAAGTAACAGTAAATTGAACCATGTCACTAATCAGAACTGCTCAGGAAAATCACAAGCCTATTCATGTCAGCGTTTGGGGGGGGTTATGTGTGTTTATATATTTCTGCATAAATCAGCTCAACAAGTTTTCTCACATATGTATCAGACCAGTTTAAAACAAGATAATAGCTTTCCTCTCATTCATACAAACACAACAAAATGAAAATATTAGTAGATTTTTAGTGCACCTGGATTTGTGGGATGAAATAAGTGTACCTCACTGCTATTTAATAAATGAAAATGTATTCCATTAAAAAATATTGCAATTAAAGACATAAACATATGTATAGTAGAGCTTTGTATAACACTGCCCTCCCTCACATTTCCCCTAGAAGACTAAGCAGAAGGAAAAGAGACTGTAATACAACAAATATTTCTTCCAGAAATTAGCAAGCAAGACAGAGCTTCTCTCAGACAAAACTCATTTGTGCAAGGTTTTCTTCTGGGGGAGGGAGTACCACCCATCTTCTTTGTATCATAGTACTCAGCAAATAAAATTTTGTTATCGATAAGTCTTGTTGACATTTATATCTTAAAAAAACGAAAGCCCTGCTAACATCACTGAATTGCGGTCATTCTTTTGTGTGAGGTGGTTTTTTTTGTCTTTTTTTTTTTTTTTTTTTTCCCCCAGAACATGTTATTTTGCCCTGATGATAAATTTATGGACCCCATTTCCACAAACTGCTATGTATGACACACAGTTAAACCCACAGGCTATTATTTCATGGGATTAAAGAATGTGCTTCATGATGATGAATTAGTGGTTAAAGAGAAGAGCTTTTCTCTTTCTCAAGGCACGAGTCAGATGCCGAAATTCACTGATAATAATTTTAGTGGTTCTTGACAAATTCAAGAACGTAAGGTCAGCTACATCCTGTCCACGTCTGTGTAACTCACTGGTGAACATGTATTACAGGTCTCCATCTGTGCCTACTCTCCACAGGACATGATTGTACTAATCCATACCAGAAAGCTTGATTACAAGCTTCAGCAGGTTTTTCTCAGAGTGTTGGGGCTCCTGTTCCAGTCCCCTGTATGACAACCGGGATAGCAGCTGTCACCATCGGCATGTAGTACCAGCAGACCTCCACACTTCTGATGAAATACCAGAGATGCTGGTTCCTGAGGTATCCTATGTCTCCCTCCACAAATTTGCAGAGGATAACTTGAATAAAATCCATCTGCATATTCTACATCCATCTTTTTGAGGGCCACTTGAAGGCCCACCATCCTCTCTCAAAGTGCTCCCCTTTGATCCTCACACAGACAGTGTATGTCTGCTTACAGACTTGTGCTTTTAATTTGTTTTCTCAGTCCTGAAATCCTTTTAAAGCATTCCCATGATCCTCAGGGGGCTATGGATTAGGCACTGAAACAGTTATTACCCAGCTATTTTTTCTTGCCTGATAATCCCCAGTGAACCACCTTTATGCTCTCCAGCTACACTCTTTTGCATGATTTCACCTTTGGCTACTGGTTGATCCAAATTTTTATATTTAAAATGTTCAAATCAACTAATTTTCTATGCACTTTGGGCCTTATCACCACCACTTCTCCAGGCAAATTGTCAGCAACTATTCCTAAATTGCAGGTTTTCCATTCACATTCCCACATCCTACTTACAAGGCAGACATTGAGGTGGTGAAGCAAGTCCAGAGAAGGCTAATGAAGCTGGTGAAGGGTCTGAAGCACAAGTCTTATGAGGAGCAGCTGAGGGAGTTTGGGGCTGTTCAGCCTGGAGAAAAGAAAGCTGAGGGAGACCTTATCATTCTCTACAACTGCCTAAAAGGAGGTTCTAGTAACGGGTCTCAGCCTCTTCTCCCAGGCAGCAAGTGACAGGATAAGAAGAAATGGCCTCAAGTTGTGCCAGGGGTGGTTCAGATTAGATTTTTTCATTAAAATGTTTCTCCAGCATTGGAACAGGTTGCCCAGGGAAGTGGTGGAGTCAATCATGCCTGGAAGTGTTCCAAAAAAGTGTGGATAGGGCATTTAGGACATGGTTTCGTGGTGACTGTGGTGATGCTAGGTTCATGGCTGGACTTGATGACCTTAAAGGTTTTTTCCAGCCTTAGAGATTCTGTGATTCTATGATCTCTTCCATTGTCTCTGTTCTTGCTTTCACTAGTGTTTCCATGAACTAAAGCAACACTAGAGAGTTGATGCTGTTCCACTGCATCTGGAATAGGTTATACCAAAGTGTTGGTCATGGAATTTTTTTGTGGTGTCATTGTCCTGCTTCTAAACAGAGGAATAAATCATAGCAGCCTTTACTGAGTAGTAAATGGGGGCTACTCAAATTATGCATGGCAAGTACAATGGCAGGGAATCACCAAAGGCAGCCTATCCTCATGAGATTTCTTGTTCAAATATAAAGATCCATTAAGTCTGGCTGCATTCTGAGTAAGTTTCCTATGACAGTTTACATCTCAAAGCTTTTGAAATCCTTTTCATATGCAAGTTAGAAAAGATAATTCCATATCATATTGCAATTTCCTTCTGAAAAATATCTTTTTTCTTTCTGTAAAAAGTATCAGAATAGTCATTCTAATATTTATTGTGTCTAATTGCGCTAGAGTGAGCATATTATTCTGAAGTGCTAAGCTAAAGGTTTCCAAAGAAGAAAAAAAATATATTTTTTTTTCAGTCTTGACAGTGCCTGGATAACTGCTACAGTATTAGCATGTGGATTCACTATAAATCAGAAAGAAAAACCGTAGGTGTTTTTTTGTCTTGTTTTTCTGTTGAAGATAAGACAAATTGGCATTAAATTACTGATATGATGCCATGGTTACTTCTAGTTATTCAGATTGTTATAATGAACAAACATGTTGATTTTTCTTTAAGCTGTTCCTACTCAGCTACAACTGTAACTACAGTTTTCTTGGGGAGGTGGGAGTTGAAGTTTTGATGTAGTTTTTCTTGTAACTTTAGTTCTTTTATTTAGATAATTTCCATATATCACAGATCATGTCAGCATTACAGAGATTGCAACAAGAGTTCTTTACCAATCATATAAATTATTGAAAATATATTGGCATAGGAGGTAAAACCATATTTAAAAGTAATTATCAGAGATTACAATCTAAAGTCAGTGTAATTTATTTTAATTTTCAGGAATTTTTTTGCAAAATACTTTGGAATAAAGAGCTTTTCTGTATAATTCCATTGACATAAAACTTAAAAATGAGGAGGAGAATCAAGTTCATAGACTAAGAATATATTACTAATTCACAACATGAAAAATGGTCAACAGTGGGAAATCTCATGCTCCTGTATTAAGTACAATGTTTTTTGTTACATTGAGCAAGCATCAAGGGAAGATGGTGGATTTTGGCTATGGTCCAATAAAGCTCTTAGCACTTACTTAATTTTAAGCCTCTGAGTGGTCACATTGCAAACATCCTGGTATTGCAGCTTTCTGTTGTGTGCTTGTTAGATGTCAGAAGTCAAGATGCTTTTTCTATAAAAGTTTGTTAGCAATTTTCTCTTTGTTATCATGTGATTAACTATACTATTTATTCAGCTAATGATTTTTATTTTTTTGAAGTTCCCTCTTTAAAAACATAACTGACCTAATCTCTTTCTCAAAAGTTCATAGCATCAGAGCTTAATAGAAATGAATTCGTTATTCCTAATTCCCAGTTTTGGGAAGGAAAGAATCCTGACTACATTATCAGCAAGAGCTACAGTTTGAAACTGTCTTCCACATTAATTGATCGTAGGAAAAGCATATGTGGTTCAGACAATAACATTGCTCATCTGGAGGGCTCTGTAGCATAACTGGTCTCTCACAGACCTCGTTCTGGTCTCATGGCAGCATAATTCCACTGACAGTGCAAACAGCACCACTGACATTACCAAGGAGACTGTTTGTTACTGAAAACATCAAAAAGACAAAAAGCACAAAATCGAGGTTAAAAGTAAATGAGATGCCCATTCTTGTCTCATGAATAATATTGCTTCCGAAGGACAATGCTTTCCATTTATGATCCATGATTACATACTAAGATAGAGATTCAGCAGAAAGATTTCATATTCTCAAGTATTGCTCAGTTCATGTGGTAATACACACATATTCTGAAAAACATTTTTGTATTTGGTATACTATATCCTGCCACAAATACTGCGCTTGGCTCCACGCATTGACAAGAATTTGATTTGGCAATATTTCTCTTATTATCTTCTACTTTCCGTAAATTTGCCTACAGTGAAAGGAAGCAAGGACAAACACATAATAATGTCCTACACAGCTTAATAAAGATGTCTTTTGCTCTCAGAACTCTGTATGAGACAGCCACAGAAAGGCTGGAGTAGTTTTCAGGGGCTTCTGCCTTTAGCATTGCTGAGCATGCTGCTCAGGTACAGCAAGAGGGGCTGTCTGTCCCTTGGAACAGCTGCTGAAATTGCTGACATTCGCCCACTCATTGGCATGGAGTCCTTTGGGCAGATCAAACGAGACTCTATATTTCAATAGCTATATTTGCCTGTAGCAGATACAGTGATGCTCTAACACTCTCAGTTTTCTAAAAGGGAAAAGTATCTGTGTGTGTGTCTATTTGCAAGTATGAATGTTTTAACAGAATGTACCTCAGTATATTTCAGTGCTATGTTAGCATGCAAAATAAATAAGTACTGAAGTCAGAAAACTCAGAGGCCAAGTTCTGTGATTGTAGGAGAGAGGACTGTAAAAAACCCCTTACTCTCTAGGAGATCCAGATAGGCTTCTTTGAAGTTTCCCTTATCGTTAGCCTGAGGATCCAAATTTTTTTTTAAACTCTATTTTAGAAGCAGTTTACCTGGAATTATCATTCCAAGTTAAAAGATCTTACAAAAGAGCCGGGTAACTTTATGCATACTCATTTTGCAGTAAATTGTTTTCAGAGCTCACAGAGCTTGTTTTCAGAGCACCTCGGTGCTAAATGCCACAAATTTTCACACATTTCTCTGCTGTGAAATGGGTCTGAGGTAGCTATAATTTGCTGCTGCCGCAGATCCATTTCTTGCATGAGATCCTTTGAATGCTACAGCATTATAACACTAAGAAATTTACATTTTAGTTGAGGCTCGTTATTTTGATCAAATAGTCAGGTACATCACCATATAGTACATATTGTGTGACTACTGATAAGGAGCTATGAATTACAGTTCCTTAGATCTCTCTCTGCCCTGGCTTTATTCGTAGCATAGTGTTACACTGTATGTTATAATCATTCTACTACCTGCAGCAACTTAGTTAACAAAACGCTTATGTATTTCTGTGTGTCTCTATTGTGTACATTAAGTAGTAGTTTTTCAGTCAATTATAAAGATCAGCTACAAGGGTGTATAGGTGATTTTGAAGGTATGAAATGAAATCTTACTTAGCACCAATTAAATGAGTGTAAGGAAAAACAACAATTAGACATATGAAACAGAACTTTAATGAGTCTTCCTTACTAACATATTTTCACTAGCACTGAAATACCCAAACCATGATTATGGTCCAATTACAGTATTAGTTCTACTACAGAAGTACCTTAAAATTCATAATGGAGACATTCCTCTTATTCACGTTCCTCTTATTCACATAACTATGCTTTCAGAAGAGCAAATGCTGTGAAAAAGCCTGTTCAAAGGCCTTCACATGTTCACATATATAAACCTGTTACAATATTTCACTGTATACAGCTGCCTTTGCCCATAAAAGCAGGCATACAATTTCCAGTGGGAGCTAAAAACAAAAATCAACAGATGGAATTCAATGAAAGTCACTGCTTGTAATCTTGACTTTAACATTTTGTGAAACATGGCCTACTATTGAACTAAAAGAGTAGTTTAACAATTTCACATATGAATTAAACTGATCAATATTTTTTTCACTCTATACAAATAATGCTAGGAGGTTTTTAACATTTTTGAGGTTTTTAACATTTTTAAGGTTTGGGCAGGTAGTGTGCAAATGCTGAAATTTTACTGGATGAAGTTTCCATGTGTGTTAAATAACTATTAATTGTTGTTTGATTTTGCTTTTTCCTTAGCTGGCATTTGGAAATTCAGAATTTACATTTTTTTTTCTAATTCTTGTTGAAATATTTTTAAACCCAAATGAAAAAATAAAAAAGGGTTTAAAAGCTTCATGCAGTCAGGATGCTCTTCAGTGTTCTTTTGCTGGGCAACGGATGTCAAATTTCAGGATTCCCCTCCCTTTCTTATGACAGAAAGTTAAAAGTCTTAAATATATCAAGAACTCCTAAATTTGACAAGTTCAGGAGTCTCTTCTTCATCAGATAGCTGAAAATTGCAAGTTGAAAAAAATAATGTTTCATTATTACTTATGATCCCAGGTAATACATAATCTTACAGATAACTTTTAACTTCTTGAAGTAATGCATTTAAGTTGTTGGTTAATGTTGACACTGTGAAAAGAATTTAACCAGAGATCCCATCTTCTGGGTTTTTTTTTTTCTTGTAACTGTGTGACACATGAGAAAGATCATATGACAGCAAGAATAATAGTATTAGAATTATCATGAGAGTGTATTTGATTTGAGTGTATTTAAGTGTATTATGATTTATTATTTTCTTTTCAGTTCTTTTTAAAAGGGTGAAATTAATTTTGTATGATTTTTTTGCCTCAAGACTGTCATGAGAAACTTGAGTCAAACCTGCAAGGCTTAGATGCTAGTGTTAGCAAGTAACCTGACAAAAATAAATACATTAAATTTATTCACAAGTTTTGGTTTCTGCTCCAGGGGAAGCAGCATATGTCTGAGCCAAAATCCCTGTTTATTGTTTTGTTGCATTCTCTTTCTTTCCTGATTTTGTTATGATGGTTTTTCTTACTACTTCTGTTCATGGTTGTATGAAATTATAGCTGCTTAATAGTGTGAAAGGTCTCATACTAGTAACAATTAACCAAAACTGTATTTTGGCTCAACCTCATGAAATAATTTCTGTTCTATTTGCTATCAATAGCACAGGAAGAACCCATGAAATAGTAAGAAGATGCAACATATTTTAATGATTCAATGCCTCTTCCTGGTCACCTGAAACTTTCTTTAACATTGTTGTAATAACCTCAGCAGCCTTTCATGGAGAATCATGGCTCTTCTGACCAAGAGATGATTTACATTTGGCAACCAGGAAAGGGGTCACTAAACCTGTAAAAACTACCCTGATTATACCAACTTGAGGTCTACTTCAGACCAAAACCAACCAACCAGTCAGACAAACACACACAGTAGGAAAGAAAATGAAGCAAGAAATTATCTATTTCATATTTACATGGGGGTTTTGTTGGGTTTTTTGTTTTGTTTTGTTTTGTTGGTTTATGGGTTTTTTGTTTTTCTTTTTTTTGGGGGGGAGGGTGTTTTCTTGGTTTTTTTTTTTTTTTTTTTAATTTCTCAGAAGTGGTAAGGCTCATTCTGTCTCAAATGACAATCTGAGCACTGAGCAAGCTTGACTGGAAAACAGTCAGATACTAGCTAAATGAGAATACTTGTCTTGGGCAGGATGATTGGAATTATCAACTGATTAGAACATAGCCTGTTCAAATGTTTGGCTTGAGGTTTTATATCTAGTTATTTTTAAGGTTTGCCTCATATATTTGGGACAAAGGAGTAATTCATATTGTTACTGACTTAAGAATCCATGTCATGAGGAAAAGAAAAACCCAAGAAAAGTAAAGCATAATACTTAATTGATTGTTTTCTCTGCTTACATTATGAAGTTAAAGCAGGCTTACACCCTGCCTCTGCTTTTCTGACTCAGTTCCAGATTTTCTATGGTATCTCTCTGCCTAAAGTTTCAGATTGACACTGAGATTCAACGTTTTCTCTTCTGTATATATCATTGTGAAAAATAAAACATTTAAGTAGTTTAGAATTTACTTCCTTAAGAGGCTAAGGATTTACCAATCAAAGAGGTTCCATGGCTGTTACCTGACATTTGTACAAACCAAGGGTATGTGGATGCTACAGTCCAGCTGAACTGTTTACCCTGCAAGCCCAGGACACTCTACTATCATCTGTCTCTCTGTCTGCTATGATGATACAACTAATACATAAGAAGGAATTTCTAAGCTGCGGACAATGACATTTTTCTTTGAACTCAAAGGCTAAAGATGTATTTTTCATCCACTTGCGGCACAAGTACATTAAGATTACCTAATGGGAAGAGGGATCTGGTTCTTCTAATGGCTTCCCATAGGATACCTGTGATAATAGTTTTGTAACAGACATAGCAGCCCAGGTGCTGTACTGATAAATGAGTTTTGGATCTGCATGCTTGCACTCAGTTCCTAGCAAGTGTTCACAAACCAAGCAACCAAAGTTTGGTATATGGAAGCACTTATGGCATGATACTTTTAGGCTTGCAGTTAAAAGTCATTTAATAAAGAAAATTATTTTGTTGCTTTTAGATTTAAAAAAAAATATTATTTTTGTTGCTTTCAGCTAAAACTGGAAGTTGTTTGTAAAGGGGCCTACACAGCATGTTTACATCCTTAGTGTGGGCAAAAGATGTCTTAACTTCATTATAAAAGAGAATGATGGAAAAACTTAGGTACATATCAGCATTCAAAAAGGTGTTTCAGTGTTTTCTCAGTTAAAAAACTGACAAAAAAAAGGAATGAATGTGCATTAACCACCTAACATTAAAAAAAGAAATTAATTTAATTCATTATTTTAACTAGCTGGTTCAAACAATATATCTCCAATATTTTTACACAATTGAATTGTTAAACCATTTTAATTAACGCATACGAAAATCACTATGCAGAAAAAAAATTTCACCAAGTAAAGTGCTCTAAATCTGTTAATTGACACTAATCAATTTTTCAAATATCCATTTCTTTGTTGGAAAAAGCCAATAACATATTAAGGGCATAAATCCCTGTACCACTACATGTGTACCGCTAATAGAAAATGTTACAATAAAATATTTACTGTCACTGAAAATATATGCTTGCCATTGTGTGCATGATTATTATCTTTTTTTTCATATTTGTTTTGCTGGTACCTGAAAGAAATCAATAGCTTGCAATACTTTTTGAAACAAGTTTATTATCCATCACTCATTTTTTAATTTGCTATCTCATACAATGTTATCACGAGGCATACCGTTGTAAATAAATATCTTCCTCATAAAGACCTGTGCTTAGAGCTAAATGCCTTGATTTTTAGTGTAATAGATTTCACTACAATCTTACAATTCACGTAAGTTTGATTTTAGTTCTAACAGATGCCATACCTTAAAAAAAAAAAAAAAAAAAGTCTTGTCACTCTAATGCAAACCTCTGTCATTCAGTCAGATTGCAAAAGATCATCCTTTGCGTGGGGATCATAATCTGACAACAGCCTATTCCTTCCCACAGGTAGTGTAGTGGAGAATGGGAAGACAGTGAAAATCTGCTGGATTCTGTGAGAAAGCACGCTATGACCTGGAATAAAAACCAAAATCAGAACAAAAGAATTTCACTCCCCCAAAAACATCTACCTTGATGATCAGCCAAGTCAGGGTAATATTTGTAGCGTCTACAGACATGTTTGATTTGTTGATTTCACAAATCATATCAAGTGCTTATATTTGCTGAGACATTCAGCTGATGTTGCTCTGCATACTACTATTGATGCTCAAGCATCAATACTCAGGTTTGTCTTCAAGTTATAAGCAGATATCTCAGCTCCAGCAGAGGAGGAGAGGCAGCTAAAGAACGGAACATCTGTGAAAATTAAGTGTGAAGGCAGCCGTTTCTAATCAATCTCAGGGCATGTCTACACTGTCAGACTGCAACATGATGGAGAGATACTGCAAATAACAAAGGTTATGAAATGAGAACAGTAACAGCATGTGAGAGTATCCACATGGATATGAATTGCCTAGTAATGTAGCTTTTAATTAATTCTTTTAATATAATCTCAACTGTATTTTTCTATGGTAGATAAATCTGGAAAAAACACTTTGGTGAGGAGAGTCTTAATAGCTACAAGTGAATTTCTGAGGAGAAGAAAACTCTTAGGAAAAGAAGAATCTCAATGTGGGAGAACTTGGGCCAAAAGAGAACTGGTGCCATAAAAAAACTCTGGGCTCTTTACAGTGGAAGAACACTCAAAATGCTTTGCAAAACAGTTCATAAATTTGAATGATTTAGTTACATCCTGTGGTCTGGGGATGTATTGTTTCTAAAGCGTTCTTCTTCTGGAAGTTCAACCATATTACTAGTGAAGTGAGGACTTTTGTGAGGTCCTGATAATCAGTGTGGGAAGCTGGGAATATGTTTGTAACAGTTTCTGAACTGCTGATAAATATTACTGGTTTGCACTGTCCAGAATCTGCATATTCTGGGTGGAGTGAAAAAAAATGGAGAATTTTTCAGGCAATTTCCATCATACTTGCAGCAAATAATTTCATTTTAAATACTCAGGAAAACAGCTCAAAGGCTGGCATATCAAAGACTTCATTTTTGTAACTTTGAAGGAGTAAATTACTAAATGAATTTATTTTTTAAAAAAATGTAGCAATTTATCTATTTTGTCCTTCAAGTATTCATGAACGCCAATCAAGTCAGTAAACCCTTGCTGATGATGAGAAAGCAGTACAAGATTCCTCTGATCAGATAGTCCTATTAGATATCGAGTGGCTCAAAAGTGCAAGGAGGTGGTTCTAAACATTCACAACTCAGAAGATAAATTTTAAGTCTTTCATGCTTCATGTCCAAACAGACTTACCAAGATCAATGAAGAGAAAATTCTGTCCTCAGGCCACAAAGTCATAATCAAATCAGTGCCATGAATGACATAATTTAACTTAGTTAAAGAAAATACACAAAGAAAGTATTTTTTTTTCCAAAAACTGGGCTAAATTTGGGGTTGTTGATGTTTTTGCACCATGTGTAAATAGAGATTAGTGAGAATACAACTGAGGTGGTAATCTGAGCATTTCCTTGGTTTGCTCTTTCTTCCCTCAACATGTTTTCTAAAATACTGGAAGCATGCTGGGACTGTTAGCAAATACTTTTTAGGAATGGATGAATTCTGCTATGGTCTAGCAGTCCTTAAATGTTGCATCTTCAGGGAATTAGTCCACTCTTGCTATTATTTTATAACCTTCAGTCAAGCTGAACTTAATGACCTAACCAGTTATTTCTATGCCTCAGAAGGGGAAAAAATAACAGCCTAGAGATTGTTCATAGAAAAGGTTTTAATGTACCAAGACATATATTTTACTTTACCTTGTTCTCATGCAGAAACTACTGTAATTAATATCTTTTATTACCTGATAAAATGAAATATGGTGCATGGGTCCCAAAGCCTTGTGTGAAGCCACCTGTGAGATGACAATGGCACAGAGTACTGAGTTCAGTAAAATTAAGTACACTGCCTTCCAGCAACAGGACATTTTTCCACCGGCCACAGAGGAACCCTACACAAAACTGCCTGTGACATTCAGCCATGACCAGAGTCAGGGCCTCCCTCATCTTCACAAGGATAACTAAAGAACTGCCCAAATAATGAGCAACCAGTTCTCACACATAGTGCTAGCCCTTTGGCTTTTCAGCCATAGCTCCTTCTTTCACTTGAAGTCTCTTCTCTGACACTACTGGCAAAGTCTCAAGACAAGAACTGCCAGCAGATCCAAATCTCCCATCTATAAACCACAGGGAGAGCCTGGAATGGCCCTGCCAGACACGGTGCTCCAGCTGGCTGCTGTGCACACATGAATGCTTCTGTCACCATGAGACCACTTGGAAAACTACCCAGAGTGGCTGTGCTTGTTCATCCAACCAATTCCTGGCCCTCCTCTGCTGCCACAGTGAAAACAAGCTGCTTCCGACCACAACATTTCTGAGCTACTAGTGCTAGAAGAACATGGTAGCAGAAGAGAATGAAGGAGAAAAACAAAAGAACTTACAAACAAAATACCACAATCCTTCCCCTCACCCCAAAATCTCAACACCCCTCCCCGCGCCCCACCCCACAAAAAAACCCAAACGACACAGAAGGAAAAGTCAGTAAAGCTTACATTAGCATCCCACTTTGGCTCTCTGAATACAAAATGTTACTCAGGCTGTTCTTCTCTTCTAACACTGAGAACATTTCTGATACTGCTTGCAGTTTTAGCAAGCTACAAGACAAACAAGATGATTCCTGCAAACTCGATCAGCCACTGTCCAGCTTTTGTTCTTCCACAGGCAAAACACAAGCCAGTGTAGCCTAGGTTGTCCCAGCTAGGCATAGTTTCAGGATAGACTTGAACAATCCTATAGACAAGCCCCCGGTATCTTCTTACTTGTAAGAATGTTTTTCTTCCTCCATGGTGCTGTTACATCCTTGATCTCAACTGTGAGCATGTTCTCTCATAGACACTGCAATTTCATTGTCCAAAGATTCTATTCTCTTTCCTGATTCTCCTGTTCTTTTTATGAACACAGTCCAATTCCAAACTAGTGATTTTCCTCTATCTCCTCTCCAGTTTCCCTGTCCCAGCATCTTGTCATCAAGCAGCCACACTGGAGAAAAAGAAGAGGTAAGAGGGAGGTGTTCAGTCACACCTTACAGATTTGTGCTTTCCCTGTAAAAAACCAGAAAAGTTTATTTGTCGGTGAAAAAAAAACAATAAAAAATTCATTAAAACATTTAGCAACAACCACCACGGTCATAGAGAACATTTATGGAGATGCTTTGAAATATTGTCAACAACTATGGAGACACAGGATGGGATGACTCAGGAGTTTGAGAGTGGAATAGAAGATCGAAAGTGAGCAGAAGTCACAGCCAGTATTTCTTGAGGACTGTTTGCTAGACTGCTGGACAGACACACTAAATAGAAATTTGAAAGTTAAGCTCAACAGCAGAAGAAGATTCCTCTGCAGGAAATTGTAAGAAGCAAAAACACAGAGCAGTATAACAGTACAGAGATGTAACCACACTTCATGTGTCCTGGATTGCACAATGGATGGTCTTACCTGCAATAGCTGACACTTTTTGAATGACTGAAAGGTGCAACCACCTTAGGAAAGTTTAAGTGATAAGGTTTTTGGTCCTTTTCCAAATCTGAACAAATCTCAAACTCTGATGATTTGGCCATTATTAACTACAAGAGTTTGTAGGGCAGTGCAAACTCTTAAGATAATGCTAGTCAGTGATGGACAACACTATCAATAGGGATAATGTTGTTTAGCAACCAAATGCAATTTGATTCTGACAGGTAGTCAGTTTTAATGTCAATTATAACTGTTTCAAAATGTCAAACATAAGTAAAGGAAATCCAAGCAGAACAGTTATCATTCTTGAAAACTGCATGGCATTTTTAAGGAGAACTATTGCCTTTTTAAATTTCAGTAGCATTAAAGCATAGAACAGCTGCTCAGTAACAAAGTGTGCTGGTTTGTGAACATTCTTGATGGTTTTGAACTGTGGAGGTGTTTATCTGTCTAGCTGGAGCATATAATAAAAAGTATTCTTCCAGTTAGTTGCTCAGTGCAGTATTTTGGAAGCAAAATTTGAAAGTGAATTCACTAGAAGTAATCACCATCTGTATTTTTCCTTTACTTAAATAGAAAAAAAAAAAAAAACCCAAACCCTTTCCATATTGCAATTAAAATAATTAATTTTACATAGTAGTAATTGATCCCTCTTGCACTTGGCTTTTACATTTCTTCTCTGCAAGCTACTACATTACTCAAAATATAATCTATTGAAAAGAAAATACTAATTCATTTTAAATGAAGCTTCTGTTTATGAAAGAGATGTGAAGGTAACCTGTTCCCCATTTGCAAGTCCTTTGACACAAAGCAAACAAACACAACATGTAGCTGATAATTCACCTAAAGGTATGGACTGAGCTGGCAGTAGCTTTTGCCAGTTCTGGGCTGTGCTTTGCAGAACACTGCTGCTGCCTGCAGCCAGATCACAAAAGTGGTCAAGAGAAGTATGCGATTATTATCAGTGGGGGGCTGTTTTTAGGAATGAAATGTGTCCTTGGCTTGTTGTAACATGTCAGCTGAAAGCTGCAGAGAAGGTGTGATGAAATGATCAATTTTCTTCCTATTAACATAAATGCTTTGCTTCTAAGAAACATACAATCATCAAAACACATTAGAACACAAGAAAGATTTTCTGATGAGATCTAGGTCTTTAAACATTTTTAAAAAAAGGCAGGTAGTTAAATTGGGACTTGCACTGAAGTTCAGTATCTTAGTCAATAACCATGGTCTAAAAATCGTAGCTTTACGTGCCTTTCTTTTTACACTTTTGTAATTCCAAGCACCCCAGTCTTGTCAGGGACAAGCAGCTCAATGTTTATCTTATACCCCATTTGCTCCGGTTCTGATCCTGATCCCTCATCCAGTTGCTTCTTTTGACAATATCATTGCAACAGGTGAGCTGTTAAACTACTGTTTTCTGCTTTTAGTCCAAGCCTACAACTTCCACATGCTGGTAGATTCAGCACTTTTACAGGTGTGGAAGTTCCAGGTCATGTACCGTTTTGTTATTTTAAAGGATTAAACATATGTTCAACACTTCCCTGAGGAAAATAGTACTCATCATGCAATGATCCATTCTAAATATGCAGTTCTCATGTGGTTTTTTTTTAAAGTTTGTGTTCAGTGCAGAAAGGAATTCAAAATTTGTGAGTTGAGAGGGAAGGATGAGAATACTCCTTTATGTAGCCTTCCTCTTAAAGTATGTGGCTAGAATGGAATTAAGGAATTTTACTGATGGACTAGTTACAGACTTCCCTCAGTTCCAAGATCTTTCTACACCTACTAGGTTGTCTCTAAGGAGTCATCCTACTTCTTGTGTTGTCTCTGGTGCAGTGAATTTGTATGTTTTATTAGAATGCAAGTGCTTCAGCACTTTGAATTCATATTTACCTATAGATGTGCATAAGGCATAACCTTTCAAGGACATAACAGAGATTAGTCTTAGTCCTTCAAGAAGAAAGGGAAATACATTGCAACGAGAATCAGTCAGAGCAAGCTACTCTGGAGAGTAAGCAAAATAAATTATTCCACTCCAAGGATGGTAACTTACTTTACTCTCATTTCTTTGCAGTAACATCAAGTATTGTAGCAGCAACAGAACACTAAATAATTTACACAGTTTTGAAGCTGTGGTGTGATGGAAGTCGTGTGAAGTTGAGAGCAGCCAGAAGAGGTAGAAAAACTAGATCAGGGACATTTTAGGGGGCAGTGAATCTCTCTTACTCATCTACATTGCTCTTTTGTAGTGAATTTGAGCCAATTTGGTGGATGTCATCATTGGGTGGTCACCCTTGGATCATCAGCCCTGAGAACATCATCTAAATCGCACAGTGAAGGGGACTTAAGACACACCTGACAACTCAGCACTTCTCTATTCCTTGTCAGCAGGTTGCCATCCTGCCTTCTTGCTATTTTAGATCCTTTTTCTGAACTCCACATGCAGTGCAAAGTGAACCTTACACTAGATTCTGTTAATTCCCTGAGGCCCAGAAGACCTTTCAGTATGTCTTATACATTTATGCTATAGTATTCTAAAATAAAATAGCTTTCTGGTGTACAGGAGTTTCTTTGTCCACATTCCTGTGAAGTAACTAAGATGTTGAATGGTAAGTATTCCAGTGCTCTCAGTGATCTACACATAGCAACAGGATAACTTACTTCCACCACTGCAAAAGAACCCTACTCCTAAAATATCTGTGAAGACAGGAAATGAAAATCAACAGATTAACATCTATGAGGATTAAGTAAAGTAGATAATAAATACATAAATAGACAAAATATTTCTCTGCATGGTCTCCTAAAAAGGGAAGAGAATTCCCTTAAAGAACAGAAAACTCCTTGTCAGACTTTTTACTGATTTCCCCTTTGAACTTTCTTTCCATAAAAGCAATAGTGTAACATGTAAACTTTGAAGGTCTCTATAGATCTTTCTCGATATTGTTCTTAGAAAATTTAAACTCTATAAAGCACTGTAATAAGTTTATGACTTTCTGTCATCCAGCCAGAAGAAATCAACATAAATTCCCATTTGTTTCCAATCAGAATGGGAAATCTGATTAAGATTTCCAAGCAAAATTACCTTAATACTGGCTATTACAATGTAGTGCTTTTTTCTGTTATTGTTTTCACTGAACTACTACAATACTTCTGGTTATCCACCTAGGAGAGCACAAATGCATTCATACATGCAAAAAGTACTTTTTAATTTTTTTAAATACAAACATCCTGAAGGTGCATATTTGGCATCTAATGATGAATTTCATCTCAGGTCCTACAGTATGAACATTGAGTGTGATATAACATTTACAGACATGTTTTATTCATAGATGAAATTAAGATTTGTGTGGGGATTTATTTTTATTGCATTTACTGTGGTAAGGAGACGAAGTGAGGACATTTCATCATTCCAATGATGCCTCCCAACCCAACAATCTAACCCAGTCTAACACCTGGATAACATGACTGCAAAGTTATCTAACTATCCTTGCATCAAACTCAGCTACTACTTTTGGACAAATCAGTCCAGAAGCTTTTTCTTAATGTGAGTCTTTGGATCTGGATTTAGTCCTCTTGTGTAAAATAAGCTCATTGATGTTATCTTGGCTTCTAGTGGACACTTAACAGCACTGCAAAACTTAGCTTTGTAGCATGTGATTGGCAGCCCGATGAAGAGAAGCCCAGAGCAAGGACAGCAGGAGTGGTGGAAGGTCAGGATTTGCACTGACTGATCTGTGCTGGAGAGCTTGTACAGCACATTTGCATAATTTGCTGTGGAAATTACTCAGTTCTCACAAATATTTGGAAAAGAAAAAGGATGTCTGGATATTAGTGGATTTACAAGAAATATTCAATAATCTCATGCTTTGAGATTTAAGTCTGCAAAATACTGCTTGAATAAAGAGATTTTACTCATTAAACCCAAGAAAGAGACTTTGAATAAAAATGTAAGGGCTTTTTGTTCTCACTGTGGAAAATTGGTGTGAATAGCACGTGTTTCCAACCTGCAATCATGTTGTGTGAAATACTATTATAAAATCAAGCATTTTTTTCAATAATTTTATGAAAAGATGAATAACAAGGGAAAGTTTAGAAGGAATGAAAAAGAGGAAGAACGTGAGGGTGAGAAGGTCAGCTTATAACTTCTTGCTTCCACTGCTTCTGGAAACTAAGGTAGAATTTTTAAAGCTAGCATGGTGCTTATTCAGTACACTCTTCAGGAACTAATCTGGGCAAAACTGATATAGCATATCAAGAAGTACTGGGAAGGAACGGTCATGAAATCTAGGAATCTGTTGCTTTGAGGTGCTCTGAAGGGCAAAATACAAATTAACTTAAAAACATGGTAGAGAAAAGAAAAAGGCAAAAAATGTAATGGGGATTTTAAATTGTATGGTCTGGATACAAATTCCAGCTAAAGGAAGATCTTAAACAAGTGACTACCTGAAGGTTTAGCATCAGTCATGGGAATGTTTTTATTGTCTATTCCAAATACATTTTCCCTATTCATTTGCTCCGGGCCACCACAAGAGAAAGGATACTAGGCTATATCAGTCTTTGATGCCACCTAATATGATGGTTCTTATGTTTTGTGTGGCTTTTTCTTCTCAAGTCAGAGAGGTTCCTAGTTAAACTAGTTTTATTTCTTGTTTGTGACTATGTCTGCAGATATGTTTCAAGTCACTGGTACCTCAATGTATTCATATATTCAAGGCAATTTACTCTGCTTATTGTGAAGGGCTGGGGAAATCAAATTTCCCTAAAGCAGCTGAACAAGTAGCAGAGAAAAGGGTTATTAACTGAAGGAAGATTTGCAAATTATTTTGATGTATTTTGCCATTATCTATACCCAGCTTTGGATTTTAACCCACAACAAAAAAAGCATCTAAAGGTCTCCAAGTATCAAAATTACACCATTAAGTAAGCCCTAATAGGATTCACTGGTTATGAATCAATCTGTCCAGCTCTTTGCCAAATGAAGCATGATCCCAGAGTTTGCTCTGCAGCAGAACTTGGAAAGGATGGCATAACTGATATGTTGCTGATGGGATAGAGGATGAAATATGGAGAAAATTCTGGGCATTGTTTCAGTCTCTGTGACAATGTGTAATTTAAAATTTCCTCTACAGTTATATAATCTCTCCTGGATGCTGCAGCATGCTCAGCCCTTTTTTTTTTTTTTTTTCCCCCTCTACTTACAGTTTCTCCATATGTATTTAGAAATGAAACTTGGAACTACCACCCTCTGTTTACGAGAAAAAGTGAGCTCATATTCTAACTATTTTCTATACAGGCATTTGCTTGTAAAAACATTTTAAACCATTTACTTTTCAAATTTAATTTTTATTTATCATAAAACAACCACAGAAAGAAATTAATTATGAGGTGTTATGAAATAGCATGTAGGACAACAGAAAAAAAGAGAAGTTGGAGCCACACCAAAGGCACTGTAAGAGAAACAGTGCCCTAAAAGCAGATCTTTCCTCAGATTCAACAGCAGCGAGCATTTTAATTTTGCCCATTTACTGAGGATTACAAGATTGTTTCTGTGCAGCTGACTTCTGCAAAAAGTTTTTTTTTCAAGGCTTGAATTTTTCAGCTTTTTCTACAGCCTTGAAAGTAGCTTGTCCAGATGATCCTAGCAGTCATCTCTCACCTAATCGATCCTCTAGCACTAGAGTAGCCATGGCAATTAATGGCACATTGGTCTACCCTGGTTTTGCCTGAGAAACATGGTTCTCTTATTTTCCAAGGACTGAAAATAGGTTTTGTCTACCCAAAATCTGGTTCAGAATAGAGATAAATAAGGGAAATGTAACACTCTGCGAAATATAGGAAGTCAAATTTGTGGCCCTTAGACCTTTGTCTCAAGGTTTTGGGGAAGAGCTGGAGAAAGACTTTGTTTGTTTATTCTCAGGCACAGATACTTTACACAAGAAAAAACAGAAGTTGTTATTTTGGGATAGGTAAAAGACATAGAGCTGTGGGGCACTCAAAGTGTCAGCAGATTAAATCCTTCTGTTTATTGTACAGATGGAGGAGTACAGTTTTCACTGCTTGACCTTTTGGATTCTGGATCTGAGAGTCTGATAAACAGTCATCATAAGCAGAAAGTGCCTCTGACAGCACATGGTGAAAACCACTGATGAGACACAATATATTTATTTAATCCTCATAGTTTATATTGTATATTGGGACTGTAAACCATAGATTGAAGAAATGCCAAAAGGAGAGACATATATTATTTTAAATACTTATATATGCCAGGGGTTCACTGCAAGCATGAGATTCTTCTGTGGCAGTGGAAAGGAACATCGTACATTATATATTCTAACCTTGTCACTTTGAAAAATTGTAACCCCCTATTAGATCTCTGGCTTTAGAATATGGAAACAATGCAGACAAGACCTTGTTTGAAGACAACCATGTGTCATGTTATGCAATGTCACAGAAAGGTTGCCTATCAGACAAATTTGTAAAAGTTCTGCCTACTGGGAAAATAGAAATTGAAAGAAAATTGTTTAATATGTGGAGATATTGACTTTTTGTGTGATTTGGAAGTGCATCTATTTTGTTATGCTGATGGTTTCCCTAGGTGTTTTTACAGTTTGAAGGAAAAAGAAACTCCTGCTTTCCTGAGAATATAGATTTGTTTTCAAATAAAAATGCATTTCATTTTGAGGAAAGAAAACCCCACAACCACTGTTTTGGGGCAAAATAACTGAAAAATTGCCAATATGCCTAATCCTATAGTAATACATTTTAAATAAAACTCAGAAAGTTTGCAAATCATAGAACACATGGTACACTTTACAAGGCAAACTTCATAATGAAAATATTGTGCAGCTTTTTTCGTTATGTCAGGAAAAAAGATTTGAAAACCAGATCTATAGTAGAACATGCCTGGACACTCCACAAAAAGTAAACTATGCCTGGTGGTTCATTTTATCAAAACTCCACCAAGTTCAGTGATTATCCACTGATTCTTTATAAGGGCCCTCATTCAAGATGCTGTGCATCTGAGCCTTGTGTGCATACTTATGATCAGAATGAGATTTATATTTGCAACTTCTTTTATTCCCTCCTCAGTTATCTTGAAATAATTCTATTCCACATTAAAATGGGTTTTTCTTTTCTCATATTAGAACAAGATTTTGTGTCCCACTGGTTTGCTCTTCAGTTATTTCTGTATGTACCATGTAAATGACCATAGGTTTCACACAGTATAGTTAACATTTTTAAATGCTGTATCTGAGTACTTCTGTTTGGTTCTCATGGGTTTAAATGTATGCATGATTTTTTTTTCCCCTACTTTCTTTGTGAAGACTGAAGAGATGAAGCAAGAGATTTCATGTTACTTCTGGAATGCTTTTTGCATCTTTTAAACAATGGGGATACGCATTACTGGAAGAGTTGTCATTTTCAGTTGTAATCGATTTGCATGGCTGCCATGGTGTAACATGTAAAATCACAACAGCAGGGAAATATGGGAACAGGCAAGTCACTACTGTGTTTAATCTGGGACTGTTCGTTCATCATACTTTAGAGTTTAAGTTGCACTTGTCGGTTGGGATCATGGACTGTCTGATCCATCAACTCCCCCCAAAAATTTCACTTTCTAGAGGCCCGTGGCAATGTTGTAGTGCAGTGAATTTACTGGACATTCTTGCCTTTCAGGATAAGAAAGGCTGCAGGAAATTCTCCCTTGGTTATTCTTGTTGAAGGTTAAAGGAAAAGTTTCAGTGTATTTTAAATACCTTGAAAGAGAAGCGGGTGTGGATCACTGGCAATGTTGCTTCTGCTCACATGTCAGTCACTCCACAAAGTTGCCTGCTTTGTTCCAAAAATCACCCTATTTCCCACACATTCTTAAATACCCAAAGTGATCCTGCACTTTTCAGTACTGAGTCAGCCTGACCCTGTTTTTTCCTAAATATGCAGTTATAATCTGTCTCACTCCCTGCTACATTGAATATCATTCTGGCATGCTAGCAAGAGACAGTGATATCAATCTACTCAGGGCCAAAGTGTCACTTTGTTTCTTGGGGATGCATGACTAAAAACAGTGTTGGTAACAGCGAGCTGTCCATAAAAGGCAGATTAAAGAAGATTTAAACTATTTATATACATGTTCCATAGTTGTATGGTTTCTTACCAGGGGGTCAGATCATTTACTATCCAGAACTCAGACACTCCCAATAATTTGGCAGAAAACTGTGGAGTAAAAGCAGAGAGCTTTCACTGATATTGTTTAAATATAAAAGTTTTCTGAATGAACAATATGAGGTGAACCAAACAATTCTACAATGTTTATGCGTTATTTATGACTTTAGGTATTGTTTCAGACAGCTCATATGTCCTGTGATGATGGACTTATTGGAAATAGCACATAGATAACACAGCTTCAGCCAAGCACACTTTCACTGCTAGGTAACACTGACTTTTGTTCACCTAAAAGTTCCATGCTTGTGTTTGTTCGAGTTTCTGCTCCACAGCAACTACTGCTCCACAGCAAACTACTGATGCACCTTGATAGTTCACTGTTTGGTGACAGTTCAGCACAGTGAGTTTATGCAGGCCTAGGATGATCTGTTGTTCCCTCCTCCGGAACTTAGCCTTTATGGGTTGTATGATACAGTCCAATAACCTCAGCTTTTCATCATGGAACACACAATTTCAATGTCTCCTAAAGTCACAGCATTGCCCTAAAGTGCAGAACAGGGCAGAGCAAATGGGAGGCAGAGAGATTTTCAGGCACTTGGAGACATGTGGTTCTTCCACTGCTAGTCTCCTTGCATCGCAGGTGGAACTTGAGGACCCACCTCTGGGATGACCACAGGGAGGGGACTAGGAGGGGATCAGAGTTAGCTGAGATAGGACCAAGGGAGGAGAAAACAGCAATGGATGATGTCTGATTTCCTATCAACAGGTGATTGCCCTTCCAAAATAATACAGACTATAAATGGAAATGAAAAGAAAACAAGAGCTATGCATTCCCATTTTGCTAATTCATGTTTTTGTTTTGCCTTGCTCTCTGCTTATAAGCAGAATGAAATTCAAGGCATAAACCAATTTTTTATGCAGTAATACAACATGTCTTTTTCTCTTCCGAGTCTAATAGCTTTAATGTAAATAAATGAAAAATAATTTAATGATGACATCCTTACTATGAAAAATGTAAAAACCCATAAGCACAGAAGTGAAATACAAAATATCCTTCAGCACAGGAATCAAGGAAAGGAGGACAGATACAAATGAGAAATTTTTGTTTGTTATGAAAGGAAGAAACAAATGCCACAATAGTATTTGAAAATATTTTATCCTGTTTATTTCAATTTATTAAAAAATCAATAATTACTTTGCTTAAAAAAATAGGTACAAAACAATAACAATAAAAGCAAATTTTAAATTACTGTTGACTCATTAAACAAGGAGTTTCATTGTGCTCCAGCCATAGGTTACTGTGATACTAAAATCCTTGCATTTTATAAACTCATCCATTACACAAGTCCCAATAAAAAAAAATTAAAGCTGAAGTGTGGAGCACATTTACCAGGCTCAACAAATCAAAATATTTGAACTGGAAGCAAGCTCCAGAGTTGAGGACACCAAATGAAATTTCCTCTTCTGACCTTCTCTGCTGGGAGTGTAGAACCACAGAAAAAGTAACACAGCCTCCCACTTAAAGTGATATCAGAATTACTTTGGCTGTGAAATTTGAGATCAATCTTTTAAACTGCAACTAGAAAAATTAGTGGCATTCAGTGCAGAGCAGGTAAATTTGTTCAACAGGAATGATGGGAAATATGGTCTGCTCCTTGTAATGCATGTAATGTAACTCCTGTAATGCATGTAAAGTGCATTACAACAATCTAGTTAAGTGATGATCAAGACATGGGTATTATGTATCTCAATGAATGAGGTGCAGTGATCTTACTCAACACAAATGAGTTTCTATGAAAGAGCTGTGTTAGGTTTCAGGAAGAATCACAGTATTAACAGGAATGCTAAAATTACCTGGGAATTGTCGGAACAAAAGTATAGCTATGAAAGCCAAGAGATATTATAAAAACTGTTGAGTTTTATCTAATCCATCTCCAGGGTTTGACTTTGTGTTTTTGATTTGTTTGATTTTCTGTTTTTTTAATGAAACACCTGGGACAAAACAAGAAAAAGACTTCCTAAAGATCTGGTAGAAATTACTTGTTTCCCTTTCTTTTCTCGTTTCTTTCAAACAGTTGCCACCCTTTTTAGTAATTTCACATCCTGTGTGAACTATGTTTCATTTATGACTCATCTCTTTTTCTCTTTTCCTCATGCATATCCTCATCTGTTTTTCAAAATATGAGTTTTGATCCCACCCTGAGGACTGGGAAGTTGCACTTGGTTCTAAGGCAGTTATGAGGCATCTGGATGATCTGAGTTTCAGCAGACATAGGACCAAAGTCCAGAAATTATTTAAAATAAAAAAAATGAAGTAGACCTGAAAAGAAAAAGGGGTGGGAAAACAGGTTAAACATAAACATTGAGTAACTGCAAGAAAGACTTTTTTGCCAAAATCTATAACCTTTCTGTCTCATTTCAACATGAACCTCTCTCTTTTCTTCTTCCTTCCTCATTGCAGCTTTTTGTGAAAATCAATAACAGAGAGAGAGAGAAACAGAGAGACAGAGAGAAAATCCAGTTTTAGTTATAATTTCTTCAATTTCTCCTGTTAGAGTCTGTGCCTGTCTCCATGTTTTTTGGTGTCTGGTAGAAGTGGAGGTAACACCAGGCAGAGAGTAGAACAGACTTTTTCATTAAGTTTTGGTACTGTTTTCCTTCAAATTTGTTTGGAATCAGTATTTTGTAAAAGATACCTGTCTTTAAGATAAAATAGCTCAGGAGATGAATGTTCACTTCTTCTAGCATGTCTTTATTTGTATAAAGTCTTGTTGTCATCTGAAAAGTCACAATACAAGGTATAGAGTGAAAGGGCAATGAGACAATCGAATGATATTTATAATGCTTGCTCTCAATCAAATTGTTTCAGATATTAAGTTCATGTTTGCCTCCATTTGTAATGATATAAAAATGTCAGGAGGGATAAGAGCATTTTAAGTCACATGTACACTCTTTCACTAAGAGTTTTGAGATGATTAAACAATTTAGATTGTTCTGTGCAAGAAAAACACAATCTGTAATGAATCAAATGGATAATGGATATTCAGTTGGACTACATTGTAATATAAGTTCATCTCCCTTTTCTACAAATGTTGGTGAAAGGATCAGAATTATTTTTCAAAGTATTTCATAGCCAAGGTTATTCACTGAACTATTGAGCTTTTTAATTAAACTTCTTTGAAACTTTCTTTTCTGGATGCATTTCTTAACTGAGACCAGTTCCAAAAGTTCAGTACTGTTTCCTGATAATTGCAATGAATAAACTTTTCCAATATGGATTTGAAAATTAGTAGTAAAAGTAAGTGGTGATGGAAAGTAACCACAGGAAAATCAATGTATCTTTCCCTAAAATTTTACCAGTAGAACTGTCTCTTTATAAGAAGAGGCAAACTGAGAGCTTGGGGATCACAGAGACTTCTCTTCTAAAGGCTGATTGTTTGGACCCTTCAATGGGTTACAAAAGGCATTTAACATCTTGGAGTATCAGAAGTCTGGCTAGTGGAGGAATTTATATTCTTCCAACCACACTATTCTGACTTGGGAATTCTGGGAATTACAGACATTCAAAAGTAAGTAGGCTCAAAAACCTACTATAGAAACTGGCTATATAAAATTACTATAGTAATTTTTATACAGATTACTTTCCAGTTTTCCGATTAAGTATGGTAATATAATGGGATTTATTGAAGTATTCATTGATAATGTTCAGAGATTCAAACTAAAGGACTATGAAATGAAAATTAAAAATTATTTTTCTAAATGTCTGAGTAAAGAACAAATATTGTGAAAATGAGAGATTTTCAGCCCAATCAAGAGAAAGCTGTTTCTGTTGAAAATAGTGCCCTTTTGAAATAACTTTATTAATTAAATTAGTTGTTTTAGTATCATTCATACTTTTTATTTAATTTTCTTAAAAATAACATAAGAATAGAATAATTTCAAGAAATCTTTATTTGATTTTAAAGCATCAAAATTTATTGTGATTCCCTTTTGAAAGTAGCAAAAACTTAGAAGACAACTTTTTAATGGACCTAAAGAATATCTTTCTTGTTTTTTCTTACTATTGGGTACTAAAACAGGTTTTTTATTATTTTGGATGGGGAAAGAAACTGAAATCACTTCTTATGTGAGAAAGTGTCTTCTTCTTTCTTAAATAACACCAGATAATGAAATATTTTTTCCATTATATTAGCTTGTATTTTAATTTCTACCTGTCTGAAAAATGTTTCTCAAAGCAGAAGTGGAGAAGCTTAGAAAGAATATGCAGAATCCAATATAATAATTTCTAATAGTTATGAAAATAGCTGCTCATGTGGGTCCTTTCAGGATGAATTGTCATGTGAAATTAGTCTGAATCATGATGCAGAAGATATCTTTAAAATACTGATTCTCAGACTTCTGTCAGCTTCATCAACAGAAAGGTTTCCTGGGATCTTTACTCAGGCTCACTGAACTATGCATAAATCCTATGGGTTGTGTTTTCTAATGGCTAGAAAGGCCTAAAATCTGCCATAGAGATACTAGTGGTAGGATTTTGGAGACTTGAGGATAGTGGAATACTGCCCACTGAATGAAAAGCAGACTTTAATAAAGAAACAGGTAGAAATACAATGAAACAAGTGTTTGGTTGTGCTGGTAATACATTGGTTGAGACTGAATCCTTGAGTTATTTTGAGTTAGTACTGAAATTTTCATAACGTCTTCATGTGGGTGGAATTGTAACATCTTCTAAGGTCAGTGGCATTTGACAATGTTTTGCCAGTACCTGTCACCATTCTTTCATGCCCTCCTTCCTCTATCCCTGATTTCCCCTTGTTGCATGCATGCGTAAAATCATCACCCTGCATTTGCATGTGCTGTGACAGTTATAGCTAGCTCTCTGCTGCTCACCACTCTGAAGTTATCATTGTCTTTGTAACCTCCAAATTCTGTCACCATAATTCACTCAATGTGGGATTACATTTGAAGGCCATTCAGAAGCTACAGGTGTTGTGCTATGCAGAGGCCAGATTGTTTGGTGATGATAGATATAGAGAAAATATTAAACTTTGTTGCTTCCAGATTTGTTACAAGATGATGCTGTGGTCTATAAATACCTTCTCAGTTTGAGTGTTAGTGTCTGAGAACCTTCCCTCTCCCCTTGCACTGCTGTCACTATTAAGGACATCCTCCATTGGGACACAGTTTCATGCAATTCACCTTTAGCAGTGACCATACATATGAGCCACATATGTTCCCTAAATGCTACCTACCAAGCTGATTTAGGAAAGTGTTATTTCCAGGAATTCCATATTTATTAGTGCAAGTTCTAATTCTTGCCTGTCCCATAGGAAGAAATTAAATTTGTTGCTATTGGTTTTTGTTTTCTTAAGATATCTGCGTTTGTTGAACTATGCCCTATTGGTGTTTGTGTTATAATGTGATGAAGTATAAACTTATTAAGGCTTATAAATAGGGAGACTCATGTTAACACTGTTAATCTTCATGAACTTTGCTCTCTACGTAATCTTAAACACAATGTTCTTAGTCTTAGCAACAAGACTCAAAGGAAGCAGCAGTAAGTGAAGCAGACAAATTGCTGTATGGATATTAGACTTGACAACATATTTGTGCATCACTGGATTACACCGATAATTAAAAAAAAAAAAGTCCTCAGAATCTTAATATGATCCGGCAAGCCTTCAACTTTCAAATCACATGTGGATATTGATTTCAAGTTTATAACTGCTCCATGTTTTGATACTAATTTAGGAACTATTACACTTGAAAAACAACAAATTGGGTAGAAGTACCCCTAGATTCCCAGTCTGCTTATTTAACTAGGCACTCATGCATTCCTGCCAAATCTGGTTTTCATGAAAGTCAATTTATTTTTTCATTATGTGACATTTGAAACCATTCAAGCAATTGTGAGATGGGATTAAAGTCTCTGCTGAAATGTTTCACTGATTGGAATGTTTTGGCCATTTTTGAAGTCAATGTAAGATGTGGTGATAGAGTGTGAAAATGCACTGAAATATTAAAGCCACATTATTGATAACTTTGGAATTTACTTGTGTTGGAACATTGAAGGGATTTTTTTAGAGGGAATGGCTCTGACTATTTAGAACTTGTGGATCTGGAAGACTGAAATTTAAGCCATTTTCAAAAGGAAATTATCTGATAACATTAGCTCTGTTCCCCTGCCAAACTACATTCCATTAAACAGCTGAAATAGGACTTAATAACAATCACATAAACCAATTAGTCTCAATTTATAACTCCATTAGGAGTGTTATTCATCACCACATGGCTGTATAGAACTGTGCTTCTTTCTGACATTAGGCAGATTAAATAACCAATGAGGCCTGGGGTGCTAAACAAAAATGTAAATGCAGATTGCCTAAGAAAGATTTATGCCTCTGAAAACAGATAATTTTGAAATCTCATACTTTTTACACATTCAAAAGAGATATTCTAGTCTTGAAAAGCAAAAGATATCTGTATGTAAAAGCATAGATAACAGTTGGATTTTTAGTTTCGTAATGTTTAAGATCAAAGGGATATCCAAATCATCTGAATGTTATTTGTATCACAGGCCATTCACTCAGCTACCAATATACTGATCCTAACAAAGTTAGTAAAAGGAAAATGCACATCTTCAGTAGAATAATGTTTGTTGTGTGCAAAGAGACTGTTGCTACCATCAGCCTGGGCAACTGACTAATCCTGTTCTGGGATAATATTACTTATTGAATGGTGATCGCTCTTATACTAGAAGGTAAAATAATACTCTGTGGATTGCTGACAAGTAAGGAACCTGGCTTGATCTAGTGATCAGTTTGTTTCTGAGTGATTTAGATGGTTAGATGCAGAATTGTTGGTACTAACTTGGTCAGTTTTCCCATTCAGTTTTCCATCTATAGCCACCCACCTTATGGTCCACAGCTGAAAATTAAAGAGAGAAGGACAGAGATCGAGAGCAGAATTCTTCCTGGATGTTCATTTGTTGCCCTGAAGCACAAATCATCCATAGCTATTTTCTAAATGCAAATACTAAGGGCATTATGAATAGAAAACAGAAATTCATATTCTACCTTAACTTCTCCTTTTTGTTTATTTTTCTTTAACATGTGAGGAAAGAGAACATGAGCCAGGTCATTGATTTCTTTCAGTTTAAGGTCACACAATTTAGTATAATCCACTACTGATTTAAGGAAAGGTACATGTACAGCTCTCAGTTGTTACCACCTGGTGAAAACAAGGCCTGACGACCTTTGAGGGTGGACATGGCAAAGATGGATCAGAGACTCAGAAAGCCAGACCCCTGGGCTCAGAACTGAGCTAAATGCACTGTTGGATGCTCAGACTCTAAGCTCACATTCTAAGGACTTCTATTTCAGCCTACTGATTATTTCTGCGATGTTTTTCAGAATATACATATATTTTTCTTTGAACTATGGGTACAAGAAATACACACTGTTTTTTGATTGAGTTGTTAGCAGATTTTTTTCTCTGCTCCTATGTAATACTTTCTATAACTCAGCTCCTACTGGCACAGCTTGACACTGACTCTGTGTTATGTTTACCTTCCACAACCAATAAATCCTTTTCTAATTCATTGTTTTTCAGATGGACATAACCTGCATCTTTCGCTTTCAAATAATATGCTGTTTTGTATTTGAATATATTAAATTATGTTCTCTCGGCCTGTGATTACTTATTTGAGCAATGAGGACCAAAGTAAGAGAGTAAATTGTTTTCATTATTTACTACACCATCCAATTTTGGGTTATTTGTAAACTGTACTGTGATTATCTAGATCAGGGAGACTGAATCAGTCTTCAGTAGGAGGGGAAACCTCACTGAGGTTTTGCCACCTTGTCTGAGACAACATTCTATAAACCATAACATCGTCAGATCTATATACATTTTGCTTTGGATTTTTTTCTTCTCCTGTGAGGTCTATAGAATAAAATATTTCAGCCTCTCTGATTCCTTTAGGTGTTACTGGAAAAAGTTTGAAACAAATGGTCAAAATACTTCTGTCTGAAAATGTATTTGAATGAAATGTTATGCATACTGCATCAATTTCAGTGTTTTAGAGAAGATGTAAAGGACTACAAAATAATATAGTTTGCTTTTGGAATAGTTATTTGTATCCAGAATAGTATTTAAAATGTCAAAAACTTTTCTGTTTAATTAATTGACATGAGATTTATTATTATTTTCATTTGAAAGATGCATGTAGATGTCTGTTTGGAAAATGCTTTAAAATTTTGATAGCTTGTTTTAATCTGACATGCTTTTCTTCTAAAAGCATCAGACTTTCACAAGACTGAACACACTGTTCCTATAATAGTGACATATTGCTAATGAGTTTTGAATAAGATTTGAATAAAGGCTTAGAGGGTTCCCTCAAGGTGATTCTTCATTTAAAAAATATTGTTTCCTGAGTTTTAAAGGCATTAATGACTGTAGATTGTAATTTAATCACTGTAATCTACTCCACCTAAAGTTTGTTGGTGCCAATTATGAGGTAAATGGAAGGTTTCTAAATTATTACAGTTGCATGTGAAATCACATGCATAATATTCTGAAGTGATGGATTCATGTGGAATAATTGTAGGCTGTGGACATATATACTATTTTCCAATATGAGTGTAAGTATGTATTTTATAGCTTTTTAAGATATCAAGATTAGACCTAATTCCACCAATAAATATAACGTATGCAAACAAAGAGACAGTATCAGATGAATAAAAGGGAAACTAAGAACTAGAACAGTAAATACTGATGGTTTGAAAAAGTGAAAGTAAAGATAAATTTTTTAACGCAAAGTTCTGTGTTTTAGAGTGACATATATAATAAAGCTTGTGAACTTTCTTGAAACTTGAGACAAGCAGGCTTTAAAGCAATTCTACCTTCCCTGGTATAAAGCAGTAGATGTTTTTTTTGACTTATTCCCATCAGATGTCCAAAAGCCCTTGTTGTAATTGTGTTTCTTTCCAAATGGCACTCCACAAACAGAGAACAAAATGCATTTTTCTTTTAAGGGATGTAAGATTCTGTAATAATTTCAAATAGTACAGATGAGGAAGAAGGACCATCTTACCAGCAATTCTAACTTTATTTCATGTTATGTCAGAGCAGCCTCATTTGGCCCAGCTCATGGTTGACTGGAATGGAACGAAAATTAAATGACAGTACTTTTCAATAAATGGTGTGTGATATACAGAGAAGGACAGAGTGAATGTTACAGCCAGGGCGGGATGGAAAGCAGCAGTGGGTGTGGACACAGCCAGCTGAATCATTGGAGAGAATCTTGTGTGATGGAGAGAGTCCCAATAGCTATGCTGTTCCTCATAGACACTTTTTAAGAGGACATCACATCTTGACCACACAAAAACGTAGATACAACTTACAAGACTTTCAACCGGAAAGTTTTTTTCAGATACATCAGTACTGATGTGTCTTTCAAATTTTGCACGAAGACACACAGTCTTTGTGTGTCTTTATAAGTGCTGGTTTTATAAGTGTGTCTTTATAAGCAGTATAAGCACTGGCTCATATAGAAGAAAACATAACTGGGACTTTTCTCAGTATATTTTAGAGGCTGCAGATTTTTTTAATGTCATGTCTAACTATATTAAGAGAGATTATAGACAGCCACTAATTGACACTCCAGCAATGTGCAAAATACTTAAAATATCTTGAGCTGAGTATTTTATCATCTGTATTTCTATATGGTTTCACTCCTTGTAATCTAAGCAATTTTGGTTCTACTAGAGGTAAAATTGCAGTGACAAGTTAATACTGGTGGATTCAAAACAGGCTGGAAGTGTGAATGATATTTCATTTAAGTGTCCAAAGATTTATTTTTCATTTTTTTCCTCGTTTATATTGTATTGTTTTCCTTGAATACTGAATTTTACTTTCATGTTAGTATTTAGAAATTATTTCAGATAATTTCTCTGGCCAGTGCCTCTTAAAGCTAGGAAGTAGAATAGTGTGTTAATTTCAGATTTTGTTTTGTTGATGTGAAGATTTGTTGCTTAGGATGGTGGATTTTTTTTTTAATGTTCCTTTCTGACCTTTTTTTTTCTCTCCACTGAAAGTCTAAACAAGGATTTTAAAGTAAATGGAAAATTTCTGTGTTGGATTAACTCACCTTTAACTGTAATTACCTCAAAACTAGAAAAATCTCCTAATGAATGAGTTAAAATTTGACTAAAAAAATTTCTTATTGTTGTTTTAATTTCTTCTGTATATTCATACCATCTATTTTTAGTATCTATTTAATCATGCTGCACAATCAATGTTATAGTGTTTACACTATAGCAAAATATTGCATTCTTTTCCCCCTCCCTAAACAATTTCCTAGCAGAAGTGATATGTATCTTCCCAAACAGCTATGCTTCCCAGAATGTTATTCTATACAAACATGGATATGTATTCATGCACTACATAGGCGTTCCCTGAACATGTTTTCTCTCAAGAAAGACATTTTGTATTGCTTTAGTTTAGAGAGAGTATCTGTCTATAATCTCCATCCTTTAGCATACATAATACAGACAAGGTCTTGTGTTTTAGGAATGGCACTTCCAAATTTAGTGTTCTGCCCCTGAAGACTCTCCCAAACCAGACACTGCTCTTCCTCCCCTCTTCCCCTTCCTCTTCCCGCTCTGGGAATGGAGTTAAGAATTGGAGGCACAAAAAGGTGAAAATTATGAGTTAAGCACAGTTTACTGGAAAGAGCAATGAGATAAGAAAAAGAACAATATTAAGAAAAAAACTATACCAAAAGAGGGTGATTTACATGCAAAAAATGCTCATTGAAAGACCTGACACAACCCTGAGACAATGAACAAAGGCTGATGGGTTCCCTAGCCTGACTGCTCTGTCTGACACGATTGCTCCCAACAAGAAACCACACCCCTTCTTCCTGTGAGAGGGTCCATTTCCCCAGCCCCTGGCCATGTACTATGATCTATCAAATAACACAATGTCTTGGCCATGCCCAGTCACACTGATCTGGGCTGGAACTAGAACACAAGGCGAGGATAGTGATGTGACTGGAATATATCAAGATATGCTGAATCTATTCTACATGTCAGTGCAGTTCAACATTTGTCATGTATCATATTTACTGTGTGAGAACTGACCCTTCATCTGCAATATCCTAAACAGAAATGCAACACCTTTTCAAGCCTTTCCGAGCAGCTGTACATCCAGGAGCCATACAGAGCTTTTTGGGAGAAAGTTTCTTTAGAAGGGCTTGGATTTTTAGCTAAAAAGTAGAGTTTGGGGAAAAACAGACTTCCAGTGAGAATAACATTTTTTAAGGTCTTGATAATGGAATATAAATGGAAACATTGATGATTAATTATTTAATTGTAGTTGAGGTCTGATAACTGTTTCGACAGGACTGACCATAAACTGTTTGCTCCCTCCTGGTTGCTGCAAAAATTACCTCTGTCCTTGCCAGAACCAGGACACAGCTTTATAAACATAACTATTTAATTCAGAATACATTGTCATTATAAAAAGAAAGCTAGATGTAGTAATCTAATTGCTAAAAAATTAAAATATATTTTAAAAAGACAAATTTATTCTTCCCACTTGAGTTGGGCTAGAGTCTTAAAATTAGTGGGCAAATATAGACACTGAAAGTATCCAAAATTATTGAATTCTCAAATTAAGGTTATACCATTTCTTAGGACATACTTGGCTGGTTCTTTTCAAATCCATCATCCTTTTTTGTGCTCACCTGTGAACAACCAACCTTTTCCTTTCTCAGACAAATTAGTCTATTTCTCTATGTACAGTAATTATATATTTATGAGGTCATGGCACTGCCCTACAGAAAATTATGCTCACTTCAATATACCATCTAATCTGATTTTTAAGAGCAAAGAAGTACTAACAAGGCATGGTGACAGATTTTCTCAGATTCATGGGATCACTGTGCACTTGGAGAGGAAGGATGTCTTTATCCTCAATTTATTTCTTAAAAAAATCATGGAATATGCCAAGTTGGAAGGGACCCACAAGGCTTATCAGGTCAAATTCCTAGACCTACACAGGACCACCCCCAAGAGTCATACCACGTGCCTGAGAGTATCATCCAAACGCTTCTTAAACTTTGGTTTGATGCTGTGACTATTTCCCTGGGGAGCCTGTTCCAGTGCCCAACCACCCTCTGCATGAAGAGCTTATTTCTAATATCCAACCGAAACCTCCCCTGACACAACTTCAGACCATTCCCTTGACTTCTGCCACTGAGAAGGAATCAGTGCCTGTCCCTCCTCTTCCCCTCACAAGGAAGTTGCAGACTCCAATGAGGTCTCCTTTTCTCCAGGCTAATCAGATCCCAGGACATGGCTGGCCCTCCTGGCTGCCAGGGCACTGCTGACTCACATTCAACTTGCCATTGACCAGGACCCCCAGGTCTCTTTCCACAGCACTGCTTTCTAGTGTCTCATTCCCCAGTCTGTACAAACATCCCAGGTGCAGAATCCAACACTTTCTCTTGTTGAACTTCATATTATTGGTGATTGCCCAGACCTGTAGTTTGTTGAGGTCTCTGCAGGGCCTCTTTACCTTCAAGGAAGTCAACAGCCTGAGTTGTACCAGCTGTGTGATGCTCCCAGTTAATTTCTGGCAAATTAAAGTCCTTCATAAGGACAAGGGTAGTTGACTTGGAATAGTCCCTTAGTTCCTGAAAGAATAATTCATCAGCATCATCTCCCTGGCCAGGAGATCTGTATCTGACTTCCACAATGATATCTGCATTATTTGTTTGCCCCTTGATTCTCACCCAGAGACCTTCAATTGTGCCATTGCCAACTGTGAGCTCCATACGTTCTAACCCTTCTCTTACATATAGTGCTACCCCTCTGTCTCTTTTGCCCTCTCCATCTCTCCTGAAGAGCCTGTAACTGTCCAGCAGGGCACTTCAGTCTCTCATCACACCAGGTTTCCTGTCTTCTGGGGAATAAGTATTCCAACCTATCTCCTCCATTCCATGACAGGTCATGTTCAGTTTTCATTTTAGATTATGATGAATTGATGCAGTATTTTCAATTCTGTGTAAACGTCTTGCTTCTGAATGTGACAATTAGGAATAATCCAGGAATACCATTCACATTATTATTAAAATCTGAACTATTCACTTTATTTTTGAATACTTTCTGCAATATTACTTTTAATGGAGAATTAATACTCTCTTGAAGTAACATAAGCTGGCCACCTCAATTAACATATTTCCTGGATTTTATCAAGAAAAGCTGAGACAGTTCTGGTAAATTACCAGTTACTGCAATCAATAATACCTTGAACTGAATAAATTGCAGCTACAATATTTTCCTGATGTTATCTAAGGTATAGATATGAATAATGATACACTTGAGGTGAAAACTAGTTTGTTCTTTGGACTTGATCCCAAGGTGAATGACATCAGTTAAAACCCTCTTTCCCTTTATGTTATACTTTAGAGTAAGCCTAAAGACATCCATTGAGATATTAATCTCCCTTACATTATGCTTTGGAGCAAGTTTTAATTTATAAAAATGTAGTTACTACAGTTTTGATTTGATAATATTGAGATAAAAGTCAAACCTAACATATTTACAAACATTTTGCACTTCTGGTTCTCAGAGACAGGTGGGCACAACCCAGACTTTCATTGTCTAATTGTCATTATTTTTCACAGGGCAAGAAACAAAATAAAGAGACTTTATTAAGGTGAGAATTATTCATTTTTTTCCTCAGATAAATCAGAAGAGGACAAATAAAACAATGAATTTTAGCTTGATTGAATAGTTACACTGAATCATGAACACAAACTACATTGTCAATGGATTTGTCACTCAGTTTTTATAGCTTACCAGTCTGAAATTTATGCATATTATAATTTTACTTTTATATGATAATGCAGCAATGTTTCTGTGTCTTGTTACTGGACAGATTATGGCAACATTTTTCTTTATAATACAAATTTTAATTCTACCAAAATAGATGCCTTTGTTCTGGGGTGCCTCATTACCTGCGAGACAGAGAGTGTACAAGCTGCCTCCTTGCAGCTTCATGCTCTTTTATACACTCTGCCCTGCCACAACCTAGGCTCTTTGGGTCTCTTTGGAACTTCACAGCTCCCTCACCCTGACAGAAGGAAGGACCTATTTTCACACACACCTGGGCAGCCTTCTTTGTAACTGCCTGAACCCAATGTTCAAGTCAGGAGATCCAGCTTCAAAAACTACCATTTTGCAAGTGGCAGGTGTGCAATTTACACTTCCTTGCACCCTGTCTTTTTCCTTGACAATGTGAAATTGTTACCAGGGCTCATGTGAAAGCCTCTAAAAGAAAGAGGGAATGTACTTGGGGCTCCTGATGTGTAGAATGACAAGAAAACCCCTTTCTCTCTGTCCTCTGCCCATATCAGAATGCTGAGGAAGAAATGGGCAAGGAAGCAATGGGTTTGGGGTCCAGTTGTGGGTTTTATGTGAGTCCAACCGAGTTGTGGAAGTCTTTAAACAAGAAATCATGACCTGTACTGTACAGACTATTGCTGCTTGTTCTCATAGCAATTCAATTAATAAAGTTATGTCCTAAACTCATGCTTTGAATCTCTGTGCATCTAGGACAATGAGGCCTTTTATGGAGCAATAAATCCATGTCTGACTTGACCCATGGGTTGAAATCTGAATTAAGAAAGACTACTTGTCAAAAATAGCTTGTCTGCAAAAGGTGTTTGCTTTTACACTTACTTATGTTCAATCAATAAAGCAAGGGTGAGATGACGAACACAGGAATGTTTCCTTATTCTTGCAGTGAACGTTCCCTGTTCCTCTAAACCAGCCTGTGCTCAGACCAGCTAGAGCCAGTAGCAATTGAAGTGCATGGAACACCTCCACTAGAAGCTATTTTTTTGGGGTCTTGGAATGTCGCCACCCAAATCCCATGGGTGTAGATGTAAATTACGCATTAACCACCACTGAGAAACTGAGTGCAGGCTGAACACTAACTGAAGTTAGCAACTATAAAGATACATCTTCCTTATCTTGTATATCCTGACAAATTCTGTGAAAATATGAGTAAGCACTTTTGTAGGCACTAGTCTGAGACAGTGCTACTTCTAGGCACTTACACTGCTAGAAATAGAAAAGAATAGTCTAATCCTAGGAATGACAAATAGCCTGTTTGTGGTGAGCTTCAATTTTTAGCAACAAAGTTTAAAAACCCTCCCATCTCCCATGCTAGGCACACAGTCTGTGAATCTGCTGAATACCCTCTTCCCTAAGGATGCCTAAAACATATAAATCAGACAAGATCCACCTACAGTGTTTTGTATCAGCTACTCAACTGTTAGGTTGTTCTGACTTGCTATGTCTAAATTCCCTTGGTGGGAAAAACAAAATAGCACCTTAATCCTTATTTAGATGACTTTTCTTTTTTTATTCTTTTTAGCTCAGTGAATTTCTCACAGTTTTTATCCTCTAATAACATGCTTTAAAGAATTTTCCCATATATTTTTTTTTACTTGGAAATGAGCACCTTAAATCCCTGAAGTCTAGATCTTGTCAAAAAAGTACTTACCCACTGCTGTTGGCTGTTGAATGACAAGACTTAGCGTATTGTTCATAGAAGGTGGTCATACTTTGCTCTCCTTATTAGTTTCAGTTTTATCTTTTTAATTTCCTGTATGTGCAACGAAAGTCAGAGGATTTGGCAAACATTGATATAAAGGATTAAATCCTCAGTGGTTGTTAGACATACTGCAGTTAGCAAAACTTCTGCAGAGCAGACATTGATTCTCACTGACAGCACTAATACTTGATTTTCGTTTTGAGGACAAACCTGTGTGGTCTACAGCACGTGTATTGCTGGAACTCAGGTACTAACATCTTAACAGACTTGTACCTGGCTTGATCAGCAATGCCAAAAGTAGAATTATTAAACTCTGTATTTATCCTGCAGGGCTTTTCAGTCTGTGTTCAACTTAGTTCTGTCATAAGTGTTATGGTCACATTATTTCAATGAAGAACTCCTAGCTCAAGAACCACATGAGACACTTTGGAATGCCATACACATTTGTACTTAAAGTGATCAATGAAATAAAGGACGCAGATGCTGCCTTTTTTTTTTTTCTTCCCATTATCTTCAGAGTGTTAATATGCAATGTAATTTGTTTACTTAGATACACCTGGCAAATTCATTCTGTAATTATTTTATTATTGTATGACTCGTGGTAGAGAAAACAGAGACTAGAGATGATAATGAAACAAGCCACATCTGTTGGAACTCTGTCAAAACAAATTTATTTTACAGATAGTTGATTATTCATTTCACAAAAGACTATAGTAAAACTAAATATTTCTCTTTATAAAAAAAAAACTTAGGAGATGACAAAAAGTAAACCCAATTTTGAACAGAAAGGCCAACAAAGTAGTTTACCTAACTTGCAGTAGGAAACAAAAGTGTCTGTATTCTTATTTCGTTGTCTGCAATACATATATACATCTAGAATATAAGTGTATGATCTTGTATAATATTGCTGCAATTTTAAGTCCAGTCTTTCTGGACTTTGTTTGGTTCATAGAGTTATGGTAACGATTTTTGTTTTTATAGCAATGAGTTAAAATAAAATACAGAAAAATTGTGATGGATTATCCTAACACAACGATACAATACAAATTCCTGATTGAAAATGCAGCTACAGAAAAAGTAAGGAAGAAAACCAAAAGAAATAGCAAAGCTGAAAGGAGACAAAAAAAAAGGGAAGACAAAAGGAAAAGAGAAAACACATAAAAGGAAAAAGGAAATTGAAAAAAAACCCAACCCCCCACCAAAAAAAAGCAAAAAAATATTTTAACCAAAAATGAATGATCCATATAAATTGACTTTTAAAATTATATGACCAATATCTGTTTTTCTATTGGTTCAGGTTTTCTTTATATACCCATATTAATATTAATGTGTTAATCAAGCGCTGGAGCTTGTCCTCTCCTCAGTCACTTAAGTATAACAAACCTTCCTCCCCAATTTGCTTAGGTAGAAAAAACTTCATACCTATTTCACAGGGACATAGATTAGAGATGACAAAAGATGCCAGGCAGGCAGTAGCTGTAATCATGATCCAGTATTGCTGCCTCGTTGTTGGCCAAATAGTCCTATGCTGCTGGGAGGAGCACATGTTGCCTTTTAACCATGTTTTATCAGGCCTTCACAGGAGCAATACCAATCAGATCCTCCTCAGATCTGTTACTGCTGGGATGTTTCTTCGTACATTAAACATGCTTAGGCATTGTAAAACGCTAAAGCTAAATAACGACTCTTCAAAAATAAATTCTGTGATTGGAAAACCCGAAAAGCTTTTCATTTTGTCTATGTAAACTGTCTTAAGTGTTTGCAACATAACAGATTTATTATCAACTTTGCATTCAGGCTAGGGTAATACAAACAATTGTGAAGGTCTAGGCAAGCTGTGAAGGCATTTATCATTTTAAAATCAAAATTGTACGGTCATTTAATTTTGTATTGTTTTGACTCAAAACTAAGTGGAACTTTCTAATTATTACTGAATTGGATAAACACACCAAAATCAAGGACATAAGTTGTATCTGAATGTTTTTTGAAAAGAACTATTTCCATTAATTCTGAAACTAATCCATGTTTAAAAGGATTTGGCACAGAAAGAGCTATACCTTCAATTGCATTGAGTGCAGCAAGTACAAAATCTGCCTAATCTCCTCCTTGAAGACACGTCTTTAATTGATTATGCTTCTTCCACTTCTTCATTGAGGAAATATAAATATTATACTACTCAAATAATCATGCTGGTCTCTTATGCTCTTCCAGTAGGATACTTCTCATAAAAAAATATAGATTTATATAGCACTTCATTTCATCATTGTTTTTTTCCAGTCTGAGATAGTTGTCATTCTCTTTATGGCTTAAACATCCAAATGAATACATAAGGTGCTTTTTTTTTTTTTTTTTTTTTTACTGTATGAAGAAATAATACCCCTCAGAAAAGGAGTTTTGCAATTTTAAGCAATTTGTCCCAATAAAATGCTATTAAATCTACATTCAGCTATAAAATATAATAAGAAAATGCAATTAATCTGGTCATGTAGACCAAAATATTTGCAAGTTTTGTGGCATTAGACCTTTTTTTCTGGAGGGGGGAAGGAGATAGAAAGTAAAATAGAACCATACAATAGATCTTTTCATCCACATCTGTTATGAACAAATATAGAGGAGGCCCACGAAGATGATCAGAGGGCTGGAGCCCCTCTGTTATGAAGACAGGCTGAGACAGTTGTGTTGTTCAACCTTGAAAAGAGAAGACTCTGGGGAGACCTTATTGCAACCTTCCAGTACCTAAAGGAGGCTATATGAAAGATGGAGAGTGACTTTTTGCAAAGGTGTGTAGTGACAGGACAAGGAGTTATGGCTTTAAACTGAAAGAGGGTACTCTTAGATTAGATATCAGGAAGAAATTCCTTACTGTGAGGGCCGTGGGCCACGGGAACAGGTTACCTAGAGAAGCTGTGGACGCCCCATCCTGGCAGTGTTCAAGGCCGGTTTGGATGGGCTTTGAGCAACCTGGTCTAGTGAATGGAGTCCCTGTCCACTACAGGGGTGTTGAAACTAGGTGATCATTATGATTCCTTCCAACCCAAACCATTCTACGGTTCTACAATTAATAATTCCATTTTAATACTGTTTAGTCCGGTATTATTTTTGATAAATGGTTCTTCACATAGCACTCTTTCAACAAATCTAATAGGTTAAATTTATATGTTTTTTGTTCTTTTCTAGTTGTCTTTCGGAGGTAACTTGAGATTGATATTTTCAAATTTTCCATTAAATTCTGAATCCCCCTTTCCCCCATTTCCTTCTTCTTTTTGTTTTATTTTTCTCTCTGAGTAATTTCATTAAGAAAATATCTCATTGAGCTGTCTATAAAAAAGGGGTTTTGTTACTAATTTCAAATTTAGTTAAATTTAATTTAATGTAGGCTTTATCCATGTCAGTGTGGCTCATTGTTTCCTTCCAATGACATTAATCTTCCTTAGTTCTTCTAATTAATTTGTCAAAATTCTCTGAATTTTTCAGTCCTTTTTTTTTCTTAAGTATTGCAACTCAGCTATGGTTTTTGCTACCTCAGAATCTCAAATTTGTGCATATACATACCTAATTACACACAATCTTGTCCTTATTCCTTCCCAATTGGTGACCTTATATCTTTTCACCTTGAAAATTGGTGATTTATTGCCACATTCTTCATGTATCTTAATGTTTCTAGGGCACATTTACAGTTTATCTATCCTTTTTGTGAAAACGGGCTAGAAACAGAGCTGTGAGGGATTTTTACCAATAAAGAATTTAAAGCATCTTAATACACTGTAACTAAGTCTAAATATCCACTCTATTTATTTCCTTAAAAGAGCTCATTGGAAAGAAATACTTTACAGTTTTCGTACATCTCTTGATGTTCTGTAAATTTTCTTCTGAAGAATAATTTTTCCTTAGGAAATACCTCATTACAGAGAAAAAACTAGTTAGTAAATAAGTTACTTTCATCACGGAGCAAAACTAATTAGTAAATAAGTTGCTTTCATCTCAGTGCAATTTTTCAGATGTTCATGCAATGAAGGGAGGTTCTCATCTTCCAAACCAGCACCTGACTGAAGTGTTTTGAGGTTCAGGACTTGCAGACGGGTTTCAAGTAGTCCTGGTGACTTATTGCAATAGGTCACTGTATGTTGCTTTAGCAACATCATTCGCTATATCATGTTTCTGTTAGTGCATAACAGCAAAGTCACTTGCTACAAATTTCCTATCCTAAAGTGAGTGTGTGGCATAAAAATGTCCAAAAATGTAGTGAAGGACTATCAAAAGACGTCTGAGGTTAGGGTTTCCATACAGTGCAGCAGCTTGCAGAATTACCTTAAGGCAAACCTTGAGTGAATGGTGTAATGTAGATATACATAACACATGCATGTACACACGTCTTTGAGTTTTGCCTTGTTGTTCACTTATGGCTCTGCATGTTTAAATGCTGGTAGAGAAGACTTTGTTAACATAATTCTCTGTAATATCGATCCAACATAACAATCAACACCAAAAAACTATCTGGCTTGGTAAAAGGCATTACTAGCAACTAACTATGGTAAAGAAAGTGTGTGTGTGTGTGAACTAATGAGAATCCTCTATGTGAGAAGGCCAAAAAATTTACATACCTCCAAAATGACAACAAGAAGTAAGGATGCTAAGTGAAATAGTATCTATCTTCAGATTAAGGTAAGATTGTATGTATGTATGGCCAGACTTCACGAATGAAGATCTGGAGAAGGGCTCTCCCCGCATGGGTGTGCCCATCCAGCCTGCGCAGTGGATTTTTTAGGTGAGGCTCAGCGTGCGCAGAACTGGCCCCACCGTTTAAGTCCTCAGGTCCATTTGCCACGGCCGAGCGAGCTTGGACAGTGACAGTGAAATCCTCAGGACTGTCTACAGCACCTGGTACTAACCAGGGCTGCCCCTGCTGAGCATCCAAGATCTGCCACGATCGGATGGCAGGGAGGCATTTAACTGCCCAGGGAAGAGTCCCCACTGAGACTCGAACTCAGGCCCTTGGGATTCAGAGTCCAGAGTGCTCTCCTTTATGCCACAAGACCGCCCAAAGTAGGATTAAGGCTGATTTAATAGCTCATAAATGACTCAACCATCAAATCTCTGAACCTCTAGGAACTAAACTACAATGTTTATACAAATGAAAAGGCTGGAAACCAAACCCCAATCCAAACACAGTACATCTTGGAAAACTAAAAGGCATTGAATGCTTCAGTTCAGACATCCTATGTTTCTATTTTTATCCCAAGAAGACAAGGGATACATCAAGAATATTTCATAGGAAGAAACCCTCAGGAATTAATATGATCAATGAAAAAGGTGACTGAAAACTGTTATCTGGAAACATTCTTAGTCAGAGGACAGTCATACCACAGAGCAACTCTGACAACGTGTACATGACAGCCTGGAATACAGAAAGCCTAGCTGACATTCACAATGTAAAATAAGGCAGGAAGGATTCAGAGTCAACCTTGTTCTCATCATCCCTGAAGCTTCAGCCTACTTAATAAAACAAATGTAACTGCAGTGTTCCCATACCATCTCCTCATATCTGACAAAGGCTCACTCTAAATACCTGCAAAAAGTTGCTCAAGGGTTTGTTAACAGCTCATCACCTTTTGTTGAGGGCTGAGGAGGAAAAATAATCTTGTTGCTTATAAGGTACTCATGTCCCTGGAACTTCTCATCCTACACACTAACCCATAATCTCTGAGGCTTCCTATAGAATATTAAAATATTTTAAAAGTATCTCTGACTAGTTTTTCTGGATTTTTATTTTGTTTATTTTTTACAGCTTTGTATTATATATACTGTAAGTTAGATTGCTACTCACTTGTACCTGTACCTTTCCCCATTCTGTTCCTCATCATTCAAACTTCTGGAAAATTTTTTAAATATCTTCTTTAATATTATTTTATTAATCACTGCATTTTATGAGCTTTCAGTATATAGGAACATTTTAGGGGTTTGAATTCTATATTATTGTTTAGTAACATTCTTAGCAAACATGGTCTGTTTGTCAATGAGTTTTTCTTTCTCCAAAGATACAAACTAGATTATAACCAATTGCAATGTCATTCTAATGTATCAGCCTCAGGTTATTGAAGGCCCTCAGAGTGTTCTCTTTGCTACATGGTTACAATATATTATCTGTTGCTTGAATGAACAGAGAATTTTTCACTAAGATTAGCAAAACTGGTGAGTGGGAATTTGGTTCATGGACCTATGTGACAAGATATTGTTCAAATAACTGGTCTTGTTGATTATTTTCATGCTACTCACCCACAGAGCAAAAAACCTGTAAACATTTCAGTGAGCAAATAAACAAAAAATACTCAGAAAGGCAACAGGAGAGGAAAAATGAAAACATTTGGTCACAGCTAAATACAAGATTCTGCTACATGGAAGAATAGTGTGTAGTTGGGATATCTTCCAAAAAAGTGGCTGCATGGTCTGTGTTTACTACATGAGACTGGGTAACAAGGACCTCATAGCCCAGTTTGACTTCCAATATATGCAAGCTTTTACTAATTGAGACTCAGGGTCCTAAAGGAAGATAAAGTTTTACCGTGTTTTTCAATGAAACTTCACTGATCCTCAAAGAGGAACTGAAAATTTGGTTTCCCAAATACAAGAATTTTCATTTATACTCATCTTGCTACCCTGTATTTCTATTGTTCACTGACAGTGACTAGGGAATAGTAATTCCATCTGGATACAATAAGAAATTACTTGAACCTTTCCTCACATTCGGGATTTTTGGTCAGTTTTGCCAGTTTTCATGAACTACATGGTTTTGGCAGGGACTGTGTCAGAAGTACCACAAAATGTACTGGCTCCCACAGTATTGCCAGGCTAGTTTTCAAGACAGATTGGTTTGGCTAAATTCAAATAAATTTTGCATGACTGTTCTAATTTGCAGATGAGTATGATGAATGAAGAAGCACTGCTTAAATTTCTAAGGTTCACACGTCCCATGTAGCTTTTGTTGCAGTTTGTTTCTTGATATAGTAGGATACTAGAAAAGATAATAAGGCAAAGAGAGCTGATCCAAGAGATGGGTATTATTTACCCATTTGAATGTGATTTTGCAAAATGATATGGAGATAAATGCCTTGGATTACACAGTCCAGCAGGAATATATAGGGGGAATAATAACTTTTCTATGCTGTAGCTCTCTTGCAGACCCATGGGAATAAATAAATTATAAGTATGATGATGTTGCAGGCACTATATGTGGGCAAAGGGAATAGGATGATAAACTACAGTCTTGGCTTTTCCATAACATATTAGTGTTACAACACCATGCTCAACAACCAAAGCTATATGCGTTTTTCTCCATATTAAGGTGGAGTGAGGACTTTAATCATACTGCTTTCATAAAACGTGCCCTATGTGACAAGGTTTTTATTGCTTGGCACAATAGATTTGCTGCCAAAGCAAATTTCAGTTTGTAGATTCAGTGACTAGGAAGTAATCTGTGGGTCCTTGCCTGCACTTAGCATTCTGCCTATGTGAGCAAAGACTGCAGTGCAACTGGGGGAGAAGGACCTGGCCTGATACTCGCAATCAGCTACCATGATTGAAGCTTCCAACTCAACAAAACAAACTTTTCCAAACCACACCCTGAGTCAATGCATATGGACTTGCTTTACAATTCTTGTTGCAAGGAGGTTTATGCAGAAGGGTATACAATGGGGATACCCAAAGAGCTATAAAAGCTGCCAGGTGGGGAAAAATAACTGGAGCATGTGTGGAGTGCTGAATCTCAGGGAAACAGACCTGTTCCCTACTGGGTGACTGCTGAACATCTGTTCAGACAGATGATTCATGCCCTTCAAGTGACCATTATAGAATAGTCAAATTCTAAAACTGCATCTGCACCACCCTGGGCAAGAAGTCCCCTTTTGCCTGAGCTTTTCACCATTCTTCAACTTCCCATAACAGCAGTCTCAGTTACCACTGCTTTCACGTCCAGGTTAGCTATGCTGGCCAATGTACTAAAGGAATTTGAAATGACCCAATTCCCATCATATTTTCAGCCCAGGCACTCTCTTTCTTTACTACCACTTGGAGTTTTCCAAATTATAGATAGGAAAGAATTACAGGGTACATTTGTTGTACTTGTAAAAGTGCTTATCGTGGTTCTTTTATATTTTAGTGTGATTACTTCAGTCATAAGAAAATTGAAAAAAAAGGAAACAAAAATGAATATACAGTCTAATGATAAACCAATTTAATTATTAACAAAAAGAAAAACAGCAAAATTAAGTAAACAAGCAAACAAAATAAAACTTCTGGTGTGTTTCTCTGGTTCAGATGGGAGACGGGGAATTGTTCTTGGCACAGTTGTATTTTTTTCTGAGAATTAGGTTGGGAAACTTATATCTCAACTATGCATTTAAGTCACAGCACATTGTAGAGGTTGCAGAGGCGGGTCATTTTTTCAGCTTCAATTCTGGTTTAAAGCAACCACATAAACTGGGTTTATGAGGTCAGTTCCAGTTTTTTTCTCATATCTCAGTGCCCCAGGAATGTCTGAAAACATATTGTTTTTCATTTCATCCATGAAAATATTTGCATTTTACTTAAAAACAAACTATTTAATTAAGACATATTGTTACTTTGGGTGTTTTCTTTGACCAAGATTATTCAAAAAGACTAGCGAATTCAGGCACTGCTTTTTATAGGGTATTTTTTTTCTTCTCTTCCAGAGCACATGTAGGTGTCTCTAAAGGATCTCAAGCTGGAAACCAAAGATCATTAACCAGTTTTTAATATCTTACCATTGTTTTCACCAAGTGCAATCATCTATGAGGAATATATATGTAAGTCAGTCAATATTTCTTGGTCTGGAAAAAAAAGTAAAAAGAAGAGTGTAGATAGAGTCTCTTAAATCTGGTTTGGTTTTGCTGTATTTTGTTTTTTAACCCACAAAATGAATGCCAGTGCAATATCTTTATTCATTGCATCCCGAAAAACTCATTGCTCTTATTTTGACTGCTATTTACATTTTATTGCAGCAGTGTCAAGAAGCCCTAATCAGGAATCAGCATGAGATATAACAGGTGGCTACCAACAGATGGGCAAAATACAAAGTAACAGCAAAACAATGAGCTTGATATAGTAAGCCTCAGTCTCAGTGCAATGGATCAGCCATGGCCACCTAGAAACACAGGAAGTTGCCAGTCCTTCTCTGACTAAAATAAAGATAGATCTTTAGATGTTCAGGACACCACTCAGAATAAGCTGAGCATGTGCTCAAGGCTAAAATGGTTTTAAAAAAACTGGGAATTAATAGAAAGCAAAGAATGTGATTTCCTGATATGGCTGCAGTAAGGATTGGTCCTATTTCCCTCTCCTTGTGAGGGTCTGTACAGCACACACAAACTAACCTAGATGCTTACACTTTTGCACAATTTACAGCACAAGTTACAGCACTTTGGCTGAGCCACAAGAATTGTCTATTTGCAACACTTTTGCCTGGAACAAAGGCAGGACAATATGATTTGCTGCAACTTTTTTTTCCTAAACTCTTTAAATTATTTCATAGTTGTTGTTGGCTGACAGAGCAAACACACATACTACCAAGGTTACTTAATGCATAGCTGTTTTGTAAACAGAAAATTATTAATTAATTTTGAACTTTAGTTTAAATGAGTTCTGTAAAGGTTGGCTCAATATTCCTGTGTGCATGTTTATTACTTTTTTTCTAACATGTAGACATCAGCTGTCAACTTGCTTATCTCATCCTACTCTTCTTAGTCTACCTTTTCTCATTCTACTCTGAGCTGCTTCTACTTAAACCCCTCCTTGCATGTAGGAATAAGGTCAGTCTCTTTCTTCTGTGCTTGAGTGGTTTTGGTGACTACAATAGAAGAAAAACACCATATAAAGAGAAGAAAGCAAGCAGATGGGTAAAACTGAAGTAGACCAGAGAGTATGCCTCATCAAGAGATCTGCTTCTCGATAAGGGAAAGCAAGTATTTCCAAGGGGACACAGTGAAAGTAGAAAGATCATTTAAAAATGATTACCAGTGGTAAACATTGTCAGCTGAGATAAAAGTCTATTTTAATCATTGACTTTCACCATAAGTATACTTCTAAGTCCAGTAAATGTATAGCAATAAAAACTGTCCATTTTCCAAGGTCTTCTGGAATTTGATAAATGTATTTTGAAATCCTGATATAACATTTTAGAGAAAACCCGAGAATTAATTCAAGGTCTTTGGGTCAGATTTGGAGTTTCTATGGGAGTTCATCTATGTGAAAATGACTGAAAAAGCTGAAGTACACAGCATGACTCTTTAATTATTATTGCTTTTTGTTTTTGTTTAGAGATGCTAATTTTCCCTGTCATTCCACACTCATTAGCTACTTAGAAGTCTTAAATCATATTCTATAGTGTTTTTCTCTACTACAAAAGGAGTAGCAGTAGACTGGTGGTAAGTTTCATTATATTTACAACTGTATTTTGGACGTCAGTCACAGCACCAAATGTCAAAGTGTGGAAGATATTTTTTGCAGCAGCATCTGGTTCTTCACAGGTCTCCAGATGCTGCTGTATTGGTGGTTTTGGAGTTTTTTTCTGGGTCAGTTATTTTGGGACATGAGTTGTCTGACTGTTTTGTCCTTTCAGAAACTGTTTTCTTTTGATTTAAGCTGTAACACTTGAGATACAATTCCATCTATAATGTTTCTTATACTACAAAAACACTCAGGAAACTGCGCAGAGCAATGTACTATACGTAACTCACGCAGAATCCTTTTTATACATTTTATTTAGAGATATAGCCCATTGTACTCCTGAAACATTTCAGAAGGCAGGAATCTATAACTATTAAAGAGCAGCAGCAAAGTGCTTAGACAGCAATAAGACTTAAATAGGAATTGGTGTAAAGGTAATTGGGGTCATGCTGCTGGCAAAAATAATGCTATTCTTAGTAGTGGGAAAATAGATGATGCTTTAAAATCCAAACCACAAAAAATGTTAAAAAAGGTGTTTGGACTCATCTGTGGATTTGGTCCTCAGCAAGGGATTGTGGGCAGTTGCATTTCATAAGGCAAAGGGCAAGGCATGAACCTTCAGAGCAGGACATATTGACAAAGGGCAAGCACAGATAGAAAAGCCTTTGGCACTTGTGATGCCATGATAATGCCAATGCCAACACGATTTTTGGTGTATGGGATATCTAACACAATAATACTTTTTCTTCTTTTTCAGAATGTGATTAAGACCACATTTTGGTCACGATTTTAATTTCACAGCTCACAAGTAAGGCTATGAAATATGCTCCATATACTACAGCAAAGTTATCTTAGACCGTTCGGGAGAATCTTTAGAAGCTATGGGAATTATTTAATATATCCTCTTGCCTACAAAGCCACTTCCTTTCATTAAGAGTGAGGCCAATAGACAAAGAATGAGATTTATGACATGAAAAATCTCCCAAATTACCCCAAACAGATTTCTTGTCCTTATTAATCTTAGTATTTTAAATATCTAGTGTCTTGGACCCTTTCAGAAGCTAAATACAATCCTGGTTTGCATAAGTAGGTTATCATCTGTTTTTTTCTGCTAGAATGTCCGTGTTTTAGGTTTTTTAACTCTAAAGGAGTTAAAAGGATTTCATGTATCCAGACAGGCACACTTGTGTATAATTATCTTTCAGCCACTGGCAAGAGTTATACTATAGTAAAACGATGTGCATTTTGAATAAGGGAATAAAAAGTTATTTGGAGTGCTAGTTATTAGAAACAGTAATTTGTTCAGCAATGGTTAGGAATGTGAAACATTAGAATTATTCTTAGAAATAAGCATTCACAGAGAACTGATGAACTGACCAAATGTTACCTAACACATGAGCTTCTAGTTAATCAAGCGCTCCAGCAGCTCATCACAGAGATGGTTGGCAGAGTCCACTTTTATACTTGTAAGTCTCTCAAACTATGTCATCTCAAAGCCTAATACAGGCTCCAACCTGTGGTATGTACTTGCATGTATAGACATCATTGGATTACACTCAGCTGCAGCCTGGATGTTACTGTTTACTTCAAGGTCATTTTTTTCCTGCACTGAATATTGCAGGTGAAAGAAGACATGGTGGTTCATGGCAATTAGTGGAAGAATATCCAAATTATACAGCCACAGAGAAACCTGAATGTCAATAATAGACCCATTTCCTTGTAGCCTATACAAAAGAGCAATTCAAATTGCAATCTTGAATGTGCCAATCACATGCTATTTCTAAGGTAATAAACAGTTTGGAGGGAGTATAATAAGAAAGGTATTTTCAGAATACCAGACAGAAATAGTACTGCAAAACACTGTATACTCAAGGTTTAGTCAATAGCCATTAAAGTTACTGGACAGTTTCTAATAGGCTCTGTATCAGAGCATCAATGAAACCCACTCACTGTAAGTTATTTTTTTCAAAGCAATAGATAAAATAAGTAACAACTTCTTTTCCTTCTCCATCCTACAGCCTGTCAGCCAACATCATTTGCGTAATACTGTCATCATCAAAGTATGGACAGGTGTATTTAAGATAACATTTCCTATTAGGTAGATTATTTCATTCCAAAGAATAAAGCAGCAGAATATCTGATGTTGGCTTAAAATTAATATTTAATGAAAATATTACTTATGATAAAATATTTCTTTGAGCAGAAAAGAGTTCAGAGGAAAATATAAAGTGAAAAGGTACATAATAAAGGTGCATAGAAAATGTTGCAATGAGTATTAGCATGCAGACAATCAAAAAAGTACAAACAAAATACTGCTATTTCAATTTAGATCAGATGGCTGTGCTTTTATAATATCACAAATATAAATTCCTCATGTCTGAACCCAACAGATTATAGGCATGTTAGTTCTTTACAAATAACTTGTAAAGGTACTCAGAGACATGGTTTTAGTCTGAAAGGATACTAAATTGACAATTTTCGTGCTGGAATATATTTAAAGAAGGAATTTGAAAGAAGTAATTGGGGATGAGACTATTATTTCCAGGGCAGAAAGCAACTCTGCATTCAAACCCCAAATCTGAAACACTATTTCATAGTCTATAATACCACCTACATATGTGCTTTAAACTAAGAATGTATTTAAAGTATCTATCCTCATTAAGACATAGGTTTGCATTTAATATCTTTGCTGCACTGGGGGTAGCAAAATCGAGAGCAAATTTATATCACAAGTAGAAGAAAGCAACAGAAAAAATAGACTTCATTTAAAATTTCTAAGTTAAAAATAAAAAGGCAAAATGTACATTGAGGAAAACTAGTAAGGAACATATGACAATGCATTTGTTCTTTCTCTACTTCTAAATTCTGAAAATCCCTCAAATTAAAATTATTGTAGAAATAAAAGATGCCTGTTCCTCATTGTGTTTTTTAGCAGGAAGACTTGTGAAAGGAAAATGAGAGGTCAGTTTGAGTCCTATGTATCTGATGCCTAAGGAAATATATTTAAAACACATTTAAAAATAATGTATTAACATTTACACCAAAAAAAAAAAAAAAAAAGGCAGCAATTTAATACACTTTGTTAATAGGGATTACTTAATAACAGCTGATGTTGAAGCAAATATAGAAGCATTTAAATACCTAAATTAAAGAAAATTATTATTGAAAGTATTTCCAGGTTTTTTTCCTTCTGTTTCCAACACTACTCTAACAAGGAAGATTTTTTCCTGACTTCATCTGGCACTGATTTCATCTTTCTTTGCCTCAATTTCCCCATCTGCACAATGAGTCCTGTGGTATTTATAACCCTTGCAAGTCCTTTATGATCAGCTGAAAACAAGATGTTAGATAGCTGCTAGACTTTCTCAGTACGGCTTCCCACTATGCAATACTCACTATGGAGAACATCTGTAGCCTTAATCATAATGATAAATGCAACATTTTGAATTACTGAGCAAAAGAAGTGCTACATACAATTGAATCACAGTCATTTGTATTCCAGTGACACTCACAACGTGCTAGCCACTGTTTTTACACACACATACAGTCAGACAGGCCCTAAAGACTGTGTTTTTAGGAAGTGACAGCAGTGCTTTAATGACATGTCAGTAATTGACAGCATCAGAGACAACAGCATGATACAAGCTTTAAGGCATGATAGACCCTAAGCATTTTACATCTATTCAGAGACGAGTCTAGATAAGTATTTGCATTTATGGGGATGCAGAATAGTAAAGACTGGGCTTACCTGGAAGTACTTGTAAATATATTATTATAAAGGCTAATAAATACTAATTAATAATGCTGATTCATAAAAAGCGTAACATAACTCACCATTATATGTGGTACTATATAAGCATATAATAAAAGACAAGCAGAATTTTTAGAAATTCACCTAGTAAATGAAACTTATGATGAAGAAGGGAAAATGGAGTTAGAGTGGCACAGGCCTGTTTTGTCCCATTTTCTTGGTTGAGAAGGTGTGTGTGACCCATTTGCAGGTAGACATCTGTTTAGCTAAGGGATGCAAAACCACAAATTGATAACATTAGCTCAGGTATTGGCAGATTACAGACAACATTTTGTGAACACTTCAGTTCTAGTGGTTTTTATAGGGGACTGTAAAGGATTCTTCTTAAAATATACTTTCTGTTTTTCACAGTTATTCCATCTTTAAATGAAGGGCATGTTTTGCCTAGGTAGAAAACAGACCTTGCATATATACTATCTAACATCGTCTCTATTACTAAATGGAGATTTGATTCTCCAAACAATGTTGAGGAGAATGAAACTTCCATACACAGAAAGTATTTTGTTCATTTTACAAAATGAAATATTAATAGAATCTGAAGGGGAAAAAAAAAAAGAAAAGAAAAATATTTACATTCCCTATAGCTTAATGAAACAATCAAAATTACACAGGAGCTCCAGTTTCCCAGCACCAATTATAAAACATTCTCTTAAAGGTAGTGGTTGCATGAGGCACTGAGGAAGAAATGGGATTCTTAATGTTAGAAACCTCGAAGCATAAAGAGAAGAGTATCTGGAGGTAAAAAAAGATTGACAAAATATATGGAAACCACTTATTTGACAATATGTTTTGAAAATAAATTAGGTATTATAAACTTTCAATAAAGTGGTTTTTTTTGGGGGGAGGCTTTTTATTTGGTTGGTTAGTTTATGTTTTTGTGGGAGAAAAGTGTCATTATAGAGATTAGTAAACCTAATCCTTTACTTCTGTGTAACCAGTTATTCCCATTTTAATTCTCCTGCATTTGTGAAATGGCAAGTTGCCTGTTAACTACATTTTTATTTATTTTTTTCAAATTATACCTGCAAATACATTGCAGTTTCTTTTAATCTAATACATCATTTTCTTCCTCTTTTACCCTTCCGATTCATACTATGTACTGATAGTTTACCTTTGGTTTGAGACTTATGTGGACTTTGGGTGCAGTGTTGGTTGAAATCATTGTCTTTATAATGTAGCTGTATTTAGATGAAGGATGTAGTGAATGTTTATTATTTATTTTACCTGAAAAAAAGGGAAATAAAATGTTAGCTAGTATTTTTTGAATTTTTATTGAAAGTTTCTGTGGAATCAGAAACTTTCTACTTTCTTTCTCCCACTAATAATTTTAAAAGTGAGTTATTGCATGGGAAAATTGCGGTGGTTCACCACTTAATCTGAAGTAAATGGATTTTACTATTGATTTAACTGAAATCAGCTTTAACCTTTATACTTAAACTATTGCACTCTCATAATGGTCAATTTATCCTCCTTTGTGCCTATTAAGGTGTGAACCAGTTACATTTCTGTGTAAATGAGTGAGTTTTAACTTTGTAAGTGTCCACTTAAATCTTAATCACAAATAAGATAGTAGATGTCACATCAGCCTCTTTGTAATAATGATCTTTCTTTCTCTATTTTGTAAAAGCAGAATAGAAGGATCATGAACATGACTTGACACTAGAACTGTATGCAATTATTACTAAGACAGTTATGAAAATATTGAAGAACCAAAACATAAAAAGTGAACTACAATGTGGCACTCATATTTTCAGTCAACAATCATGTTTCTTCTTATCCCTGTAATATTGAATCCCCTGTGGTCCTTGAATAAGCAGAAAGGCAACACCTAGACTCACTGTAATATGGTTATCTCCGCTAGTTAAACATATTTCCTGGAAAAGAAAAAGTGAATCTGTTTACCTGTTGGAAAATTAACAATAATTAAGAAAAAGGCTACACTGTAACTTTCCTTGGTTATACAGACATACAGAGAGCAAGGGTGGGAGCGGAAAGGCTTGTAAGACTCCATTTTTTTGCTTTTGAATACAAAATTAATGCTTTTGCCAGAAGTAGTATCAAAACACTAATATTTTTCATATTTTGGATGAAGATTATAAATGTCAATCTCACTTGGGTGTGCTCCAAAGTCTGATGAACAGGAATCCATACACTGGATTCTGTATCTGTTATCCTGAATCAGACCACAGAAATGTATTGTTCTGACTTTTCTGCTGATTTTGGGCCATATGGAAAACTAGAGTTCCTCTTGACAATTCCAGAGCAGGAATCTTTTTTCTATCTCCTGTCACTTCTGTGATTTGGTTTTGCATTTTATGAAGTATTTTGTCATCTTTGAAGAAAAGTCACTACACAGAGGGAGGCCTAGCAGCACATGAAATATGAAAGCAACAATTTTGATTCTTCCACTATAAGCACAATTAAATTACGTTGTGTTCACACTTGTACAAGGCTTTTTTTTTTTTTTTTTTTGCTTTATCCATTACTCACCTTGATCTGTACATAAGCTATGGTTGTTTTCTGTAACTTCTGAGAAACCAAAGTGAAGGGTGCTGGACTACATACAAAATCAGTACAGCTTAGTTCTGTCATTAATAAGAATTACAGACTTAAGAAAAGCTAGAATAGTTACTTCCTGCTGTGTATGGATGAAAGCCAAGTGCTGGACTGAAACCAATGCATGTATTGTAACACCTGACATATTAGAAAGACACATCCAAGGCTTCCCTTGCCAAAATATTGCTTTTTCTGGTAAGCAACTATCATAAATGAATCATTAGACTGGAATCAATTTGTTGAAACAAAATGAACACGAAAAAAATTAATAAAAAGTTGTAGAAGAACGCCTGTAGCAAAAGGTGCCTTTACCATCTCTCCTGCTGGGAATGAATCACTGGCCAGAAAAGCATAAATTTGCATGCTATATCAAACTTCTAATAAATATTAGAATGGTGCCCAGCATGGTATCATTCTTTTTTACCCTTGGCAGTTTGATTTGGAGCTACTCTGTACAATGCTGGACCAGTGTTGATGAAAGAATAGCTATGGACCTGAATTTCTATTGCCCAGAGACTGAGCATTTTCTTACATCTTGCATGCTGCACAAATTCCAGGGCATAAGGGGATTCTTCCTTATGTCTTTACCATATAGACGTCAAATTGGGGGTTTTTTTCACCTTATTTTTTAAAAAAATCTTCAATTAAATTTTCCTTTTACTGTAACTCTACTCCCTTTTTTTCTCTAGTAAGACAAAGAAGAGAAAAACCAATGTCACTCCAGTCTTCAAAAAGGGAAAGAAGAAGAACCCAGGAAACTCCCAGCCAGTCAGCCTCACCTCAATCCCTGGAAAGGTGATGAAGTGCCTCATTCTGGAGGCCATCTCTATCCATGTGGATGACAAGAAGGTGATCAGGAGTAATCAAAACGTATTCACTAAAGGTATATAATTCTTGATCAACCTGATTGCCTTTAACAATGAAACAAATACCTGGATGAATGAAGGGACAGCAGTGGATATTTTCTACCTCAAATTCAGCAAGGCTTTTGCCATTGTCTCCCACAACCTCCTCACAGGCAAACTCAGGACGTTTGCATTGGATGAGTGGACAGTGGGATGGACTGAGAACTGGCTGAATGGCAGATTCCAGAGGGTCACAATCAGTGGCACAGGGTCTAGATCTTTTGTCACTAGTGGGACCCACTGAGGTTCAATACTGAGCCCAGTGTTGGTTAACTTATTCATCAATGATTTGGATGAAGGGGTAGATGCCTCCTCAGCAAGTTCACTGATGACACAAAGCTGGAAGGAGCTCTGGGCCAATACCCCAGAGGGCTGTGCAGCCCTTCAGAAGGACCTTGACAGGCTGGAGAGGTGGGAAGAGAAGAACTGTCTGAAATTCAGCAAACACAAATGCAGGGTCCTGCACGTGGGGAGGAATAACCCCATTCACCAGGACAGGCTGGGGGCTGACTTGTTGGAAAGCAGCTCTGCAGAGAAGGAGCTGGGGATGCTGGTGGACAACAAACTGTCCACAAGCCAGAAGTGTGTCCTTGTGGCCAAGAAAGACAACGATATCCTGGGGTGCATTAGAAGAGCATGGCCAGCAAGTCAGTGGAGGTTATCCCGCCCCTCTGTTCAGCCTGGTGAGGCATGTCTGGAGTGCTGTGTCTAGTCCTGGGCTCCTCAATCCAAGAGAGAGGTGGAGCTCCTGGAGCGGATCCAGAGGACAGTGGCAAAGATGAATAAGGGACTGGGGCATCTCTCTTATAAAGAAAGGCTGAGGGAGCTATACCTTTCAGCCTTGGGAAGAGACAACTGAGAGGGGAGCTCATCAATGTCTGTAAGTATCTGAAAGGTGTCAAGACCACGGAGCCAGTCTCTAAGCTGTGGTGCCAGGCAATAGGAGAAGGGGCAATGGGCAGAAACTGATGCACAGGAAGTTCTACCTAAATATGAGGAAGAGCTTCTTTACTGTGCAGGTGACCGTGCACTGGAACAGGTTTTCCAGAGAGGTTGTGGAGTCTCCCTCACTAGAGGTGTTCAAGTACCGTCTGGATACAGCTCTGTGCAATGTGCTCTAGGATGGATCTGCTTGAGCAGTGAGGTTTGACCAGATAACTGTGGTTCCTTCTAAACTTATGCATTCTGTGATACTGTCATTCTGAAATCTCTATCCAGAATTTTTCTGTATTATATTTAGGTTATAGCCACAGACTCAGTGTCTATAGACTCTGCTTTCCTGTTACTCCAATAAACTGTATTACTCATGAATCTGAACTACAAAAGTTCATACTCAACTAGGCCACACCTATTGCATCAGATTTGTAAATTGCACTATTTGTTAATCTAAGATCTCACAAGTTCTTATTCAACCTGAACAGAATAACAGTGCTTAATTTCTTATAATCAGAAATTAAGCGTAGCCACACACAGCCCCTCTGATATCTGGAACATAAGGGAGCTTAATTTCTGCAAAATTTCCATACCGTTAATGCAACAACGCCTATCATTTAATATTATCAGTGTATACCTAAATTCCTACCTTGCCTATCCTGTCTGTAATGTGGAGACTTAGAGTGTTTGTCAGTAAAGGTGAAATTAGTCAGTGTTTACAGAAACAAAATTAAATCCTCTATGAAAAGTACTATGAAGTCCAGAGACTGTAAATAATAATAGCAGCTGTGTTGTCAGCAACCTGTGCTGTCAGCCAGGTTTATGAAAGTGCCAAATTAAGCATCCCTTGTCTTGCCACTGCCTTATCCAATCTCTTCATCTAGTCTAGGACTAATTTAAGTTCTGTCCAAGTATGATAAGTGACTCCTTATAGAATCTTCTCAAGAAGTTTGACAAAAGAGTGCTTTTATTTGCTGTGCAATAACTGCATGTCATCTTCAAATAGCATGCTGTTTTTCCACCCAAAACCAATGAAAAATATATGCATGTGAAACACAACAAAATAAAGACAAATATAGTAGGAATGCACTGAATGTTTTGTTCCTTTCATTTCCAGAGTGGCTGTTGACAGGAGCTACAGGTTTGGCTGAGAATGACAATTCTTTCTGACCATTGAGGAATTCAGTAACAAGGTCAACACAAGGCCGGTGGCTATAATTTCAAAGGCAAATGATGATATTTTTAGACTGTTAAAAAATCCTCAGTAATTCTTTGTGAATCTGGCATTTAAGTCAATTTCTAACTGAAGTGTATGTCACTAGAAATGGTACTTTAATAGCTTTCCTCTATGATTTTTTTTTTTTTCCAGTAGAGGTTGATGTTCCTGTCTGTTTCAATTGCTGTTAATCATATTAGTAAAAACAGTTTATGGTAATACCATAAAAAAGTACCAGGACCATAAGTTTTTTGAGATATAGGACCAGGCAAGGTGATCTTGTACAAATGTATGAAGATCCTGTCTTTGACAACAGCAAGACACACTTAAATAAGCAGAAAGAATATCTCTGACCATAATCTTAGACACAATTTCAAAAGAGAATCCTACATAAATGAGTCAGTGTAGCAACACACTCTGTGGTCTCTAAGTCTCCTGTGTTACGTGATCCCTTTTTTAACTACCACCTTTATCTCTGTGACATCACAAACATGAAGAAAACATATTTTCTGTCTGTATTTCATAAAAACTGTTACAGAACTGATTGTTAAGGAAAATTCACTTTACAGTAAAGCTGTCTGCAAGCTCCTCTGCATAATTCAGCAGTAATTTATAGAGTGACAGTTGTAAGGTAGTCCCATAAGATGAAAATACATCAGAGGAAATAAAGTTTTTCAAGAAGAAAATCTTATGCACTGGTGTGACTTGCATTATTAATAAGATTATCTTGTAAGATGGTCTTGTTAATAATAAACATAGTCAGATATTTCACACTGCATTGGAATGGTGTTTCTTAGCCTCAGTCATGAAAAGAAAAATTACTAACAGACATGAAACTAACCTTTTAGGAAAATGCCTTAAAAGGATATTGCACTATAGATAAAATACAAACCCACTGACCTCACAAATTTTAAATGTTGGAAAGCCTAACTATCCAAGAGGAAGTTTCTACTTAAGTAAACAATGTTGGAAAGCAAGGAAATATAAAATTAATGGCAACATACATCTGCTGTCATACTGCCTCCACAGCCAAAGAGAGCTTGAGAGAGCTTGTCACCTACCTCTTTTCAACATTGAATCTCTGATTTTTTCAACCTTATGCACTGCTTAACCAAGGAATTCTGGCTAGTTTTCCAGGTTAAATGCTGAATATTGACGGTCTTTTATCTTGGTTGCAGAATAGATTAGGAAGAAATTCCGAGACAGCATAACACAAGTATATTTATAGCAAGCTCCCAGGAGAATTGCAAATGTCTAAGATTTTTCTATGCTTTAGAGAAGATGTGTAACTTAACAATATGCATGTGACTTAGTCAAAACAGGACAAATGGAAGTTAGTGGCCAATTGTACACAGACATATCGTTAGCAAAAATACAAGGTCTAAGATCTGGAATTCTGACAAAACAATTTGGAGTACTTCAGCACTCACAGAATAGGGGGAAAAAGAACTCTTTAGGTAATAGTGTTTTTCTCATATAATTTTATAAATAACAATGTTCAAGATGAGGAAAATGAATAAACAGCATACTGTCTTTCTCAGCCTGCAAAATTGTGCATCTTGCTAGATTGGGTTTATGATGCAAATTATGCTTGAAAGCCTTTGTAATAAAGAACACTTGTTTATGTCATGTGTGTTTGATTTGCTATTCATCTATACTCCCAAGTGGAAACTCGTGATTTGGGATTGGTTCATAACTAATGGTTTTGTATACGAGTTGAATAAATGAAGTTTTTCACTTTTGCAGAGCTAATTAAGTACTGAACAAGAAAGAAAACCTTCCCTCAATTTCCCCATTAAGAACAAAAAGCTACTGTTCTTCTTCCGCTTAGAACATGTAATAATTTAGACGGGTGTGAAGGATGATGAGTATTGACAACAGGTTTTATTGTGTACAATGGACATCTTCAACTATTCTTTTAAAAGAAGGGCTGTAGGTTTTCTATTTATCTTTTCAGTAGTAATATGAAATTCATATGGTCATTTAAAATCTTGAAGTTCATATTGCCAATGAGGAAGAAAAAATAAATATAAAAAAAGTAGAACAGTATGAAAGCCCATCCTTCCCACACACTTTCTGTACTGAATTTCAATTTGAAATATTATTGCCCCAATCTGCTTAAAAGAACTCTGCACAGTATCTAGACTAAGAATTTGGAGCTGGTCTTGTGTTTGACTTGTTTCCAAAAGGTATTTTATGTATTTTTTCTACTAACACTGGGTTGATTTCAGCCTTTTCACTAATAACATGTTTTTGTATAGCTGATTAATTTGGCACAGCTCTTCAGGAAAGCATGTGATCCCTGTGCTGCTGGCTGCATGTCCTTTGAGTGAATTTATTTCTTCCATAATAGCAATTAACCGTGAAGATGGAACAGAGTATGCGCAGATTTTTAATACTGAAGAAGCAAGAGATGGAGGAGACAAAGATGAAAGATGGCAATCTGAAAAGCTGAAAAGATCGTAACTATATACTACAACTCAATACTGTTGTGCATACAATACTTTTCCCTACATCTTAACACTTGCCAATAGACATGACATTTAAAGCATGCATTAAAAAAAAATAAATTACTATTTCATGAAAACTTAATTAGTGATGTGCTTTCTCTGCATACTTTTCATGTTCTCACCATCTTGCTTTATTTGGTATAAAGGTTTTCTCAGCATGCCTTTAGAAAAATCTTTATACACATAGTTGGAAATACATTTAAAGACAGGCCTATCTATTCTCTTCACATGTCAGCCGAATGCCTTTGGATTAAACATAAAAGGTCCATTCTCCACTAAGCATGCAAATACTATATCCTTTTAATACTAGTGACATACTACCTGTGTAAGAACATCCTCTCGAATAAGAAAATAAAACCCAGAAACTAACAAAAAAAAATGCCCCATTATACAGGAAAAGGGGAGACAGATTCAACAGGTTTGAAGTGAGCTATTTATAGAAATTATTCTGAGGCTGTAAACATTTAAATAAAGTCCTTATTCTTCTGCTTTTTCCATGGCAATGACCTAAAGAGGCTAAAGGTCCTGAAGACACTAGGAAACAAATGCATCACCTTAAAGAAATTCTTTCACGTTCTCTATGGATTATGTTAACCTGATGCAGGAAAGGCCCTTGAATGGGTACATAAGCACTCCAAAGGTAAAAATTGAAAAGCAGGTATAAAATCATCATGGCAGGAACTCACAGCATCCCCTACAAATATCTGTCTTGAGAGGTGTCCATGCCCACTAATGCAAGACAGGAAGCAATGAGTTGCGTTGTTGCAACAGATTTTTTGTCCAGGAGTAGAAGGAAATGCCCTAACTGTAATGGCAGGTCAGTCTTTCTGACTGCCTAATGCTTTGCTGCTGTTTTCAGGTCAGAGAAAGATCATTTTGACAAGAGTGCCTACTATATATTAAAAAATTTTCTTGAAATATTCAAACTTCCTTCTTGTTCCTTCAAGGACCTTTATCAGATTTCTCACTGATCAACACTCTTTGGTGTTCATAGATGAATTTTAGGTGATGACTGCCAAAGAAATAGTTCATGTAATAAGCAGATTTCAGTGTTAATAACATTTGTATTAATATTACTGCTTGTAATATTGCTGTTACTACTGATACCACTACTACTACTATTTTAGGCTTTCTTTGTGTGACTAGTGCTAGAGACAGCCTTCTAATAGTCTTCTTTTCCTAGATGGTCTTAGACTTTTAATTCAAAATGAAAGCAGGAAAACAAAAGGTAGACAAAGACCTGTGAGTCAAACAGTTTGTGAATCAACACAGAATCATAATCAGAATATGGCTGACATAATGTGATCCTCAAAACATCATCCCGGTGCTTAATACATCTTCCCTGCTTCTGTTGCAACACAAAGAGATAGCAGCATAGCAGGAATATGGCTACAACAGTATAACATAACAGGAACATGGTAATACTTTGCTTCACACACATTACACTAATTACCAAAGATCTTTGTCAAATTTACTCATGAGGTATCATAAGATTTAGGGAATGACTCCTATTATCAAAGCAGATTACAGTCTCAGTACCAGAAATTTATTTGTGTTACAGGGTATTTACATAGTCAAATGTTAATGCAATATTTAATCCTTAATCCTTAATAACTGAAATTGACTGAAAGTGAACATTAGATATATTGATATATTAGATATTAGATATATAGATATATTGCTTTGAAAACATGAACATTGCACTAAAAGTATAGATATTCTCTTTTTTTAGCAAGACATTATTAACTGGATTAAACACAACATTCTCATTTTAGTCTACAAATTATAGCATATGAAAACACAGGGAAGCTCAGCCAGCAGGGTCTTTGAAGTTATAAGCAGAGGAAGGTTATAAAACTTCCATGGGAAGATGACAAGCTATTTACTGTAGGGTATTGCTCAGACTTGCATTATTTTTACAGGCCAGAAGGCAACAGTAATTTTTTAAAGCTCTTGTTGCAGTAGCAGGACACACTCTTGCTTTCATAGCCTCCTTTCTCAGGTGGTTGCCACATGTTTGGCTTCTGTGCAAAGGTATATTATTTCATGACTTACCTCTCTGGCACACAGTTTTGTTGAGAATGTGGAGATTTCTTTTAGAATTAGAATGTTGAGCCATTCTGCAGAATAAATATAAACCAGCATATCAGAGGCTAAACTGTGGATTACAGATGAGAGAGGAAATGTTTGAAGAATGAATCCAGATATAGATTCTGGCCACTGCTCAGAGAAGCCTGGAAAGATGAAGCAGCTATCAACATGAATTGAGAGACACTCCCAAAATTTCATCTCATAGAATCATAGAATGGTTTGGGTTGGAATGGACCTTAAAAGTCATCTAGTTCCAACCCCTCTGCCATGGGGATTGTGGGGAGAGGTGGGGGGGGCGTGGGTGTTTCCTTTTCTAGAAGGGAATTTTTAGTTGTAAAAATATCTGTTAAAAAAATCAGAAACTCATGCAAGTGATGTACAAGACCCAGTATTGACTAGCCCCAAGCCTTCAGAACTAGCCTTAAGACTCCAAAAGTCAATGAGTTTTCCTTTTCACTACTGGTAAATATTAGAGCCAAAATAGCAAGCTACACTCCACCCACCAAACCACTTCTAAATGAATCTCATGGAAATCTTCCCTGATGTCTGAAAATTTCAGTCAGTTTGTTTATTCACTTTGCTCTTTTGAGACCTCTCTGGGACCACAAGCAAGTCAGGCCAGAAAAATACTGTGAGAGGCTGATTTTGTGGTATTTGTCTTCTGACCAGAAAGAATTATAGAAATCTCCCAGAGATGTTTACAGTCAAGAGATTTGCATAGCAAGAGAAATTATGAGTGATTTCATTAAAACAGTTCTTTTACCAGCCTTTTGAAGTTTCACTCTTACTAGAACTGAAATCATCTCAATTCAAAACCAAAAGTGCTAGTGTAAAAATAAATGCCTAGTGCTGTATGGTAATACCACTAGGTTAAACAGTTTTTCCTTTCAATGTGCGAGCACGCAGTGGCAGGGATAATATTTTCTCCAGTAACATAAGCATAGTTCCTATCTTTTTTTTTTTCTAGCCCTGTGTTTTTAGCACTTTTCTTGTTTCAGACACAACTGAGTAACCCCCAATATATTAAAACTATGTAAATTTTTTGTGTTGCTTTTTTCTTCTCCATTTCCTATCCATGGTGCTGTTTAAATTAAATAATTTTTTATTGTTCCATTCAGAGGGAAGGAATCATAAACTTGAGAGAAGACTGGGAATATGCACCATGTTCTCTTCTGGGTTTGACTCTTGCTGTTACACCAGCTTCCTCTGATGGCTTCACCACTGAGAACTGTGCCCCCCACACACACAGAGGTCAGTTGCGCTAACCTCCATAGGACAGATTTTATCTGGTATGGCAGTTCAGACTCCAAAGCAGCTGCTAGTTCATGTCATCAGCACATCTGGCTCTATATATCCTGATTTTTCCTCTAAACAGCATAGCTGGATGGATGCATATGAAAGACTGAGCATGGGGTCATCTGCTCATGTGGTATTAGCCATATCCTTCTTAGCCTTACTGTGACCTCAGAAATAGTTCCTCTATTTTCTGGTCCCAGGGACAGGACTCAAGTCTACCTGGGATGCAGTTTTTCATCCAGGGCAAAATCCTGTCTCCACTGCTAGAAGTCAGCATTTTGCTGTAGATGTCTATAAAGGCAGAAATTTTTCCTAGATGCACAGTTTAGGGAGCCAAGAGACACTGAAAACATTAATCTGGTGGCCATCACAAGCTTAATACTTCTGGGAAGAAATACATAATTTATCCTTAATTTATTACTATCAAAAAGCTCTTCTAACACTCAATATCGTCATTTGTAAGTGTCAGGGACATCCACTTGGAGATTATTTTCTGTCCTTTGCATTAACACTTTTCTTCCATTGAATATTGCCAGGAAAAAAACATTCATTCTTTATAGAATTAGATGTAATACTTAAAGAGAGTAACTGTCACTTTTTGTACAGTCACATTTTAATTCCCTGTGTGGATTGACAGCTTCATCCTTCAAATATTCTTAAACAAATAATTTTTTATATTCATTTACATTCGTGGTTTTATTGATTTGCAAAAGGCACTCATGTGAGGATATATTCTTGAGTAATTAAGTATTTATGAAAGGAGGGCCATAGGCCCTCTTACAAATAGTCTGAAAACAAAACCTTAGCATCAAAACTAATTATCTGCACTTTTTTCTGCAGAAATGTCGAAAGTAAACAGATAAAATTATTTATCACCTTGTTCAATAAAACAGGATACTACATTATACTGTTCTCACTTTAGTTCAACAAAGAATTTAAAATAGTTGAATTCATGTTGGAATACTTTGCTGAGTCAAGGCCTAGATGGATAATCCATATTTCACAGATATAGTGAAAGGTTAGGTCTTTGAGGTCAGCTTGATCCCTGGACTTTGGTATTTCATGCAAAGAGTTTACTCATAAGACATAGAAGAGTGTGTTAAGTATTCAAAAGAGTACTTCTTTAGACAGTTTATTATAAATTCACTTTTCTATGTACTTGTAGTCACTAGAGATTCATGTTCTGCTCATAAACCCAGTAATAAATTTTTTATTTCTGATTTCAAATGCTGCAATACTTTTTCTAATAATAAATGTTGTCCCAAAGGGACTGTGAATATGCTGATTACAGAAACCATCTCATGGGAACTTCCATAACAATGAAATAAAGACCTTCTGGCTTCTCACAAGAAAAGAGAATGTCTCCAAAATCTGAGTCTACTAATCATTTTTCACATAACAAAGTGACTTATTTATCCTCATGAAAGAGTATTTTTCTACTATATACAGAAAAATCCAACTTGTTATGTGTATGCGTTTAGTGGGAGGTAATATATTAATGAATTACACAATTTCGGTACTTACTGTTTTGAAATACAGTGACAAGTTTCTTCTAACTATTCTTCCTTCAAATCCTCTCTGAAATAAAGAAACTTGAATAATGAAAATATAATTCCAGATGAAGTTTTAAGGGTCTCATTGCTGTACCACCTCTGATTTTTTGAACCAAATCTAGCTTCTTACATATTTCAGATCCAACTAGTCTCAACTACACTGCTAAATTTGGCTTGGAAATAGATATCTGCTGGTTGGATTTCACTTCAAGCTCTGTTGATGGATCCTTCTTTTTTTCTCCTGTGGATATGTTACTCATATTGTTACTGCAGTTAGAGTATCTGTCTGCCTTATAGTCTTCAAATTATTTATCCTCATAGTCCTCCAAAGAAATTTTCTTGCACAAAGAAATGCAGCACAAAGAAATCAAACAATGACTCTAAGGCCATAGTAGTGACCATCCAATAGAGGGGAGAGAAATGACATCTAACTCTGTCCTCTGACATTATCATTATACTGTTTTGGCATTCTCCATTTCCTTTGTGTATCCCATCCTTAATTTAACTACTGATATTTTTCATTCTTTACTTTTCCTCTTCTCCACTGTATATTCCCTCTGGCAATCTGCCCTGCCACTGAAGCCAGAACCCTTCTTGACTCAGTGTGCACTTGGCTTACTCCTTTTCTATAACCAAAAGCACCTGCCATTCCTTTCCTGTGTTCTGGATAGTATTTTTAAGGTCTAAATACAGTTCTGCTTTGTCCCAAAGTGTTGCTTGTTTTTCACAAGATACCATTTCCCTTCAAGACAGGGTCAAAGAGGGCACTGCTTAAAAAAAATTCATTATCAAGCAGTCTATTTTAGAAGAACGTTTCACACATCAAGAGAACAAAAGGAATAAAAATTCTCTTTTTTTTTTTTTTTTTAAAATCTTCAACCACTGTCCAGTTTCTTGTCATTGTGCTGGTCAATATTGCAGCAGTTTCATGACCATGTGCATTTGTGCAATGCAGGGCAAGGTGTGTTGCCTTTGGGGTGGACAGGTGACATGACAACCCAGAGGAGGGACCAGCACAAACAACAACAACAGCACAGGGATTTAGTGAGTAGATGTATGGTTAAACCTGCAGCACTAAGGGGGTGGAAACTTCTGGTTTAACCCAAATCTGCAATCATTTCTCTGACCATACCCTAATTGTATGCACAGGGAATAACACCTACAAGTCTTTAAACACTGCAATACTAAAGTGCTCCCAGCATTTTAGAATCACAACCTTAATTGTTTTTCTATCAATGTGTAAACTACATTTATCTAGAAGTTGTTATTTTAGGATCAGTCTCCCTTCCTGTGATATACCTGCATTAGAAACTCTGAAATTGTGTATGCTCTGTGATAAAATAGTTTCATGTGCTTAGATAAGTTATTTCTGTATACTGTGGGATGAATAAAAAGTGCCTATGGCAAGTCATGAGGGAACTCTCATGGCCAGAATTTATCTTTCCTTGGGTAAAATTGCAATCACCATTGACTGGAATTAAAATAGCAAAAATGACTGAATTAGGCAAAAGCTTAATAAACATTTCCAAAATGTGGTGCCATACACTCAAGTTAACTAAAAGAAAAAGATTATGCTTTCAATCAGATACAGGAATTCTGATTATATTATAAATATATTAGTGATAGTATATTTTGACAACATTTTTCAGAAAGGAGTACAAAGACCTGAAGAGATTCTTGATCTCCGCATCATTATTTTACATAGAAAATATTATTTAGTTGAATAGCATTATGGGATTAGATGCTAGTGCATAAAATTGCCAGAAACATTGTTTATTTAAATTGCCTTGTATTTCCTTTAATAACAATCAAGGGATATTACTGTAGCAAACACATTATAATTATATGGTTTCTAGACTTCGAAAATATCCTCAAGTTATCTTAATCTAATTAGTCCTCTGAGTTTATTGAGTAAATTTATTTATATTGCATAGGTCCATTGAGATTCAACCATCTCATAGTGTGATTGGAAAAGAGTTGAAGGATTAACCAAAAAAAATAATTTAAAACATTTGAAAATGTGACATATGAAAAGATCATAAACAATTTACAGAAATAGGAGATTGTCATTAAAACCTTGCCTACAGGTATTTATTTTACTACCTAGTAGGCACAATTCTTACAAATCAGAAATATTGGAAGGGCAATTATAAGCACTTAATGAAAATATTTTTGCTTAGACTCTTACATGCGGCAAGAATGTCTGGCCTGCTCTACTTGCAAAGCTGAGAATAGAAAACACTTCTGAACACCTAGGTACAGTAATTTGGGTCAGGGACTTCTTTCCTCACATTCATCACAAGATTAAGAAAACACTAAGATCAGTCATCAAACTCTGACAGACATGGAAGAACCACTTATTTTCATTATTCATTCCATGCATCTGTTCTCAGTAATATAAATACTAATAAGGAGGAGATTGTCTGAAGGACTCTAGAATAGCAAGACAGGAAAATTCGGGGTTTGTAAAGAAACAGAAAATGGCAGGAATACATCAGAGTTTCTGACAATTCTAGAAGAACAACCTAACCATGTAAGAGTATACAAGCAAATTGTTGTTTACCCCTACAAATTTATTTTTTTCCCTTAATGATTATTTATGCACCTCCTATTAACATCATCCCTTCAATTACTTTCCTAGTTCTCTTCCAATAATGCTTCTCTTTGTTTCTTGCTAATCTTCTTGGGATTCCTAATTCCTTCACCTTTGCTGTTGCTGTTGTACTTTGTTTTGGATTTTTTTGCTTTTCATGAGAATTAGAAAAATGGTGCAAATTGCACCTTCTCTCGTTTACATGAGAAGCAGCTAAGGCCAGAGGAAGGGCTCTTATGAAATATTATGAAAAGGTTTTCCCAGCAAAGTCCAGTCTGAGCTAAAGCCAAATGTTTAGACATTAAGACTTCTAAGAGGACATACCTCTCCTTGTTGATTTCTCCTATTAAAGAAATTTGCATGTATTAATTTTAATACAAGCCAGACCACCACTAAGAAAAGTATGTTTCTTCTTAATCTTTCCTTATCTAATAGTGTAGTTAACTAAAGATAAATTAGAATTAGTATTCTAAAGTCAACAATATTCACAATATCCGCTTTTTCCTCATAGCTGTGTAGCTAGAAGGCTATAGTTGATATTAGTAAAATATTTTATTTTATCCCTTCTGAAAGGTTTTCATAAACTTTGCATCTCAAAATGAGCTTTCAGACATAATCAAATCAAGCTAAAAATAATTTTAACCTAAGAAATAAAAGAATAAATGCATTGACTGGGGTATTTGGGTAATACTGTTATTATTCACAAATCACTGCTGAATATGTGATAATACTTTATGTGTGAATTACTTTAAATTACAGACACTTTATCAGTTCTTTGTATAGTTGGCATCTCTGTGTGATTTCTTACAGATACTATTATTGTACTAGAAATTTTCTAAACTTTTTTTATATATTCATGCACTTATACACTTGTATATGTTAGTTTGATTCTTCACTGCCGCGCAACAATGGAAGACCAGTTTTCACACTGCCATCATTATAGGATCTGCTAAACTAATATTTTCCTACATTTGTTATAATAGAAGTTTGTGGTGGGTGGGTATGTGCATATGCACTAAACATATGTGATAGTTTATATTATGCAAGTACTAAAGAAACAAACAAATCATAAAAATTACCAAGGCAGCTAAAAGCATGAAGCAAAGCAAATTGGAAAGACAAAACGTTATATATAATAAAGTAAAGCAAATTCTCAGTGAGCTTATACATAGTTATCTTTTACCATGATCTCAGTTCAGTAAGTCAGTAATATAACAGAGATCATGAGCATAAATGGAGTATGTGTAGCTTAACATGTTTTGCTAACTTTCCACAGTCAGTATATACATAGAGAATTAAACAGATCAGACTGGATAGAGTTAGCCCATGGACTTATTAAGGAACATTAGCTGCCTAAGGCATCAGGCACAGAGGAATTCTTCTAATGCAATTACATATATTTTATATCCACCAACTGATTAGATGAAATATAAGAGCCCAAGGTACCTGTCTCCAAGCACAACCATCAAGACTATTTGTATACAAAGTGTCATTTCAAAAGCCAGACAAACTGATTTGTGGTTGCTGCATTGTTAGGTAAGAGGGAACCAGGATAAAATAGGAGAACAGAGGGGAGACAGGAGTGAGGGATCCTGTGACAAGACTACTCCCTGAAAATGTCATTATATCTTGAATCCAATGTGTTCTAAAGACAATGAGTGAAATCCAGAACAGAAGATAATGCTTGGAGAAGGGAATGCTGATTTGATTATTGTGTTCTTACACCCCTCAGGATCAGGTCAAACAACTACAAGGAGACTCTCTTTTCACAATGGCCTCTTGATTTCAGCTGTAGACTGCCATCCTTTTGCTCAGAAAGGAGCTTGCCACACCATGGTGGGAGCCAGTTACACCTGCCCAGAGCAAGCTTTTAAGCTTTTAATCTTTTTCAGCATGACTTCTGCAGGGGAAAAAGTGTATCTTATTTTTTCCTCCCCATCTTGGTCAATATTTGTCAGATTCTCCTGTTAAGTCCTGTCAAACAAACCTCTGCCACGTTTATGCTCCAGTCACCCTGGTGGAGACCTTCACAATGATTTCAATATGCCATTCACTTTTTCTGACAATCTTTCAACAGACACAAAAAGAGAACACATCTCATAAATCTAATAAAGCTACATGGTTAAAAGCAGCCATTCTTTCCACGCCTGTGAAGTTGAACAGTGCACCATGATATCTTGATTGTACCTGTCAAATTACTGACAGAGCAACACAAATGGGAAGGAGACAGAAAATCAGCTGATTGTGTTTCTGAGCAAAGTTGAGGTTTACACATCATCTGGGATTTTAGCAACCAATCTCAGTGCAGTACAGCTTGCTGGAAGACAACAGACACAGGTGACTCTAGTCAGTGAACACTGAAGAAAGTATTTCGTACATGTTTCCTCTAATCAGATTTATAACACCACTTTGGTGGTATTTGCAAAGTTTTTTTTCTTTTGAGAGATGCTTCTGGTTTTGATTTTTTCTTTTTTAACTTGTACAGAAAACAATGTGCCCAGGAAGCTTCATGACTATGAATCTAGAGGAAGTTTCAGTCTAATACTGTTCAATTTTGTCTATTGAGAGATATTCTAACTCAATGTAAGAAGGAAAATTTATACTACATAAAAAAAAAATTAGAAAAACGATTTGCAACCAAGAAAGAAAATGAATCGTCTGTTGAGCTGGTAAAGAAACAGAGACGGGTGGGGGAAAGGGGTGTGGGAATCCAGATATTAAATATCAATGATATAGGTTGCCATGGTGTGGAAGTGTCTTCATATCAATCTGATTATTACATCTGACAAGCCAGACTCTCGCTTTTCAAACAAATTGTTTGAAGTTCAGCTGCAAACAGATACTTTGTTGGAGAAGCAAAGTGATCTTTCAGAGCTGAAGCTGTTCAGCACCTAGGGGCCATAAGCAAATTGGGCCACATTGTTTAGTGGCTGGACTAAGGAAGTGAACAGTTTAAAAAGCAAGTTCAGACTCACTAAGGTCTTCAAAATACTTCTGAAGCTGGTGTCTATGTTAAATGGCTTAAATTCTTCTGCTAAAGAAAATGCCAAATTAACATGCCAGTGAACTTATATCTTTCCATCAGCTGATATTTCTTATATGCCTCATTCTACATTGTATACAGAGCAAGAATTCCACTCCCAGATGTTTCTACTGGAGAAGAAGACAACTGAAGGCAAAGGACTGATAAACCAATCTTTATTGTCTACACAAGGATTTAAGGTTACTGCTTTTCTGTTCCCATGTCTGAAGATTTGGCTAAATTATTTTCGAGTATGCTTAATAATTATCAGGGTATATATTTTAATAATATGTGAGCTTACAGCTGTTATGAATAAATCTCACCACTGGAAACTTCAGGTCAACATTGATTTGACTGTCTACATTTCCAAAAGTTGTTTAATTCTCCAAATAATATAGAAGCACAGTCATGGATTTACTTTTCTTCCCCTTTAAAAGCTTCATTTTAATATGTGAGGGGGTTGTGTTTTTTTTTTTTTTTTGTTGTTGTTGTTGTTGTTGTTTGTTTCATTTTATTCTTTTTCACAAATGGTCCATTTTCAAGCAGCACACCTCATCTTGATAACAATGCATAAAACAAATTCACACGAATTGACCCACAGGGTATTAATTATGCTCAGATTATTCTAGTAAACATAAAAGTCCCTTTAGCTTAGTTTGGCCTTAGTGAAACTGTGCAACATAGACCCGCCTAACCAGGGGCATGTAAGAGATGTGTTCAGGATTACAGAGCTCTTCTTTTCATTTCCTCTGCCTCTCTACCTTAGTTGATAACACTTGCAGGATATGCTAATGTTGTCATCACTGCACAGCCCTTGACTCTGCCTTCAGGGAAAAAAAAGACATGCATTAGAGTGAAAGATTTCTCCCTGAAAGCCCATTTGAGAGGTCACCTGAGAGTGACAAACAGAACTCCACTGTGTTTTCTGGCTTGGAGTATTTGCAGACTTATGAAAGAACCACGGACATGTACAGCAGGATATAGCCAAGCCATAGCATTTCCATTACAAAACATAGGGGAGTCTAGGAAGTTAAAATTCATGGGCTGAATAGAAGTCGATCAAAGCTGTGAGAGACGAGCCAGGAAAGCAAAAGGCAGCTGGAGCTGGGCTGGCTTCCAACGGTAAAGTATTAGTGATTGATAATTAAAAAGAAGACCTTATCATATCTTTGCATTTGTCAGGATTTTCTTACAGGATATTAGTTAATTCTTTATTGTGTGTGCAGTCTACATGTTAAAAAAATGCCTATGGAAGCACTAGGTTATTCAATGTGATTATTCATTACACATCAGGCATCTTCGTAGGTTGTGATGACTCTTCAGCATTCTCCCAAACACCAGATGTACTCCTAAAAGGCAAGATGTCAGTAACATTGACAAAATGCCCTGCACAGAAGTTGTCAGCACTGGGCAGCAGGGATCCCTCCTGCAGCACAATGTATTGATGCCTGGGAGCCAGCTACCTGCCCTCTCGTTAGCACAAGGGCTCGTGCTAGCTCTGTCAACAGTAATGAACATGACAGGGGACTGCCCGAGGGATACAGGCCACTGACAAGGTGCCCTTCCCTACCAAAGAGTTTGCAACCACTGGGTGATCCAATAAGTGTGGTAGGGGCAACCTCTGACTTCAGACTGTCTAGAACTGTTCTTTCTGTCTTGGAACATTGTGAGTGTGAGGTCTCAGGACATTGCCTTGCATATGCTGCATCTTCTTAAAAATGAAGCTCTGGCACTAAAGCAGTAATCGAACTATCTCTCAGTAGTGATTAATGCAAAGAGTCACAGAGTGACTCAATGTGTTCGATTCATTTTGTAGGCACATCATCGCCTTATAGCTTCGTTTACATTAACAAAAGTGTATTTAAGACAAGGATGGTATTGCATGCAACAGCACCTTTTCAATTAGGTGCACTTTTCAAGACCAGAACGGAATAAACACAATAGTATTCATAACATAATGCCATTGCAATGGATTTGTAAACACTCTCCTAGTATTACAATACTGACAGATCAATAGATTTATAATGTACTGAGATATGTGATACCAGAACAAACACTTATAGCATGCAGAGAGGTTTCAAACGATTCACATTTGAGACACTTTGTCAAATAATTTTCCGTTTCCTGTACTCAGCTCAAAAAGACCTTCTGTATGTTCTTGACATCCTCCCCTACTTCAAAACAGACATAGGCTGAAACACTTGCTGAATTGCATCCAGTGTTTTGTGGAACAGAAAGCTCTATCTCATGCTTATTTATCTATTCCAAAGTGGATTTTTCAGACTTCTTTTAAGAGCTTTATTCTGGGAGAATGAAAACAAACACACAAAGATGTCCCTCCCATGTTTTCAAGCTTGGCTCTGAAACTAACTCAATGTGTGGCCTTTTGCATATCACTTTGCAAAAAGCTACAGGTGGCTTTTCTAGAATCAGGAAGAAGGGCTGGCCCTGCAGAAATCTTTCTTTGGAGGAAGGCTTTCTGCAAAGCATCTTTCCCAGCAAAATAAACACTTAAGCAAATTGCTCTATTTTATGGGATATACTTTATACCCAAGCCCCAAGTGGATTGGAAATTTGCTTGAAGCAAACATAGTTCAAAACTTCAAAGTATAATTAAATGTCTTTGGTTGAGATGAATGTGCTCTCATGGTAGTTCTTCTACTAATGAATTTTACTAAGCCCTGAAGATTTTCAAATCAGAGGTGGGTTAGCTGATCTAGTTGGGATCACTTCTTTTCAATTATCTTCTCATTTGTTTTGTCAGGTGGAAGGAACTGTACAGAAAACATTAAATGCCTATTTTTTCATGGAAATTGTTAACATTCTGAACACTTTCCAATAATTTAAGAGGTCTCTCCACAAATTGGTATTCATTCACAAAGTCTTTCACATTCACAACAGCACGAAATTGAAAATTACTCTTGCTGGTGTGGAATCATATCATGTGATGTAATGACATTCAGAAAATACTCATTAGGAAATGAAACAGCAGAACAGATATGCTATGTGGTATCTTGCTTTTCATGTTTATACCAAACATTGTCCTTCAAGGCAGGAAAAAAATGAAGGAAAATGTTACAAAGCAACTTTCATCCACCAGTTTCCGCTTTGAAAATAATCAAACACTAACTGAACACTGAGAGATATGGTGTAAAAGTGACATGATGAAGTGAAGCAGCTGGACTAAGAATGTATAGTAGGTCAATTGTAGATATGAAAAGAGGACCCAATACAAAATTAAGTGCCTGGCAATTTCACAGTCACCCTCTATTTTCTGGAATTTCACTTTAACAATCTAAATTGTAAAATAGATTTGGATGGAATTAATCTCCAGCTTCTCTTCAGCAAGAGATAGCCAGAAAGCCTAAAATGTCTGCCTTCAAGTGCCAGAGAGGGTAGGTTATAGAGGGTAACCCAGAATGAGAATTTAATCCATAATCACGCCTCCTGAGCCCTGTTGTGTCCAGGCAGCACTACACTATCTCCATGTGAACAGTAGCAACACTCACTTAGAAAGCCTCCCATCTTCTGTGCATCTCAGGGAAACCAGGTTCTATTCTAAGGCAATTTAATTCTATTGCCTCTCTTATGCCAGGATGAGAGTTTTCTGAACCTCTTCAGCATAACAGACAAAATATGTAGTATAACTAGAAAGTTTTTGTAGTATGTTTTGGTAATTTGAACATTTGTTTATTAGTAAAACTGCATCTGGTTTTGTTTTTGAGTCACTAAAAGAATAATGTGAATCAGTTTCATAAAATGGGGGCATTTTTTTTTATATGTGTAGATTTATACTCCAATTCTTTTTAATCATTAAAACTCATTTCCCCATTTTTAAGATAGATAAAATGGAACTTTAGCCTCAATCTTGGAGTGAATTTTCATCCTTCCTTTGAAATTTCTGGAGATTTTTGACAAATATTTGGGCAGGTTTTGCAGATCTTACCCAGTGTACAGGCCATTTGTAGTTGCCTGTCTAATCTGGTTACACTATGGTTCCTATCATAAAGCTTTTTAACTGAAAGTAATTGATGTACGGAAACTGGAGAAGTCTTAGGAATGCATGCAATGCAGACCATTTCCTAAACTATCAAAAAACATCACATCTTATTTTCTGTAATGACTATGACAAAATTTAGTTCTGATGCTTTTCCAAAATACCAGTATGTGTGTTGTATGAGCACCAGTGTGAGTATACATTGCACACTGACTGTATCTAATTATTTTCAGAGATAAAACAGGTGTAGTTTCATTAATTTATGTGATACCATGCTTTTCCCATACACAGTGGCATCTCTAACACTTTTTAACTGCTGTGGAGCTCAACAAAAAAATTTTGTAGCAGAAGTGAGTGTGGGTGTCTCTATGTCTGTAGTTGTCTCTGTGTGTGTGTTTATAAAACAATAGAAGTTTAAGAAGACAGTACTGTAGAAAGCAAGACAGTAAATGTTGTTAATTAGCAAGAAAAATATCAAGAAATTACTGAGCACATAAAGCATTTTGTTGTATGCTGGAAAAGAGAAGAAAATGGCCAATAATAGAGAATTGCTTTTTACAGTACCACACAACTCTGCAGTTTTTGGGATGTCCAGGGAAATCTCCTTCATGCTACTGTGTGGACACAAGGTACTGCCCATTCAGGCTGAACTGTGGGTCAAGGTATCATAGGTCCACCCACTGCTAGTATGGATATGAATGACACTAAAATTGAAAAATATAGATTAATATTGTAAATAATAATCATTGTGTTATGTGACATGATAGACTTGCAATTATATGAAAACTGTACCTCACTGGAGGTGATCTGGATATATCTGATGGCACAAAGAGCTTTTTTTTGATTTTCTGAAAGAGTTGGGATTCTGAAATTAATATTTTTTGAGAAAAGGCACAAATCTTAGCAATGAGCTCTTTGATCTAAAAAGGTATTTAGTGAGATATGATGCACAGACTGTTTCAAGCAGCATATCAGGTGGATTCAGAAATGAAGGTACTGAGCCTGTTGCTTGAGAATACTGCTGTGTGACCTTAGCTAAGTTGCCAGTCCTCTGAGTCCTGTTTCCTCATCTTATAAGATAGGACTAAGTGGGCTTATTCTGTCTCACAGGGTAATTGGGCAGCTAAACACGTAAGAAATGGTTGAGAGAGTTATAATAATAGGGGCCATGTAAGTACATAATGCTTCAGTAGGGAAATAGAAATGCTAGCACTAAGGAGTACTGTGCTTAAGTAATGATTGTTTGGAGCTAATGTACCTACCTTATGGCTTTTTCAGTGAAGAAAGAACTGTGTAATTTTAGAGTGACAAAGTTCTGTTTTAAATTCTGTATGTGCAAGGTTTAAACTGTGAAATTTCTGTAGCCACATCTGTAGTGCATTTAATCTAAAAAAGTCACTGAATATCTGCTGTTCTAAAAGAATGTTTCAAGAATTTACATGGATGTAAAAGGATTTACACAATTCCACTGATGTCTAATTTTTAATTCCTAATTTTTGTTTCACAAATGTTCATATCCTGTTACTTTTGGTTTATTTAAACTAGTTTAGACAGGACTGAAAAATACTTTAATGTGTATACATTAGTCTCAACTTGTGTTTCTGTGCTTTGCTATTTGCTTCACATTTTTTCCACCTCTTCCCAACTTTTAAAATGTTACATATTTTGCTGAAGAACCCATTTTGCCAATTTTCATCAGATGAGAATCTGATCATTTTCTCATTAGCTCAGCTCTCTAAATCTCCCAAAATCTTTTTAGGTTCTCTGTTGACATCAACATCCTGAATCCAGCAGCATGTCTCATCCTGGTTCCTGTTTCACAAGGCTTTCCAATAAGGCTAAGTTAAAAATATTCCATGAGTCTAAATGAACAAAACAAGGTCATGTGTATTCACAGACTTTGTTTAAGAATGAAACAAGTCATGGACTGTTCTTCTCAGTCACTCTTTAAATGCAAAGTGCAAATGCAAACTGCCTTGAAGAATCTTTTTTTTTTTTTAATACTATGGGTATGTTTGTGGGAATGCAAAACTTGTGGACAGAAAACATTGCTGACCTTGAATGGTCTAGTAATGTATATCCAGAGAACAGTGTGTCAACAGGAACTGTTCCTCTGGAATTTTTTTCTTAATGTGTGATATAATGCAGCTAGTACATAAAAAGTGGCAAAATTCTTTATTTTCACCATCCCTTTAGTTATGGAAGGCACTAAAACTTCAGTGAAGAGAGACAGTTAGTAAAAGCAGGATATTGACACATTATAATGCAAGTTATATGGCAATTACACATCTTTTAGTTCTTAAGGGCAACTGTCAATTTTACAAACAAAATTTTTTATTGAGAATGGGAATTCTGAAAGAGAACTGCTTGCATAAGGAAATTAACTTTGTTGTAAAAACTGGAAAAAATGGAGAAAGCCAAAATTTTTTCCATCTTTCTGTAAGAGTTTTACTTCTCATTTTGCTGAAAAGATAAAAATATTTAATGAAGTAAGAATTTAGGATTTTTTCCTTTTTTTTTTTTTTTTTTTTGGTATTAGAGAAATAAAACATGAATGTGGGAAGCAAGGTTTTCCACACTGTCATAAATTTGGGACTAACCAACATGAGTAATAGAAAATTCTATATTTGCACATAACCAACAGTACAGGAGATTGAAAACTAATTTTCATATGCAAAAAAACCCTTATCACAAAGTTATATAATTCCCTTCCAAAGAAGTGGATCCATTACTCTGAAACATTGAAGGAAGATGAGAAAGGAAACAAATGAAGTTCAGGTCACGTCTTCCTTCCCTCTTTCACAAGATGGATAAGATAACCTAACATGCCTTTTGCATCTCTAAATTTAATTACAATGACATAAACTGTTCCCCTAAGGTAGATTTCTGTATCCCTATAGTCATTTTACTTTCCAAACACATTCTCTGATAAATCCTGAAAAGGTCTAAAAGCATCTGAAGCAACGACACCAGAACTGCAAATCCAACAAACTTTTGTTTTCTGGGCAGCAGCCAGATTTGATTCCTGGTAATTTTTCAGCGACTCTGGCTCATGAGAATTGTTTTCACCAAATCAACTTGTGCTGCTAAAAGCTCTCTGTTCTGTACCATAGTCAGCATGTTGTCTAAACAGACTATTATCCCAAGCCCTTGCACACAGAAGGCTGCTACCATGGAGCTGACAACAGGCCAAATGGTAGGCTGGAGATCTGCCAAAGTTCTCCTTCCCAGCAAAGCCTGGAGGAACCTTTGACATTTTTTCACTAGCAGGATAGCAAGACATCCTTCAGGTCTAATCTCACCATCCTGCTGTCCCACGTTGAGGTGTCTCTTAGGAGATGGAGAGTCCCATCTTGCAATGCATTTATTGGTGTAGTGCTCCAGCATTTAGTCATTTTAGATTTATCACAAATTAGTTCTTATTACTCTCTCCTTTTGAGCATCAGGAAAAAATGTCTTGCAAAGGTTGTTTGAGCTGAGAGATTTCTTACCATTACTTGCTTTTGAAAAAGGAAAAATCAACTTTTTTTGTGCATATCAGACATTTGCTTGAATTAGGGGAAGGGACCTATGAAGTAAAAAAGTACCTGTAAAATCGGTCAATGTTGACATTGTATATTTAAATTTTATCAGAGTCTTTGCTTCTGTGTATGCAGCTGTTGAAACATCATTCTTCTTTCTCCTTGATCTACCACATCCTGGGCTGCATTAAAAGAAGGGGGGACCAGCAGGTTGAGGGAGATGATTCCCCTCCTCTACTCTGCTCTGGTGGGATCCCATCTGGAATACTACACTCAATTCTGTGGTCCTCAGCACAGGAAGGACACTGACCTGTTGGACTGAGTCCACAGGAGAACCACAAAGATGATCGGAGCAGGACTGGAGCACCTCTGCTATGAAGGCAGGCTGAGAGAGTTGCGAATGTTCAGCCTGGAGAAGACTCGACTCCCGGGACACCTTAGAGCAGCCTCCCAGTCCCTAAAGGGTCTCTGCAAGAGAACCAGAGAGGGACCTTTTACAAGGGCATGTAGTGATAGGGCACAATGACTTTACACAGAAAGAGAGCAGGTTTAGGTCACATATTAAGAAGAAATTTATCATTATTATAGTGGTAAGATACTAGAACAGATTGCCCAGTGGAGTTGTTGAAACTACCTCCATGGAGGTGTTCAAGGCCAGGTTGGATAGTGCTATGAGGAGCCTGGTCTAGTGGAAGGTGTTCTTGCCCAGGGTTGGAACTAGATGATCTTTAAGGGCTGTTCCAAAACAAGCCATTCTATGATGCTATCAATCTATGATTTGAGGGACAGGCCATCTAGACTTCCTGTAAATTTCATATTTTAAAGAAAGAAATTTCCTATGCTAGCCAGAAAGCCTAATGCTACATTGGTCAGAGCATTGGATTGATGTGCCTCTGATTTTGACACAGAGCAGAATGCTTGTCCTTGTGGTAAGAAAGAGCAGTCCACTTCTTAGGTGAAATTCTTGCATTATTCAGTATGACAAAAAATCTGCCTGTAGATTTTTAACTTTACTGAAGCTGAAGGGTTAAAAACCAAAGAATAAGCTTGGAAAATTTTTTTTGTCTCACTTAAAAAAATAGTTTACAGAAAAGTATCCAAAATAAGTACAAAATATTTATATACAATATTTTGCAAGTGATCATATTCAAATAAACCAATTGTTTGACATCAGCTAGACAGTTTAATATAAGCTTTGACCCTATTTAGTTTTTATTACAAAAGTAAGTAGGCCGTTGTATATATTTTTTGTACAGGAAATTTGAAGTCAGTTCCAAAAAACAGTCTGAAATTTGATTGATAGAAAGTATTAACTAGGGATATTTAACTGTGTGACATGATCTTCACAAAGAGTTTTTGATCAATTTTACCATGAAGTGATTGGATAGATGTTAGTTATATCTGTAAAATCAGAAAACATTTTCCTTTTACAAAGAATGCAACGTATTTTCATAAATTTGTCAGTTTATAATTTATTAGGTTGGTGGTTTTAGGGGTCCCACCATTCTCATTCCAAGATTTTTTTGCCCACTGTACATCAGCAAGGCTCATGACAAGGTGAAAATCCATTGCTCTTTCCTTCTCTTCTCCAGAGGGTTTGAACTGAGCTATCAGTCTTACATTAATGGATATTTGAGAAAAACAATATTTTTCAGCTGAACCACACTGATGTTGCTATCTGTTGTTTTCCTCACTTCCCACACATCAAATGCAGAAATACTTTCATATGTGTTATCTGCTCAGCTTTTAATTCCGTGTACCAGACGATAGAGAAAATCATTTCCCCTCTCCTGTTCGCTGAAAAAAATAGTACAGGGCTGCCTTTTCAGCAGCAATCCTTTGAGACTATTTTTCTCTTTTGCACAAAGTGATTCAGTTAGAGTTTTCACAATAGGCAACAACAAATAAACACTTTTGATCGTCTAATTGGAGTGCACAGTAGGCATAAACACAGTGCCATGATAAGTATTTACACTCACAGCTTATCAATGTCTGAAACTGCACATCCAGTTTTTGTAAATTAGGACTGAAGACATCCTGACTTGCCCATTAATCTGATTAAAGGTAGTGTTTAATAAATGAAGATTATTTTTACTTCTGCTTTCAAGTCCTGTTGTTGTTTTCTCTCATCCCAGTGCACTTGATGACTGCCCTGTTATCTTTAACACCGTGCTAGAAATAAACATGATCTTTGCTTGTTTTGTAGAATGTTTTGGTTGTTGTTTTTTTTTCTGTCCAGTATATCTGTATTCTCAGATGTACCTTTTTTTTTTTTCAAATCTGAAGAAAAAGATGGTCATATTGGAATTGCTCCATGACTTCCTTCTCTGGTCCATTGTTTGAACTATCATTTTTATCAGTTTCTACTCAATAAATCTACTGCGTCAGCCATTCTCAAATGTGAGTTTTTTTGGACATGACCGTCATTCTTCCATATTTCACCACAGAGAACTCTGAATAATATAAGAAGTTTACCTAACAGAACTGATTATCTCAGATGTCTGCATTCTTAAACAAAATTGCAGTTCCCAGTCCTGTCTGAAACAAAGTTTGAGAATGGCAAAGCAGACCAAGAACTTATGGTACTTGGTTACCACATGTGCAGAGATTCTGATCTCCACAGAGGAAGTTCTGTTGTTAAGATGGAGGACATTTTCATGTCCTTTGTATGATTATAAATTCTGTTGATAGAACCTACCTTGTCTAGTTTTCAAATGAAATATATTTTCATAAAGATAAAATAGCATATGACTTCCTTTTTCTTTTATATTTTAAGGTTTCTTTTTATTGCCTATATATTTCTTGACGGTTCCAAAGGTTACATCTACTACATTTAAATGTTGTTCCCTCTACAATTATATTTCCTGGGAAAAAAATCTAAATTGCAGTAATCAGAATTAGTTCCATTCCTATTGCAAATGGTCAGTCTCCTTTATTCATAGGCTGCTTATCCGTTCGGTAACTAAACTAAGCTTATTGTTCAGACTTTCCAGAAGAGCCTCTACCTGTACCAGATGGATCCCATGAGGGCTCATTGTCTCCAATACAGAACCAGAAGACATGAAAAAGTTCCTCCCAGAACCAGCACAATTTTGGAAGCAGATTGGTTATGTTACTGTAGCTCTTTACCCAATCTAGTTATATGACTCTATACTACGCTTCCAGAGGGGGAGCGGGAAATCAGTCAAAACCAATTTGTGAAAGTAATTGCTGTGTAGGATAAGAATCCCTGAATATTATGAGATGATTTTAGAGTTACAAAGTAGGGACTCTTCTCAAGGAACGGAAAAATTGCACTTGCTAGGTAATGGTGCTGCTGGAATCTCTCGTTCTGGGTGTGGTGAAGTTTGAGGAGCAACCTCATAATACCACACCGGCTCAATGCAATCCTTTTTCTCCTCTTGCTGTGATCCAATGCCCCTGGCTCACATTCCCAGGCAGAATGTGTGTCTGCTCCCCATGGTGGCCCTTCTGCCCACTAACATTCTCCATTTCCCATCCGATGTGCTCATACTTGTCTTTGCTGAGATAGGTTCTCGGGGATTAGCCACAGTTTTGAAATTTAAATCTGTAACTCAGCTAATGGTTTTGCTTCCTTCAGAGGGCAATGGCAAAGTCTTACTTTCTCTACTATGACTGTATTAGAAACCCAGATGTTTACTTAATGCTTCTATATTAGATGTGTAAGGTTAAGTGAAGAGAATAACAAATATTCAAACAATTACTGGTTTTCATTAGGAAAAAAAAATAATATATGTTAAATGTTTACCTTCCAAATAACAAATAAATCTCACACTTTAATATAGCTTTTATTTTATGTACTTGATGTGAAATTTGTCTTAAGTAAATTTTACACTTCACTGCTTTTTATGGTGTATGGTTCAAAAAAATATCATAGGTTACCCATGACAGCTAAAATATAAAATTTAAATCCTGATATAACTCTTATTTTGTGCAGTTCCTAAAATCAAAGACCCATTTCTGAAAATATTACCCTAAAGTCACTTGGCATACACTTTATTTATTCATTTTAATAAATAAGAAATATATAACTTAAAAGCACATTTTACTTTATAATCTTATACCTTAGGTAATACCTTGAAAGCTGAGTTTTACAATACTTGCTCCCACTGGAGATTCATTACTTGCAAATCAGTATATTTTATGACAGCCAAACTTCTTCAACAGTCTTAAGAAGAAACCAAAAAGTAAGTCTAAATTTGTGAATTCAACTCTAGAATTGGCTTAAATTTCTTTTGCATGCACTCTTTTTATCAGGCTTACATTATACTAATAGTTTCATAGTTTCCACAACTGTGGTTAGTACAAGAAAAAGAACACCCCATTTTTACTAATAGCAATTAGTCGGAGGGAACTAGGAAAGATGTTGTGGATTCAAGCCATGGTCAGGGAAGAGATTTCTCAATCCTGTGGGAACTGCCACTGGATGCTGAGTGTGAGGCTAAGCAGGCAGGAGAACCAGACTCATGTTCCTGCAGCACAGTTCATCTTAGCAGGAGAAACTCTGGAATGAAAGAAGTGGGGTTAAATGGGAAAAGAGAGGAAGTATCAAGAACAAATTAAAATGTGGGTAAGGAAATTCTGTTAATTTTTTATGCACATTTTAACAATGCTAAGGCTCTAGATAGGACCACGTATCTTACAAACAAATAGATGGATATAGCAGTTGCCCTGAGGGGCTTAAATATATGGGAATCATATATGTGAGTCTGAAGCCAGTGGTTTGAAACACAATAGACTAAATGTGTGGGAATGGTAAAAGTTGTGCCACTGAGTTCAATAGCAGAGAGCCAAGGTGCATCATATATCAAATTCACATATTTCTGAAGTTCAAAGAATCCCTATACTCTGCAAAGGTCTCTCTCACCTCAGAACTGCAGAAAGAACAAAGAGCAGAAGCGTAAAGAGAGGAATATTACTGAAATCTCCAAGACAAAACCTAGAAAACAATCTCCACTGTAATTTCTCTTTCAGACTTTATCTTACAGTTAAGCTGGTGATATGAAACATGCCCTGCTTTATTGATGCAAAGGCAGACAACAGCTGATTTACTATTCATTCCCAAATTAATTTTAATTCCAAGTGAATGATCAGCTCCTCTCAACATAAATCTGGCTTAAGATGCTCTCAGAAAATATTATTTGGTAAATTAAACCAATTTGCATGGTTGTTTTCAGTGGCACTTGCACTGCAGCTACATTTTATGAGCACATTTTATGTATATCTATCAATCTCCTGATCAGTAAGTAACTACTAGAGATATTATTTTGGGGTATTTTCATTTTTTTTCCCCTCAAAAATGGCAGCAGTTTTCACTATAAAATTATCACACCAAAACCTTTTTTTTTTCTGAATAAACAATGACATTCTAGTATACAGCATAGTGAGGTTATAGAGAGGCATGAAAGAAGGTTTGCACAGCAAACCATTACCCAGGACATTCAGATTTTATATGAAAGAGTGAAACAGTCATTTCACAAAGCGATTTCACAGCACATCTGCAAGTGTTTATAAAGTTTCTTGATCTTTTCATATACAATAGGGGATTTTCTTTTTATTCATCCACATATCTTTTTTCCTTGTAATCTGATGCATCTCTATCCTCAATAACATCTTGTGGTATAGGTGAATTATATATTATATAAAGTTCTCTTTAATTGGTTTTATGTTTGCTCTCTAGCAGTTAGTTTTCTGCAGGCTGTCTTTCAGTTCTATTCAACTTACCCATTCCTTTTCTTTAGAAATGTCTGGAAAGCACCTGACTGAATTCATCATTATTCTCTGTGTTTAATAGCTCATTACATTGAGTACTACAAAGCCTGGATTACAGACTACAAAATACTGTAATGAAAATCGTGGATGTAGTCTTCCAGATTATCTACTTCTTGTATTCCAATAGGCATATGGAAATCAGTGTTAACATTATTCATACCTGCCAAATAACAATTTTTTTCTTATTAGTCACCAATACTTGCTTTCCACGTTTTCTAACTGTAAGGATTGAGCACCTTGGAATGCAAAATATTTGAAATCTTTAGGAATTACAGTGAAGTAAAGGGAAAATACAAATTCATCAAGTTTCTACTACTTAAACCCAGATCTTGCTTGTATTTAATTACCCTATAAAATAAGAAATCTGAAGACTGAATCAAGAAATACATTAATCCATTGTGCATTGAAAACAGTGAGGATTTAAACACATATAAAGGTAACTAATAAAGAAAGAGATTGCTGGATTGTACTTGTGATATAGAAAAAAAAAGTATAGGAAAAGCTAAGTTGCAATTTATGTAATTATTGAGAATTGAGAATCAAATATTTCAGCTAACCCATTAACATTAAACAGCTAACTTTAAGCTATGTAATTTCTACAATTTATCACAGAATAATTGAATGAAAATATTTTTAAGATAATTGGAAGTTAATTCTCTTAGAGATGTTAAATACTGCTGGCTTTTTTTCTTTAATGTTTGTAAAGGAATTCCATAAGTTACTTTCCAGTGTTAGGTAGGCCATACAATGAAAAAGTTGGTATACATTATGTTTGCTACACTGAAAGATTAATTTTTATATTCTTTACAACAGACAGTACTGGCATGGTTTACAAGATAGTTTGGGTAATAATTTAGGGGATAAGTGAAGCCAGTAGTTGGCAAAAACTTCTGAAGACAACAATTTTGCACTGATATAACCTGTGTGCACTGTTGTTTAAGTCATGAATCCACCTTTCTCAAAGTCAATCCCATTGAGCAGGATTTATATTGGTCAGTCCTGACCTTTGCTGCATTGTTAATTAGTACTGCCAGGGGTGTAAAAGGAAATTTAAAAGAAAAATTCAATAATAAAAGAAAGCATAGAATCAATGACTAGCAGAGTTTGGGTTTTTGTTCAACAGACAATCACTAATGAAACACAATTAGTACAATAAGTAGTTTTCATTTAATAACAAAATAAGACATTTACTGTAAAAGGTACTAAAACATAGGTTGTTTATCACCATGTTTAATTTGTTTTTCAAGACAGAAAGCATGCTAAGCAGAAACCTTAGGAATCAAAGCAGGGTTTGGTGCTGACAGCCTCTGCCCCGATCTAGAAGACAACTCTATTCCACATGGACAATAGGCACATTGTGTAGGTTTACTAGACTGTCTGGCCTTATAGGAACCTTCATTTTTCCTGTGTGGATTCTGCTGAAATTTTTTTGTTGTTTCATCTTAATGAATAAATAAATAAAAATATTTTCCTTCAGAAAAGAGCAAGTATGACTCAAATTATTTTTAATATAACAACTTCTAAATCTGGCACACATTTTTTTCTTTAAATTTTGAAAGGGTAAATAATTTTAATGACATAAAAAGTGGTTTGAAATTTGTTATTCATCTTATTTATCTCTTTTATTTTTCTGGTTCATGTAGCATTGTGCAGGCGGATTCCCTGGGATTGTAATCTGATAACAATGTTGTTATCACAGGAAAATTGAATGGGCAAATGGTGAAGTTGAAAAAAAAGCATTATGTCAAACCAGGATGAAAGCAAAAGCAAAGTCAAAAGATCATGAAATCATGGAATCAAAGAATGGTTTGGTTTGGAAGGACCTTAAATTTCATCTAGTTCCAGCCCACTTGCCATGGGCACAGACATCTTCCACTAGACCTGGTTGCTCAAAGGTCCATCCAACCTGACCTTAAATTGTGCCAGGGATGAGGCACCCACAACTTTTCTGGGTAACCTGTTCCAGAGCCTCACAGCCCTCACAGTAAAGAATTTCTTTTTAATATCTAACTTAAACCTATTGTCTTTCAGCTTAAAGCCATTGCCCCTTGTCCTATCACTACATGCCCCTGTAAAAAGTCTCCCTCTATGTTTCATATTGGCCCCCTTCAGGTACTGGAAGGCTGCAATTAGGTCACCCCAATGGCTTCTCTTCTCCAGCCTTGGCACTTAACATCAACCAATTCCCTCACAACTCTGGGATGCGTCTCATCCTCCCCCTTCTGGTCTTATGGTGAGATACCAGCGCTCCATCTCTACCATGGAAGAGAAATCTTTTGTCCTTAGAGAAGGAGCATTCCAGAGCAAAAGCCTCTTTCAATGGGTTCTCAAAGCATGTCCTCTTCATGTTTCCAGCTCTGTGGCAGATCTTGGAGACCAAGAGGTGGGATTTAGCTAATTGTTACAAAGATCCAAACATAGAGAATACAGGCCAAGTAGATGTAGGCTATAAAAAATTGTATTGCATTAAATAATTTAATAACAGTGAAAGTATTATGTTAAAGACCAACAGATCAATGACCTTACAGTTAAGTGGCCTTTTCTGAGAACAAACCATGTATCATTTGAATGTCACTCTCTAATCAAATCTGCAGAGACATGAGATCTAGATAGAAAGAGACGGTTCTGTCCCCTGCTCTTACAGCTTTCACAAGTCATGTAATCCTGCCCAGAAGAAATTTTCAACAGAATTTTCACACTTGTGTGCATTTCCAGAAGAAATTAGTGAGTTTAGGAATATTCCTAATCAATTTCTTATGTCAAAATAATTATTCCAGTGATTTTACACTGTATTCTATCAGCTCATAATTAACATAAACAATACAGAAAGCAGATAGTGCTCATATAAGAAAAAAAAGTGCCTGTAAATTTGCCCCTTTTTTACAGTTGTTGCTTTAAGAAGAAATACTCTAAGTCATATATTTTGATATCCTAACAAGTAATATGATGAGCAGGGTTGGGACATATTAGCATTTAAAGCAAAGGAAACTTTAAAATTAAACATATAAAACACTGTCTTAAGACTTCATTGCATTTTTTCTTTTTATATAGCTAATAAAACTAGGAGTTTATGTGTATATATATCTATATCTATGCAGATATAGATATATATATCTCCATTAAATGTATTAGAATTGCTTTTTCACAGATAGACTGTTATTTCCAGTCTCTAGTAACAATAAATAGCCATGGACTAATAAAAATCCATTTTTAAATCTGTCTCTTTTTTACGTTTTTAGATAAACATAAAAGGAAGAAAATCTGTAGAAACAGCAAACATTCATATACAACCATGGCCTAGAATAATATTTCCATCTTTGCATGAGATTTACAGCATACCAATAGTGCTTCATGCTGTGACCAGTGGCACAAACCAAACACTTTGCTGTTGATTAACCATTTTATTTTTTTTTAATTCTGGGCCATTGAGGTAGTATAGGAGGAGGTCATATGTCAGCAGTGCATGAAAAGATATGTAATGACCATTACCATATCATATTTGGCAGCCATACTGAGGTACACATTGTGTTCCTGAACCAATTTATCCCACTCTAAGGGCCTCTCTGGAGTGCACTGGTGAGTCTATATTTGTGCAGCAAGAGATCTCAAGTATGTACTAAGCCTTTTCATGCTTCAATCCCATTGCCAAGGCAAGAGCCAGTACATCACAAAACAGTTTTTCTGGGTACCAATTTCAGACAGTGGGAGTGGGGTGGAGAACAGTGTCACTCAACAAAAAAGTTTGGAGAAGAGTCATGTGGCAGTATAAATTGACAATTAATGTGGGGTTTAATCTTGCAGTCTTCTGAATAACTTTTCATCACTCACATTCCAAATCTGTCAATAGAGTCATATGTACTTCCATCAGTGACTTCATTCCACAGATAGTGGGACTACTTATGCACTTGAAATTAAGCACATATACAAGTGTTTTATGATCATGGTCATGACTTTTTTCTTCACAGTATTTAAAATAACTTGATATTATTTGCTCAATTCTCAAATACCTCAGGATTACATAGATGGAAACAGGTGTTCCTGCACTTATTCCTGATATTGACTTCATGGATGTGACCCCAAATTCCAGGAGACACATAATGCTAGTGTCAGAGCAGTGTATGAATTCTTTTTAAGGAGAAGAAACACATTTGTTAGATATAGAATATATGTAAACATGAGAAAGAGAATTTTTCATATGGAAATGAATGCTGAGTACTCAGGTGCAATGAGGTATTTATTGTTAAAGGTGTTATCTGGATTCCAGAATTATTTCTACTTCTCTTTTCTTAATAAGTAGCTCCCCTGTGCCACTTAAAAAGCCATGCCATTCATTTCATTTCATTTCATGGAGAATGAGCAGCTTGTTACTTGGATGGAGTAGAATTTATTCCCAAGTGTCAATTTTTTCTTTTCAATTATGAAATATTTTAAGATGCTTGAGAAAATGTCTTTCATGCAATATATTAGTTGAGTTTTAATGGGTTGGACAAATTTTTCCTAAAATAAAACAGAATTGCTAACTGTTAACTCATTACTTCCAGATTTCTTTTTCCTGTTATAAAAGCCATGCTTAATATTTTGTATTATTTTTGTTATTTTTCATTAACAAAAGTTCTCCTCTGAGATCCTGATCTTTTGCAAGTATTTGGATGTATTTATTCAAACCTGATAATGGATCAAATTCTAGTGCTGTAGAGAGGCATATAAGGCTGGATCTAGATCTCTCTTCTTTATCATTAGCAGCATATCCTTCAATCACAAACATGTGGTGAGCACATGAAGGTAAAATGTTGATTTTATCCAAAAGAACCTCTTCCTGTTTTTACCTATCAATGATTTGCGTCATTTTCCACATTCAGAATAGAAATCTAACAAGCTCCTCTAAGCCCAACATTTACAAAAGGAAAAGTCTATGCAAGTCATTATGTAGCTGAAGGTTCTTGTTCAAGATATGCTAGAGCAGATACTTGCTTTCAGATCTGTGAAGGAAGTTGCAGACATGACAGGTTAAAGTAGTCATGATAACAGGAAGAAAAACTAAGCCAAAACAATAACTGTTTGTCAAGGTACGTTCATTTCTGCTAGTGTTCTTGCTGCTTCTAATAATCTCCAAGGTAAAAACCAAAAGAATTAGCAAAAATTGTTTTAAGCAATTAAATAACTAGTATTGAAAGGTGCATAGCTTAAAAAGTTGCTGAATATGTTACTGAAATACACCTTAGTAAATACAGTCAGATGCTATTTGTTACCTGTCTTATTTGCAGTGAGTTAATATGTTTCTAGAATGAAGACATTGTTTAAAAGATTTTTTTGACCTCCTGATGACTGGGCACAGCATAACCATGCACAAAATTGTTGCATGTCAAGTAATGATGCTTCTGAATTCATACAACAAGCTTGCTACCTTTCTATTTATTGTGTTTTCAACAATCTTTCTTAGGGAAATATCTGTAAAATAAGTACCAAAGCAAAAGCATCTTCATGTATAATTTTAATAGGTATACTTCATATTGTTGCCACTTAGAATTTTCAGACTCTGCCTGAACTAAGGGATGAAGAATAAAGGATATTTGCTACTTTACTAACACTATATATTTCAACCAGGACTGAACTTGATCTTGCATGCAAATAACATGGATTTTGAGTTTCTTGTTCAGAACCAATGGATTTCCAACCACTCTAGATAAATTTCAGGCATATCATCGGTGCAAACTTTCCTGAGATAACACAGTAGGGTACTGTCAGAGCAGAATCCCAGGTGGATGGCTATTCTTCAGGTAAGTGAGCCTATCATGGCAGTAGATAATGCAAATCTTATCTTAAATTTTGTTGCTTTACATTATACATTTATACATTAATTTATAGAAATAAATATTTTCAGGATCTCTTACTATTTGGGTGTACTTAATCTGGATAGGCAGTTACATAGTTCCAAACCTAAGTGAGCAACAGGAAGCATACAACAGCCTAGGTCATAACAATATCATTGTGTGGTGTTGGTTTTTTCCTACCTCTGTAATTAACAGGATGCTCGTGATAATCTACATATTTTTGTGCAGGGATTTAGGGCTGCTGCGAGATGTTGTTGTTAACCCTGCCACTACAGGAGTCAGGGAGAATATTTATGTTTGGTAATTTATCGCTGTCATCTACAAAACAAGGAGAAATCAGTGTTAAAGCTCTGCCTGTGTTCACAATAAAATGCATCAGAAAAAGGGAAACCACTTTTCCTCATCCAGCCTTTTTGTAGACAGCTGTTACTAAGAAGTTCTGAAATAGACAAAGTGATATTTATTTTGCTCTTGGCTCATCAGAAAAGTTATATCTGCATAGTTTGTGGTACTTTTTTTCAAATATCTCTTTCATAGAAAGGAACTGTATAATGCCATACTACTCATCTCTCCAATAGTAAGCAGTGATAGATGCCCGGGGAACACCAATGAGAAGACAAGGAACAGTCTGTAGTACTTTCTAGAGATGCTTCCCCATCCTTCTTCCCCTAATAGTGATGTTACAGTGGCTGCACCATCAAGAGGCTGTCCCTGATGAATGAAACATGTTAGCCTGCTTTCATATGAGCAATGTTATAAAGAAATTTTCAGGATACCAGTTTTGAAAGTGCAAGAATTCACTAGAAAACGCCAGAGCTCTCTGGGCATGTGTCTGCTTTAAGAAAGAACTCAACTTTGTGGATGACCTCATGGTCCAAGAGGTTAAAGAAATGTATTGCAAGACATGTGGAACAGACCACAGCAAAAGGGAGCAGCCAACCTACAGCTGTGGGGCAGGGCTTTCGTGGGGAGACTAGGAAGTAGTTGGGTAGTTGGAAAAATTCAGAATAAAACAGCACTCTGAGATTCTCATTGGGAGGACTTCAGTCAGTTGAGCACTCTGATTGGAAATGAAAGGAACATGTGGAAAAGAGTGTGAGTAAGTCTCTTTTCCCATGTGACTATCATTTGAAGGGGAAAAGAAAAATGAAAGGTGGGAGAGGTTAAACTGACTGTTAAATAGAAGCACATTTCTTGCACATAAAGTTTTATTGTGAGGGTTGTGTTTATGGGCTTAGTGAGAAGGGCTGATTAAATGGCAGGTTAATAAAGGGACAGCATGTGGTTTCTGAACTAGGTGGAGGAAAGTTATAAGGTGGGAGAGAAAAAAGGCTGACTGAGGGTCAAGTATGGAAAGAGGAAATCTTACATTGACACAGCTCATAATCAGTGCTCCTTATTTTGTACAGAGGAAGCTGTTGCAGAGAGGAAAAATAAACGTGGTGTGTTGCATTGCTTTACCACCAAGGCTAGTAAATTCATGACTAGGATCTGTTATCAAACTATAATCAATACCCTTGGTGAATGAGACCTGTGTGTCCTTAAGTTTCAAAACTTCGAGCCCAGCACAAAGGAAACATGCTATGATAGCATCAAAGTCAAATATAATAAAGGTATAAATAACTAATAGATTTGTACATAAACTTGTATGTTGAAATGGATCTTTTTCATAGAGGTTAAGTGACCAAAAACTGAAGAAAGGAACCAGCAAAAAAGTGAAAGTGATGCTATTAGTATAAATCTATAAAATAATACAATTCTAACACTGCCTAGTAAAACAATACATAATGTGGTCTGGATGTGATAGCCACTGTAGAATTCAACAAAAACATGATCATCTCTCCAAGCATCTAAGAATTGGCTTATTAGTGTAATTGTCATACATCTACACTTACAAGTGTAGAGAAGACCTCAGCTAACTGAAGTGGTTCCTTTCATGGTGTTAACTCAGCCTGGCATCTTTTCCAGTTTGAAACCCTTGCCATCATTCTCACTACCGAGTGCTAAAACATACATGATTTAGCAAGAACAGAGGTAAATCCATTTGCTGTCTGTGTATGCATCCACAGCTCCAACTGTCTAAGCATGGTAACCAAATTTTGCCAAAGCTTCTACACATCTATGAAGTCTATGTTGCTGTTTGCCAGGCAAATTCCATCTACTTGCATCTGCAGTAGTTATCCTTCTCAGTTGACTTAGCATTTCCTGATATATAAGCCACTTTGATCCAAGTTCTTGGAAATGCCTATTTAGTATGGCAAATTATCATTTCAAGTGCTTCATCAGCACTTTTGGCAAATACCACTGTTTCAGCAAAAATCCATTATTTTATGGAAATTTAGATGTGCTTCTCTATAATGGAACATTGTGACAGGATGCCCTCAAGTGGCAAAATATAGACTCCACCCAGTAAAAATTAAAGTGGTTAATATATAGACATTCCCTGCTAGAAGACACTCTGTTGGTTCAGATATTGACACTCTAGATGAACTTAAATATCTCTAAATAGTTCTAAAACAGTATCAGGAAAATAATTAAAATCACATAACTTTTGCAAGATGAGAACTAGGAGATGAAAGATGGTCTCGAAGATAAAAGGTGGTCCATCTTTTAGCCTGTGTGGATTAACTTCTTGCCTACAATAATAACTTCTAGTTCTTTCAAAAGACTAGCCAAATCTTCATGTAATTCTCAGCACTGTTAGACTATCTACTAGACTGTCTACCAATACACAGAGTAATTTCATGAATTCTCATATATTTGCATTAATTCAGGCATGAGCCTTCTATTTCAAAACCATACTGTACCAAGTCCCATGCAAGTGAAGTACATTCATGTATTCATAAATAATCACAGATGATGTTTTTTAGGTTCACTGTTCTTTGGCAACACAACACACATTGACACAAACGATTTTCTGAATTCAGGGAAAGCTGGCTTGCATGGAGTGATAAACCTGGCAACAACAACAAAAAAACTTCAGCAGTTGGTATGAATTTATTTTTTAAAATTTCTTCAATTCTTAGTAAGAATTTTCATTCTGGGCCTCCTTAAAAAACCCCAAAATACAAAGCCAGAAGATTTGACTAGCCCAATTTCTTTTTTTCTACAGTATCCCAACAGGCACTTTGCAAGGAATACTAGTAATGCTTTGGTAATATATTTAGTCCATCTTATATGAGATATAAAAAAAAAAAAAAGAAAAAGTTCTGTAAATAAACCAGAATACATAAATTCAAGTTAATAATTCAAATACTCCCATGATTACTCTGCTAAATAGGAAAGAGCAGAACTGTTGTCGTTGCTGTTTCTTTCCCTTTAAAATTGTGCTTTTTAATGGAACACAACTTGTCTAAAACAATATTGGAAAATAAGTAGAAAGTGGTTCAGCTAATCCTAAACTCTTCCTCTTTAAAGTCACTGTTATATCTAACATCTGAAGTTTCACTTCATTAGGTCTGTAAGCTTCATAAAACCCCCTTTTTCCATGAGAGCCACAAGTATTTCCACATAAGTTTTTTTTAAGTAGGTAATTCTACATACATTCATGAGGCTGATGTGACATCATCTGCCGTGCTCAAGGACAAAGGACTTTTCTTTATTAAAACATCATGATTTCAGTCGTCTTACTAGGCTAAGACCAATATTATTTCTAAAAGTGCCATACTGAACATTTTCCATGAAGCCTAAGAAGTTTTAAAAAAATGCAGATAAACTTATTCTGATCCTTAAGGGAAAACAACAAAGAAAACCAACAAACCAACCAACCAAACAAACAGAAAATCTGTGAAAAATCATTAATGTTACCACAGGTGTGGGAAATGGTGCTAGAATAATTCCCCTTTTGCACAACACTATTTCCCTGACTCCCTGCTCAGGCAGTTACGTGCCCACATAATATGGTCCTTGCCCTCTTACTCTCCCCTTCTGACTGCCTGGGTCAGTCTTTACATAAAAGAACACAAGTTCCACCTACAAAGCCGTCTCTCTGTCTTTATTTTCATGGCAGACACTTTTATATCAGAGTACTTTCATCACAGTGGCACCCATACCAGAGCTACAATACTGTAGTTAAGGGTCTGTTCTTTGGCATTTCTATTCTAAAGCACTATTGTATGAGGTTGCTCAGCAGCTAAAATTCCTTCCATGCTGAGACTTGGCATACAAGTGCTTAGCTCTAAAGCAATTTAATTTTTAAAAAATTTTGGTTTTAAACCTCGGGTGTCCCTTTGGAAAATGTAAAGGTGAAAAACAATAAATGCTGGCTGTCATTGGGTGATTGCTGGATCTGTGATGATGTGAGCATTTTTTGTAATGAATATTGTATGCTGCTTGTCAGTAATGTAGTTTTCTGGGACTATCTGAAACCCTTGAATTGCCCTCTATGAAATAAGTAAAACAAGATCCAGGAGTAATTCTGTCTGAATGGATGCTACATTTGCTAAAGTGTGAAGGTCCTCTCCTATAACAATCATTTTTAAGCATTTTAGTGATGGTTATAAGGAGGTATATAAAAATAAGTATATTAAAATCAGAGGACTTCTAATATCAGAATAGCTTTAACTAGGAGATTTAGGAGGTAAAATAGTTTCCACATGGACTGAAAGAATATGGGTCTTCTCATCCTCTTCATGAAACAGTCTATGGAGCAAGGTTCACTCTGAGGATTTCACACCATCCTTTGAAGCCATTGTTAGGGGTTGCTCATGGTGGCAAGGTGCCAGACTGATGGACTTTTGGTCTGTTCTCCTGTAGTTAAGAATGGAAAAGGTGCTGAGCAGCTTAATGTAGATTAATGGTGACACTTTAAATTATATCACTGTTATTTTAGAAAAGGTAGGAAAACACTGAACCATATTAAATCAGCATATTGCTTTAGAGTTCTTATACATCCACAGTAATAGAAAAAGTAAAGATAAAAATAGATTAAATGCACAAGGGTTTCAGGTTTGGTTGGGGTTTGTTTGTTTGGTGTTGTTCTGTTTTTTGGGGGGGGTTTTTTTGTTTATTTTGGAAGGGGTTTGTTGGTTTTGTTTTTTTTTTTTTTTTCATTTTTCAAGTGAGCAAAACCTGGGAATTTTGTCTTAAGAATTGCTGGCAGACTATATGGATTTCCAGGAACAGACACAGGAACTGACAGTGATAACTTTCTACCCAAATATATGACGAAACTTGAACATTTATTCCCATATTAGAGACGGGGAAGCTGTAGCATGCCAGTTGTAACATCCTTGTGTACAAAACAGCACTGAGGGCAGAGCTCACACGGTACAGGAAGGGGTGACAAGGGAAGCAAAATAATTTTTGGACAATACAGTGTTGCTTGAAATCTGACAGTAAGACATAATTTGCTGAAGGTATAATGGCTAGAATCCTTAATTTATTCTCAAATGTAAATTCACAAGGTAAATGATGTAGACATTTTCCACAAGTTACCTCATTGATCATATCTGAGTTATCTAAACTGAATTTCCAGATATCTGTGGTCCTGTTTGGAAGAATGATATACAAGTATATATGACCCTCAATTCTTTTCACCTGCCATGCAGGTTTCCCAGTAAAATAAACAATCCTCAAAAACCTAGTCATGCTCTGAAACTACTTTTTTGCCTGTTGTCTTCTGAATAATAATCTTTTATTTACTGTCCCTCACAGCTTTGCTTGTATAATTTATGATATTTTTCTTTCCCAATTTTTCAGTACAAGCCCAGGAAATGTTTATACCTTTAAAGACATATCTTCTGCTAGAAAAACACATAAATTCAAATACTGCATTGTATTTGATGTTACAGTTCCTTTGTGAGGATTACAGGTAGGTGGAAAAATTGTGGACATACATAAGATGAAAACTGAAGAGTGAATTCTTCCCGGAATGAGGCTGTTACCACTAACAAGCTGGTTCTTCTAAGCCTCTCCTTTTGGGAATATCATCATCATCATCTATCATCTATATCTTCATCAGCACCTCCAAAAATGTGAAGGCAAGGTACTGGTGGTCCAAGAAAAAAACCCAAACATATGAGGCATAAAGTCCAAACCCGATACATCCATATTGGTGAAACCATACTCAGTTCCATTATCTTCCACACTACTGGAAAATCAAACCCAAAAATATAATTGGAATAGCAGCAGAACTCCAATTCCAAATTAATTGTCTGCTGGAACAGTAAAGGAAACCTTTTCTAAATATCAGCCAGCAATTCTTTTCTTTCTGTATAAATATCCTCTTTTTCAAGCGTAAAGGAGTGTAATAATCATCTCTCTTTTTTTAACAAAATATACAAAATATCTGAAGCAATTAGACTGCATTACTGTCTAATTACAACAAATGGTAATTTTCAAATCAGAACTCCTGTATTCTCTGTAGCTATACAATCACAAATTAGTAAGCTCTTACATTAGTGGCCTTCTGCTGGAATCACTGGCAAGGTCTTTAAGTACAATACAGCAGTGTGATCACACTGCTGTAATACACCCAATTAGTAAATAATTCTGTTGCTCATTACCCAATTAAAGATTGCTTTTCTTTTTACACATTTTTACTAATTTGTGTGAATTTGGGTGTTTATGAATATGTATAGCCTATAGAATTAAAACAAGACGTACTCATTTATAGAGTAGTACTTATGAATTATCAAACTGCAAAGCTCTTCTTCACACAGTGGCTATTTATGAGGTTTTTAGTTGTGTAGCAAATGCAGGTGATAGATGTGTAAAGATTAAAACCAGATGTCTTAGTCACTTGATCTTTAAATTGTCAGTTAGTGGCACTACTTTTTTTTAACTAAGCCTGTTTAATCTTTTCTTCTTTCAAGAGAACATTCTGCATTTTGCTTTAATGATGGACATTATTTCCTGCATTACAAGCTGTGGAGACTGTGAGAAATTTTAACAAATTAAAAAAAGAGATAAGGACCATTTTGATTAGACATTCTAATTGTTCAAAGAAGAGTGAATAAATACATCCCAAAATGACAGGATAGGGCCACTGTGTAAACAGCTGGGGAAAAAAAAAAAAACAACACGTTTTTGTAAAAAAATAATTACACTAAATGAGTCACTACATTATTGGAAGTACAGAAAAAACAGAGAAGCAAATCCTTATAAGAGATTTGGTACAATGTGTATTTTTAATCTCTGGGTATGTTTCATGTAAATAAAACTCTGATCTCAGTTTCAGTAAATTTTCTATAAAATTATAGAAATTCCACAGTATATATGAAACTAGATCCTCATTTAGTTTCTTTATAAATAAAGAAACTATCCTTCTAAGGGTAAATTATTTATACTAGTTATTTATTTGTTATCTTTCCATTCTAAAAATCATACTTTCTCTCTGAAATGCATAACCATTCCTATGTTCTAGACACAGGAAACATACAAATATGGAGGAATATTTGGGAATATGAATTGTTTGTAAGACTATTTGAGACAGTAACTGGATGTGTCTGGAAAAAAAAATCTTAAGCTTTTGCAAGGCAAGGACATCTACTGAAGTACCGGTACAATAACAGTGATTCCCCATCTGGGATTCTGTGGGCAGTGGATGCTACTTAATAAATATAAATCCAAATCTGAATGTATTCAGAAAAAGATCATAAAGATAACCAGCTGAATAAACCATTTACCTCATTAGATGAGAATTAAAAAATCTTAACTTAGCACCAGCTGACTTGAAAAGACTTGTAGCGGTTAAATGTCTGGTTTTGATCCAAGCAGTATCTAGGCCCATGGAGATGTTTTCAACCCTGCATCCTCTGTAGATAATTACTATCTTAATTTCAGTTAAAAGATCACCAAAACAGTGTACATGCTTTCAATTTTTTCCAATGTGTTTGGTGTACAAATCTGGATTTTAAAAAGAATGAAAATATAGTTTCCCTTTCTTGGGTGGCTTCTGTTATTGTTTCTTCTCCAGTCAAGTTCAGGCTTGCTCCTGCACCACCGTAGTGCAGCTGCACTGAGTTACTCACAGTGGGAGTGAGTATATAAAGAGCAAAATTAACGTAGTGCAAGAGCTGAAACTGATAGAGCTTTACACCTTTCAACATACAAGTGATCAACAGGCTTATTTTGTGTTTGCATTCCAAACACAGAAACTTGAGTTTTTCAGAGTTAAACTGTCTGCCACATCTATCTGCATTGTTCTTTTTCCCTCTGTGATATGAGGGAAAAACAGATTATTACCATTTACCTCCAGCATGGATGTACCCCTGACTTTTATCTCCGATCACTGTATAGACAGGGGAAAAAAATCCTTTGCTCATGGATCTTGAAATCTAAGGAGTCCTTTTAAAGTGTGAAATCTAGATGAGAGTCATTAATTGATCTGCTCACAGCTCATGTATGATTTAACAGGCAACAGCAGGGATATAAGCGTGCCTGAATCTCCAGAGGGAAACAAAGGAGTAGATGGATAACACTGCACTCCTGAAATCTCACTCTAGATCTAAAAGTGAGTCCTCTTGGGTTATGGTATGTATTGGGTTGATAAAAGATGATAAAGTGCTTGTACTTCTCTAAGTACATGTGTGAGAAAAGGTGGTACACCTGAAGTTTGGGAGTGCTAGATTTCAGACACACAATTCTTTTCAGCATTTGCAGCTAGGGCTTGTACCTGTTGCAAGCTTGTTAAAAAAAAACACCCTCAGATTAGCTCAGTTGGTTAGAGCCTGGTGCTACTTAACACCAAAGTTGTGGATTTGATCCCATATGGGCCATTCACTTCAGAGTTGCATTCAGTGTTCCTCGTGGGTCCCTTCCAGCTCAGAATATGCTGTGAAATTGAAAGATGTGGGTTACCTTTACAGCTAAGCCGCCCACCTAGTGTTTGGCAAGAAACCTCAGTGGAAAAGGATAATATTACAAATATATTTACGGAGATTCTCTACTTGTTTTGGCATCAAGATAACCCTGAAAAATAAATTAGGATATTCAGTTTTTTCCTCATATGGCATCACAGTTAGTATAGGGCAAGTCTTTAGTGTCTAGGCCTTGGAACACTGGCAGGAGAACAAGGAAGCCATGTGAAAAGGTTAGCCAAAAATATCAGCTTTAACTTTAGACAGATAACGCTTTCACTCAGAACAGAAAATCCATAAAACAGATAAAGAACTAAAATGAAACCAGTAGACCAGCTAGAAAGCCTAATTTGTGTATAGAGCTCATAAAGTTACCACTCATTCTGTATGAAAATATTCCTGTTTCATGGTCGCATCTTATCTCAACATTAAATCAAACTGATTTGCCTTCTGTAGATGCTGGGTACTGCTAAGAAATCAGTTCACCTGTTTAAGTATCTGAATATGAACAGTAAAGTTTTCCTTTAGGTACCTCTGTTTCACACACTTTGCCTGACTTAAAATGTCACAAAGCAGTGGACATAAAGGAACTGAAATTTTTTGTATCTGCTCATTCAAAGATGGGGTCACCACAACAGGAAACATTAAGTATTTGGCAATTCAAATCAGGGACTGGATTTGCAACTCTCAATGTATTCTGTCAGATGGACTTGCAAACTACTGAGCTGTGCAGACCCTGTGTTCTTCAAAGATGCTTCCCCTAAGGAAAACAACTAGGGTTTCTTTCTGTTAGACAGCATGGTGAATGGTGTTCAGACATGTCAACTATGTACAACCTAGTCATTTTCCTACTTCTATACTTCACGTTGCTTTTCAGAAGGTACAGATTTGAAAGTTCTCAGGGAAGAATAAAAAAAAATATTTATTTCCTTTTTATTAATACCCATTAGTTTATATTACAGTAAGATTCATTATCTTATAGTAAATTGAAACTATTCACATCATGGTCAGAGCACCAGGTGTGATTAGGCAATTCATTTGACTATATGAATACAGTTCTTGCATTATTGGATGATATGTACAATTTCACTGTATTAAAATACAGCTGAAGCCTATACTATACTATTATAATTCTCTAAGTTTGTGACTATTCTCTCTAATACGAAAATCTACTATACTGCTTTTGAGTTGAACACCAGAGGTACTACTTTCTTAAGTTTGTGTGTCTTTAATATCACAAGCGCTAAACAGTTGAGAGAAATTTATTTCATGTATTTTCTTATGGCCTTGAAAGTGGCAGCAAGTCCTGAACAGTGAGGGTTAATTGATTCATCCAACTCTGACACTAGGAGAGGTTTTTCTGTCTAGATATGACTTTCAAGCTCTTCAAGCATCTCTGCAAATGGCTGCAGAAAGCAGAACCCAGGAGTTCTGAACACCTCTGTGATGCCCCACAAACTCACTTCTGGAGGAGCATGAACCTGGGATATTTCTAAGTATTACTCAGCAGAATGTCAACCATGTTTAACTCCCACTGCTTTCCTGTCTCATGCAGGCAAGACTAGTAAGGTACCTTCTCCCACTGTCCTTGCTACAGAACCTCCCTGGAAACATTCAAGATCAGGTTGGAAGGGGCTCTGAGCAACCTGATCTAATTGAAGGTGTCCCTGATCATTGCAGAGGTAGTTGAACTAGATGATATTTAAAGGTCACTTCCACACCAAAACATTCTATGATTCTATAAATCATGAGATGAAATTTTCTTCTGTTTATATAAATAAGTAAAGCCTTACTAAATGTTACTACAAACTCACAGTGCATATCCTTTCAGTATTGAAAAATTAACAAGCTTCTACTAAGTGGAAATACTTTGATTTCCTGTTACTTTAGATCCCATTTTAACATCATTTCTGAAGCATTTCAAAAAGAAATATTTATACCTCTAGGTTCATTCTGACAGGACCAGTATCAGTGTTATAGATTTCGCTAAAAAATATTATAGATTAGTAGCATAGAGTTTTAAATTTACAAGAAATGTGTTCTAAAATACATGTTGTCATCTTGAAAATTAGTCACTGAAAAATAATCAACAATAGTCACTTCTGACACATCACATTCTTGTTAAACTTCTCTACTATTTCTGGACGGTTTTGCAGGCGTACATATTTTTACACATATTTTTTAAGTTCTTTGTTGAAAATAATTTAAAACTTACATGGAAAATTATGTGGAATGGAAAGACTGTGAAAAATACTAGCAAATAAACCAAAAGATATTAAGTAAATAATAGGTTTGAAATTCTGTCCACAGCAGTCCTGGACTTATTACTTCTTTTTCATTTGTAAGGTTTATAAGGGTTGTTCTATCCTTTATATAATCTCACGTGAAACAAAATTATCTACAGTATTAATCACTGGCAGTTCAATTATTTTCATGTTGTAGCTTTCAGGATGGTGCCACAAAGGAATTAAAACTTACTTCAATTAGTCATCTTTCCTATTAGTTATTTGAGATTTTAAGATATTGCCACATAATAGTAGGAGAGAGGGACACTCATTCAAAGAAGTGAAGATTGTGACATACAAAAGTGGAAGAGCACCTTACAAAATTTGGTCCAAAACCAAATTGTGCTTTATGGAGAAGACTTTGTGCTTCACTTACTGTGAAATATAGAGGGCTTGTTTTGTGGGGTTTTTTTCACTTTATCTATGACAATTTTTCTAGAAATGTCTTTATCATGTGGAATTTCAGTAAGAAATTCAGGTATCAGCTTTTAAGCTGATATGGCCCAACAATGATTGTGTCCAACACTTTCAAAGATTGTTTATTGAGCAAACAGGCTGCCCCTCTCCCCATGTTCCCAGAAGCTCCAAGGGACACGGCAGAGGAGCGGGTGAATCTTTGCATTTTAGGCAATGCATATGGAAAGAGCTGTGATGAAAGTATGACTTAACAAATGATCATCCCATTTGCTTGTAGGTAGCAGAGTAATTTTATAGTAAAAATAGTTGTGATCTGACTTAAACATTCTTGGGAGGAAGTCAAAGGCCATGTCAGAGTCAACCATTCAAGCCACCATGTGATTTTGCAGTGCTACAAATCTGATAAATGTAATCTTTCTGAAATATTCAATTAAGGCAATTATTGTTGAAGTGTCAAATTTAAGAACAAGCCTTTCTTCTTAGCTTTATTTTTTTCCCCCTAGTGCACCTTGCCCTATTGTCAGAGTCTCTTAGCACTTCAGATAATTTTAAGGCAGTGGATCAACTAGTATTACCATCATTGAGCAGTTAGCATTAGCTAACTCTTAATTATTTTCAGTGAGAAGAATTGCCTAACAATAAGTAAGGTTTGCAGTTAATGTGAGTGACTTAAATTGTTGCTTCCTGACTGTTCAACAGAGGAAAGGCCCACTGGCATGATGTTAACTTATTAATTAGGTTTTGCTATACTCTTACCATTCCCTGGTTGGACTATGGTGAATTCCTACACTTACTATAAAGCAGACTGTGCCAACTCTGTAGACACAACCCACAGATGAAGGACGACAGGCTACAGTTTACTATGACTAGGAGGAACTTAATCACCCTAATACAGTTAGAGGATTATCTCAGGATATCTTGTGTCCTCTAACAATTATCTTGAAGAAGGTACTCATGGGACAGAATTTTTTAAAAGGAAAAATTGATGAATTATAGATCAGATTAAATTTAATTTCTGGAAAAACTATTTAATCAAACACATTATTTCTGATTACCTAGAAGTTTACAAGAAAATAAGTAAGAAGCACCAAGCATTTGTTATAATCAAGTGTCTTCTGTTTTAGTTTTGAGATATTTAATGAGCTTCTGTATAGTGTCATATACATTGACTTCACTAAGACTTCTAATATGTTGCATGACTAGTTGAAACTGCCACAAGATGAGCACACAGATGGATAAACGAAAGTTCTGAAGTTCATTATCATCTTAAAATCCTAAGTAGGATTTCAGGAAGATCTGGATGGAAGCTATTCAATAACATTGCTACTAGCAGTTTTCATAGAACACAGGCCCTGCCTACACATGCTTCAGCAGTGGAGTGCTGGGATTCAGTGTGATCATAAAATCACAGAAATAGTCCTTGAAAATACAGAGTACTGTTCAACAGGTACAAATGAAGAAATGTATTTGCCATGTAGAAATTTGACATGTTAGACATGTAGACATGTATAAATAATCAGTTGCCTCTCACAGGGCTAGAAGGGTCTAAAATATCCTTACACAGAAAAAAACATAAAATTTTTAGCAAATCAAAAGCTGAATGCTAATCATGGATAAAGCACTGCTAAGGAAAGCCAAATAACACCAGTGAGTGTAAATACTGTAACTGCAAAGCAAATTAAGCAGCCCCTTCAAACTGTAGTGCTGCCCAGGCCAGTACTTTTCTTCTCTTGGACATAACAGTTCAAAAAATATTTTGACTAGCAGAGGAAAATCCAAACAAGAGCAAAGAAAAGACTCAAAGATCACAGTGGTGGCCTTGGTTGGTCTTGCTTGAATCTTTGAGTTGTCAGATAAGATGCAGAGATGAGGAAAACAAGTCATTCTCATGTCCACTATAGTGGAGCACCACTATATCAGAGAATCACAGTTGAAAGGAGCTTTGACATCAATTGGCAGAAGACTCATCCTGCCTCATCCCCAACTTCCCATGACCACCACATATCAAATGCAGAAAGCAAATAAATGTCTTACATCAAAAGGATATTTTGGTTCACTCTACAGTAATACAAAATATTTCACATTTTTCAAAATACTAATTTTCTTTCAGATTTTATTATATATTTTTTAAAGTCTTATCATTTAATAGAATTTATGGCCTTATAAGGTTTTCCCCTTCCTCTTGAAACTTAGCTAATTTAGCATCTTCTGAGAGGGGTAAATCCATTTTTCTTGTCAGCTTCATTAATAAGTTTTCATTAAAAAAGCCACATGAGAAAATGAAAGAGAGCCATAGTAACATGTCAGGCAACCTAAACACGTATTGCAAAGTCTAGTCTGCGCTCTTTTGAACCTTTGTAAGAAGTGATCTTGAATCGAGAGCTGCACTAAGCTTTTTCTTAAAGATCTGAACTGCAGAGAAAGAGTCCCTTTAGGAAAAAAATCTTTTGAACTTCATATATTTGAATCAGCTGTTTTATCTGGAAAACTTGTAAGAGCACTTTAACTGCATGAATTTAGAACAAAAATAGCATATTTAATTGAGTGCATATACATTGTTGGAGGAGATTTTCTGCAACAACTTTTCTTAAGCTCTCTCTAAGCTTCCAAAGCTTATAGGACTTTAAAAAATAGTTCACATTCCTGCAGTTTTAATTGAGCTGTATATACACTTTTATGGAAAAGGAGAATTTTGAAAAGACATTCAGATGTCCAGTATATCAAAGGTAGTTTGATAAAATTTTGTTTAAATATAACAAGCAATAACTCACATAGTATCCTAACTAGAGAGAGAAGCCAACAGATACTATTTTTGTTAATGAGAAAATGGTTCTTTATCATACTCACATTTAAATGTCATTGAAACATTTCTTTACATGTTTGTTATATCCAGTGATTTTTAACCACTGATGCAAATTATATACTAGGTCAGATTATTTGGCCAGAAAACACCCAGATCATGTAGTCCACCTTCCTTCCTGTCTCTTCCTGAAATAATTACTGTTTTAATTATCGGATGACTTCTAAATGCAAAACATTTTAAGAGATGGAAAACTCACAATACTCGTAGCATTCTGTTACAATGGTTATTAATTTTTACTACTTAAAATGCTTAACATATTTTTGGTTTAAATTTTTCTATTTATAACTCCTAGTATTTGGCTTTTGTTTCATTTTTTAAAGAAATTTTTCAATCTCTTTAGGCTTACTGTGATCAAAACTCTCTGTAAGATTTTCTTTGATAGTCTAAAGAGATAGATTTTCAGTCTTTGACTATAAGCCTTTCTAATACTTTGATCATCCTCCTGGCTCCATTTTTAATAATTTTCTTTTGTTGTACTTGCATTCACTTTAGAGAATTGTGTTTCCTCTAAAACAAAATATCTGATGCTTGTACTTGCACTACAAATTATGTCTGTGGTGGCAATACAGTGCTCTTTATACTGGCTACACCAGTGAATATCGTTCGTCAGTCTGATGACAGTGCTAGTCTTGAGTTTAATAGAAACAGTCTGCTGGAATTCTCTTTTCAGCAGAATTTGTTCCAATATGCACTTTTTATTGTTTTTTTTTTTTTTTTGTCCAATCTTTCCCAATTAGTCTCTTATCATTTCCCCCCATTGAGTAAACTATGTTCCAATACTATGGGATATATTCTTCAAAAATATCACACCTTGATGTGATGCTCATCTACCATACAAAATAATGGCAAAGTTCCTGTTGACTTCCAGCAGCAGAAAGGAGGAAGAGACAAAATTTCTGAGAGACCTTAGCTCAATTTCTTTCTTTGTGATACTTTACAATAGAGTTATTGAAATCTTAATTTAAAACGTGGTACCACCAAAGTATTGATGTATTTCAGTCTGCAAAGCATTCACGGAGTTGGTAGACTAGGAAGTAACAATTATACATATATAAATATATATATATCTCTCAATGTGATTAAAGTAGCAGTCTTTGAATTCTTAAAAAACACCATATGATTTAAATCACTCCGTGATTTTAAGCACTCTCTCTTTCTAGGAACAAGTGAAGTTTCAAATTTACTTTGGAACCTCTAAAAATTGTATCTGTGGGAAACTGGATAATGTAAAGATTTTAGAATAGAGTTTAAATTTTCTACTAGTTCAAAGCAGTTTTTCATAAGTTGTGTCAGTTATCCATAGTTCATGGTTATGCCTTTAAATTTCTTTGTGCCTCCTCATTAAGTATTCACAATGTAGAATGGAGAGAAGACATTGTCCTTCAAATATTCTAATCTCACATTAGAAAAGCAGGAATTTGGTCACTGTAAATGCACTTTCCTCATGAAAACAAGTAAAAGATTAAAAACTTCTACAGAGGACCATGATTCCAATTTCAGTTTCTCTGCAGGACGGTTTACCAGATCAGGAAACATGTTATGTGTTATCTGAAAAGTCTAACAGATTTTCCTGTGCTATGATTTACAACTCTTATGTGATTTTGCAGAGAAAATATTCAGGGGATGTAATGATAATGAGGAACAATCTGTCATTTTGTTAATTGCCTTTCAAACAGATGTAGGCTGCTATTAGGCTGCCTTTAGCATCCTCTTAATCCAGCTAAACAACCTGAACTCTCCCATGGTCTCTTCACAGATTCTGTGCTCGAGGCTCCTGACCATCTAGTAGTACTCTGTTGGATGCTCTTCAGTTTCTTAACATCTTCCTTGAACTAGATGGCCCAAACATAAATGCAGTAACTTATAGAGTGATCGCTTATTCAGTGTTTTATTCATAATGACAACACAGCTGGCTCATGTTACATGGTGTCCATCACAATCTCCAGGTGCTCTCAGAAGGGCACATGCTCTTGACTATTTCTTTGTTTATAGAGCTTTAAGGTATTCATTTGACTTCCATGAATTGCAAATGTTTATTTTTTGAAGCTTCTTCTTCCAGTCATACACTCCAGCACAGAAATATTTGAAAATGTTTAAACAACAGACTACCAGAAAGAAAACAAATAAATTAATTAATAAATATTCCTGTGCCGTTCATTGTTGACAAAACTGTATTGACTACACTTCTACTAAGGGAAGTGGTGGCTGTACAGAACACAGCAAATGGCATTTTATGGAATTCTTCATTCTTCAATTTGTCAATAAACAGCAAGAGGAGAAGTGAAGACCAGAGAGAGGAAATGAATGACTGCAGAGTTTCTAGGAAGTCTAGGATGTAAGCAGGGATTGTCTTCTGAAAAAAGGTCTCCATACTTTGTGCAGGCATGGACATCTTACTGAGAATCTTGACTATAACGTTTTTACACTAACTAATGAGTTTTAAGTGACATTCCAGATTTCATAGCTGAATATTTTTACTACCTCTTAGTTTAAAATCACACACTATGTTTTTGATTCACTGGGATAGATTTTCACTGCTAGTTTGGAAATACGCCCATCCAGGCCAGTGATGATGTCTAGAAAACTATGGGAGCTAGGAAGCCTGAGCTGTGCCTTTAAAATCACTTCTAAGAAGCCCAAGAGGACTCTGACATGAAGACTAGGGGCAAGATAAAATTACTGTCTGTGTCAGTGTACATCTAAGCCCCTGGGCAAGTGAGATCAGTAAACCAGGAGAGGTCTTCAATACACACCATGCACCTTTTACACACAGTGGGGCTCCTTGGAAGCCTTTGTTATCTGTCACCTCTAAATGTTCCCTAGCCAAAAATCCCCAAGGCACGTGGTATGGGTTTGGGGACTATTGGTTACGTGAGGATTTTGATATGCAACTGACAAGGTCAAAAAGTACTTTTTCCAGAAATACTCTAGTGCATATAATTTGTATTTTCTAGAGAGAAAACCATTAAAACAGACATTAACAAGAAAGAGGATTTTGTCATGTGGCACATGATCCCAATCTCATACAGGACTTCTAAGGACATTGTAGTGTTTACTTGGTGTTTTGAGGTCAATATGTTTTGTAGCAGACTTCTTTCCTTTTATTTTTAACTTCTCCATCTCCTTGATGTCAATTATGCATGCTTCCATTTCTTTGCATCAAAGATGGTATCAGTCTACTTTCTCCTGTGTTTTAAGGGTTTCTGTGCTGAAGTGTCACTACTTCTGTTACTGAAGGTTACTTCAGTGCAGTATTTAATAGATTTTGCCGTGCAAGTGACTATCAATGTTTTCTTGAAAGGTTAACTCAAATTTTTGCTAGATATTTTAATATTAGAAATTATAATAATTTTTAACACCCACTTACTTTATTATTTCTGTGTGCTTGATGACTCTCTGTAAGTCACAGCTTGTTAATAACATAAAGTCAGAAGACACTGCCAAACCTATGTTTGAAATAATCTTAGTTGAGTGTCAATGTATCATAATTTAATATTACTCAGCTATCCCACATTCTCTCATGTAGCATTGCTTAGAAAATTAATTCCAGAATCCTTCTTAGTCTATGGATTATGAAATTACTAAAAAATTTACAGACATTCAGAGGCAAAACTGAGTAAAGTAGTAACATTCAAACCACAGGATTTGAATCTCCAGCATTCCCTGACTTTTATGTTGGTGTCACTTCATTTGAATCAACAGTGTGATATCTTGGAGAATCAGAACACAAAGGGTTAGTGCAGAATCCAGCTTTATTTAATCTTCATTAGTGATCTGGAGGTGGAAGCAAACAGCTCATTAGTGGAATTTGCAGATGCTAATAAATTGAGAGAAGTTATGTACCCGAGGGAAGATTGCAAAATAATAAAAGGGCATCCTACAGAGGTTTAAAATGTGGACAGAAAATAACAATTTAACTCAGGAGAGCTTATATTAATACAGCTCAGAAAATAATTAAGAGCACAAATAGGAATGCAAATTAATTCCATACCTTAGTAGAGAATGAGACATTACATCAGCAGAAGAATATCTATTCTCTTAGGTATTTGGAAAGGAAAACCCTTAACTTGACTTAGTATTCGAACCTGTCATCAGTGATAGGCAAAATAGACAGGCAAAATGGATAGTTAAAGTCACAAGGCAAGATACTTCTCCTTTAGGATTTTCATTGAACTGATGAAGTCTCTAATTCACTATATATGCTCAGTGAATTCCAGAAGTGGATTTTTCACAACTTTCATTGTCCAAATATTCTAATTTTTTAATCAGTCTTTCAGAAAGTGACTGGATTTAATCCTGATGAAAATGTATGTGAGAATATGCAGTTCGGAGTTTGAAAATGTAAAGATTGTTTATATCTTTTGACCTTTATTAATTTTTATGAATTAGTAAATATTAAGAATTCTGTTAAAATAAGTAAATTTGGGAATTGCTGCCATTAAATAAAGAGGGAGTATTACATCCCTTTGACTTGACAGGAAATACAAAGCTATATTAGTCTTTTCTTAAGTTTATTTACAGAAATAAATCACAATGTCATGTTTTAAACTATACATGATTTGATATAAAAATAAGTTTAAATGTCTATCTTTGGACATCTGTAACTGAAGACACTGATGTATAAAAAAAAATCAGTAAAATCAATGATTATAGGAAAATCATAGTTTTTTATACCTCACTTTTATTCTTACATTAGATTCTGTGTTTCCTTACTAGGGGGAATAATATCTCAGACATACAGAGAAATAGAAGTTGTACTGCTTGCTTTGGCTAGCTGTAAAGTTACAGTCATGAGCTCATCAGGACATAATGCCATTCAGATGTGAGCCTGAGGTTTGCTAAACATTGCCAAGGGTTTGGACAGCTAATCCCTATTTTGTTTATATTTAGAAAGTTAAAAGTATAATTAAAAACTTCAGTTTGTTTAGTTCATTGTCCAAACATAATACAGGCCACTATATACCTAATATGTTTTGCAGCAGTGTCTACCCTCCAGTAATTTCCTACCCAGAGCACTTTTCTCCTTGTTATCTTTTCTCCTTGTTTGTTTGTTCAATGTTCCTATCAAACCAGAAAATGTTCCCTTTCTATTCCAAATACAACCATTCTTCTTGCTCTTCCGCCCTCCTTTTATTAGAGGGATGTTTACTGTGGTAGCACTTCCTCTGCTTTTCCCTTCCTTCTCTAATTGCATTGAGGACCATTTGGAATGATTCTGTCTGTCTCTAAAGACTCTTTAAGATCAGGTTAGTTGATTAGTTGATCTCATCACTTTTGCAGTCCCTTAGTCGGTGGTGGCCTAGAGCTTCTCATTTTGAGCTCCACTTAATATGACGTTCTTGTCACTACCACTCAAGCATCTGCATCACAGCTGTGAAGCTGCAGAAGATGCAAGTTTTGGCAGTTATCAAGCTTGCTTTGTGCTTCAGGCTGATGAGATAAAAAAGAGCTGTAGCATCCTGAGACACAAACGATCACATATGGGGGAGAAGGAAAGGAAGTAAAGATTGTGTAGGCTTTGACCTAAAGTGCACATTTTTGTGTGACTAGTTGCTTAATGATACACATCTGTGAAATCAACATTGTATGCCCTCTAAAAAAGGGCAGTTCAATTTGTTGATGTTACTGTGGAATGACAGAGCACGATCTGATCAACATTTTTAAAGTACAATCAAACTTGAGAAAAATGAGGAATAGTGGAAAGACGTAGGCTCAGCAGACAGGCAGAGGAGGATGAGCAATGGAACGGAATTTCAGCTAATACGTGTGGTATGTCTGGAATCCCTATCTGAGATATAGTATTGAAATTGAATTTCCCAGAAGAAATATAGGACTGTCAGAGAAGCACCACTGGCAGCATGAGAAAAATATAGTAATTCCTTTCATTCTGCTATTTATCTGCTTTACAAGCATAAATCAGTCATTATGCTTTAACACAAAATAGTTAACCTGTCACTTTCCCCTGTGCAATTCCTCAGGTATTCAGTGAGACAATCTTCTTGACTGTCAAACACACATACCTTGGAATTGCACACCCATACATTTAGGACAAGGTTCGCTGTCTTTCACCAACTGGAGTCCTCTCATTCATCACACTGGGTCAGGTCACCAGAACAGTGCTGGTGGGCTTGCTTGGCTGGCTCCCCTGTGTGGCGACTGCGGAGTGCTGACTGTGATTAATCGTGTTGCATTTACAGTGCTATATTAATTGTTTTGCTTCAGAGACAAGAAAAATCTTTCAAAATGGTTAGGTCTCTAACAAGACACAAGTTGCCATTTCAGCTTCTTTGAATCAATGTTATAGCACTGAGAAATAGTATTACTCTCTTATTTTCTCTTATGATTATGACTCAGGCTACTCAGTATCATGAAGTATCTTTGGTCAAGTAAGCTAACAGTGTTTTGAAGCTAAAATAAATTTATAAATAGGAAATATCAATATATGTGTTTAAATTAAGGTTTCGTATTTTCTCTAAAAAAGGGTTTTTATCTTTTAAGCTCTTGTGAGCAACAGCTTTTGCAGTTTTTACAAAATCTAAAGCCAAGTTGGCCAAATGCCTCTTTTTTCCCCTCCTCTCTTTTAGTTGCAGTTGAAAAAGAAATCCATCATTTTTACATTTTTTAAACAAAAATATAGCCTGGAATTTGAATAAGAGTCTACAGGATTTATTTCCTTTTTGTCCCAAGTACTGAGTCCAACATGATAGCCCTTATATCTAAACTCAGGGTTGTGTCTTTGGCTGGTTATGACCGGAGTGCTTAGTATCATTCTGTTGTACCAAGTTCTATCTTGTTTATTCTTTTCAAAATCCATCCTAAAGCTTTAGTTTGTGACTTCACATCAGAGATGTAGTAGTTTTCCCTACCAAAAAAGACAACACTGTTCCTTGGATTCCCACACTCAACCACAGAGTCCTCCAATCTTCTTCACTGTTGTTCATCTGATGCGTGGTGGGTGAGTTGAGGATCAGAAATTATCCACTTGAGTGGCGGAGGGAGAGAATAGTGTTTCTTTACTGATATCTTAGTTCACTGTGGTGAAAGAGTAGTGCCTTCACTGACAGAAGGAAAACAGGCATGTATGGTGAGAAGGAGTTGCAGAGGGGAGGGCAGAAATTTATTCTGACAGCAGAAAGCATGACATTCACCTTTAGCATCGGGTCCACAGTTTGCTGGGTCAAATAAAAATGTTCCCATTGGGTTGGAATCCTAGTGAATTCTGAATCACTTATTGATTTTTATGGTGCCCTCATAGTTTTACTCATAATAGTCATAGCTGAATGCCCCACATAAGTGTGAAAATCCAGCAATACACATTATTTTACTGCTTATTCAGCATTGTCAAGGCCAAAAATGGTCAATAATCACTGAATCTAGTTCTCTCATTTTTGCCTGTAAAATCATAAAAAACTCTGCTGAAGACAATCAAATTACGGTGCTGCAGAAGGGGACCAAGGAAAGCATCAGAGTGATGATTCTTGTTTGGATCATACCCACCTTGGATCTAGCTGAGGACAGGATTACATAGTAATGAAGAGTTACCCATCTCCTTTTTCCTTTCTGTTTGAAAGCTTCTAGACCAAGCAAATTTCTTGTAGCCCAGGAAAGATATTGTCTACTCAATGTCTCTATTCAAAACAGAAAAACCAACCAAACAAAACAAAACAAAACAAAACCAAAAAAAAAAAAAAAAAAAAAAAAAAAAAAAAAAAAAAAAAAAAGAGAGAGAAAAAAAAAAAGAAAAAAGAAAGCACAAAACTCAAATTCAATGTATATGTTGTCCTTTGTATCCCCTGTGAAAGGTTATCTGTTCCTGAGAAGCAAACTGCAGAGAAGCTAAAGGGTCCAGTTTATTTATTTATCTGCATTGGTTGATGATATTAGTACCTTTGGCAGTGTGCCTTGCCTCTCTGCTCCTGCTGAATATATTATAACAGAGACATGCCCAGCCCTCATTAAAATTTCTTCATAGGTTTCTCTTTTATCCTAAATCCACTGTTTCATTACTTGAACTAATATGTTGATCTGTGAACTTCAGTGACTCAGGTAAGAAAGCATGTTTCCTCCTGCCCCTCCTGCTATAGGTCAATAAATTCTCATAAAAATTATAAGTGGATATCATGTTTTATCATGTAGTCATTAAATATACTGATGAACCTCTGTCAGAGTCCTAAGAAAAAGAACAAGAAGCCATACTCTCAGCATAAGTTGGAGCAAAGGCGGAATTCTAAAGCCAAATCTCAGCCTTAGAATGCTGAAAAAAGAAGTTATTTCAGATATTTGCTTCCATTTCATTCTCCCACACTGGGGTCTTTTTCGTGTATAAAGGCTATATGTTGGAAGAAATCAGTTCATTTTCAATGTGTCTATGTAAGATAATGAACTTTTGCTTTTAGGTAAAAGAAAGGTACCAAAATTTGTTCCCACAAAAGGCACCATGATACTGCCAGGCACACTGGCAAAGGATTTATTTTTGATTCAGTACCAGCTAATTGTATGTGATTATAAGTATTTCAATACATATAAAAATATTGAGAGTGACAATTTTATAATGAGGCAATCATAATGCAGTATTGTTAGTCATGCATAATTCACATTTCTGCATTATGACTGGTACATTTGAAGAGTTGGAATTTTTTAACAGATCCCTTTAGAAACTGGGGTAGAAATAAAAGCTATGCAGACAGATAAAAGTGATAAATACAACACGTCAAATTTTCCAGTGCGTTGGCTCTGAACTATCAGTCCTGTCTGTTTTAAAGGCCAAGTACTTCAAGATAAGGAGTATCTAAGAGTGACTTCAGAGCAAGAGGGATCTCCTGGTGGAAAAGGAGTTCTTAATACATCTGGTGTCTCCAGTGCTGATAGGGAAAAACTAAAAACAGGGTGTATGTCTGAAAGACCAGCACTGTGATATTAGACTGTGCTTTTAAACAGCTTTGCATCCTTCAGAGCCTGGCATATGTTAAATCAGCTCTTATGTTTCTTCATCTACATGTGGGACAAATGTTGCTACAGAGGAAAACAGAGCTAAAAAAGTTCAATAGTGAGTTTCAAAATTTACATACAGAGCACCCTTTAATCCAGTCATGGTCATAACCAAATATCGGGCCTTGTAAATTTTTATTGTTTTTAATGAGCAAGAGTTTCAACAATTACTGAGCTGCAAGCGCATGTAAAAGCCTCCCAACCCCCATGTATACATCCAAGATTAGTCAAAGAATTGTACTTTATGTTTCTGGGTGTCTAAAAGAATCTATTTTAATTTTATAGGTAATAGTTTGTGGGATTTATAAAGCAACTATAGATTTATATATTTTTTAACTTTGTTTTATGACAGTTATATTCAATAGGCAGTGGAATGGGGTACATTGCACAGGAAAATCAGAAAATTTCTTAAAGTATTTGTCCTTTTATTTTCATAGAAACTTACAGTGGCAGCATAACCCAGTGGTAGAAACATGAAAGATGGAGGTAACAATCAGTAATAAAGGTACTGAGGGACAAACTTCTGTACTTCTTTTCTTTCTAATGCTTGAAGGCATTACAGACTCTTACAGAGATTCCTGCTGAGATACTCACCAGCTAAAAAATATTAGAGCTGCCTTGATAGAGCAGTGATTGGCATCCCCTGGCACGGGCGCTGCGTTCATTACCAGGGGGGCACGCTCTCTGCCCTTCCCCTCCCACCACGTGGTTCCCAGGGGACCGGGAGCCGCAGCACAGGACTCACGGAGAGAGGGGAGGCAAAGAGATTTATTTCCGGTGCTACCGGGCTTTTCAAGGGAAGGGTCATTTTGCTATGAAAGGGGACCCGGGTTAGGATCTATAGGGTAAGGTTTAACAAGGGCCAATGGGAAAAGGGATTTTACAACAGGGGTTTGGGGAAGGGGAAGGCACAGGAATGGTGACAATACAAAATCCACCTGTAACAAATATTCATATCCCAGTAAAGGTTTCATTTTCTGCATTGGCATCAATATTCCATTTATGACAAGAATCTTTCCATGCTTTAAAGTGTGTGTCGACCACCTCACCTTGATCCTTCAGTGTAATTTTCTAAATTCTTGAGCAGATACGCCAGCTACGCTCCCTCACCTATATCATGTCGGGTGTGTGGACTACTGTAACCAAATCAGTTATCTAATTCTGTAGCCAAGGTTATTTTAGCTTACAGAAGACAAGCTGCATTCTCCAGGTGAACTTAATCCTAAACTCTTGCACTAGAACTAAGTTCTAGCATGGACAAGCACATTTGTCTTCCACTTTTCCATATTTGACCATATTCGAAGTGTTGCAACAGGAGAGCTCAGAAGAGAGCACAAGAGTAGTTATTTCATCTCTGCAGATCCACCCCTGTGTAGCTCCCAGGCTGATCCACCTCCCTCCCTGCCTCCTGTACTCAGGATGAAGGCTGTAAGCCTGTCCCTGTAAACAATTAGTAAAGAACTGGTACATATTTTCCTCTTTGTAGTATTCTACATACTTTCCTATATATTTACATTCTTATTTATTTTCTTGACAAAGAGATTGACTGCATAAATTGTAAAGCAATCATATTTCCTGTTAGGAAGGTCTAGAGTTTAATTCAGCTGTCTGTTCTGGTTTTGTTATGTGTGTGTATTTTAGAAGAGCTAAGTGGCAATCATGAAAGGAAACTAATCCACCAGTTCTTGTCTTCCCAACTCACATTCAATCATTTAATTTCCCTAGTAGCTCGATGCTTAATTGCTCTCAATACTACTAAAAAATACCAGTTATACAACTTCAGATATTCCATATACTGACATTATTTTAGGTTGTCTTAGCTACAGAAGATTGATTTTAAGTAAGACAGTCTTCAACATTTTGTACCTTCTCCCTGTTTGCTTACATATTGGTTGTTTCAGCAGTTTTGGAATAACTACAGCCTTGTTCATTAATGCATTTTGACTATGCTAAACTTGGCATCAAATTGCTCATCATCATACTGAAAAGCTTGCTTGGGTGGTAGAAGAACAATCATATTGTCAACAAAGATCAGTAAATTAATGTTAACATTTCCTATTAGAATTCTCTAGTCCTTCAAACTCTGTTCCTAAAGCAAGGATAAAGACTTAATGGAAAGTGTTGTAAAAGCCTGATTAGAATTTATGTATTATAACAGGCATAGAAAAGTTGTTACAAAAAATGAATCCTGAAGTGCTTTTACATATTCCTCTACCTACTAACATGTTAGCAGAGGTTCAGTCATTCTTCATAAAAAGTTTTGTGTCTCACTGGCATGATTTCTGTCTTCTCTCTCTTGCCGCCTTTCCTTGCCTTTCCTTGTTTTCTGACTGATTTTATATTTTTCTATTAATCTTTTTATGTACTTAGATACATTAGGAATATACCTTCTCAGTGTGTGTACTTTGGTATGATGTTTCCAAATGAGGTTTTCTTTTCCATTGTTATGCATTTTTGCATGAGTAACAAAAGTAGAGGCACTCACTATTTTTGTGAAAATTTGAGTGTAGAAATTGTACTAAAAAATATTTCCTGCTATTTCTGATGTGCCAAAAATTTTGATTTGACTGAAAATTTGATTTCCTTAGTATGCTCATTTTACTCTACAGCCTTTAAGTATGTTTGTGCTCTATATCCTGGTTTTAGAACAGAATACCAAGACAAGACCATCAAGTCAAAGATATAGCTGTAATACAGGGTAACCGATTCTTCACAAGACTAATGTCTCAGATACAAATATTGAAAATATTAACATCAACCCATCTTTTCTCTGTCTTCCTTTGCCTTCTATTGAAAAATAGCCTCCCTTCAAAGAATGTATTCCCATACCATGAAGTATCACCTGGAACAGGAAGGGACAGTAACTATGAACATGACAGTTATTCATGACCCTCTGGAAAACTAGTGTTTCTTGGTAGTTATACAGATGTAGTTACACAGATGCCTATCACATCTCTAGTCAGATGGGTACTGATGGTATAAAAGTAGAAAAAAAGACTAAAAATTCTCCACCCATGGAAAGGAATTACAAGATCTTTTTCAAAATAAAATCAATTGTGGAGATGTTTTTCATTGCAATGGTTCATTGTTTTCCTTGCTGATTGTTTTTTTTGTTTGTTTGTTTTTAGAGAAGAGCATGGGTTTTTCTAGTGCACTGTTTTTTTGGGGTGGACAGGGTGGGGGCGGCTGTTGTTAACTACTTACAGCAGAAACAAAGCTGATACTGGTAGTCAGCTTCTCGAGTACCCAAGAGTAGAGTCTGCAGGCAGCTGTAGGACCCCTGCAGGAGTTCAGCCTCTGTTGGAGAACTGTTGCTGTCAAAGCAGAGGCTAGACAAATCTGGGCACTGAATACACAGAAGGGACTGTGGAGGCACCACCTGCATTTGCAATAATCCTAATGTATAAGGGCTGATGAACCCATGATGCTTTGTGCACCAGGTCTATAAACATATCTTCCCAGCACATCACATGCTTGGCATAAATTTGCCATTTCTGGAGAAGTGCTGTGATAGAAATGGTGGGGTGAATGGGAAGGCTGGGAAGTGGAGTTCTTACCAAGTATTCTTCTACTTGTTGAGGATATCGTTCTTCTCATTGTGTTTTACAATAGTCTTCACTTAAAAAAAGAAATTATGTCAGCTGCATTTGGACTTTCAAGTTCTCATCTCTGTTTTTTACCACTCTAGAGATGGTATTTTCCAAAAGCTGCTTAAATGGCATAGAGATGTAGAGATTTTTGCATAACAAGTAATTGTGTGGTTTTGATTCATATGGACAAAATGGGAACAAATTAAACTCACTCTTGTGGCTACAACTGTTGTGTTTTCCATTTATTTCATTAAGGAAGAGGTCTGAAAATCCTCTGAAAAGGAATATTCTAGAATTGAGAATGTTTGTGCAAGGAAGGAAGAAATGAGGATCATCTGGAGGTGCTATGGAAGTCAACATCTTCTTAGAGCTCTGCCTCAAGTAGAATAGTCTGTAGAAAATCTGATGTTCAGCAGAATCTCAACAACTAGTGCCAAAGAACATTATCCCTTAGAGCTTCTGGAAGAATATAATAAATGTCCCATTTATAAAACAGAGAGATAAATTTTACCCAGAGTTCTCTGACAAATAATTCTGTTTAGACTGTGGTGACCTTGAATTCACATTCAAACCTTGACGGCATAATACATTTTTCAGGTAGCAAGATGGTTAATGATCAACTTAGTCAATAAGTTGATCAGTTCTACTTCAGATATATATTTGTTTTGTCAAAAGGTATTCAGTGTGTAATATTTGTTACAAAAAATGGATGGGAAAAGGTACTTGGTGATCTTCAAATTTCCATATGCCAGAGGCTCTGGAAAAACAATTACATGGAAGTGGAGCATTCACTCCAAAACCTGATAAAAAGTTAAAGGGAACTGGTCCATTAAAAGCACAACAACAAAAGCAGGAGAGGGTAGTGTTCTTTTGATAATATCTAGATTTTGTCACGTTAAGTTCTTTTGGATGTGAACAGAAAATATCTAATCAATACTTTCATCAAGTATTAGTCAAAAAGTGCCAGATGTTAACAGTAAGTAAAACAACATTTTGTGTGTTTAAATTAAGTACAAGTTGAGATCAGTTTTTAATTTGTAGAGGACATGATGAATATTGCAAATGATATTTGTTTGTTTCTTTGACACTGTCTGGTGTTAGCAACAAATACACCATGTTATATCAATATGATACATGCAATTCATACATCCATGGATCATTGTGGAATGCTTTTTTTCAGGTTAATGGCTTTGTCAACTGACAAAGTAAGTGTTTTGTGTCTGATAGAAGATGTATACATACACTAAGCAAAAGAAGGTGAGAAAGTAACTTACTGACTCTCTAAATTGGGAAGGCATGCTAATTTTTAGGTTTGCAGAAATTAGGCAGGAAATATGTAACAAAGAACCACTTCTAGCTCCTCATTTGAGTAACTTACAGAGTAGATGTGAAAGTAGCTTGTTCTTTCCATACACACCTTTGAGTCAACAGCTAAGCTCTGTTATAAATTATTTAATACATTTAATCAAAGTAAATATGAATCCTTGGCTGAATATTATTCAAATCCCAACACTTGAAGGGAAGGACATTCTGTGATTTTATAAAGACATTGAGACAGTTCACTTTGGCTAACTGCAAGGTTCAGTCTGACATTTCAATCAGTTTATGATCTACTTCTATTATCAAATGAAGGGAAAAAATAGGTTTTTTTGTTCAAACAACAATTATTTCAATTCAATAGACTTAAATGAACGAATTATGAATGTTACATCATGTACAAGCTTTATTTAGTATACAGATGCCTCCAATATTCCCTTATTGAAAAAAGAAAAAGAAAAGAAAAAAAAAGAATAGTTTTCTATCTACACACAAGGACTTGTACTGAGTAATACGGCTTAAAACCTTCAAGTTTTAAAGTATATGTTTGTTTTACTTACTGTCAAAAGAAATGCAGTAATGTTATGAAGCACAAGTGCTGTCTCCCAAGATGCCTGGGGTGAAATCTTGAACCTACCGAGATCAACAAGAATTTATTTTGTCCTTAACTGCAGTGACTTAAGCTTATGTGTGTTTATGTGTCAGAACAGTGACTAGAAGCATAAAATCTCAGTTCCACTTGGGAGCTATATCTGATAGTATAAACCTAAGAAATAAGTTGAGTAAATACAGGAAAAAAATCTTTTACCACAAGATATGTAAGCCACAAGACCCAGCAATCTAAACACTAGTTTTGCTTAGATTTTTTCCAGTCTCTGTGTCATGTTCAAGTAGCAGAGATAGAAGTAATTTGCTTCTAAATAGATCCAGTGAGAATATTAACCTCTTATGGCTATGATTGCAGTAGACATTGATTGTCTGCATTGATAATATGCTAATATTTTCTATTCAAAATGCATTATAATGTTAACCAAAGTCTCAACTTTTCACAACAGTCATTGTGAGAAACAATAGGCAGGTTCCTGAAGGCACAGCTTTAATTAACATATGGATTGAAAGTTATGACTAGTACTTAGGTTGTCTGAATGCCCCCAGTAGTAATGTCTCCTGAATTCTATGGAAAGGAATATTTAGTTAGTACTATATTGGTCTAAAAACACCTAGGTTATATTTTGCTGTGTTTAAAGATTGAGCTTCATGTTCTATGAATGGAAAATATTGTTTAAAAACTGGAAAAAAAATTGAGCTGCATGTGAAACATATTTCTGCAGCAATAGATATACCATAAGTAATGGATTTATGTCCAACGCCTTGCACTATAAAGCAATTCTTGAAGGAGATAAATCAGCCTGAGAAAGCTGAAAAAGCATGAATCAAAAGAAAGGGAGGAAAAGAGAAGGTATTAAGACCAGACAAGTACAAAAATAACTAAGTTAACTGAATAAATGTTATGAAAACAAAATATAGCCAAGGGAATAGTAAGGAAGTAGCATAAATACTTCAAAGTAAGTCTTTTTTTCATGAAAAACAATATTATGATTAGTCTCAGTTTTCTAGCCTAAAGGTATTTTTCTAAAATTCTTTTGTACATTATTCATAATCTTAGTATAAAGAGCCATGTTGGCTCTGTGATGATTGGTAGCAGGATAACAACAGAAAGAGCTGTTTTGCTTTCTGCTTTGCATTCTTTCATTAAAGTGGGCTGGAATGGTAAAGTGGCAATGGAATTTGGCACTCAAGTGTCTACCTTCAGTCTCACAGCTAGAATTTGATTCCCAGCATTCACAGCATCTTTTGAAAATGATGAGTCAGACAGATGCTGGCAGACTTCCAGATCTTGGTTAGATGTCTGAAAGGACACTGATTTTCTTTTAAAGAAGGAAAAAATTCTCAGATGAGCAGTCATAGTTCTGTGCCGACAGAGAAGAAGGTTGAACTGAATTTGCATTAGAAACCCCTGCATCCAATTAGGGAGTAGAGGAATGTACAGTACCCATAAGAATACATCTCTTCCATTTCAAATTCTCTATAGTAGGGGAGGAAACAAAGTTTATAATGATAATTTTTGTTTTAAAGAGAAGTTTTGTAAAGTTGAAAACAATTCTTTTTAAAATGAATAAAAAATAGTAAAAGAAATCTGTATCTCAAAGCTTTCTTTTGACTTTTCACCAGGTACAAATTCACCTAACTATATTGATCTCGGAGACATTTTTCTACATTGAAACCTACATGAGCTAGAGATATTATGTGAATCTTGTCCCAGGGAGAAACAAGGAAAGAGCTTCAGCCAGTGACAAAGGTTGAAAATTACCTGTACCACCAGCAGAACCACATTGCCCAGAAAATCAAAGATTGAGGTGTGGAACCGGGATCCTAAGTGGATTCCCAAACTTCCCCAAATTCAGTAAAGGTTAGATATGATATCTTTCGTTTAAACCAAAGCCCCTAATTTCTGATGAACTAGAGAAAGGGGTAAAAGGGTCAGATTCATCTTATGCCACACACAAGGGTGACCTCTTCTGGTCAAGAACAAAATTGTTGAACATTCACTGATTTTTCAACCTCTTTTTTTTTTGCTTAAGTCAAGTTATTGTCCTCTGAAAAGAAGTACACAAAACTTCCCTAACACCAGGATTTATTCATCAAAAAGAGGAAAAGTCCAAATTTATCTATTGTATCAAAAATGTGATCATTTATAAGTATTTATGGTACAATCTCAGTTACCCAACACCAGACTATCAGGTTCTCTAATTGACGCTTTTAACTCTGCAAAGGATCAAAGTGGAAATTTGCAAGGAAAAAAGAAAAAAGCATGGAATTTTCAACTCTATTTGCAGGTGTAACTGATGTAATTGCATGCACAAATATAAATTCCCTGCTGCATTTCCAAAGGATGTGGCTTTGTCAGTAACTCCTCCTGAATGTGGCTGGAATGAACTTTAGGACCATCTCCAAAGGCCAGATAGTACTGCATGAGAGTCCTGAAGACTAAAATGAAACCACAACCAGCAGAGATGTCAATAGAAGTTTTGTAATCAGGTCCAGCATACCACAGTTCACCTCTAAGGTTTTAAAAAAATTACTCATATTTTAAACTATTCTAAATGGACAATATCACATGTGCTGGAAAAGTACTTCATGTAAAACATTAAAACAATAATAATAATTATTTTTATAGTAATAATTTGATGAGATTTTCTCAGCAGAGTGTTTTAAAAGCTTCTGCAAAGCAGTAAAATGGATAGACCTGTAAATGATCAGTTTCAAATAATTTTGAAAAGTGACGGTCTTGTTTTGCTATTCAGAAGATATAAAGTCTTTGTATGGTTGGTGGTTACCATAAAACATACATAAAATATATGAAAGGCAACTTAAATATTTTCAGTGCAATGACTGAGTCTTCTTAAATATTGTAGCTGTTACAACAGATGAAGTTCCATCTGTGGTTGGTAGTATTGCAAGTTTAATTCAATATTGTGTTAAAGTCATTCTTTTGTTGATGGAGTTTCAGTCTACCAGGTATTAAAAGGGGCCTCTTCCAAGGCAAAGTTAGAAATATTTTTCCTGGGAGTAATGAAACCTGTGAATGCCATTGCTGCCCTTTTAATAACTGATATTTTATGACATCAGTTCTCCAATTATGAGTTCCTGAGATACAGAAGCAGCACAAAACTAAGTGAATTCTTTATTCTGAATAGCTTTTTGAAATACACTTTGCAAAATATGTCTGTTCTTATGTCTGAAGAGCCAATCCAACAGCCTTGAATTTCCTGGATAAACATCCTGCTTATTTCTGAAATTTTATTTGCTACCTCATTATTTTTGGCTTAAAAATTACCTTAAGAGCAAATAGAAAATATCAGTGCTGTGGTGTTAATTGAGGACCAGAAATTTTACTTGAGGAAAAACTACTTGATCTTCCCCTTCACTGAAGATTGCTGTTAGAAACAACTAACAGATGAACATATCTGAATTTCCAGGAGGTACAAAGGAGACAGGTTTTACTGTAGATCCCATCCAGGAAAAGATTTGGTCTTAACAAACTTAAATTATTCAGTGCTGTGAACTTCAGCCCAGCTTGGACACAGATAACAGAGTTGTGTAACTGTAATTTTATTGATTTAATTCATCTAGGATTTCTCTTTGTGCTTGAAAAGGAGCTTTAAATATATAAGAGAAGATTTGGTCACTAGGAGTTAAAATGCTTTACTTTATTGAGGAAACATCTGGAAAACTTAGATACTTTCATATAGAATGTTGGCAACATCAAAGCAGAACTCCAATCATATTCAGATATAATTGGGAAGTCACTGAAATTTTTCCGTTATAACTTCTAAACTTCCCCAGCTGCTAAGAAAAACACTGTCACACCACCACTGGCAGTCACACACAGACCTGTTTGAGGGCTCTGACTCATACAATTCAAGTGGCTGGGAATCTCGGTGCTGCCACAGGAAACAGGCAACTTCCAGGATACCTCTATTCAAGGGGAAAGCCTTTGTTAAACACTTGGCTTTTTGATTGAAAATATAGAGCATGGTGGGATTAAAGAAAATCAATTCAGATGCCCGAATGAACTCTTGTAAATTTGCAGCTCGTTGCCCAGTTCCTCCCGTCTCTCTAGGGTGAAGAGAGACGTGGGACCATTACCATCGTTGTCAGTTTTTGGTTTAATTATCTCATGTGAATTAATTCATTACCTTCAAAGCTGAGAAATAACTAATGGTAAGATGAGTGTATATGTGTGGCTTTGAAAAGGAAATACTGGCCTTGAAATACTGCTTTCTTTTTTCCATACTCAACCATGGGAATCCCAGGAACAGTCTGAGAAATGCTTCTTCACACTGAAGGGGCAAATGTTTGGTACATGTTATCAAAAGAATTCATAGGGTTATTAGTGCCATTGGATGTCTGGTTTTGATGTGTAGGTGCAGATTCACTTGGTATGAGTGTTTTCATTTATTTTTGAAATGTCAATTGTGCACTTAGCCATAGAAAATAGAGAAGCATGGGTAAATCGTATGGAGACAATATAATATGAAGTCAGATGTTGCAGAATCCACAAACATTCTAACAATCTTACTTTACTTCAATTTTTACTATTCTGCCTCTGATTTGTGTTAGATTCTTTAAAGCAAGCAAAAATTGACAATAAAATATTTTATTTTTAAGAAACCAAATGTACTAATAAAATGGGGCAGCATGCAACAGTATTTCCAAAGCTTGGGTTTTATATCACTTCACAGTGACCATTTATGAATTTAGAAGAATATTCACAGATAATTTTACAAGTTATTTTATAAGAAAAGTAGTCAGGCAATTCACATTTCACTTTTTATTGTTACAGAGGAAAAAGTATAGTGGAGGTTAGGGGAAAGACAATGTCATTAAACTTTCTTTTCTAAATTTTGCTTCTGCAACTTCTGTGTTAATTGGTCTCACCTTCTGTTACTCTAATGTAAAATTGCTTTCTGAATTACTCTATAGGAAGCAAAGCTCTTTTCCTTTGAGGGAGCATTGCTCTTCTCTCTCTTTAGGTGAGATATTAAGTTTCTCTTTTAGAAGAACTTCCATTTGAGCAACATATGTCTAATGCCTTCCTTTCTCTTTCTCTTTCTCTTTCTCTTTCTCTTTCTCTTTCTCTTTCTCTTTCTCTTTCTCTTTCTCTTTCTCTTTC
>JAWWEU010000125.1:58644327-58659468 GCA_035583155.1 Acropternis orthonyx
CTTTCTCTTTCTCTTTCTCTTTCTCTTTCTCTTTCTCTTTCTCTTTCTCTTTCTCTTTCTCTTTCTCTTTCTCTTTCCCTTTCCTTCCCCAAAAGCTCTCCCAGTCTGCAAAAGCTCCAGATATTAACCTCATGCTTTGCATCTGTTGTGTTCAACTGAATGTTTTCTTAAGAATACACCCTGGGAAAAAATTTATAAAACCTTTTGTTTCCTTCATGGAATTATGTAGCTTTTTTCCTGTTCTCACACTAAATCTTTCTTAGAAAATACAAAGAAGATGCCTAACGCTTCCAAACTGTTGGAATCCATCTGCTTGAAGAATGAGGTTTTGGCTTTGCAGTAGCATGCCTGCCATTACAGATGTGTTTTATATTATCTTTTTTAAAGGCTGTCACTTTTTTTAACTTCAGGACAAAATATTTGCTAAAATCTAGGCAAGTAGAGTGCAATTATGGAAAACTGAGAAAAATCTAGGAAAGATTTACTCTCTTACTCAATTGAAGAAATGGAGCACTTGATTACATGCTTTAATTTTCCTCCTCTACAATACAACTCAAATTTTATCTTACAAAATGCAAAAGAGCACTTATCTCTTTTACCTGTGAGACTCACTACTGTGAGGAACTCTTGAATTTTTCCTATCTTCTTTGGGTACTCCATTTTTAAGTTGGCAATTATCAGTACATGCAGCTTAGACCCATAAATTAGCCTTGAAACGATCCTATGGTCAGTGTAGAGCATATAGAAAATACCAAAATAGAAAATATCTAAAGTGAAGCAGTTCATAAGATGAAGCAGAGCAGTCAGTTGTCAAGACCATACCTATTTAAAAATGAGGATAGTTGGGTATTACTACCTCAGCCAGCGATGAACCACATGGAACCTTAATATTTCATTTGAATGTCACACATCCACAGAGTCTGATAGTCTGAGCATTTTTATTTAAAGCATTGTTAATATAATTTGTCAATATCATGCAGACCTACCATCCTTTATTTCTTATATTTCAGACATTTTTACTAAATTGCATAACCATAATTATTCTATACAGTGGGTACTTACAGGCTTCTGTCAAGAGCTGCTGAAACAAAATCATCCAAAATTTTGCCTATCTAGTGTCTTCCCAAAATTCAGAGAAAGCTATTCCCCATAATTATTTAGTCTTCCAGTGATAGATTCCTAAAGATCTGAAAGCAACAGCAGTGATATCACTTGGCTGAAGCAGATCCCTTGAGTGTTCTCTGGTTTTTAAAAAAATCAGCATAGTCAGGACAGGGCTCAGAGATCTCAATCATCAGGACAAGTTTACAGTCTCACTTCCAAACCTGTCTCAAAACCTCAGCCATTGGATATTTATTTCCCTGTGTGAACAGAATTTCTGATTCATAGATGCATGGGCATTTGTTCCTGTCTTAGAAATCCTGTGCTGGATAAAATCTTCTGTAAAAAAGAAACCAGCCAGGTCTAACTTCAAAGCTAGGTCTATCCTCAGAGCTAGGGCATACTATATTCTCTTTAAACCATAGCTTTTTCTTTTTGTTGGGTCTGTTGAAAAAATTTTAGGTTTTTAAAAACTATATCAAGTGTCTAAAAGCCAATAAATATCTGTGATTTCTTCTTAATCACAAACAAAAGCTAAAGTAATATACTGTCCCATTTCAAGGATGCCATAATAGTAAATTCCAAATACATTCCCCGTACATACCACTGAATACTTTTATTGATCTCTCAGGAGGGGATCGTAATAGACAATCATTTAGCTGGGGCTAGGGTTTCTGTTTCAGGCCAGATTGGATGATGAGCTTTAGAGTTCCTCCACCAACACACTGTTACACTGTAACTTCAATATATCAGATGGGTAAGGCAATGCCTACTCACAGTGGCCTCCAGAAAACTGCAAGCCCTGCCTGAACCTTTCAAATAAGTTATATACTAAAATGAAGAGGACTGTGGGTTTAGGTCATCACCTGACATTCTGGGCTATAGATTTCAGGTCAGAAGCCAGGCCAGCAGCCACTCCTCAGATCTGCGTTCCCACAGATGTTTAGATATCACAAGTCATAAATCAGGTAAGAGATCAAATACATAGAGGAAACCAAGAGGTATATTTAAAAGATTATCCTCTGATGTTCTTTTAGAAGTAAGCCTTCTAGTCTGATACTCTTCCTTTGATTCTTACAGAGTATTTTCATTTTGCTTCTCTTTCTGCCCTGTGTTAGCAAGGCCAGTCAGAGACAGAATTTGCTGACACAACTGCAGAAGGGGCATCTTCAATGCCACACTTAAGGTTACTACTTCCCAAAGTTCAGATAGTGCTCCTGTGTCATGGAAAGGGAGTCCCTCCCATCCTACTGCCATCCCAGTCCTCTTTATCAGTACTAACCTGCTTCAGCCCCCCATCCTCCCAGGGGAAAAGAAAACACCCTAAAACCTTCCACAGTCACAAACAAGTTTCTATGACTTTAGAGACTGGAAACCCACCAGCCCTGAATGATTCCCAACACCTGTGCATGATTTCCTTACAAAATAAGACCATCTGCCTTTTTAAGGGCCCCAGAACTCCCATGCTCTGTAATACTGGTTTGGGGGAGAAACACATTTCTTAAATTTTACTTAAGCAAGCACTGGAGTAGAAGATAAATTAGAGCTTACAGATGCATGAACAGGAGGTTAAGCTGAAGGCAGAAATAGAGTAAGGGCAAAGTTGGGAGGAAGTAATGGGATCTGCTGTAAATCAGGAAAAAACCGTGAAAAACAAAAAGAGGAATAAGGCTGAAGGAAAACAAGCATTCTGGAGAAGATGTAAAATATAGGCTAGGAAGGAAAATGAGATTAACTGGGTATGCATAATGGAAGAGGTATGAGGTACAGTAGAAGATGGGGGACTAGAATTAATGCAAACATGAGCAGGGTATATATAAAGGCAGTGAACATAAACAAGGAAAATAAAATCCTAGCTGTTGCATTAATGTGTTGTATTCACTTGGTATACAGTGAAAACTGGATGAACTTGCTTGTAAGGAGGAGCCAGCTTTAGACATTATTTCAAAAGTAGGGTTTGGACATGGTAGACCAGAACAGCTGTTCAGAAGCCATTACAGTCCATTGTGCAAATTTTTCTTAGTTCAGTGCTTATTGGCTTAATAGAGTGCTCAGCAGGAATCCTTATGGTCCCCTCTATTAATCTTGCTGTCAGCCCAGCACAAATTCCATAGTTAAAAAAATAACCCCAGCCCCCACCTACACTTAGAGCATGACAGGAATGCAGAGGGAGTCAGACCCACTCTTCCAAAAAGAGGCGGCTGCACAGTGAAGGCACTGTGCCTTGCAGAGGCAACAGGGGACAAGGAGGCAGGTTGCTGTGCCTGGCTTTCTCTCATTCCCTTTCTCTTTATCTAAAGACCTTATTTTTTCTAACTCCACGTTGCTTTCCACAGAACCAGAGTTTTCATCTCTTCCAAAGTGAAAGAGATCTGTCCCTCATCACACTTCAAAATACAAGGGACACAGAGTTCTGCTCTTCACCCATCCTTATCTGCCGCTTCCACTCTAAATGATCATATAAGTAGACCTTCTAGTCCAAGGCCTGACAGAAATATTCTTGATGTTTGCATGAAAAACATCTTTAAAAGGATTACTACAGGAAGAGATATAATTTTTCATTCTGTGGTCAAAGCAGAGTGTATTAACTTGCTTTTTAAGCTTCATAGGCAATGCCTATCTACAAAGTAGTGGATACAGTTGCCTCAAATAGCTAGAGAAAACGTTGCATTAAAATTACATGGGACTTTTTCTAAAAATATCTTCATTATCCAGTATATGCAAAATAGATCCTGAAACACCATTAATTTCATGTTTTCTCTTCATTCCTGTGTATGTTAAATTGTCAGAGAGTTTTTCTTCCAAATTAAGTAAGCTTTGATTTATCTTTGAACTGGATTCCAGGCTGGGGTAAATTTTTCCTAATTGAACTGTATCCCTAGAAAAACTGCAGAGAGGTGTTGACACAACCTTAATCACTGTGGTTCTGATGGTTTGTTTAGCATAACTGTTTGTTTTGAAATAGTGAGTTTAGAGAAGAAAATCTGTGCATATTGCACTTGGAAAAGCACATGAAGGTCTGTGACTATATGCAGTAATTATTGCAAAAATATTTAACTTTCATCTGGAGTTGATTGGTCCTCTGTACGTCATACATATTGAAGATTGCAATTTAGCTCATTCCTCTGTACAACCAGAACTTTGGTATCACTGCAGTGCTTTGTCCTGGATCCTGTCCGGAAGTTCATCCTCTTTTGAGAATTACAGTTACAATTTCATTAGTTTTCTATCACTTCCTTTTAAAAATGCTTTTACTCAACAGAATCTTTCATGGTGCATCAAAGTTGTGCATTAGAAGATGAGGTTGAATTTTCCATGTGTAGTAAACAGAACGAATAAAGCAACAGACAACAGAATGCTATGTAAATTATTCACAGGATTTAGAATGTTTGGTTATGTCTTGAATTAATCAGTATGGTTTTAATTACACTTGATACAAATGGAACACATTTTTTACTGAAGGATCAAGGAGCCAAATTTGAAGATAACAGTCTTTTCACATGTTTTGTACCTTCTGTCATGACAGATCAAGCTATCGTTCAAGCTATGATGTGTATAACTCTTTTAACAGTAATGTTAGTTTTCTTCAGGGCAATGTCATAACAAATAAATATAAAGCATAAATGTGATGTCTTTATATACTTAGCATCTGAGGTGTGAGATCGCCTACATTAGCAACTGCCCTTGAGCTAAACAAGATAGCCTGAAAATTCAGATCTGTAGAAGATTTTACTGTTGTCCTTATCATTAAGAATTTATAGACAAACTGATGCCAACTTTTACTACATATGTAGCTCAGAATTTTTGGATTTTGTTCAACTTCTAAAAGCCTGTTTTGACAGCACAGATTTGTCTATGGGTAAAATAGCTTAAAGACAGGCAGGATGCAGCTTCCCATGTAGTTGAAAATAACCTATCAATTTGAAAGGCATTCTGAAAGAATGATATAAAAAACCATTAAGGGACAGACATGGAGTTTCTTGGAGTAAATCAGTATAGCTCTTGCAAATTCAAAGAAACCACATTGATTTATACCAGATGAGGATCTGCCCATAATAAAATCAGTTTAAAATTTAAATATTTATACAACTGAGGTATTACAGAAAGTTTAAAAGTAAAAGACTTTTCTTAATCTTTCCAGTCAAAGTCCCATGACGTTTTGTGGTTACTGCTATGTTTCCACCATGCTACATTTTAAACCAAGTTACTGGCTCAATTTGCTGCGGGCCATCATGTATCTGCATGTAATACTGAGCTGAAAAAATTAAGCTGAATAAAAACAAAGTTATTTATTTTCTAAAAGAGCTTTACAATTAACAAAATATAATTGTCCTTGAATTACATATACAAGGTGATAACTAGAAAGGCGGGCTTGCTAACATCTAACATCTCAGCAGTGAAAAGAACTCTGTACAAAAAAATCTAAGGAAATTTCAGTGCACTTTTGTCCAACAGAAGTCTCTCCATAAATCTAATCCTGTGACTCGTTGAATTCTCCCTCTGGTTGTCGTTTGGGCCGCAAGTCCTGTGGATTGTTTTTCCCAGACATGTTCTTGTATTTATTGGCAATTTCCCGAAAGGCAATGGCTTATTCTGTGCTGGAGTCCATGCATGTAAACTGAAGATATTTTAATAAAAACTCTCTAGAGTAAAGGTGTTTTGCTGAGGATTTCTAAGTACAGTCTTGTGTCCTGGTCCAAGTATACCTCAAGGAATGTATGATCCAGTAGTGTTAATGTTTTGTATAGTTCTTTGTGCTGATCCATAGTCCAGCTGTTCTAGCAGAAGTTACTTGGTCAATACAGTCAATACTGTCAATACTGTTGGTTTTTTTTTGGTTGGTTGGTTTTGGTTGTGTTTTGGTTGGTTGTTTGTTTGTTTTGGGGGGGGGGGGTGGTTTTTTGTTTTGTTTTTTTTTTTTTTGTTTTTTTTTGGGGTTTTTTTTTTTTTTTGTTTTTTTTTTTGTTTTTTGGGTTTTTTTTTTTTGGTTGGTTGGTTTTGTGTTTTGTTTGTTTGTTTGTTTGTTTTGGGGGGGGTGTTTTTTTTGTTTTTTTTGTTTGTTTTTTGTGGGGTTTTTTTGTTTGTTTGTTTTTGTTTTGGTTGTGTGGTTTTTTTTGTTGTTGGCTTTTTTTTTTTTAATGCAAAATAATGAGTCAAATCATCCACCTAGAATAATTAAAAGAATTTGACCTTCTTCATGAAAACAGCTCAGCTGAGTACACTGATAGAGCAGAAAAGAAAATGTAAATCCTCAGAACTTTCACAGTGCCATCTAATTTTGGAAGCACTTAGTACATACTGCCTGTTCAGCAAGTTGTTCGAGTTATCCAGTGTTATTAAAAGTGTCTGGAGTTTCTTTACACAGATAGGTATATCAGGAGAGAGTTTCATAAAGTGAAAAGGTGGTTTAACATTGCTGGAATGTCAGCCATTTAGTCTTTAATTTTGCTTTCAGGAAGCATACATAAGGACCACTGCAGACCCATTTCTAGGGCTCACCTTTTCATACAAATATGCCTGTACATTAGCTGCACATCTGGAGCTACTGATCGTTGATTTTTATATGGATTGAATGAGTTGCTTAAATGAGCATACACTTTTCAATGGTCTTTTAGATCAATATGTAGGCTACCCACCTTAGTCTCACTATAACTGAACCCTTCTACATTTTAGTTAATATTTCCCTTTGTGATTCAGACTATGATTGTTGCTGTTCTGACTTTCCAGATGTTTTACTTGGCTTAGGTTCATTTTAATTTTTTTTTCAGTACAAATATCACTAATTTGAACCATTCAGGTCCACTAATTATGGGTATTTCTGGAATCAGAATGACTTCCCCACAGAAACATCAGTACATAGATGTTCATTTAAGTAGAAATATATGTAGATGAAAAATTAAGATTTGATCTATAAATATAAATAGTAAAATAGCTGCATAATTCCCTTTCCCTCTAAAAATATAAAATGGTTTTGGCCTCTTTAAATAGTAGGTTCAGAGGTTTTATTCAGGATAAGAGACTGAATTTTATTTAGGAAATAAACTGTCTATAGGTTCATATATTTATTATGCAAAATTTCCTCAAGTACTCTTACATAAAGTAGAGCTCAAAATAGCTGTTAAATTATAGAATGAAAATATTTGAAGTATTGTGCATAGCAGCATATTTGATGTAGCGTGTCTTTTGATCATATCAAAAGACTACGGCCTGAAGTTGGTTTAACACCTCAAGCATAAGAAACAAATGTCTATTTTAGAGATATGATTTTTCATCAAATATACTATAATTCCCCTTGCAGTTTTTGATGTATTTGTTCTCACTTTTAAAATCCTATCAGGTATTACTTTATTAGTCTATTAATTTATTTTCCTTTTATAAGGAAAGAATAAGCAATGTGCTAACAAAAATTTTGGAGAAATTTATTTTAGATTACAGTCACAATAGTGCATGGTTTTTATGGTTCCTTTTGTTTTACTCACATGTGTCCATAAAAACATAATCATATATATATACATGACTTATCAGATTATAGTATTATGTCATTTTCTAACCACTACTCTATAAGATTAACCTTTCCCCTGTTAGAGGATCATGTCCAATTGCTGCAGTAAGAATGAATGGTAATTTCTAAGTCACCTTTATTGGTATTAGGAGCCCTTAAGTGTGGCATCTGCAGATGAGACTCAATAATATATTAAAAAAGCTGAACATGCCTCAACTAAGTGACACAGTAGCAGCTAGTAGTGTAACAGACTGCCACATGCAGCCAGACCATACATAATTATCAAACAACAAAAATTATGGATGAAAGGGGGTCTTGGGATTTTTTCCTGAAAGATACTGCAGCTAAACTTTGACAGAAAATATTTGGGAAAGAATTTCAATGCCACTCACCCCAAGACAAAAAGGTTTCACCAGCCTCTTGGCGTTGTATTCCAGGGCACTCAACTACTCCATTTTATCAAACTCCAGCTGTCGTGATCAGAGACCAGGCAACAGGTGTCACTCCCTGGACGGAGGGTCAGGGCTCGTGGGAAAAGGGGAACAAGGAGATTTTATAAAGTGCGTGCATGGAGTCCAGCTAACAGGTGATGAAGAGAAGACATTGCAGGTAGGAAGCATTCACTAGAAAGTGAATAGAAGCCATAAGAATCTCTTCAAAAGAAGGGTGTTAAATCTGTATATGGCTAGAAAAAAATATCACTGTTTCAGAAGGAAGATAACTGGCTAGAACTATTTATGTGTCCTGAATATGAATAGGAGACTATCATTTAATGGGAAGTGAACCTGAGAAAAAAAAAGAAAAATACTGCTGTCTCAAATATTCAGGTTTAATCCAGGATTGTGTTGAGACTGCAGATAAAGGCCAAACCTTGCCTAAATTTACTTCAAAGTATGAAAACATTTACAGCTCAAAATGCCTTTCCTAACATTTGCAGAATCATTATATCTTAAGAGTTTTATTCTGCTATTTTTCTCCTTTTCAGCTGAACTACTCCATTGTTTTTACTTTATTTTTTCTTATCATCTATAATCACTGTCAACATTTATGATCTTAAAATGTATAATAGCTTCAGGCAGAATTAATTCACTCATGATGCTTTTATGCTGAAGCAAATCACCAGTAAAATTAACATTCATTAAAACCAAAAGTATTTAAAATTTAATATCTCATTGCAAAACTCTGTATTTAGTAAAACCCAATTAAAATGCAATTAGATTTTTAAGTGATGTATATAATATCTAAGAAGGTCAATTGCTCTGCACTTTGTAACTTAGTTGTTTTCAGATTAGCTAGTGTAATAAAATTTAGAATGGCATTTAAACTTTTCACTTTTAGTATTTGCTCCTATATCTTGCCTTTATTTAAGAATTTTTTTTTTAAATGGAAAATATTAATAATTCATTGTAAATAATTCTGCTTTTATTTTTCTGTCCTTCATGATAGCCACTAATGGTAGAATTTCTATTAATAAACACACCTATTTAAAGAAATCCCTTACTTTCAAAGATGCCCAAGTAGTTATTTTAATCCACCTAAATCAGCCTGTTCTGGCTTTCAAAGACACTTAGTCACACTGGAAATAGCTATCAATGGGAGGCTAGACACCTGTTTGATGGTATGATGAATTGCTTCTCTCTAGGTAGCTTTTTCTCTTTACTGCTCTGTGAAAGATCTGGACAGAGAGCTGAGATGGATACCCAAGTTCCACATCTCTTACACGATCTGATGACATGAATCACCACCAACCATATAGAGTAATTTGATTTGGAGAAAATTGGTTATATTATAAATCTTTTGTACTAACTCCTGATAGCAATAAAATCGATTCCAAACATATTTTATGTTGGTAAAATATGAAAGAAATCTGTATCAAAAGCCAGCATAACCAATTTGCTTCTCATATATATTATTTAACAAACTATGATGTGGAAATTAAATTCTCAGTTATCACTTTAATAAGACTTCAGTATAAACTATTTAACACCCTTCTCTCCTTCTTGTTCATGTTACCAGGTTTGTTTTTCTTGATTACTGATGGGCTGAAAAGGCATTCTCCCTTCATTTAATATGAATATTTGAACTCGCTGCTCCTGAAGTATGTAAGGAAAAATGTTTCAGTTCTGCTTTTTCTGTATCTGTAAAATGTCACCTTCTCTATACACAAATAGTTCTATAATTTTAGAATTTCTCTTGATCCTATTATGTTTAAATTATTTTAGTTGTTTATCTGTGTCTCATACATTCTGTTCTCTTTTCTGCATTTGCATGATCACATTTTCAGTGCTCTTTTTTTTCTTATCAGTTGTTCTCACTTCTCTTTAAAGCCAGCAAAGTTTTAGCAAAAGTAGTCTTTGATTTTGAATTTGGTTGGGGTTTGGGTTTTTTGTTTTTTTTTTTTTTTTTTTGTTTGTTTGTTTTTTTTTAATTATTTTAAAATATTCTAATAATTTAAAATACAAAGTGATTAAAAAAATAATTGAAGACTTTTTTGTTGGCACTAGGTTTTCTTGTTTCATATGTTGTGATCCTAGATATGATATTTTATTTACACTCATAATTGCATCAAAGTAATGGTTCCTACCAGGTAACCATGTTCTTCAGTTTTTTAATAAAGAGAAAATTGGTGTATTTTCTGACTTCACTGCTAAATTTTTGGGGGAAACATCAGGGAAAAGTCATCCTCTGGCCTTCTGTCTGCTAAATTATAACTACAGAGCAAGCTGGACATTGTCAAGCTTGGAAGAATTTAAATACCTCTTGTTTTGAAACAGATTTTTTTCCTCTAAAAAGTTTGGACAAGTTATTGGGCAGTTTCAGAGATAGGTATTACTTTTACGTGAATATGTTTTCTGATGGAATGACTGAAAATGTGTGAAACCCTTTTAGATGCTTGATTTTTATAATGTTTACATACCTTTATGATGATCATTATAAAAGTTTCTTGGGAAGTGGGGTTATGTGGGTATATGTGTGTATATATATATATATATACACATATATATATAGAAGTTGTATTTTAACCTAGGTCTTAAACCTGAACCTGGACTTGCCCCATATCCAACACATCTGGGTGCAAGTCCAGGCTCAGGCATGGGTTCTGGATGTGCTCTGGAGCATGAAGGAGGAGACAGTGTGGGCCCTCCTGCCCTGGGCAGCACAAACATGCAAAGAAGGCAGGACAAACATGCAAAGAAGGCAGCACCAACATGCAAAGAAGGCAGCACCAGCTGTTCAGAGTGTGTTCTCCATCACCCCTCACAGTGATGTCAGTCATCTGCTCACTCCATCACTCAGTGCACAAGCAGCCTGTGCCTCTGGGACCTGTAACCTGAGCGCAGGGCAAGCCAGATTTGTGTCATTCAAGTCTGGAGTTGGGGCAGTGTACCGTCTTCTTATTCTAGATCCTATATTCCATGAAAAGGAAAATTTTGCTGAAAAGTATAACTTGACTTGCTTCTCTTCAATGACTTTGACATTCTAATGAGATAGTTGGTTTGTTTTATTTTATTTTTCCCTCCTGCCTTACTTTTCATGGAAAAGTTTAAAAAAAAAAAAGAAAAAAAAAAAGGGAAAAAAAAAACAGAAAGAGAAAGAGAACCTCATTTAAAAGCAGGTCTGTGGAAAGTAATTAATACCTTTGTGTTTAGTCTTTTAATATGAAAATTGTTTCCTATGAAAACAAAAATAAAAACCAGCTTAGTCCCATAAGGAAATTAAGACATAAGTAAGCAGAAAAGCCTATAAGTGATGATTGTGTTCTCATATGCATAGATAACTATAATTACTCTCATGAAAGGTCACAATAATAAGGAACTCCAAGATTATTTCTCTAGTCTTTTATTTATTTAGTCATTAATCTTTTTCAACTGTCTGGATAAATAGAAGCAGATATCAAACACGGTTTGGTAACCTTTAATTAGTATCAAAGCAAGCCTAGGGCATGACTAGTTTTTAAGAGAAAAACACATTATAGAAAATTGTATATCTATTTATGCACTTGTGACTAGAGTAAAAGCTGACTGTTTCCTGCAGTGCTGGTACGTACATACAATTTAGAATCACAAGTCCAGAAGAAGAGTGTTGGCTTAAACAAATCAGAAGGTTTTTTTCTAATTAGTTTTTGTTTTTGTTTTTAAATTTCAGTTGACTAATACCCTTGGAAAATAACTTCATGGTTGTTTTATTTGGTGACAAATTTGTAAGAGTCATTGCCTGTAGGAATGTGGTAGGTGAGAGGAATATGAACAGAAATAAAATCCAAGCAGAACAGAAGGTCCACAGAGGGACCTCTGTGACAGTTAAACCCCCTTACTGATTGATGTAGCATTTAGTCTCCTCAGTTAGGAGGTATGTACTTGGACACTCTGTTTTTACTGTTAGTTTGTTACACAAGCTACTTAAAATAATGGAAAAGAAATACTGTTTCCTTGCTATAACTTTGTCAAGAGAGAAGAAATTATTAAAGCCATGTCCTCACAATATCTGCACGAAAATCCTGGTGGTTTTCAGGAACATTGAACCTTACACCTTCAGTGGTGCTTTTCCCAGAGTAAGGTACTTCATACAGTAGATATATATGAAAAGATCACATACTTTTTATTATTGTTAGTATTATTATTGTGGCTGATAATTATCACGAATTGATACAGAAAAGGAGTTTGGATGGCACTGCAGAAGTTCAGAAAGAAAAAGCAGTTCAAACAAGTTGTATGATCTTTGGATTTCAGATAAGTAGAAATAGAGAACTTAAGATATTTCTGCTGTAATTGTATATTTGATAGGAAATATGCATGGAATTAAAAAGCACATCAGTTAAAAATGTATTCATGTGTTCATGAAGGATAATTAAAACAGATAATATGACCTGACTGGAAAAGGTAGGACAGGGCACATGCATGAAAATTTAATGGAATATTTAAGTAGGAAATTTTTAAGTACTGAAATAGAGTCTATTCTTTTAATAATTTTTAATCTATTCTATAAAATTCTCTCCTTATATGAAACTTACTTTATGAGTAATTTTAAAAGCTGGATTGGTCATGAATGGGTAGTAGGAGTAGGATTTTAAGACTGTTTTCATTTTTCTATTATTTTTATTTAGTATTTCAGAACCACAGAATAGTTGAACAAAGGACTACAGGTGTTCAGTCCGAGGTGTGATTGCTGACGAGCCAGACAGTATCTGAAACTTTAGATATCACAAATATTTTGGAGGCATTAGAGGAAACAAACAATGTAAAGTGTCCTGAGCATTTTCTTTTTCTTCATTTTGGAAAGATTTTGTAGAATCAAAGACAGTAAAAGAAATGGTCTGTGTGTGCTGTGGTGAAGGGCACCACCATTAAGAAAGGTCAGCAACTCTGGCAATGTGCCACATCGAGACAAACATTTGGAAGAAGACAAGAACATTCAAACACAAAGCATTGTCATGTCTTTGGGTAAAAATATGAACAGCTTTAAGAATTCTAGTTGCTATTACCCTTTATCCCTATGCACAATAAATCTAGGAAACAAGTGAAAGGAGATCCAATGATCTCTCATGCCCAGAGCTCATGGCAGTTACCAGGCCCAATTTCCTATGAAGGCACAGGAAACATAGTGGCCTAAAGGAAAGAAGAATATTACTAATGTATTTTAAAAACACATTTAAATCTTTAGCAGGATTTTTAAGAATTTTTCTCTTTTTTTCTTTCTTTTTTTTGTTTTGTTTTGTGAACAGAAGAGCATGGCCAGATATTGGTACCATAAAAATATGAATAAATGCACAATGAATATTCACTTTGCAGTTTTTGAAATATATTTGACCCCAGAAAACAAGATAGTAGTTGAATGCCAGGGAAATACATACACTATAAAACAGAATTTGGAATTAAATAATAATGTCTCTCCTAATCACACACAGTCTAAAATCCATGAGAATAAAAGCAACAGTCTGGTCAAAATGCAAATTAAACTTGCCCTCAGCCCTTTTTATGTCAAGAAATACCTTGACTCCTTGCTCGCCATGAGAGTGACTACAAGGCAGGCAATGCCCTTTCAAAGTCCAACGCCCCTTTGCCTTTGTGTAGCTTATTTTGTACCAAAAATTTGAAAGCTTCCTTGAATCCTTTTTGTGCTTTACTGTCAAATTTCTTCCATTCTGTCAAACTCTTTCCTCACAGTTTCAAGGTTTTCAAGCCTCATAATGACCTTTGTAGTTGACCCTGACCTGTTCTTCATGTTTTAATGATGCAGTGTCATAATGTTTCCATGAAATGCATTCCCCGAAGGGGTTAATGCTCTCCTGCCATTCAGCTGTTAGTTTCTCTTGAATTTCACACTAGACTGTCACAAAGGATAACAGAGATGTAATAAAAAGGTCACGCAGGTGCTCCTGCAAAATATGTTATCAAGTCCTACCAGTGAAGGAATGTGAGTAGGCCTATTTGAATGAACAATGAGGAGACAATAAAAGGAAAGTTGAATTATAGACAGCAGGCAGGTTTGCACTAAAAGAGTAAACAGGATTTACCGTATTCAAAGAGTCTGAAAAATTACACTCATTAACCATGTATCAAGTAAATCGATAATACCATTATGTGTTACAATGAGAATTAGCTTTAACAGCTTTTTCATACAACTCAGCAGGGACTCACAGCTAATTCAATTTCTACTGCATTGTATTCACACTAATATTCCCTCAAAATGGTATTAATTTTGGTCTGCCCTTCATCTATTTCCTCACCTTACTCAATACATCTAAGAAAATAAAATACAACCATTAAGAGGTGTAGCTTTAACATGAGGTTCATTGCTACTGCACTTTGTGTCAAAATGCTGAACACCAACCCTTTGTCTTATGTAGTCCCACTGATGCTTTCATTAGCCAGTCAGCTTTCTATTCCGCAATAGATCAATGCCAGCTCCCAATGATTCCTTAAAACAGGTCATCCATGAGGACTGCTGCAGTAAGGAACCTTCTGTCTACCTCTCTCCTTGCCTTTGCTTTGTCAGAGGCTTCCTGGATGGCTATTATTCTCAAGTGCAGCAGCTGCATGCTTAATTGGGAGCCAGCAAATGAAAACGACTTGATGATCGTACCTTTACAGTGCTGCATGTCCTAATTTAATAAATAAGGGCAGGAAGGAGGGAGAGATATAAATGGGTGCTTTGTGGCAAAGTATCCAATAAATATGGCTGATGTGCATAGAAAATTCATATACTATTGACAAAACAGAATAAAATGTAAGTAGTGAATTGTGGCAAGGCAATAGAAGAATGACACTTCAGACTTGCAATGAGAAAGGACTTGTAGGAAAAGTCTCAGCCTTTATGTGAGAGAAATCAGGGCAAATATTCAACAGCGCATAGCCAGAAAAGTGAGTAATATAATATATATTATATTATAGGGCAGTCCCGTGGCGTAAAGGAGAGCACTCTGGACTCTGAATCCCAAGGGCCCTAGTTCGAGTCCTCAGTAGGGACCGTCCCCATGGCAGTTAAATGCCTCCCTGCCATCCGATCCCATCAGATCTCGGATGCTCAGCAGGGTCAGC
>JAWWEU010000125.1:58669345-58809635 GCA_035583155.1 Acropternis orthonyx
TAATCCAAGGATTCTGTAGGTTAATCTAATTAAGAATCCAGACTTGTTACATCTTGGTTGGAGTCCTAGTACCGAAGGAATTTATAGCTCATTTCACTAGAATTCTTTTTTGCCATCTGCCTACAGGAAAAAAAAAAAAGATTGCTGCAGTACCTACAGCTTGCATCACTGTTCCACAATACATCATATTTTTGCTACTATATCCAGATGGGCTGCTAATTTGCCGTGTAGTTGGTAATATTCTTCAGGCCTGATCATAGTGGGGGAAAAAATTTGAGTATATCTTGCAATTTTTAAATGTGTTGTTTTGTTATATACAGAGTGACCTTGACCTTCTCCCTCACACTTTCTCCTTTTCCCCAGCTTTCCCTGTATCTCTTTCTAACACTGTACCTCAGATACCACTGTCATTCATAGTCTTATAGAATTCTTGATGGATATTAGTGCCATAGCACAATCTTGCATGTCTTTATTTCCAGCATATTATTTTTTTAATTTGATTGATATGTATGCATATAATTTTCTTGCTAAATTTGATTGCTATATAGTTGCAAGGTTATATATGTGACTTGTGGTCAGCCATGGTACTTCCATAAAATTCTCACCAGTTTGGTGATAAATGAGCTCATATTTATTATTTTCAAATATTGTAGTTCTGAAAATTTAAGATATAAATGGATTTAGTCTTTTTTCAATAGAGCCTACCCTATGAATGCTCTTCAGAGACAGGTGAAATAACCCATTATTATTTTGGTTCCATTTGTTTTAGATCATAGCTTTCATTAAAAAAAAATTCAGGAAATCTTTCGGTGAAGGAAATATTTCCCATTTATGTATGGTGGTTTTATTTTTCCTCTCCCAGATTTTCTGTACACTTTCCACTCATCAAATTTCATTCTATTGACAGGTAGGGGGGAGTCTAAATATTATTCTTTTTTCCACCAGTGATAGGCTGAGAACTAAAAATCCAGATACAAATTCCTTCAGCCATTTCTGAAAAAGCTTAAATTAAAATGTTACATTTAAACAAGATTAAAGAGAAGATACACAAGATATCTACATTTGATTATATGAAATCTGTCATTTCATCTCCTTTAGTATGATCCAGTTCTTTGTTTTCAGTCTTATCAAAAGAAAAGGAAAATCCTTGACTTTTCCAAAGTAACTATTGCCAAAAAGTAACAAATGCAGCTTTTAATGCTTGAAAGATAGATATAATCTAATCTAAATGCTTTGTATTTCATAGCTCCTGCAGAACAGTTCTTTACTTGATCAAAGCCCAGTCTGGCCAGTGGACCCACTTGTTCTACAAATACTGGCATTCAGTCATCAGTAGCAGAGACCCACTGTATGTTTATGGTTCTTTTCATTTTACCCTTTTGTTTTTTCCCATCTAAATTAAATAATAAAGTCTTTGAGCCCTTAAAGACTCCCTTTGTCCCTACATTCATTGGCATGTAGGCCAAACAAAATCAAGGCGAAATGGATGCTATCATACAAGCATATCATATCATCATATCATATGAGCTTCAACTTACATCTAGTTCTTAAATTCTCTTTCCCAACAAGTATTCACTTTAGGAAAGGGATGTCCAAAATTGGTTTTGGATTGGTTTATAAGCTCCATATTTTTAGAAATACAGCTCTTTGAAAAAACGTGAATTAAATTGTTAAAGGCTCCCTGAAGCACATGTGAACAAGGTACCTTTTAAGTCTGACCAGGGTGATTGTTCACAGCAATGTGCTTCCTGTGTTGGTGCAGTGCTCTGCATTCAAAGACCCAGAACTGCACTCATGCAGATGGAGCTCTGAAGACAAAGCTGCCTTCCATATTCATTGTATTTTTGTCCTCTGAAAAAATATTGTCAGAAAGTAAAATCTAATGAAATGAAATTAAATAGTTTCACAGGATTTTGGGTTTTTATCACAGCAATCATTTGTCCTTTCTGCTGAGGCTTTATTATTCTCGAACATAATTCTATATTATTCTCATGCAGATGAAACACTAACACGGATGATAATTTAAAACTCTCCTTATTATTCCTCATATGAACTTCAATAAATTACTATAGTGTTATCATTATTCAGACTTGTTTTGACAAGGCTACAACCTTCATGTTTCAAAATGAGTTAGGTCTGAATTTATCTGAGCCCAGGGTAGTTTATGTGTTCTGAAAATGTCATGAAATTTTTGCTGCCATATATCTTCATAGTGCTAATTTACCACCAGAACCATATGTTCCTAATCTTAGATTACAGCTGTATAAAACACTCAAAACTGTGTTCATTAAAAGTATGCCTGTGGTTAGGTCAGCCTATCTATATTTATTTTAGGTATGAGGTAGAGTTCTTATTGTATTGCTAATCATTTGGTAGGGACTACAGCACACATAGGAATGGCACTGAGAAACTGAGAAGAAAAGCAAAGGTGATTACAAGACTTTTGGATTTTTTTGTCCATGACAGGAAAATTCATATTCTTTTTCAGAGGGATGTGTATACATTAAACATTTGCTCAATCTCAAAATATAACTTAAATGTTGGCATAGAAAGAAAATGCCAAAGGTAATGCTTCAAAGTGTGAATTCCCTTTCATAAACATTCAGGGTTATAGTTTTGATTCTGTTTGAGAAGTTGGAGAAAAATAATGTGAAGTACACTGAAGCAAAAAAGTATCCATAAGAAAAGCATCTGGGAAAAAAAAAAAGGCATTTTGAACATGTGAGTTTATGGTTGCTTGTCCTACACTCCTCTCAAAATTGTGCAGAAGTGGAGAGGTGCTGTAAGAGTATTCTTTGAAGGGAATTCCAGTGCATTGTGTGTTACGAGAAATGCCATGCAGTAATGTTAATTTATTTTTGGTGTTGTTGTTTAAGCAAGTTAAATAGATACATAAAACTTACATGAGTTGTTGGCACGCAAGTTATTGCTTCCTGGGGACTGCAGCAAGTTACTGAAACCTTTTTGAAATGATGTCATGATTTTTTGTAATTGAATATGCATATTTTACATGTTGGAGGCTGAAACACGCTTTTTTTGGCAGGCTCTTTAAACAGATGCACATGCTGGGGCCCTATTCTAGGAGGTCTTGCAGCATACATAAGTCAATATCGATGCATAATTTATAAAACTGAACAGTGGAACATGGATTTTCCATCAAATTTACACGATCGTATTTCCCTCACTTTGTTTTTTGCATAACAGGATGTAGAAGCTCCAAAGATATCAAGATGTGAAAAAAAATATCATAATGTAGGATGAGAAACTAAACATTATTAGCTAATTCTAGTAGAAATTGACATTTTTTTTCTGAAAGAAAAGTACAAATGGAAAAGAGAAACAAAGGGGAGTATTGAAAACTTGTAATTAGTCTTTCAATCCATACTCTCAAGTCTCTGAATGTTTCTCTTTAATTAGCCTGTCTGTCAATTTCTTTCAGGTTTTGATGAAAGGGATAAGCACAGGCAAGGTTGTACTGAGCAGAAACCATTTTCGAAACATGTCTGAAGTGTTCATAATATTAGTTAAAGAGTTGTCTGTGTATCTTGTGGTTCTTTATATTACTTTTGTTCATTTTAACTATAAGAAGGGGAAGACACACAATAAACATGTTTCTGAAGAAACTGAATTGCTGTGTCTCAAACATGATGCTGTAGCCACTGAAGGTCACTGAATTTAACTCACTAATTTCTGCTACTGCCATGATCATTAGAATCCTTTGAAAAAAATTCGTGTGTTTAATATATCATCAACCATTTTTTGTACAGATCAAAAGTTGAATAAATATTAAGACAAGTATTGTTTGACTTGTTTGACTTTTTTGAATTGCTCCCAAATTATCAACAATGAAAATATACCGTAAAAAGTACCAAAAATCTTAAAAGAGAATAATGATCGCAGAGGATAACGATGTTTTAATTTATCTCCTATATTTTTAGAAGCAAAAAAATAAGAAGCATATGCTGCTGATCAGAGAATCAATAAATATCAAAATGAATATCAGCTAAATCCAGTATTTCAACTATATTCAGAGAACACTTAGCGCAGAATAGTTTACATATACATAAGTATGCTAGGGTAAGGTTTTTGGAACTATTATTGTAGAAGATAAACCTGAACTGTGATTGCTGTGGGTTAGAATATATTTTATTAATGAATTAATGACAAATTATAAAAATGTAGTGAGTGTTTTTTTAGAAGTATTCTGAAATATTAAAAATCCTATAAACTGTTATATGTTGCATCTCACACAACTTCAAGGCATATGAAAAAAGTTTAATGAAGCTTCCATAATGTGCTGCCTTATTTTGAGCCATGGTGAGAGCATGTAATTGGTTATTTCCTATTTAGAAAAGTAGGATGAGAAAGAAAACTGAACATTCAATCCTAATCTGGCATCAAATGCTCTCAGATGCTGCCTTGAATTTACTTCCCATCAAGAGAAAATTACAGAATGATGACTAAATTTTTGAATTTCTCATTCCAGGAAATATATCCAGTAGTCAATATATTAGGTAAAGCTTTTGGATGTACAACTCTGAGAATATTCATTTATTTATGGCATGATAAATATGCTACAGTAAGTGCCCTACATATAATATCTTGGTACTTCTCCTTTTGGAACCAGGAAATAATAAAATATTTTTTAAAACTATGGAAAAAAAGGATCATTTTTACGGATTCAGAAAATGTATTTCTTCAGCTTTGTTTATATTACTATAAATTTTATAATGAGTAAATAACTTTTCTTTGCAGTGAAAATATACTAAATCTATTTACTACTGCTGCTGTTGACTAAAACATTAAATATAAATAAATAACATTAAAAAAAGCATTTAGTCACTAAAAACCGTAAACCTTAATTGAACCTAAGATTCTTTCATGCAAACTTGAGTACAGATCCAGATCTTGTCAAATGCACACTAAGTTAGTTGTTTGACTTAAAATTGAGAGAAAAATTCTTCAATTTCAACTTAGGTACACTTTTAGTATGGAGATTTATTTATATAGCTCTAGTTTTTACTTTAGCCTTCATTTTATACATTGCATAGGAAAAAATGTTGGAAACAAAGATTTATTGCTCCACAGATAACAAATGAACAACAATTATGGCAGTATCACAAGAAGTTCCTGCTCTTGCATGATGATGAAGAGCTATCTTGGTGATAAGCATGGGCTGCCAAATTTAGTAAGGGTTTCCAGTCACAAAGTTCAGATTTGGATATGAACTTTCTAAAGAATATGAAATAACCAGCTATAAACCTGTTAGTTTTGGGTCCTATGAATATGAGGAAGTAGAGGGTTTTCCCAAAATACAAAAGGTATGATGCTTCTGTGCATATTTTACCTGTAAGTGAGATGATGTACATGATCAACCCAGATCACACTGCAAAAATCTGTAAGCATCCAGAATATAAGCTAGCTGTTGCCACTAATTATAGCCACCAGACCTCAATCCCATTAGTCAAAAGACTTATTGCAGGAAAGATGTCTGGACGATTGGCACTAACAAACTGTTTTAAAACAACCCTGTGTTGAAACAGCTAGAAGAATAATTGGGAAAATAGACCAAGACTTAACTACAGCTTTCACATTCCTGGCAACTTTTATTGGCATTCTACTGCAGACACTGCTTTTAACATCTTGCCTTCATAAATTTCCAATAAGATGATAATGATGTCAAAGATAAGGTGTTAGATCTGGCACCAAGAACATAGTTTACATATACAGCGATAAACTTCCTTATATTATAGAAAGAAATAACTAAGAATTCAGCTTTATCAAGCGTGTCATAATACAACTCGAATAATGAGTCTAAGGACAATTTCCCCGTATGCAGATGTGATTAAATTGGGTGGAACATCAAGTAATGAAAAGTAATAAAGAAGGACTCGAATCACTGAAGAAATATGCCTGAGCTAATTTATAGCAAATAGGCTTTTACAAAGACTGATGTATTGTAAGTTGCTAAAAGAAACCTCATCTGTGTTAACAGTGAATGATGCAGAAGTCTTCTCATTTCAGACAGATAAGCCACACCAGTGCCAATACCCCGTTAGGCATGCTTTACTTATATAAACAGTACTTTATATGTAAATATTGTTCCCACATAATATATCATGAAAAGAAAGACTGAAGCATCAAAAGGAAGCCACTGGAAAGAGAAGAAAAAAGAAAAAATCTAGGAAAGAGTGGAAATAATGAAAGTACAAAGTATTTCAAGTTCTCTTGAAATCTTCAAAGCTAGATTCAAAAATAGATTGAAGAGAAAAATCCTGCTTTAGTAGGATGAGTCAGTAGATTGAATACTCCCATTTTTTTTATGTTTAAATCCTTATCAGTCTTTGCGAGATTACTGAGTTCTGGTTGCTTTTTCAAGTGGAAAAGTGTTGCTAAATGTTACCTTTGGAAATGCAGCAGCTTTTCCCTGCTTCTCTCTTATTTTCTGCACTTTCTCACTTTTATTGAAAGTATAAGTCTCAACAGAAATGGATTTTGGAAGTTTAGTAAAGATAAATGTTTCAAACTTTAGCTGCTTACTTGAAACTTAACAAAAGTAGTCTAGAAGACTCATTGAAATTATCAGCCTGTACATACACACATGTATCAAAATATAGTCATTCTTTTATTCTGTGTGCATTTGGCAATTGCTAGGCTATATGTTTAGTTCTCACCATGACCTTTTTATTCCCTAAGGGCTCTTCAGTTACTCTAGAAGGTCTTTCTGTCCCTTGTTAATTATCCAGACTGTCCTTAACTGCAGTCTAATTCTTGGTCTTTATTTACCACAGTCATCACCCTTGTCCTGAATACAACCTCAATTCAACAATTAGTTTTACCTTCAGAGTGAGATATCTTAATCGGTTTCTCATCTCTCAGCCTGATATCCAGCAATAACCATGAATGAAATGTAATGTTAAATCTGTGCCAGTACCTTCTCCTTTATAGTACACAGAGAGGCAACCAGATTCAGGAGAGCTCTCATTTTGTCACATTTAGTGTTTTTTTCACAATTCTGAAATGTCCATTTATGTATCCAGATATGAAATTAAATAACAAAGGGCTACCTACAACCCTTATTGGTCAATGTGAATAATTTCCGAAGTTATTGATAAGTAATGTAAAGCATAAGAATGACTTTTATTTGCCCATTCTACTTTTACTTTGTTAAATACTTGAATGCATCAACTACTTATTATAGTATCAATATATCTGTGCACTGAATGGGGTAGGTGTTAGTGCCTCAATTTTCTTAACTACTGCAGCTGGTCATTGGTGAAGTCAACTGTAAACTGAATGCTTTTGAGATTTTTCTATTTGTATCCATTCCTGCAATAAGTCTGATGATGTATCAAGATGAAATACAAGTAGAAAAGACCTGATCTTCATATCGACTATTGACCAAAAAATGAGTGAGATGTTTAACATAACAGAACTTATGCTATATTATTTATTGTTCTTCTACACTGAATTAAAATGACAGCTCTTTATGTTTTAGGTTTACATTGTTAGAAAATGACTGCTGTATATAAAGTAATAGAGGGCACACAAAGCCTGACTGTCTCATTTTCTTTGTGTCTTTCAAAACAACCTCATCTTGAAGGAAACAAATTGCTACTCTGTCTCTGAAGTATAACCGTTGCCAAGGGAAGGGGAAGAATCAGTATGTTTGTCAAGATAAAAAAAACACAATGAAGTAAGTTTATGATCTTATAAGTTAATTTTTATATAGTCATTGAAATTATGTTTACTTGAATCAGGTGTTTGAATAGACAAACTATATAATCAATAAATTTCCATAGTAATGGAATATTCTGAAACACTAAATTAAATTAAATGCAATTTAATAAAGACAGGAAAAAACTTATATTTTCCAGGAGTAAAGATTCATTTGAACTGAACATTATAAAATAACCATATACTTCACCACTATCTTCATACTAGTATAACAACTCTTCAGGATTTCTGGCATGCCTGAAGAGGACAAATGTACTTCCAGAAAAGCAGTGTGAAGCAAATATGACCAATCACATTCTGCTGTGATTATATATGTATCTTCCATCAAGAAATATAATAATTACTGGGTCTCAGCGGGGATATTTTACTATCAGAGAAAAAGGGAACCTCCATAATAGAATTAATATAATTTTGAACAAATATCTCTTGAAAGAGACATGACCAAAAAAAAATTTAAAAAAATAAAAAAAATGAAATTCTCACAACTGTTTTAGGGCTGTGCTAATACTAGTGCTTCTTTTGCCAGCTCTCTGTTTCCCTTGGTTTCTTTACCCACCCTCTCTGTATCTCTTGGCTAACCTGACACCACTTGTCATGGGAGTGTCTTTTTGCTGTTTTGCATATGTCTAGTCTGTTCCTTTGATGTACAGACCCATATTTCTAACAGTAATTATTATTAGAAACAGTGCTGATTAACCAATATTGTGGTACTTTTCATCTTTCTCAGTCTTTTCTAACATGCAAATGTATGAAGTCAGAGCGAGCAGAGGACTACAATATTTCAAAATCATCTGATTTGTGTCAGAGAGAGTGTCAGTGACTTACTCCGTTTTGGTAAATGCCCTAACTTGTTTACATTTGGGGTTCAGGTAAAATAGTGATGAGAGTCGTAGCCAAAGGAAGCCATAAGATCTCTTCATTAAGAATCTTTTTTTCCCCCTCAAAAAACCCCAACATTTCATCATTCTATAAGATCAAAGAAATTAGGTCCAAAGAGTTCTATTATGAGCCATTGAATAACTGAAGTTGATAAAAAGACACGGATTTCTGTCAGCCAAGGACACAAAATCAAAGAGTGTTCATTAGCTGCAGAAAAGAAAGGAAGTGGTCACATACTGGTTACTTAAGTGCCATTATCTGTACATCACTCTGACTATACCATATCCATGGTCACTGAAGATGGTACTTCATACATTATTTATAAACCTGAAGATACTAATAATGTTCAGCTGGAAAACTAAATAGATCCTCCCCCCTCTGATAAAAACACAGATGTGTCTTCGAGCACCAACAGCAGGGTTTGCTGTGATCCTTCGTGTCTGAACTTCATGGTTAACCACTCAAGCTCTACAGCTTCTCTCTGTAACTAAGGAAACAATTGTCAATGTCAGAACCACAGGTAGATTATCCTTTCCTTAAAATGGTATAAGAATATAATATGCAGCACAGATGTTTTTCAAAATGTTTTTCCAAGTGAGATATCCCAGCTAGTTGGTTTTTTAAATTGTTATTATTATTAATAATAATAATAATAATAACAATAATAATAATGGTATTATTATTATTTATTATTATCATAATCATAATTTCTATGCTAACTCTACCAAACACGTTCAAACAAATTCTCTTTTCAAATGCATATATCTCTGGACACAGCATGCTTTTGAGGGAAATCTTTAAGCAATTCAGGTTTGCTCTGTATACAAAAATGAGCCCAGAACATATTTAAGATTGTCTGTGTTCTGGTTTCAGCAAGTGGCTACTACACAGCACTGCTATGGGCATTTGAGCTCAGGTAGGAGCGAAGAGGTTAGTTTCTTTTTGAATATGCTTCACATTTATTTTCCTCTTCAGATACTTGGCACAATAACAACTTTCATGGGTTGCTGGGTTGTTTTTTGGTTTGGGCAGGGGAGAGGGGGCTGTTGCATAATAAATATTGTTTTGTTTTGATAATAGCTGGAGGGTATCTGTCAGTTTGTAGCATGATCTTGGAAATAAAAGAAGCATCTACTGTCTTGCAAAATAGAAAATAAATCTCTGCTCAATTTACGAAGTTCCCCAAGGAGCTGGTGTTGAATATTCAAATAAATTTAGAAAGCATTGAACTGAAAGAGTTTTAAATGTGCCTTCAAGAGGCAGAACCCTTGCTCCTAAATCCTGTTTGCTGATTGTGGCAAAAATATTTCTCATCTTGCTCTGATGGGACTCCAGGAAAATGAAAAAATCCAAGTCCAGAAAAAAAAAAAAAAAAAAACCCATAAAAAACCCATTCTAGCATTGTAATCTGTGAAGATAAAACAAATTCTGCTACTTTATGATGACAAGTTGAGTAATAAGGATTTTGTACAGTTGAAAACCATAAAAGTTGCTAATAAGTGTGCATTCAGCCTATTTAATGTTGGTAATCAAAAGTGTATTGTGCCGGGATCCCTGATAAGAATTGACATGTTTATTATTTTTGATTGACATGAATAAGCAATTTTTAATGACACTTTTTCACTGACCAGAGATTTACAGGAACATGGAAAATAATTTTTTTATACTGGCAACTCTAGGCAATTTCAGAAAAAGAGGTTTATAATATTTACTTTCTGATTATTTTTAATTGTATGTTTGATACTAAAGTATGTTCAATTTGAAATGTCTAGTACAAAAATTTTCAATATTAAGGGCCTCAAACTATTTTGGGTCTTAGTCCTTATGGAGACAGAGTTTGGGCAAACTTTCTCCAATGTTTAAGAGGGAATTTGACCAAAAAGACTAAATCATTTAGCATCTTCATGTATAAAAATCCTTATATTAATAAATTTAAAAATTATTAATATAAAGGACTTAGAGCTGAAACATCAACTATTAAACAGGAATTAAATTAATTAATTAAATTAAAGATTTGCTGAGGCTGGAGTACAGTGGAAGGAAAAGTGAAACATCTAAATCTTCAGTGGAGTCACGAACTTTTCTATAATTTGTAACCTGATGTTTCCACATGCTAACATAAGCAACTTTGTAAGCGACGCTTAGAGAATCATACTTCATCTTACTACAGCTGAAGTTTACCATCATAAGACCTGAGAAAATACTGGTTCCCCAAAAGACCTGGAAAACCTGAAGCTATGCAATAGTTCAGAAGACAATTGATGCCAGAATCCCATTTCTGAGATAACACTTTCTTTTTTAATGTGCAGCTGTAGAGTTCTCACTAATTACAATATAGTGTGATGCCGTGCACTAAAACAAAATTTTCCCATTGACTTCAATGAAACAGAGATTTTGCCTAGAATTGCAGCTTTTTCTTGTATCTAACTGTGGTCTGTTCCAGCACATCTGGAGACACCTCTTGAGAGACATGATTTTATTCTGGGTGCGTTACTCTCAGGCTATACTGGAGGCTGACTTGAGAGCGCCTGGCCCATTGAGGCCACTGCTGTGGAAAGTGCTCCTGCTCTTACATCATTCTTCACAGTGGCAGGGTCACTCTCATGAGAAATGCCAAAGACATACTCAAGAGACTCAACAGCCACACCTAGCAAGACCTGTTATCGAATATAGCTTTAATAATCAGAATAAAGTTATGGTTACCAGTGCTATCACCAGCACTGTATCTATACACCTTAATGGCAAGCCCCATGTCAGTGCAGAGGAGAGGCTTGTCACCAGTAAGGGATGCAGGTATGGAAATATTGAGTATCTCATCATCAGAACTGCATTCTGCTCTCCTTGCAGACTACCAAGACACACTGGCCAGAGTTCAGTGGAGGTGCTGCCTTCCAATCCAGACATGGAAGGCAAATAATTCTGCTCAGTAGACTACATCCCTGAATCCTCATGGCTCTGTCCCAGTACTCTTCCCTGGGGTGTCTATGCCTCCCTCTAAGAGCTCCCTGAAACCACTTCCCCCTTGTCACCCACCTTCCAAACTGACATGATGTTCTGCTGCACTTTGGTGACTGGAGCTACGCTGGCATTGTCAAAACTGCAGCCCATATTTAGCTGTGTGCTACAACACAGGGTGTGTGAAGCGTACAGGTCAGGTCAGACTGAGTGCATTCTGCCAAATTTGGTAAATGAGAATTCTTCTTTATGATACTGTCTGTGATACACTGCACATGCCCCAGCCAGGCATTGGTGCTGAGAATGCCTTTGCTGGAGTAACCTCCAGGAGCAAACAAGCCTATGAGGCTTTTGTCTATCCATTTGAAAGACTATGTGTGCTAGACAGGTAGAGCCACAATACAGAGCACATGAATAACCACAAGTTACTTATGACAGTATAATTAAACCATGTTGTTCTGAATAATTTGTATCTATTGCACTTACAGGCTTTTTTCTGGACTTACTTCTTGCAAGTGTCTTTTGAAGACGGTAAAAACCCAGACAGATTGAAATGATGAAATGGGATTTTTGTTTAAAGATGGAGCTGAATGCTGCATGTACAATGTGTCTTCAGACAGCAGCAGGTAAAAAGTATTTTCAGCAGGATATTATTTATTTTTCTTTCAAATACTGTGTAAGTTAAATAGGAAGGTATGAACTGTGGCAAATATTCTATAGCTATCAGTTTTAATGGTTATTTAAAATTTTTAATGTTTAATATCTTAATTGGATACTATATATAGGAAAATTCTATTCCTATATATGTTTTTTATTGACCTGTCATTGAAATATGTATACTGTTTCCATAATGTTTGTTCATTTTTACTTTGTTCCAGGTACTCAAAATAAAGACCTGGTATTTTCTATATTTCTCTTCATTGTTTCCAAATATTTCGCTGTTTGCGTTTGCACACAGAGTGCTACATAGGTTTTATGCAGTGAAATTAATATGAATGAACCTTGTGGGTCCCTTCCAAACTCAGCATATTCTGTGATTCTGTGAACACTGATTTATCTGCAAGACACACATGGAGAGAGAAGTCTCATCAGGCACTTGAGGAAGAAAGCATACTTTTCAAAAATGAACTGTTAATTTCTTTCCCATTTCAGCACCCATGTACTCAGGGACACTGGAGCAGCTGTGTGGAGAATGATGGATGTTCCAAATTGGTTACCAATGAACTCCTACAATTTTAAAAGGTCACAGAGTGAAGAAAATGAAAAACTTCTGCTTTGGCAGACGCAAAGTTACCCTGGTATGGCAACCAAGACAACAAATAGCTTTGTGCTCATATCTCACACAAAATCCTAAAAATATTGCTAAAATATTTGTCATAATTTTTATGATTTTTATATTTTATATTTTTGTATTTTCAAACTGTGGGAGTTTGATTTATTATTATTGTGCTTTCATTCTAATCTCTTATCTACACATATTTTGCATCCCTCAAATATCCAGGTAGCAGAAGTATGTCCACACAGTCAATAAATTCATTCACTTTTTACCACTCTTTGTTCTGTATGGGTTCTGTATCTATGACCATAAGAAAGATAATTTAATTAAGATTTGGGGGTTTTTTTGTTTTTTTTTTTCAACTGTAGTTGCCAGTAAATTCTTGCTCTTTTCAGCACTACTCCTTATTTTCTTCTAGTTGTCAGTCATACTTCCGTGCATATGTCAAAAAAAGGACAATGCTTTTAGCTAGTAACTTACTTGAACATTTTCTACTCATTACTTTGATTAAGCAGTCACAGAACCATTCGCTCTAACTTCTGCTTAGACTTGATTTGCTGATGAAACAAATATCAGAATACAGACACCTGAATAAGAGTGAGGTGTGCAAATACCCCTGCGTATTTTCATCAGTAAAACAGAAATATTCTCACTGTTCAAGCTGTCCAGTTCAGAGGGAGTTCTAGGCACTTTCCACTGAGAGTCTGGTAATTATCTAATAAGTGCTGACTCAGAGGATCCAAGGTAAAGACCTGAAGTTACAAAGAATTAGTTTTTCTCCTAGTGCCCACTTACATCTTTGTTAGATTTTAGTCATAATGAGCTGAAGCTGTTTCAAGGCTCTTTGTTCCCTATACTCCTACTGGCAGAACCTAAAAAATCCCAGAGCCCCCACCTCTGATACAGGAAACAGTATTTATCCTTTTCTTCCCCTGACACACAGTAGAGCTCTTCTTCTCTTCATCATTACAGTTGTTTGGGTTTTTTTCTAAGACCCTTAGAATTAACCTTTATTGAATAAGGGTGATCAGAACTTTAGCCAGTATTAAATGAGCATGCACTAATATCCAGGACATGGTTTTAGTTCTTATATTTACTGGAAACCTGCTTACAGATACACGATAGGATTGAATTTTCTACAGTTGAAACAACAAATATTTTGCTGTTAGTCTGCACTCAGCTAATATATCTGCATTTTTGAATGACCTGTAAATATCCAGTGTTTGTAATGAGTCTTGGACCTGTTCACTTCATAGGAAGAACATGTTGTGGAAAAGTATTGCAATGTTATAGTTGGGGAGATGGTGACGCACCAAACTCAATACTGTATACAAAGGTTTTAAGACATGGGCATGGAAATAAATGAAGAGAATAGATAACAAAAAAACTGAAACTGGCTGTTCTTGTCACAAGAACTCTTGTGTGATGTTGAATGAGACACAAATGTTAGCAACATTGTTTCCCATAAGCTATGCCTGCCAGCTTGGTTGCACTAAAACCAGTAGGGAAGAAACATCCTCTGGTGACCACTGGCATAGAGAATTAAATATGCATAATGTCTAAGAAAACGGGAAGGAGTTCCTTGATAGTTTGTGATTGATTTTGATCAAAAAGAGCGACAAGACCTCTTCCCGCTGCCTGAGACAAATATCGTATCAAAACAAACAAAACAAAACAATAACCCTTAAGTAGCCAGTTCCGATCCTTCCCTCCTCCACAGAATACACCTGAAGTATTGTATAAATTCTTTGGAAGGGAAGTTTTAATGAAGTAATAGTTATCTGACATGTTTAAAGAGAAACAAAAGGTGCTCACAGTAGAGTCTGGGGAGACTACGATTTCCTGAGATGACTTGAATGTATTAATGAAGGTTACCAGCAAGACATAAGCTGGCTGCAAAAGGAGTATATGAGGTATGCAGCCTGAAGACCCAGAGCAAGAAAGTAATCCTGTCTGCTCACACCTGTGGTCTGGCCACTTCAGTGCAATTTCAAATAAGCAGAACTGAGATGCCTCCAAGAAAAGCCATGTGTGAAGACACTGCTTCCAGAACAGCATAGCATTACAGCAAAGCAGCTCCATGGAAAGACCTTTTTAATGTGTGATCACCAAAAGATGGAGAGGGGGAAGAGAAATAAGGATGAGAAGCCAGGAGCAATGGAATGTGAAATGTTACTACAAATTTGCTAGTAAGGGGCTAATTCTCATCAGTCTGAAGATTGTTTAAGTAGAAGGGTGTAAAATAACACCATACAAATTTGACTCAAATCTAAATGTTAGCCTGTCTGCTTGCATACTTCCATTCACTATTCACAATTAGGAGTTAATTTTTATAATATATTTGATGTTGCAGGAACTACTGAAACAACTAAAGAGAGAGTAAAGCAGTGGCAATTCCTCTTTATTGGAATAAAATTAAGTATCATGTATGAACCTAGACAAGTCTTTAACTTCTGAACACTAACAATGTACCTGGATAAAAGCTCCACCACTAGCTTGGCTTTGTTAATTCAAATGCATAGATTCACACTTCAGAAATTATTTTCCTCACAAGGACACAAAAGAAGACACCATAAACATTATGAAGTACCAGAAGATATGATCAAGCAGCAAGTAAAAAAAAGCAGGAAATAAGGGTATTTTTTTACACATTGTGTGAGTAAACTGTGGAATTTATTGTCTCAAAGAGGTAAAGACCTAAAGTATGAGTGCAAAAAGTAATTAGACACATTTATTGAAGAAAAATCAGTTAGCTAAATTGCTTGAACTGGAAGGTTATGATTATTGTCTGTAGATAGAACAAGAGTATTACTCTTGCTTTTTTTCACTAAACATCTGCTATGGATCACTTTCGGAGAGTCTTGGGATAGATCAAAACTTCATCTGACCAAATGTAGGTTTGCTGCACATGCTGTACGTAAATCAGGGAATGTGACCTTATGGCCCAGCAAGATACTTTGTCAGTTCATTACCTTCAGGTCTACTGTCTGGACTTAGTAAATACTCAATACTGTTTCTGTGGCACTTCATTTCACCAGCACCCAGATTAATCCTTATGATTCAGTGGAAAATACTCAGCTCACAGAAGTCCTAAGCTTTCGTTCACCTGTGGGTATCCAATGAGTCAGTTAGGAGAAGTTTGTTATTTAGTTTAAATGCTTTCAGACATGAAAGTAAATGGTTTACAACATTATAAATTATCATGTTTGGGTAAACTGTGATCATCAAATCACCATCAAATGCTTCTGATTTAGCTTTTTCCTTATGGCTTTGCTAATCTTAAGGTTTCTTCAATAAAGGCTCAAGACACAGTAAGCTGCATTTGGTTCTCTCCTCCCTGTGTTGTGCTTTGCTTTTGGGACTGAAAGGAAACAAGATGATCTCAGAAAAAGCTTCACAGAGATCAGGAGTTTACCCCTGCTGTTTTTAAACTCAGAGATTAATAGGGTTTATTACCACGTTTATGTATGTTTTGCTAGTAGCTCATTTTACCTGCACAAAATTAGGTATGCTTATACTTCAAAAATTAATTCTGTATGAAACTTTGCAAAAGAAACAATGCCTTCCTATTTCCAACATCTTTTGCAACTAGATCTCTACAAACCTGTATTGACTTTCTGAAATAGAGTTTGTACCTGAAAGAGCCCAATTTTCCCAAGGTCAGATTGCTCTGAGAACTCAGATATGATTTATGCATGGTAACATAGATCAAAAGTGTGTCTGTAGAAGGACATAATTATATGAGACAAAATATGAAAAAATAATGAGGTAGTTTTCTATTCAGGTATCTATATACAGGTCTTAATCCTTTCCAGAGAAAGGAAGATCAAAAACATGAGTGACACAGGGTATTTCAGATTTAATTTTATGTCTTGTCCTCTTGATTCTGAAACAAAGCTTTAAGAATAAATAAATTAATTGATTTTAGACTGCACTGACCTTTTCTCTCCAAGAAATAATAGGATATAAATTAAGCCATACACAGATAAATATAAAAGTATGAATATATATCAGATATAAATACAGCCCAGAAGGATATCAACACAATCTGGAATACAGTAATAATTAATGAAATGTATGAAAATCTCAATCCTGTGTAACCATATGAGGATAAATAAGTAGCTAACAAAGGATTTTGTTAATACAACTGAAAAATATACACTTTTTCATTCACACCAAGGCAATTAAAGCTCTATGAGCACAGTGTAACATTAAAATTAAGCTTTAAGAACACATTAAATCTTTAAAGAGAACAAGTCAAGGACAAAGCCAGATTCATGTTATAATAAAGCACACATAACCTTTTAGTAAGACAAATTTGACTAATCCCCAAATCTGAATAAAAATATTATACTCAGTTCTGTCACAGGTGCAATGAAGTAAACCCATAGATAACGCAGATTAAAACCTGCAAGATTCCCTTGTGCCTCACTCAGTTATCTGGCATACACGCTCACTGCCTCCCCCCACAGCACCATGTTCCCCCAGCTGGGAGGTGGGTGCTCACCCAGGGAAGTTGGGCAAAGCTGCACCAGCACATGCCGTGCTTGGACGTCACCAGCCAAGGTCCCTGAACATCCCCCAGTGTTTGCATCCATGCAGTTCACTGATTGCTGGGACCTTTCCCTACTTCCCAGATTCCTTGTGCAGCCATAGACTTCATCTTCTACTTTCTGCACTTCCTGCCCTCCTCATCCTCACTCCTGCTGCTGCCCCCACCCCACCCCACCCCACCCCTCTCCCCCCATCCCACTCCCCTTATTTTTTTTTTCCCCAAAACCACTTCTTCCTTTCAGGAATCTCTCTTCTATGCAGCACCTCCACTTTCCAGAACCCTACACCCCCAATTTTCCCAATGTAGATAGTCAAGGTATGGGAGCAAAAAATGTGACTGACTTCTCTCAAATCTCTTTTTTCAATGGGCAGATTCAGGATGTGACACTTTTGTTTAGTCCAGGTGTTATAAAAATGCATAGCCAGCCCATACCAGCTGCAGCTATCTGCTGCACTCTTCCCAGACATGTACAGCCAATTGTCTTCTGCCTGGTAGCATTCACAATTTGAGCCACATTTTTATCTGTGAGTATGCTCTTTGGTTATTTTCCTGCTGAATTTGAACAGCTAGTGCTTCTTTCCCTATCTGTATTATAAGACCTATCCAACTTAGAAGAAAGAGCTGGAAGGGACAATAGTATTTTATATTGCAAGCATCTGCTATTCTTCCAGAACTGAATATATGGCACACCTAAGAGTTTGACTGTAAGAGAATAAATAAATCATACTAGACAGTATAAAATATATAGTCACAGAACGTTAGACTTGAAAAGAAAGTTCATTTGCTTACTTCACCCTCATGGAGAGAAGAACTAAACCATATATTCTCTTGAACTTTTTCCAGACATTTTTTCACGTCTGCAATTACGAGATTTCCCTTACTTTTCCTGAAAGATTTTCATAATCTAGTATCTTGGAATATAACTCTGGCATTGATGACTTTTTTTTTTTTCATATAAATACAGTGAGGCCTGTTGATAGTTGATGTTACACAGTAATCCACCTCTTCAAGCTTGGTTGGGTTTGGCTGTTAAAATTTATGATATTGAAAACATAAAGGTCTTTTTGAAGCAGATGCCCATTTTGCACTCAGGCACAGCACAGACAACTAGAATTGTCCTTTACAGGATAAAGACAACAGAAATCTGTTAAAAAACATAGCAGTAATCTTGTACACTGAAGGGACAAGAACCAAAAGTGAATATTTTGTGCATAAATGACTCTTTAGACAGCCTGAAAACATACAAAAAATTTGACACAATAATTCTACCCCATCTGGTTAGTACTGTTAACCTTAAATATTAAAAATCTTATAAAATATTAACCTCTAAAAACTAATAACTGCAAATATTTTCCAGTAAGCTTTTCTTTTTCTCACTTCCAAACCTTGAGATTCATGGAAGTTTTCATTTTGTCAGTTACTGGTATCACTTCAACATTTTAGCATCTAAAAATGAGTTACCCATCAGGAGACTAGGCATGCAAGCTAAATACTGCACAATAAGAAGGTAATTGCCTACACTCAAAAAAAAAAAAAAAAAGGCAGAGGAATTGCTCTGAACTTTTTACCCAAATTAGAGTTTCTCCACCCATTCAAAATTCCAAGTTCAATTCCAGGAGTGCACAAAAGAAGAAATTATTTTCTTCATTATATCTATATGCTTAAAAAAAAAATAAAAGAACTTTTTTTTCCAGGCAGCCTTTCCTCCTAGAGATTGGATCTGTAATTTCTACTTTCCCAAATCATTTCTTATGGATTAGACTATCGGAGGTAGCCTGAACCAAGACTGATATCCTTACAGCCAGTGCAAGATGAACAGCTAGGTGAAAAAGAAGCACAATGGAGCTGGGTCTGCATCCTTCTCTAAAACACAGAGGGCATGATGCAGTTACTGCGTGTTACTGTGCAGTGGTACATGAGAGGACAAGGGGTGATGGCTTTAAACTGAAAGAGGGGAAGTTGAGATTCAGTATTAGGAAGAAATTATTCACTGTGAGGGTGGTGAGGCCCTGGCACAGGTTGCTCAGAGAAGCAGTGAATGCCCCATCCCAGGAACTGTTCAAGGACAGGTTGGATGGGGCTTTGGGCAACCTGGTCTCATGGAAAGTGTCCCTGCCCATGGCAGGGAAGTTTGAAGTAGGTGATTTTTAAGGTCTCTTCCAACCCAAACCATTTTAAATTCTATTATTTTAGCAGAAAATGCACAGTCTGAGCAAGATGGAACCCCAAAACTCTCTCACAGTTAAATGAGAGATTCTACCATAAAATCTATGAATTTTTCATTTCAACCTTATTTTTTAAAAGAACTGAAGACATTTATTTCCTGTTATTTTTTAATTATTTTTTTTTTACACATTACCTATTTTGTAACGGAAAATAATTTGGAAATTATAAACTTGACAAGAAAGGGGTTTTGGTAGTTTTCTAACAGTATGCCATGTGTTGTACAGATGAGCCATCTTTTGACACATTATCTAAAATGTGTGCGGTCTTTTAATTCCTTCTTTGATGACTTCTGCCATCTGCCTGGAGTTGTAAATATCCCTTGGGACAGAAAGATAATAATAATAAGAAAGAACCCTGAAATCAAAGGGTCAAAATATCAAGATCAAAATATCAATATGGAAAGATATAAGAAAGTTTTAAAGATATCAACAGAATTTATTAGGAATATAGTTATATAAGTGATATACAGGAATCAAATTTAAAGAAAAATAAGATTCAATATATGGAAAAAGAAATACTGAAAATTGTATTAGAAGAAAGAGTGAAAAAGCTAAATATGTGTTCATATAATATAGGGGCATTAAAATGGATATATTATGAAAACGGGATATAGCAACTTATCTATTATTTCTTTAAGACACATAATTACAAGAAAAATAATATTGAAAGATTAATGGTTAAAAAAATAGTTTCTACTTGTTTTAAAAATATTTTAATTCTTAAATCCAGGTAATTCTCTTTAGGGAAATGTTACCAGATCAATTTGAGATCTTTTGAGAAGTCATCACAATAACTAAACAAAGTTGACAACCTGCATCTTAAACCTTTCTGGAACTTCAAAATACTTTATATGTTTGTAAAACAAGAACATATTGGTAATGATGTTTTTTTTAATGAAACATATCTTTGCAATTTCTGTGCCACAGCAAATCACAGCTGATTTTATCATATTACAGTATGTGTTGATGTAACCATAGCAATAATTAAATTAATTCTTGGAGTTTGTAGGACACATGGATTCTCCGGACTGTTCAAACATTTGTTCTAAAAGTGAAAGATTTTCTTTTTAAAAATCATTTCTTTTTAAAGAAAATTCAGAATATTTATGGAATGTTCAGACATTAAGGGAGTTGTTGTTCATATATAGTCTGGTCTAATTACTTATTTCATGCTTGCATTTCTCATTTGCTGTTAATCAATCTGAATTAAGCACAATCCATTGTGCTTGCTATGCATGATGCCTGCATTTACCAATTAACTAACACTTACATTTTGCTTTAAAACTTGATCTGGAAGATATAATCAGTAATTCCCTGGGGAGTGAAGTGTCAAGACCCCTAAGAAGTAGAGCAGTAAGTGACAAATTAGGTTGTTTAACTATAAACATGAGTGTAGGTTATTTGTAATCTCAATAAATCTGGCAACAATATCTACACTGAATTTTAATTCAGCCTTTCAGGGAAGAGCCCTGATCTATAATTTGCCTTTACTGAGCAGTTAAGGGAAAGATCAGATGATAAGGCTGAAGAGAGAATAGTCAGATGCTAATAATAAGTCTTTTATTTCACTTTGCAATGAGAATTTTGAAATGGAACAATTTAGGATGTGTTGAACTGTTATGCTAGTCCATAGCACTACAACTGCAGTGAGGAATATGAGGATAAATATATAGGTACTTGTGAAGTAATGTTCAGAACCTTAAAGAGTGGCAGGCAAGATAACCATGAGATTTTTCAAAACAGAAATATGGGATAGCTTTCTAGAACATACTTTACTTTGGTGGGATGAGTAGAAGAGCAGCCACAAGAGTTTTGAAGTCAATTCTCAATTAATTTTGTGATCGTGGCAAGCATCTGAAGCCCAAATGTCAGACTGCATCTAATGATAATTGTTTTTATGGGCTTTCATATGATTAGAGCCTGAAAAACCCCCTCATTTTGTAGATAAAAATACAAGAATAGGGCTATCTATTCTGATCAAATTTTATGTGCAGTTTATTACTTTCAAACATACTATGAAGTAGGCAGCACTTCATAGTGCAACAGTGTACAATTCTTTTGATCTTTTTTGTTTGCTAGCTGGTCTGTGCATGAATTTTAAAACCATCTCTGGCCAGAATTTTCAAATTTACTTTCTGAAGATGGGCTACAAAAATAATGGCATCATTTTGACTTCTTGTAAATATACCAAAATTTGCAATACCTCTCCCTAATGTTTTAACGCTATTGATTTGTTGCAACTACATTGCAAACAAAAACAACCCCAGAAACTGAATCTGTAATATATAGTAATGGTAGTAAAGAGTGTGTCAGCCTCCCAAGAAGCAGTCTAAAATTCACAAGAGTGGCATACTTACACTCAATATCTGAGACCTGGCCATCATGTTATAAATTGTTAAAGAGGTTAAAAAAAAGTTGTTTGCAGGCAGGGCTGAACAAATAAATAAATAAATGAACCAGTGTTCTAGAGTTAGTGCATCTTACAAGGCTAAGTAAAGGAGTGGTCTGTATCCATCACAAAATGACATTATAAATCTTTGTACCTTGCAAGGCAATGACATGAAAAATTAGACTGAACAAGCCAGAGATGCACTATTTGTAAGCCTCAAAGGAAAGGTTAATGCAAGTTAAATATTGACATGTCAGCAATAAGGATTATAGCAATTATAAATTTGTGCTAATGCCAGCTGCTGTTTAATTATTATGTGACACTGACAGGTCAGCCTGGAAGATTGACAGCTGAAGGCATTTGCCTTATAGGAATTATTCAGGATATTTGGAACAGGCTCTAATCTCAGTTACACCAGTTCAATTCTACACACAAATCTTCTAGAGTCAGGGGAGTTAATTTATATTCCCAGTGGCAAGAGCAGAATCTGCTATGTCACATGTTATATTCCTTTTGCCGAGTGTCAGGAAAATGAATAATTAGTTATCATGTAAACACACAGTAACACACTTCTCTCTTCTGTCCTTTAAGCCTCTCTTCTAAGAACTACACTAGAACTGCTAGCTTTTGCCTGATAAAAGGAGAGGAGATTGGAAAGAAGAAAGAAATATGCATTCTACTTTAAAGGGGAATACTTTCATTAATATCAGTAATAATCATAAATCTTGAGCTTTTAGGATGTGCTGAGAAAGAAAAAAAATATGTAAACAATGAAAGAGAATGTGACTGTTTTATAAGAAAAACCCCAAGCAGTAATTAAAACAGAGGAGTATTTCTGGAGCAGAGGGAAAATTGTGTATTGAACTTCTCTGTTGAAATATATTGGGTCTGATTAAATTATTCATCTGGGAAAATTAATTCAATGACTGCCATTTTGCTGCACTTGCATTGTTCACTAAGCAATCTTGACATCTAAAAGCACACTGAAATTATGGCAGTAAATGCCTGCAAATGATCGACACAAAGCCCATGAATCAATTAAATTCTAATTAAACGTTAACAGATTGAATGAACAGGATTTAACTCATGGAGAGGTCTTATCTTAGTCCCTCCACACACTGGTGCCTCTCTAAAAGACTCTTTAAAATTGAAAATTGGGACAGTCATATCTTTTCTCCCTTGAGTTGCATGAAAAAACTCCAACCAAACAACTTAGTGATTTCCATGGGAGAAGATTAAAGCAAGTCTTGTCATTCTTGAACTGTCTAGATTATTCCTTTTCTATTTTCACTATGTAAGTATATCAGGAAACCTGTCCCAAAGCCCCATAGAATTCCTGATAAAGCTACATTTTTCTGACTGACCTCTATGGTTTTGGGAAGTTTACATGTAGTAAGATATGTTTAATTTTGAATAGAAGAAATAAGCTGAATTTCATCATGTAACATAACTCTTAAATACTTTTTTCAGCTGTTTCAGATTATTTGAAAGAGCTGCTATCTGAGTTTCAGCTTTTCAGGCATTTCAGTTCTCAACCACGCTTGCTGTTTCCAATTTCTCAGTTAAAGTTTTATGGGAAATTACATGGGCTTGGAAGTTTTGCTTTTATATTTTTTCTTTTTTACTGAACATTATCGAATATTACCGAAACTTATTGCTCGAGGTTTCTATATGCTTCTATTTCTGTGTTTCACCTTTTGTTACACTCGGTCTTATACATTTACTAGTGTTATGAAATTAAGGTTTTAACCTTCCATAGGATTCACTACACCTCTTCTTGTAGTCCAATCTTTAAGTCTAATTCAAATATTAAATTTAATTTCTGGTAAAACGAAACATAAGCATAGTGGCACATGATTAAATTGTAAAATATCTGAATGTAAGCATGAATTGTTGGCATTCTTCTTTCATCATTTAAGATAGGATCTTTCACTTGTTAAAAGAAAGAAATTTAAAAGTAACCTCCAAGAAATTTCACATGCAAAACTATTTAATGTTAATATTTTGCATTTACAAAATTAAAACCACCACAGCACAAGGACCTCTGAATTTCAGATTTAGACTAAACTTCTGGTATAGAGTAATTAGTATTGTAAGGAAACAAATATGCATCGAGCTCATAAAAGATTGCTACTCCCTGCCCTGAACAAAAGAAAAAATGTACTTCTAATCCAAACTGAAACAGAAATGTAGACACATCCTGTAATGTCATTCCACTGTCTTCTTCACAATAAATGAAGAGCTCAATTGAGACTTTCTTATGACAATATACTGTGTCAGCATACGATCCTGGCAGCAACTCCAAAGCAGACAAAGGAGGGGACTGAGCCAGTGTCTTTTATCCAGAAGTTTCTAGAGCTTTGTAGAAGAAATAAGGAAGATATTCCTACACCACAGTAGATTAAGGAGATTGTTTTAATAGCTTTTATGTGATCAAAATGTCACCAGGTTTTTGTATTATTATAAAAGTTTGTGTCAGTAATTAGCCTAATGCTTGCAAGTATGCTGATAGAAAGGACTCAAAGTCCTCTCCTATCAGATCAAAAATAGGTTCATCAGATGGCTATGGCAGTTGTTTTTCTCCTGCACCAAAACTAACAGCCTCCTCATTTATTTTAAAACAAATATATTTATAACTGTACTTTCAATTTAATGGAGCAGACTATTTTATTTAGAATGTTTTCTGAATTTGAATGCACAAATCCAATTTGTCCAGAAAAGTGAAGACATTTCTCCAGTTTGAGTTGTATGGAAATTATGGCACATATTTCAGGGACAGAAACTTTTAAAAGATTGACCAATCTCAATTATGTCGCTAATTCCTGAGTGTGCTCATATGAAAAAAGTCATAACAAGATCCACGGGGTTTGGCAACTGAGAGAGTGCTTCAGCACCTGGCATTGTACATGCTCTGCATCACAAGCAGGCAGAAAAGTAGAACTCTGCATTTTCTGGAGCACTTCACCCGGCTATAAAAGTAGCAGTAAGTGCCATCATGAATTTACTGAGGCAGGGAAAAGATTTCGCTAATGTCCAGTTTGGCAGTCGATTGTAAACAAAACTGCTTACAGCCAAATTTTTTTGCTTGTTTTTTGATTCAAAGACCATTTTCCTCAAGCAACCCTAAGCACATCTTCATAGTTCTTCCAATCTTCACTTGGTTCCCCAAGGTTTAAATGTTTTATCATTTGTTGATTAAAGAGCAACTAGACTAATAACCTACTTAATAACCCACTTCAATGAATTCACCTAGAAAAAATATTTTTGTTGTTTTTATGGTTTTAATTCCAAGAACAATTTTTCTTTTTTCAGAAAAGCATAAAATTTTATCTTTTAAAAATTAGTAAAAGTATGATATTCCAAATTAACAGATATATTCCTTAAGATGTTTTAGCCTGTAGAAAAAATTGCCCTACAGAAAGCTGGGAACTGCCAGGCTGGTTTGTACCTATCATGTCTCTAATCATGCATGATGCCTGAAATAGTGTCCAACACCAGTTTGCAGAAGTCATTTTATCTACCGCAGTGCTGTTTTCTTAAACAGATTGAATCTTCTCCCTCTTTCCATTCAGACATCCCAATCCTGTGGGTTTCTGAAGATGTGCCTCGGAGTCAGGATAGGTAGAGACTCCCAGGAATCTTTCCCGAGTTGATGCAATGCACCTCCAATGTGCATAGGAAATTCAAATAGTGCGCTCGGCTGTGGATTAATTAGTATTTTTTAGTTATCTTTGACATTATGCTACTAAGTCACTATTCACATAATTCTCTAATAGTTTTTTTTGGCTTTCTCTGGATTTGACTATTCATGAAATAATTTCTGAATTTAAATAAAAGCTGCATCATTAATATTCACTGAACTTTTGCAAATATATTAACACTGGAATTTTCATGGAGATTTGGCATATTTTACTGTCAATCTGATGTGACACAACCTTACCATTTACTATGTAGTTTGTTTCCTTTTGCCATTTGTAGAAGACTTCTTAGTAAATGTTTGTTCCTATATATGTAATTTTTACTTCACAAAAATGTTCAAAGGACTGCAATAATATAACATTTATCAAACTTGTTAGATCTGATATCCTGTTAAAAAACATCTTCTTAAACTGATTTGGATTCCAATAAACTGGAAAAAAACAAATTCTTAGTCCCAGACAGTTTTACATCTTCATTGTGAAGGGGGTGGGGTGAGGGGCAGGGCGGTGGAAAAAGGGACTGTGTCTCTGAAAATCCTTTGTGGTATGGAATGAGGTTAGAAAAATCATTTTAACTTCTAAGCAATATCCTTAACTTCTTACAGTGTTTTCTCTATCACACTTAAATATAATAAAAAAAAATAAAATAAAAAAAAAAGGGGCTGTGAACAATTTGGTCTGACATTCATTGTGCAGTTAGAATAATTGTTATGCACATGGCATTGAAATGATGAATAGAAGAGTTGTATTATCATTTACAACTTTGAACACAGCAGTTTAGTATTGTCAAAGATAAGAGCTGAGCCTGACAGGTAGATGAAATCAATGAAAGGCAGAGGCAAACCATGAGCTGAAACAGGTTTTTTTCAAACTTTTCATGTCCCTCACATATTTTATGTGCTTGCAAATTACAGGATTCATAATATTTCTGGAATCACTGTAGAGAAATGGGAAATGAAAGGTAGGGAACAGAGTGAGGGAGTTTTCTCCTTTATTGCATGACATGGAGACTTTCTGCAGAAGGCACAGAAAGGGTTCTGCATACCTTTCTGCTTACTCTCTAGCCTAGTAAGGCCCTGGAGGCAAGGATTACCAGAAATGTATTCTTAGCAATGACACTTTTGGAAAACCATCTCTCAGTATTCTTCCATTAGGATTCCCACCAAAGCAGGGAAAGAGTCAGTGGGGAGGTGGCATTACTACCACCCCCTTTATCAGTGTGCATGTTTTCTTATTCCTCTCTTCTTTCCTGTCCACTGGTTTTCACTGGTCAGACGCTGTGTTTGTGAGAAGCGGTTCATTCTATGTGCACCCAAATACCTGGGTCACCAAAAGGTCTGGGTGGGGCATTTATTATCCCTTTGGTATTTATTCCCTATTTATCCTCAACAACATGGGATTCAGTTCGCATATCTATAATCCCTACACCCTACCATAATTGTGATGATCACTATTATAATCTCCAACTAATCTAGCAATAAAAGTATATTTGTTGAACAAATATTTCCCACAATTTTTTGGTAGTTGGCAGGAATTGTTCTCCTTTATCTCCTTCTCAATGGTGAAATAACTTTTTTGCACTTAAAGATACATGTTTTACGCTTATAAATATCATAATCTTCATACTTGTAATTTCTGAATATTTACACAATTTAAACCCTCCAGCCTTCTGGATTTTTTTCTGCTATCCCTCAGATTTATTACAAATAAACACTTTGGCTTTTTGGTTTCTTAAAACATCTTAATCTCCAGGTAGGGAATGATCTCTCTTTCCTAAGACTTCTATTGTTCTAATTAACTTAGTATATGTTTTTATATAGGTCTTAGCACAGAATATTTTATTATTAATATTCTACTCTTGAAAACATCTATTTTAATTGGTTGAAACATGATTCTGTTTTTAACATTTTTATGTATTTTTTTTACCTTTTGACTTCTGCTCTAATTTCACCACCATACAAATGGCAGGCAGCCAGATTGACCCTTTTCTCATTGTCAGAATCATATTTTTCATTAAATAAACTCTGTTCAAACATTCCAAATTTTATTCACATGGTCTTTTGTGTTCTGACTGCTGACAGAATTCATACTGACACTTGGTTTTCTGGTCTGGTTAGACACTAGTAGGGCAGTAGATACTAATGAGTTAACAGCTTTAAAAAGGAATAACACATTGTGTAAATAAATTTAGAAGAGAAATGATTGACATGATGTATAAAGGAAAGTCACAGAGATGTGAAGGAAGGCAGTATCACCTGTCAGTCATGACAATTATAATTCCCTAGTCTAAATCAAACCTCATATATTATTTGAATAAACCTTTTTCTGTATAGATATCTTACATATTCCCTGCCCAAGGCTAGTAACTCAGTGAGTGTTGGAACTGGTCCATCTCTAGCATTCTGAAGCTGCTACTCCACAGTAGACTGTAAACTTTCAAGTTTTACAGCATGGAGTGAAAAGCAGCACATTCTATGTGGCACAATTACATCAAAATAAATATGGAATGGCTGTAGTGGTTGCATGTTCTTCAAACTATTCATAACTTAAAATGTTCTATGGCAGAGGCGTCTGTGTTTCACTTTGATATCCTTAATCTATTTTCCTGATCCTTGAAAGTACATAGAAACTATGCTGTTCATAAAAGCATATGTGTGCATAGCCTTAAAATCTGCTGAAACACTTCTGCAAGGTTTCAAATGTGTAAATTACAGTTCCATTCTTGCAGTTATTTATGCAGCTATTTAGTTAACGGTAAGTAAATAAACACACTAAGGATAATGGGACTCATTGCTAATTCTATTCACTGTTTGTCATGTTGAGACATAACATAATTTTTCATAAAGGAAGTATTACTGTTAAGTTTTCTATTAACCTTTCACACACAAACATTTGTTAATAATTCCTTGTAATCTCTTTGACTGGATAGAACATGCCTTTCAGACAGATGCAGCCTCAGAAATAAAAATTTGTCTTCTCTTGGCTAGAAACATGACAAAAAGTAGATTCAAGAAGGTACAGGTATTTACAATGAAAATTGAATACCTGAGCTGCAACCAGCACATCAGCTCTTTCTGTAGCTTTTTTATGTTGTCTTAGATTTCTCTTCTAAGACAACTGAAGGTGATAGGATTGCCCAAGATGAGAGAGTAACTGACAGTTCTGCTTATTAACCAAAGTGGAGTGTTTTATTCTATCAGGATGGAAAGAATCTTCTCCAGACTGATTCAAGAAAGCAGGAATTACCAGTCTACCCCCCATTTCAAACTAATTTTCTACACAATATGCAGTATGCCCAAAAATAAAGTTATAGAATATTACAGGCATTAAAGAAGTAGAAAATAAAATCCTGTTTTGTTTTGTTTTGTTTTTAATCCATTTTGAGATCATTTAAAATACATTATTTTTATGGTATCTAATCAGATTCTAATCATATTTTGAGATGGAAACACCACAATAGCAAAATAAATCTTGAACACAAATTGGTAGTCTTCATCACACTTTTAAAATATTTATAGTAACTTACTCATGTTCCAAAAATTAAGCTGTCCTAACAGAGGAAACAGAAACTGGCTTTAAATTAATTCAGTTAGTTTAAAAACAAGCCTAAAGAGTGTAAAACAGTACCAGAACTAATTCAGGTAAGTATTCCACTTCTGATTCTGGATATTAGCTGAAAACTAAGTAAGAATTATTTGTTCCTGCTAGCATCATAAGAAAGCTAAAATATTAATTTAGGTTTTCTTCATACCGCAAATCCAAAGTCTGAGATAATTCTTACTTTTTTAATGGATAATACATACAAAATAGGAAGCTGAAGAGTTCCCTGTGGAAAGTATAAATAAGCCTTTAATAACCTGTAAGTTAATAAAAGTATTACAGTTACAGTAATTCGCTCTGCTTTGAATGGGCTCTCCCCGAGGCTAGCAGCAAAATTGTTTCCGAGATGTTCTCTCCTGTAACACAGCTGCACATGGACAGGCTCAGGGACACCAATGTGCCAGTCTACACACCAGGAACCTGGCATCAGGTTCATGGCTGGCACAAGTAAATTTATAGTGCAGCCACCAGTCCCTTGGCTGATGTCAATCAAACCAGTCCTGCAGATGTTTATGGAGGGAATATCCTGTTACCAGTGCCCAAGCAGTAGTGAGGATTTTTAACAGTGGTCACAGGGAAAAAGTATGCTTCAGGAATTAAAGATTTTCAGAGCTGCTTAACATATTAATTTGAGAAGGAAAGTGAAGCTTTGCCTCAAAATATCTTTTGTTCTAGTGAAAAATTGTTTTTCCAAGCTTTGCATTTTTTGTGTTAATACAGAAGTTTATTAAGCCCTTCTCACTTCTCTGCAAATGAACTTTGAGACTCAGTCAATCTCATTGTATCAATTAACAGAGAGAACCAGGTCCTCTTTCAGTTCATGTCCATACCTCAGCTAAGGTATCCATACCTCACATGGGTTAGTATTACCCTGAGCCTGAGAGGGGAAAAAGGAGAAAATTACACTTTGAACTCCACCCACCACTATCCAGTTGATCTGGCAATGAAGGTGTGTGTGTTTCCCCCATGAAATTTTTACCATTATACACGATATGGATTTTAAAATATAAATAAACACAAATCCCTCAGACAACTTCCTTATCGAAAGGCTTGGCAATACAAATGAGTGCATATGATGAACAGATGTAAACACACATTTAGAAATGTGTAGTGAAATGCAATGTTCACTGTAATATACCTCTTCATATGTTAAGTTATATAGTTTAAATAAAAGTCTGGAGGACGATGCTTTATTGTTTTAATTTCAGATCTATTATAGTATCTGTAACATAATCTTTCCCATTTCATCTAAATTTGAAAATGCTAGTGAGGCTTTTTAAACGGGATAACTAACAATGTTTTACTTTTAACAAAGTTAGAATCTAAGACATTATGTATTTCATAAGTTTTTATAAGATAACTTTAACTTTCTTTGTAAGCACCTTTTAACTAGGCAGAATGTACATGGAAACTTCATTATCCTACAATGAAAACATTTTTCTTTTTATGGGAATGCAGTGATTCTTCAATTTCCCCAATGGGATTTGAATTAGTTTAGCAAAATCTAGTTTACTCATAACAGCTGCAGCTTGCACCTGTGCATTATTTCAGAAAATCATTAGGAATTGTATATTACTTTTTCATTCCTATGTTGTGGGGGGGAAAAAATGGGCAGAAGGTGGTTACTGAGACCTAATGAATAAGAAACTAATGTAATACCAGTTTGAAGAGGTTTGGGTGGGTTTTTTTATAAGGTATGTAACTAAATGTAAAAAAGAATCAAATTTAAGGAACAAAAATACCCTTTTCTAAATTGAAATAGCAGCCAAGCTAGATATAGAATATTTGATGCTTCTAATTTCTTTCAATGTGAAATTGCAATCTGTTTTTTTTTTTTTTTTTTTTTTTTTTTGTCTTTTTGGGTTTGGGGTTTGTTGTTTTATTTAGAATCAGTTACAAAGATCCTAAATTTAAAGGTATATATATAGAGAAGCCTGATGTGTGCTGAATCAGCCAGTGGGTGAATTAAACTCCTGTGAATATCAACCCTCAGTGAATTGGACAAGGAAGAGTGCAATGAGGGATTCAAGCTTACTCTTGTCAGATGCTGATCTGCCCAACCTACACTGAAGTCACGGTGAGCTACAAGTACTCACTGAACTAAGGGAAGTGCATTGTGTTGTATCCAACCCTAGTCTGAGACAGGGGCTGCCTCAGCATGAACTGCGCCAGGTCAGAAAGCACAGGGTGCACATTGCGGCTGATGGAAGGGGACAAGAAACAAAGGAAGCCACAATGCGCCCCCAGACACATCCACGTTTGTCTTCTCTCTAACGTGTTTTGTTAGTGATAATGTCAGATGGCACAAGCCATGCTTTGGAAATCCAACCCTTTCCCCAAATCTGCAGTCTTCCTTTTCGTGTCAAAAAACATGAGACAACAAACAAAATTTCTAGCAGTAATTTTGTAACACTATTTGCATCAATTTACCATTTGTTCAAGACAGAAAATAAAAATAAATTAAATATAATTATTTTGATCCATTTTTTAAAGAGGTCTGTGGCAAGTTGCCCTGCAAATAAACATAAGTGCATCCCAGTTTCAAAAAAGAAAAGTAGAAAAAGGACAGAATATCTCCCCATTAAATGCAGATACTGTAACAATCCTATTTTAGGTTTTTCAAATAGGTACAAAGAAATCACTTAAAATAAAACATAAAAAGAATGAATGCTATTAAAGACTGTCACTAGGCTTGACAAGTTAATGAGGGTTAGATTAGGAGAGTATTATTGTTCTAGCAGAGTATTATATTCCACTCAGATTCTCCTCCTGACTTCATAGACAAAACTTGCTCAGAAATCTGTGCCAACTATTACATTAGGTTAATGGGACCCTGACATGCAAAGCAAGGCAATGTAGTCCTGTTGACCTACCACATGGGAAAGGGAAAGCTACAAATTCAGAAGGGAACACTAGACTGTTTTATATTTTTCTTCTTAAATGTGAAAATGATTAAAAATATGTCTAATACAGAGAACACCAATTAATAAATTGTGGTCCAGGAATAAACATCATTGTGCCTAAATTAAATAGGCTTTCCCTGCCCCTGTAATTTTATCTTTAAAAAAGGTAGAATACTTCCTGGAAGGCCCAAGAACTGAGAAGGTCTCCTACAAACACTGTTTTCGCTAGTAATTTCTTGTGGATCTGAAAATATGTAATTTGTTTTTCTTTCTTACCTTAAAAGACAGATATAATGCTTTTGAGCCTAGGCACGTGAACAGCACTTCTATAACCTTCTAATTTCATTAAGTTCTGGACTAAACAACCACAATTACTTGAGCTTTTGTTCAAAACCACAGCTGTGGCTTTGTTGCAATTTTGTTTCATATAATCGCTCCGTGGCTAATGCATTCCTCTTGAATGCAGTAATTTACATTGAAATGTCTTCAGCCTGACAGGGTTCATAGCCACAATCTGAATTCCAGGCACTGAAAGTCTAAGCTCTCTAGTGCAAGCCCCACAGAACAGGCATAGCGAGTAACTTAGAACTAGGTATGTAGGAGGTATGTAGGACATCCTGGGAAATGGTACCAGACAGCAGAGGACAGCATTGCCAGCTGTGATCCCATGGCAGGGATGGGCTGCACTGGGCCTGCATGTGAGTTAAAAGGGCAATTCACCAAAGCAATTGCCATCTCAGCTCTTGTCCTGCAGCTGTGGTGTATCTCTCTTTGGTTATGTGATCCATGTCCTATATCTAATGGAGACTTTTTAATCCCTTCTTGGGCTTGCATTCAGCTGAAGAGTCTTATTCTGGTAATTTTTCTTTTGGCTACTTAAGAGGAGAAAATATTATAAGAAAGCCAAGTCCAGACCCTGCCTCCATTCCTCCCAAAGAAGGGCTGAAGGATGTGTCTTTACATATCCTATTTAGGCTCTGCTAAGACTCATTGGCCCAGAAAGAGAAGATTACTCCCTTGCACTGTCACTTCACTTCATTTGTACAGAAGCAGAAAATCTCTCTAAGTGTTTTTTTATGTATGTTATCATGTTTCTCTTTCTCTTGTCACCTGTGTACGTTTGTTGTTATCGTTAGGGGGGTGATCTGCTTTTCTTTCTGGCTGCTTGTAGCCTCTATTCTTCTATGCCTTCCTGTATGGCTGCTCTGTTGCATAATTAATTAATAATACAATTTATACCCTTTAGTTTGGGCTTTATCTATACCCCTTAATCATTAACCATTCTCTCTTCTCTTTGGCACCATAGCTTGCTTTATTTCTGTCTTGACTGCTGCACCTATTTGAACAGCTATTCCCTTCCCCCCTTTGTGCGTGGTTACACTCCTTGTCTCTCCTTTTCCTCAGACACAAGTGGGTCTTTGTTGTCTTGTCATAGTTGAGATCAAGGGACTTCAGCCAATTTCTGCAGTCCTTAATCAGTGACTTACAGGACAGACACTTGATTAAGGAGTGTGAACTTAGGATCTATAATGTCTGACAGTACCCATGAAGCTTTATCCAGAAAATGCCTGTATCCAGAAAAGAAGGTTACACTAGTCTTACAGCTAATATGAGTGTTTTCTGATTGTAAAAATCTATGTATTTTAGCCACACATCTTTTCCTACGCTTTTCTCCATCCTGGTGGTTTTAAAATCTAATGTCATGAGATAAATGATAACTATAATTTTTCTAAATATTTCAATAATTTAAAAATTAAGTGTGTAACCTTCTTCAGTTTTCTTTACAATTATTTTTGCTGTACTGTATTTCTTCCATTTATAAGATGATAATAACTCATCTCTAGGAAAAAAAGCCCAGTTTTATAAATATATACATATTAAAAAAGATTAGAGAGGAAAAACAAAGTGAGTTAGAACTGCAGAAAAACTTTCGTAAATTAAAATCATGTAACTTTTTAGCCAAAGACAATTATTAATGAAAGAATTGAACTACACTGAACAAAGATTTATGAATGGAACTGTATGTGTGGCAAAACTAATTTCACCTGCTTTTGTAGGAGAGTTTGGACTTTCAAGCTGTTTCTGGGCAAAGAGCCATTTTGAAAGGCTTTTAAATCATGTCAACAGAATGCAAATCAAGCAAGATGTGAAACACTGGTATACTAGGTACAGCAAGTGTTTCAACATTGTGCAACATTCTGTTTTATCACAACACTGTAACATTTTTCACTTACTCATAGTATTTCAGAATGATAACACAAGTACATATGAATGTTTCCTATAAACTGCAGGTTGATCAGCTTTGCCTTGGCAGCAGCATTTGTTTAATCAGCCTGAACTGACATTTTTTGAGAGTCTTGTGCCACAGTGTCTTGAGAGTGTGGTCTCTCTGGATTTTATTCTTGTTTGATCATTGCTCAGATATGCCCCCCACCCCATTACTCCTTAAGCTATGCTCTGTGTTTTTTAAGTGATGGTATTTAAGCTGACATAGCAGCTGAAATGACAAGCAAACAAAGCCACAGAAGCCCCTCTGCTTACAGCCAGCCTCATCCTTGACAGTTGCCCTTGTCCTGCTAATTTTAACTGTCATGCCAATTGGATTTGAGAGCCAAAGCACAGATGAAATCAGTAATACAGAAATATTGTTCACATTTTATGTCCATGCTCCTGTTTACAAGGAGAAAAGGTAGAAAGAAATCATGTTGCTCAGTCAAGTTTGAGGATATGGAGGTCATTTTGCCAGTAGATGTATTCACATGGAAAGAATACTATTAAGTTTCAATCTGTGGAATAAGCTTATCTGACTGCAAAGAATAGATTAAGGTCTTCTGTAGTAGCGAATTGTAACTGAAGTCCTATCAGCAGGAGCAGCTTCTACAAATCTCTCTGATGACTGAAACAATACACCATGATTTGCTTCTGGTAAACAATGTAGCAACTGTTTCATTATATCTTTCTCATAAGGTTTCTTATATGGATTTTGAAAGTTAATTCAGATATCATTTGTTTCTAATCATTCTTATGGTTTTCCAGCAGTGCTTCTCAAAGACATAAGTTTCTCTGTAAATATTTTTATACTCATTTAAATATATAATACGTATATTTATATGTGTCTACTCAAAATTCAGACAGTATTTTATTCTTTTTTATTTTAACATTTGCTTAGAATCATAAACCCAGTCTTTTTTTAATAAATTTTTCACTTTTATAAGAGTTATATGGATAAAATGCTGGGTTTCAGGTAGGCAGATGAAGAGTGAAATACAAGCACAATTTCCTTCTTCTTATGCTTACTCTACTTGGGGAATTCAATAACTGTGCCATCTAACATGAAAGTGTCACTTGAGATCCTGTTATGAGAAGAAACAGGAAAATCGCTATTGCCTCAAGTTAAATTAGACAGGAAGAAAAAATAGTATGAAATAGAAAGTAATCACATTCCTCTATATTCTGTTCTGTCTCAGCCGCCAATTTCTTCTAATTAATCTGCTGAGTGAAGTGGTATTTATTCATGACATGAGTTCATGGGAAAAAAATCTGGCTCATGTCATTTGGGATTTCCACAGGAAAGTTCCTGGTTTTGCAGGAACTTGAAAATCTCATCTGTTTGTTATGCTTAGAAGCCTTCACAAGGAACTAGAAAATGAGGATTTTTTTAACATTTTCTGATAGAACAACTATTGACCAAATCTAATATATCTTCCTCTGCGTTTCTACTCCCATTGAGTTTGTGTTTACACATGGTCTTTTGTTCCTTAGTAAAATACAAAAAAGAAAGGAAAACAAGCCTCGAACAGTTCCTTCCCCATCTGTCTACGGAGCTGTCATCTCAATCAATGACTGACACATCCATGTGTTTCTGAAAACACAAGAACCACACTAATTAGCAATTGCAGGCATGCTAGATTTAAGAGAAATTCAGCATTTATCTACTTCATAATAACAATATTCAGTTCAGATCTGATCTTTTAGTAAAGGTGCTGTCATTGTGTTATTTCGTTTGTACAGTAACCCAATCCCTGCTGGAGACTCCTGACTGAGAACACTATAGAATTAGAAATAATGATTCAACCAAAGGAAAGGTGCTTTGTTGTCTTCCAGACATGCTTTTTAAAGGTACCCTCATGTGCCTGGATTTAGTTATTTATGGCAGAGGTTTATAGAGAAAGCTATTTTATGAGCAATGGATTTCAAAGAAGTGGCAAAGACACAAGGTCAGAAAAATGTGGCAAATTATCCACTAGAAAGGGACTTATATGAGCAAAATTCTAACATGGTGATGGTACTAGCTGATTCTTTTCATACAATATGCCAGATTAGGAGTGTATCACTCTTCTCTAACTTTATGGAATTCATAACTATTGGAATCAGTGGACTCGCAAAGGTGTAACACTGCTGTAAGTGAGCAAAGAATCAGACCCTCCTTTTCCTGTGTATATACAATCTAAAGGATTTAAAGAAACCATTTCCTTTTTGTCATGCTTTGACCCTAATACATAAGGGAAGAAACAGTTCTGCTCACTTGAACAAAAAAATGTTGCAATTCAGCTGATGGTAAAAACAGCTTAAAGCTTTCCTTTCAGCATTCTTGTAAATAGAAGACAACAATACACAAAGAATAATGAAAATCCTGTGACTTTTCTATTATGATTTATTTTTCTGCAGAATACCACACTTTCACAGAATGAAAATTTTTATCAACATGAGCAAACTACACCCACATAAACCATATTTGTATTTTTCTTTTAGAGATAAAACTATGCAAGTTGAGTAGTCATTAAATTTCCTAGCAGCTCAGATATGATCACTCCACTAATCTCTTCTCCTAAGGAATCTGAATTAACTTGGGAAAAAAAAAAAAAAAAAAAGGAGATTAGTTTAAACTAATCAACTAATTTTTTTTTTTTTTTTTTTTTAGACACTGTCCAGTCCTTGAGGACCTGATGACTTTCCTATTAAACTCATAATGACTGAGTTAGCCTGGAGACATATTACAATTACTGCCTTGTGTTCCAGTTACATGTAGGGTTAAAGTATGCACAACTACCATGCCCTTCTAGTACACAATTAATCTACCTGAAAGTTCAATAATGTCAGAGATATCTAATACAACAGTGTCTTAACCCAACGGGAAGGAAGAAGAAAGCATCAGTACTGAATTTTTCTAAAGTACTTATCATATATATTCATACCTCAGGTTGAAAGGGATCAATAAGGGTCATCTAGTCCAATTCTCTATTCCTCACAGGAACATTTAAAACTAAACTCTATGGCTAAGAGTGTCATCCAGACACTCCTCAAACTCTGACTAGTGCCATGCCCACTTCCCTGGGGATCTTGTTCCAGGGACCAACTATTATATCAGAGAAAAACCTTTTCCCAATGGCCAATCTGAAATTCCCCTGATGCAACTTCTTTCCATTTTCTCCTGTCTTGTCAGTGGTAACCAGCGAGAGTCGATTGCCACCTGTCCTTTCACTGACGCCCAGAGAAAGCTGTCAACGATGATGAGAGCACTGCCCAGCCTTCTCTTCTCCAGGCTGAACACACCAAGTGCCCTCAGCTGCTCCTCATATGGCTTCCCCTCAAGACCCTTCACCATCTCTACTGCTCTCCTTTGGACACTCTCTCATGACTTAGTGTCTTTCCTGTATTGTGGCACCCAAAACTGCACACGCTACTCCAAGTGAGGCCGCCCCAGTGCAGAGCAGAGCGGGACAATCCCCTCCCTCAACCGGCTGGCGATGCTGTGCCTGATGCCCTCCAGGACACAGTTGGCCCTCCTGGTTGCCAGGGCACTGCTGACTCATATTCAGCTGGTCATCAGCCAGGACCCCCCCATATCTCTTTCCACAGTGCTACTCTCCATGTACAAATTCCCTGGTTTGTACAGTTCATCAAGATCACCCAGTTCCATGTGAAGAACCCATCCCTTGCTCTTGTTAAACTTCATATAATTGGTAATTGAACAGTCTAACCAGATTTGCATGCAGGGCCTCTTTACCCTCAAGGGAGTCCACAGCTCCTCTTAATTTAGTATCATTGGCAAACTTACTTAATGTAAATTCAATTCCTGTATTTGGACTACTTATAAAAACATTAAAGAACTCTGGTCCTAAAATGGAGCCCTGGGGAATGTCACTAGTGACTTGCACCCAGTCTGATGTAACCCCATTTACGATAACTCTTTGAGCCCCACCAATTCCTCACTCAATGTATTATGGACTTGTCTAACAATGTCCTAAACTGTTTACCCAGAAGGATGCTGTAAGAGACAACATCAAAACTTTGCTAAAATACAAACCCATCATATCTGAGGGCTTCCCAAGGTAAAGTGGCCTTGTCATAAAAGGAAATTTTGCTTCTCAAGCAGAACTTTCTCCTGATGAACCCGTGCTGACAGCGAATGACAACTGTTTTTTCTCAAATGTTTTTCAGTAAATCCCAGACTGAGATTCTCTGTAGTTTTTCCAGGCACCAAAGTGAGACTGACAGTCCTGTAATTATTAGGACCCTATTTTTCACCTAGCTTGAGAATTGATACAAATCTTGCCAGCTTCCAGTCAACTGGGACCTCTCCAGTCTGCCAAGACCATTGAAAAAAATAAGAGATGTCTTGCAATAAAATTAGCCAGCTCTCTCAGTACCCTGGGATGAATACCATCAGGCAAGACTTACATGCTTAAGCATATATATGCCTGTTTAAGAAACAATTTTTCTAATCAAATATGCTTATAAGTATGCATATATAAATCTGTAGGAGCTTTGCTGAAAAGTCATCCTATTTCCTTTACAGCACAAGTGACAAATTACCCTTTGACAAAATCAATTCCTCGTGTTGCTCATGGATGCATTTGCACATGTGAAAATATGACTATGAAACACAAAATGTAACTCTCAGACATTGCAGTATTGAGAATCAGTGACTTGATAACAAGATTAAAAGGAACTGGGAAGAGACAAACCCTAAGTTCTTAGTAGAGAAATAATCACATATTTCCTAAAGACTTTTGCTTTTCTAGCAGTAAATATTTCAGATTCTCAGCTGATGCAAATATCCATACTTCAAATGGCAATGGTGGAACCATATGGATATATGATAGAGGGCAAGTTCTGCTATGCAGATTATACACTTTTAAGAAATATAAACTTTCACTATAGTCTAATTTGGAACGGGCAATATTCAGTCATCCCATGATTTGTGGAATTTTAAATATATGATTACTGCTTCTTCTCCAAAATGGTCTAAAGCTAATGTGTTTTCTAGAAACATGATTTAATAAGGTGACTTTAAATCATCATCATGTAAACACATTATTTTTGATATGACTGCACTAATTACTATAGCAAGACTTTCCTGTGCACATACAGAGTTAAATGACATGGGTACTATAAAACCAGAACAGATTCTCCTTTGTGTTGTCGCTGCTAATGTGGGCATATTTGCCATCACTGTGATTTAGTTAAACTTTACTAGGATGATATGAGGTGAACTTTAGTGAAGCCACATTTGCTTATAAAAGACAGCTTTCCTTGCAAGAACAGAAAACAAATTTAAAACAAATAAATAAATAAACCTACTTAACCTACAAAATTGAGGTTAGGATGACTGAAGGATAAGTATTTGCTACATATGTAGTCTCAGTTCTGCAGTTTCTACTAAAGTAGCCAAAAAATAGTCCAGCTGTCACAAGTAGTATAGCATTTCAGTTTTAGTGCCAAAACCTTTGGGTTTGTTTTTTGGGGGGTTTTGTTTGTTTGTTTGTGGGTTTTTTTGTTTTTTTGTTTGGTTTTACCCCACAGGAACTCATATCCTAGCTATTAGTTCAATATCATTACAGTAATTTAATTCCCTTTGAGGTATTTAAGTGGGAGGAGTCATTACAGCAGTACTGAGGCAATTTGGAAGTATATATTCAGCTCTTGATAGCATCTAACATTCTATCATATCATGTCAACTGATAATGTTAAACCACTAAAATATTGAGACAAGAAAGCACTGGGATAATTCTTCTATACAGCAGTGAGCTTTCAAACATACACAGGCTCAAGGGAGAGAAATTTAAAGGCAGACTTAAAACAGCTGCAGGTTTTGGAATATGTGTTTTCTTTTTTTGCTCCACAAGCATCATCATTCAGTGATGTCACATGCTGAAATAAGATTTCCATTAGCACAGACTTGTTTCTTAAGTAGCTTTACTGGTGCATTGCCTATGTCAAAGTAAATTAAAAGGGAAGTTCCACGATACGGAGCAGAACAGTTTTGTTTGACAAGCACACATTTAGGGAAAGATAAGGAAGTATAACTGTAAGAAAGAATGAGATGCTAGAATCTAGATGTAAATTTAAGTTTTGCCATTGCACTGCTATGTAAACTTGGACTTGTGCATGGCTAATTTTGTAGAACTACTGAAGTGATCTGAATGTATGCTGTGTATAAGTTTTGTACTTTTTTACGTTCTCAGGTAAAATGCGCTTTGCAGAATAACAGCATTTTTAAAATGGAAGACCATAGGATATATACAGACCTTAAAATGTGTTTCCATTGTCATCACTCACAGGCTGGACTCTAACATGGGACCCAGGGGACTTTCGCAGCCTCCTTCTTGCGTTTTAGACTAGCTGTGATCAGTTGTAGCTCTACTGATCTCAATTCAGCTATGAGGAAATACTGAGTTCATAACTGAGCCAGTAAAGAATGGTTTGCCAATCAAGTAAGCCAATTATTTTCAGTGAAGCCAGTTACTAAGATGGCTTTGTCTTAATGCGTATTCTTGTAATTGACCATTAGTTCCTTTTCCTAAAGCAAGTGCATAATCCAACAGCAATCCTGCCAGATGTTCAGGCTCAGAACATACATTTCCCAGACAGTGGCCCACTCCTCCAAGTCTGTTTTGGGAAGCCACTCAGGATTTCCTTTTCTTTGAAAATAGCCTGGTGTGGGCAGATTTTGTATTCATCATATGAGCTCCCCTTTCCTTAGACCAACTTGTCATAAACATCTGAATAGTGCAGAAATCCAAGCTCCCTGTTATATAGCATTTTTCTAACCAAATCTGCAAGAACAAAGAGGAAAATAGGAATTTGAAACCAGTGGAACAAAGGCCTCTATACATTTCAATAAGAAACCACTAGTTAGTATCAAGAATCCATTCTTTTGATCTGCTTTACAGAAGTACTTCACACATGAGTGTTTTAATTGTTGGAATCATTCTGTCCAATTTTATTTCAGTAATAAAATATCAAATCTGTTTTCTTACCATTATTTTTTCATAACAGCATTTATAACCTGTCAAATAGGTTTATGTGCATACATTTTATAATAGATAATTCAACACAGTACAGCTTCTTAATAGGCTCATCGATGTACTAACAAGATTTTATCTACTGTGTAGCCCCAGGTAACAGCAAAACAGTGGTAAAGGCAGTACTAAGATGGATTTTAGCTGCATAGTACTCCTAAGCCTTCTAAAATAATTTTGATGCAGTTTTTCAAAGGACTAATCGCTTTTTATTGTTTCTACAATCTTTACTGTGTAAATTTTAGTTTTCATCACAAATGCTGCAAGCTATCAACCATATCACTGTAATGTACAGCAACCAAAAAGAACAATCTTCAAATATAAAACTCTACACTGAAATTGTAAAATGCTTCTTATTCAAAAATAAATTTTATGTCTCTGAAAGAAACATGGCAGAAGAATAAAAATACTGACCTAAGATTAAAAACATTAAACACAGACAACTCTGAAAGAAAAGAGAATTTTTGAAATGTCAACACATTTAATTTTTATATTCTCTTGTAAAAATCTTGAACACTTGTACTTTATTCCTATTTATAGCTTCAAACTGACATTTATTCCTATGACAACATCTATAATGCAAACCATTAAGAAAAATTTGGTAACACTTAATATGTTATCTTATATAATCTTTCTCTTCGATCTGTCACTTTAACTTCCTCTGTAAAACAACATCATAAAAACCCAAGTTACTAAGGGCCAAATCACCTAGGACCTAAAACAGTACAAGTGACACGACCAAAGAAATGTAACCTGCAGAGGCAGATCACAGTGGGTGAAACTCTGGTCATGTTACCAAGCCACCATTCCTAGAATTAAAAAATGGGAAATGATAAGAGGGTGGAAAAGACCAAGGCTTGTGAAGCTATGATTCATGTAAAGCTAAACATTTTGCTTCAGTTTTGAATAAACCTCTGATAGTAGGACTGTAAGAACTTCTGTTGGACATTTGGCCTATATGAAACAAAAGTTGTGCTAACTCCCACAATATAAAATCAATTTGTATCAGTTGAGAACCAGGTCTTCTCCATACCTCTTTACTGCTTAAATAGTGCATTTTCCATATTGATAATTGCATCCAGAAGTCAGCTTAGTGAGTAGAATTTAGGTAAATTTTAATTGAAAAACATGTGGCATAAAAAAATACTTAACAGATGCTCCCTGCTCTGGTGCCAACACCTGGACAATACGTGCCAATACATGCTCCACTCCACCCCCCACTCCCCCAGACAAGCAGAGTCCCTTACCTCTGTAATCATACACCTTGCACAGTTTTGGGCACTAGCCATGGTGAATTAATGGAATCACAGAATAATAAAATAGTTTAGATTGGAAAAGACCTGTAAGATCATTGAGTCCAACCATTACCCAGAACTGCCAAATCCACTACTAAACCGTCTTTCAGTGCCACATGTACACACTTTTAAATACCTCCAGGGATAGTGATTTAATCTTTTCCCTGGGCAGCCTGTTCCAAAGCTTCGAAATCCCTTTGGTGAACAAGTTTTTCCTAATATCCATTCTAAACCTCCCCTGGAGCAACTTGGGGCTATTTTCTTTTGTCCTGTTACTTGCTATCTGCAGAAGAGACCAACTCCCACCTGGCTACAACCTCCTTTCAGGTAGTTGTAGAGAGCCATAAGAGAGCCTCCTTTTCTCCAGGTTCAGCTGGCCCAGCTCCCTCAGCTGCTCTTTATAAGACTAGTGTTCCAAACCTGGACCAGCTGCATTGCCCTCCTTTGGACACACTTCAGCACCTCATAATAATAAGCATTATCTACCCAAGATGGAGCTAATAACATAAAGATATGCTTAGTTACGTTTCTCACCTCCCTTATTTCTAATTTAACAAGCACAATCCACATCTCTGATTACCATGGCAAGAACAATGTCCAAATGCCCTGTTCCCCATTGGAGCTGGCAAAGCATTTGAATGCAGAGCTGTGAAGAAGTTGTTCTTGAGACACATGTATTCTAATATAAGACATTTTGAGGCTAAAACAAAATATCTAATCAGCAAAACCATTATTTAATAGCTGCTCTTTTGAGATTATTCTAAACTTTGTGAGGTAATATTTTTGAAGAAATCAAAAGAGAAAAAAATTACTCAATTTAAGTACAACAGAAAGCAATTAGAGATGTAGGAAATGAAAAAGTACTTAAGTGGTAGAAACCATGATCAAATTAAGGTTTATAATTAGAAATAAATTGAGATTGAAAAGGGAAAAATACATCAGCATGCTTAATGTCAGAAGGAAATAGTTGTCAGATTAGTTAATATATTCTCAAGGGTAAATAGGCTACCAAGCAACTAAGATAAAGATATGGATGATGCAGATTAATTTTGCATTAAATGCAACCAAAGGCATAGAAGAGAGGAGTAGCCTGCAGCTGTATAATCTCAAATATAAAAATTTATTAAAGACCATGTAAAATAATGAGGGGAAACAGGGAGTGAAAGAAAATAACTCAGAAACTAGCAGTGGAGGACAAAATCAGAAATTTCAGTCTAACAACACAGAACACATAATGAGGAAATTCCAGCAATGAGTAGAAGTAGCAAATTAAAATCTTCCTAAAAGATCACTGATGCACTCAGTGATCAGGTTTTATGCTACATTAAAACAATTGTCCCAATTTATTGGTTTTTAAACTAATGATTAGATTCAGGAAATGCTATTCTAGATTTTCACACTTTAGCTTTAAATTTCACATGGTCTAATGTCTGTTTATCTTGAAATTACAATTATTCACAGATCAATAATATTTAGAGAAAAACATGTCAAGAATGGTCTATTATCCACATAACGCAGCTTAAAGTTCAGTTAAGATTTTTTACAAAATGTTTTTCCCTTCTTCTTGGAATCAATGTTCTGTAGGAATGCAGAAACTTCACTGAAATGATCAGGTAACCACTTAGACCATCTTGGCCAGGCTGACCATGATGGCCAGCCTGTCTTTTTAGACTTATGGGATCCAACTCTCCTATGCTGCCCAGCAGAATTGTATTTCCTCTGCAGCTGGTTGTATTTTTACTTATTTACTTATCTAGTAGGCAACAAAGACTGTGATCCATCTAGTATAGTAAGGATCAGAAAAATTGTGGATACATATAAAAGTTATGTTTTGAAGTTACCATAATGCATTTTTCATGGAAACTACCTCAGAAAAACAAACACAAAGGATCTCAAAAATTAAAAAATGATGTGAATGCTTACAATTTCTCTGAGTTTAAGAGTATTTACTCTGTTAGCCACTCACAGAAATATATGATAAAAAAAATTACATTTTTAAGAGTTCTTCTCTTCAGTACATTCTGCTCATACCATTCCAGATTCTGGAGCCTGAGGTTCCACCATGTCCTCTCTCTAAAACAAAGGAATATATATGTATTTTCTCCAAGAAACTTACTGAAAGTAAAACTGTAATAGAGCAAATGATGATGTAACCAATAAGGAATCATGCAGTAGAGAGATCTGACTGATGGAGAGAATGACAAATGTGATGAAACCTGAGAAAGTCAGAAAACATTGGTAAAATATTTGTGAGGCACATGAATTAACCTGCAAATATCATCCCCAAGATGTGCTTAACATAAGTGGTTTTAATTTAAGAGCTGGTAATTTAAATGACTCATTTTTTTCAAATTGAGGAACAGTTAACACTTACTAGTTAGATACTCCTAATAGCTTCAGAAATACCACTCATTCAGGAGTATTTCTTCCCCTTGTAATTAGTACTTTTATTGTTAAATGAGTGTCTACAAAGATCTCAGTTTGTCATCTATCACTAGAACCAGGATTCAAACTTTCAGGCGGGATCTATGAACCAAAAGAAAAAATTCAAACCAATCTAAATATATCTTAACCTGCTAGAAGTGAAAATTACTGTGGGTGTTAATAAAAATACTAATAGCACTCTGAATATCACAATGAAACTCAATTTCTATTTATTCAAAACCAAGTGCAGCTAATCTATGGAATTTCTGGGTGAGACTTTTATTCTCTCTCTCATTCTCTTCTTTCTAACATAGTTATTAGATCTCTTAAATGTAGTATCAGTGTTTAAAAATTATCAGATAGTTGTAGCTCACCTGAGAGGACTAACAGATATAAAGAATTTCATCCTAAGGCAATGGTATATGCATGACATGTCCATCTGTCATGGTGATTGATCAGGATGTCCTTGCCACTAAGACAATCTATGCATCTTTCCAGTTAACAGTAAATTTAGCCAACATGGAAAGACTTTCTCTTGTTCAAGGTGTACAGCATGCTTATTGGGACTGGGACGAACTGGGCTGCAACAAATTACTTGTACAACCTGTCCAGTCTCTGCCTCTCCCATGAAGTTTGGACTGTGCTGCTCATTAGGATGAAAAGTGTTTCTTTGATTAATTAGCCATCCTAAGCTTTGTTTATTCCTAATGAGAAACCAAGGATGCAGACAATTTTATTCAAAATAAATATTCTTCAGATGTACAGTGAAGGTAGAGCAAGGGCAAACTCAGAATTATTGTACTGAATAACTGGTTAGTGGACAATAATATCACCACAACAAGAAAATCAAAGAAAAATGAATCACTAGTTCTAAGCAGAAACTGTTAGCCTGACACACAGCATCTATTACTGATACAACAGAAAATCCCAGTCTTTTTCACTTAAAACTGCCCTTTCTATTTCTTCTATTTTTATTTTAAAAGTAGTTACACTGTACTCATGATACAGAAAAATTACAATCGTGGCAAGTGTTATCCTATCATATTGATATTTAAGTCACCACCCTGAATTACGTGTAGCTAATATGAAACAAGTGGAAGTTCAGAAAGTTGAAACAAACTAAGCAATAGTCAGGGTCATCTTCTCTAATATGAGTGGTACTTGGAAGTTGTCCAAGAACCTGAGACCATGCCTGGGACATTTTCTTAAGAGTGGTGTTGTTTTCATTGTTTAACCTCTTACCTCTCGTGAGCTTTAAGGAAATCAAACTCAATCTAAATTTTTCCTTAAAGTGGTATTAATTGCAGGTTTGAATCATGACTTGGAAATTCTCTAGAGATACATCTTCATAATCACAGAATTTAAGGCCAAGCGAGACCATTACAATAATTTAATTTGACCACATGCATAGCACAGGCCATAACTTTCACTTCATGAAGTTTCTGGTCAACTTAGAGCATATGTGTTTGAAACATCTAAACTTGACTTAAAAATGAAAGCAAACACAAGCAGATTTTTTAAAATTTACCTTTACTAAAAATGTGCACCTTTTCTCCAGCTTGGGCACTTCTTATCTTCTACCTTCTGTCTCCTGACTTTCATTATGCTTTTTCTTGATTGAAAGTATCTCTAGGGACAGAAATTTTGTCCTCATGCAGATGCTGTCAAGCATTCTTGTTCCACAGAGTGCTGGAACTGCCTGAACCCTATAAGGCAACTTTATCTATTTCACTCGTAAGAGTCTGGTTATGCTTACTTCTGTCTTTGCCAGAAGTTACCAATTTTGCACAGTGTATGTTGACTCTGTATCAAAATTTTAAGGAAAAATCAGGCTTTCCTGAAAAAGGCAGTAAGAAAATCAATAATGTTTCACTCAGTAAAAAGTCTGGCTTCTTCCTTCATACCTTAGGGGTTTGCTGCGTTATGCTGTATCACTAGATGAGATGAGGGTATGAGGAATTGAAAGGAGAGCTGTGTGGTCAGGATGAATCATAGGATCACAAAACACGGAAATCATCTATTCCAACCTTCCTTTTCAAGGAAATTCATCTAGAGCAAGTTCCTTAGGCCCAGGTTCAGTTGAGGTTTGAATATCTCCAAGGAAGGAATTGTTTAACAAATGCTTGTTAATTGTATAGTCTTCATTTCCTGAAGCTGTGGGGCCCAAATCAAGAAATGTTCAGTATTTTCCAGCACAAAAACATAAAGAGTAGTGATACAATGTTATATATAAACACAAACATCCTGAAAAGATCAGGACACTGGACAACTTGAACCCTAATATATTTTTGGAGCTTCATTCATGTACTGAATAGAGTATTGTACCATCCACTTCTGGTTTTACAGGGTTGTGAAATTAAATTACTCTGTCAAGTACTCATACATTACTGTAATGAGTTAAACAGAAATACCTGCCATTAATATCTGTTAATTAAAATCTGAATATAGAATTTGAATAGTATATGCAATAACCACACTGCAAAACCACGATGTGGATAAAGAAAAATTTTCCTGTGTGCATGAAGCAAGCACTAATTAGCCTGTGCAGTGGGTCAGACAATTCTGAGGGGAAAAATTAGCATCTCACTGTCCAATTTAAACCATAACATAATGACTCTGTAGATAGGAATTGAAGGAAATTGGCCCAGAACATTCCTCATATCAGTATTTCCTGTCAACTATTTTGGGGAAAAGACTAGTTTTATGAGTTTCTCTAGTTTTTAACGTTAGGCAACATTAAAGACAAAGATTTTCTCCAAGTATTTTCTGAAGCATTTCCAATTCTGCAACAGCCTTTTGATGTCTGAAAACCAGAACTGGAAAAAACATTGCAGAAGTATGGCCTTACTAAATCTACCCTATTATCCTTATATATATGAGAAATGAAATGATTTCCAATACAACTTTAATTTCCAAGTTCTGTGGTTTGCATGAACACACATGTTCTCTGACATTCTGTGCACTTAAATTTATTTTCTTCATAAATCATCCCTAATACAAGCCCAAGAATCAAAGCAACAAACACAGCATTAAGTATATCTGCTGAAAAAAGAGCTTAATTAAAAGAATCTCTGAAATAAGCTTTTTAACCATAATGTTTCAAATTGCTGTTTGGAATGCAGTAGACTGATGTTTTTAAACCATGTCCAAGAAACATTGACAGAATTTTAAGTATACAAGAAAACTTCAGGCATTTAAAAAAAATAAATTTTTATTATTTTGATAGTAGACATTTCAGATGATATAGAAAAAATTAAAAAGTTGGTGAAATCTGGTGAGAGAAAGAAGCTTTGCTGGAATAATAAAATGGTATCCCTAAGGAGTCCTAAAATTACTTCTGTTTTACAAAGACTTGCAAAACAGACATCTTCTGAACACAAAGTTTGTCATTAACATGTTTGTTTCTCAAACTTCATTTTCTGCCTTCTTCAGTGATGACCTTAGAAAAAGATGATAGAGGTTGCCACTCTCTGCTGGGAGAGCTGAACATCAGTTTACAAACATGAAGAGTTATTCTCCAAAGAGAAGGTTTAATTACAGCAAAGTCTCAGAGTATTTTAATGAGAAGGTAAGAAGATGATGGGAAAGCATTTCCATTTCTAACTGTCCACCACATCTTTTCCAATCTCTTGTATTTTTTGCTATATTTGCTCTCTTCTGACAAAAAAAAATTGTTGTCACTTGGTTGCCTGAGTCAGACAGAATATGCCAGGCAGCATTTTTGTCAAGCTACAAAGTGGCATGAGAGGCCAGTTTTCTGAGTTGTTCTGTTCTTAATACCTGGATAAGAAGGTTTCTTATGCAGAAGTACCTCTAGCTATAGAGTGCATTGATCATTCTACAAAATAAAACTGTTCCAATAAGGAACTAATTATATGTATTGCAAGGAACGAAGACTTTTTAAGTCAGGACTACTAGTGTTTTGTAAAATTAAATAATGTTAATTTATTAATAAATATTGTTAATTGATAAATTTCTCACAGTTTTTGTATGACAGGAGATACTATTTTTATTCAATTAATACAAGAATAAATTATCTTGTGGTTATAATAGATATGTTTTCTTTCAACACTATAGGATCATCTCAGATTAAAATTTCAGGAAACCTGTAAAAGTTGGCACCTTTTTCTCACTTCTTTTTAAAATGAACATGAAATTCCAGCTATACATAATCAGTGAGGCTACTTTCCATTATCAGCAAAATACCAATGACTGACTCATTGCCCTTTTCAGGCAGTCCTCAGAGAAAACATTATTTTAATGAATTTATATTTTAGTGTCTATTTAGTAAAGAAATCCTACAACATCAATATCTACTTCCTAGATTTTCTAGAGCTTGCTCTGGAAGCTATTCAGGTCAACACAGTTCATATCTAATTAATAAGATTCAGTTGGGCCCCAGTGAACAAAAATATACAACAGTAAATAAAATACACATGTTCACCTGTGTTTGGCAATGCACCCAGGAATTCAAAGGGAAAAATACAGCCTGCAAACAGTAAGCTTGTAGTGTTGTGCTTCAGCACCAGTGTTTTTTTCATTTGAGGTATTTTAAAAAAAAAAATATCTTTTTCTCAAATAACAGTATTTATTTTGTCCATCAGCTTTTAAAATATATTTTATACACTCTTCTTACTGAAAGAATAAGTTTGATTAAGCGTGATACTGACTCACCCAAGAGAAAGACTTTGCTACAAGAGGCAAATAAAAAAAAAGAGATTATCTTCCAGACTGTCTGTATAAGTAACTAGTTTACACAAGATTTTGGAAGCCTCCAGATCAATTTTTCAGTACTTGAGAAAACCTCCATGGTACAAAAGATATTTAGGATATTTTTCTTTGCATAGTGTATCATATCACTCTCAATTTTGTCCTGCTGGACTACCCTAAACAAAAAAAAGTTGTTTTTTTCATCTTTTATTCTCATGCTCTCCAAAAAGATGGAGTTACATAAATGCCAGTTATAGTCCCTCTTAAATGATCTTAGCCAAAGAGAGGTGTGTACAGAATGTTGCCTCCTTTCAGGGGAGCAATTAATTAAATCATTAATAGCATGGCTAAGGACTGTTTTCTTTCCATGAATTTTATCTAACTGTGTTATTTTAATCATGGATGGGGAAACAAATCAATAGACTGTGAAGATCACATTTTCCCGCACTCTTTTATCTCAGACCACCTTGATGGGGGCTTTCAATATTTTTGAGGAGCTAATTGAGAAAACCTAGCCAGAACCTTCACAGTGGTGTCTGACAGGAGGACAAAAACAAGCTGAAACAAGAAGGTCTGACTGGATATCAGTGAAAACCTTTTACACATGAGAACAGTCCAGCAGGAGAGAAGGTTGCCCAGAGAGCTAGTATTATCTTCAATCTTGGGAGTTCTCAGGCCCAAAGGAATGAAGTCCTGAGCAACCTGGCTTGATATCATAACTGACCCTGTTTTGGGCAAGAGGTTGAACTAAAGTGGCCTTCTAACATCAATTCCCTTCCAGGAATTATCATACCATGCTGCATGAACTAATGAAGAAGTAGTCAAGTAGGGAAAAAAGAAACAGAGGAGATCAGAAAAATAAATAATTTTCTTAGTTTCTGAGGATATTATTGGCTCTATAGGATATATATACATTTAAGAAGAAAAGCCATGAAAATAAGTTTTCATTCCCTAAGGTAATGTTGTCTCACAGTCACTGAATAACAGTTTAAAAACATGTTCAGGTATTGGGGGGAGAGGAGAATCTTTTAGACTTTTTCTCATAATTAAAAAACCATGCAAGATTTCTTGGTAGGACTCTCTCAGAAAGTCCTTTATCAAAAGAATAAAGATGCAGATAATAGATACATATAGATGGCTTGTTTGAGCATTCAATTCTCTTAGCCCTAGCTATTGTTAAAACCTGTATCAAGAATTGCAATGATGGCCTATTAGGAACTCAATGTACGACACCATTCTGCCTGAATTTAGTATTCTAAAACATGCAGCATACATTCCTGGTTATGTGTTGTGCATTTTAATCTGGTCTGTCTCTGTGCTTGATCAGCTATTTAAACAATAGTAATCACTACAGGAATTTAAGGAATGGAATTTTTATTCTGAGAAGGAATTGCTTTATTTCTTTCCAGTTACGTTTTACTGAAATAAATGTTTAAATGTGTTAGAGAAGACTCATAACAACTTTAATAATTTAGAGACTTATTTTACAGAAAAGTTCTCCATTTTGTCAACAATGTCTGAATACAAATACAAACAAATTTTAAACATACACAATTATACAGTTTAAAATTCAAAAAGTACTTATAAACCTAAAAAAAATCCCAACTATATATGCTTCATTTAGTACCATGCTTCTGGTTACTTGGACATTTCCATATCTTCTTCAATTACATGTTCAAACCAACTCTATGAGATTATAAAAATCAAGCTGCTTTTTATCTCATATTCAGCTTTCAGTCACACACATGAGACTCTGCTCTCTGGTTGTGTGAGTAAAATTGGGATGATATTCCTGCTCATACACAAGCAAGGACAGAATCTCTTGGTCATAGGCAAGGAACACTGAAAACTTATTTTTCCATTAGAAAAATATGACTCTGAATACACCTATCCAACAGCTCCATGGACCAAGTATTTTTAGAAGGAAAAATATACTATTTCTGCACGTATGTATATGCACATATATGCACAACACTAAAGTTCAACAATAGCTCTTCTGAGAACTCTTGGTTCAATAGTTTTCAAAAGGCCTTGCTTGTCAAATGTATTAACTGATTGTCATGAAAAAAAAATATACAGAATAATACATCTGACATTACACCACATACTTCCTTAGCTCACTAATAAACTGAGAGTCAGACTGAGAAGCAGGCACACTGATTGATGGCTCACTTTAAAGCAGTCTTCTCCTAATCAGTCTGCCATGGTACTCAAAGAGTGAATGCCAGGAATGTGCAAGAATTTTTACCAGTGCCATCCTTAGCTCAGTGGTATGGAAATGGTTCTTTAGGGGCCTGGTCATTGCAAGGTGCAGAGGAAACTACTCTGGAGTGCTTATTTTCTGCAACTTACATTCACTCAGATGGGAATTAAGAACATGAAGTCCTTAGAAGACAAGCTCCCACTCACTGATGCTGCAGCTTTGAGAGCTAATGTGCACATTAAATGTATTGTTTCTGAAACTTTTCTAGATTTAAAGATAAATGCTCTTAGCTCAGAACTGATGTCATATGATTATCTCTAAGGAAAAGAATAGACACTGTGATTATTTCAAACTTATCACAACATGAATTCACTGGGGAAAAAGTGTTGATGTGTTTTCTCAATTCTAAACTAAAACTACACTGCTAAAAAGAGATAAATAGCTTTAGTAGGAAATCTTTCATATCTATAACTCTCATGCAAAGATTTATATGCATTGATGGTGCAATTACCCACTATGAAGGATCTGCGCAGAGAATGTTTGCTTCATTTTTTGACTCAGTTTGTACTTGAAACATGAATATGTCAAAGGCCAAGGCTTTTTCTCTGAGCCCTTCTCCCCCTCCCCGCTCCAGTCTACTTCAGAGTGTCATAAGCCTATACAATAGGTCTCATTTGTCAAGAATTTAAGGTTTGCTGCCAGGAATACCAACAGATCTAGTGCAAAAATCTTTGATTGCTGAATTACAATTTAATAATCAGCTCATAAAACTATTATAGAACATGACCTACTGGCCAGACACACATAAATATTTAATCAGGAGTCAAGACTTCCTTACACTTGCTCTTAACATAACAGTTTCTTAAAGTAAGAAAAATGGACATTTTTTCAAAATGTATGTTTTAAAATACCTCATAAATGTTGATAAAGAATGGAGCATTTTTTGTTTTAAAAGGATTTGCATTCATGCAAATATATAATACACAAATAGTACATGAAAACGGAAAACAAAGGTTTAAGTAATTTTAAACCGTTCAGTTCAGGTTTAAACTTTAATCATCTCATTGAAAAATAAGTACACAATTGTTGAGGATCAAGAAAGTTATGAGGTTTGGAGAAAACATTTTACCAGGTGGACCTACAAAGAGGATTCTGTGGAACCCAGTGTTGGCAAACAACTTACTAGGTTCTCATGAAAGGCGTAGTATTGGACTTTCAATGAGACTATAAAATCTGCTACTCTTGGGAGTACCGGACTTTTATGAATGTTCTGTTGTTATTGGTGACTGTTTAGTGTTCAGGCAATGTTTTCACATGTTGCTGTTATCAGTTATGACTGTTTATGTGTTGGCAATATGGCAGTTCCCCCTGTTGTTTTTCCCCTCATGTTCCTCCATGTTCTCTCCTTCACCCTCACAATTTTCCCGCTTCTTGCCCGGTTTTCCCGCCAGTGCCCCAGACCCTGGCTTGTCATTGGTCCTTTGCGGAGCAGTTCCCAATTGGCTGGCTGGTTGCCCTAGTTACAAGCTCTGCCCCCAGTTCTGTCCAATCCCGTCCCTGTTACTACCCTTGGTTCCGGAACCTTCCCCGTACCCTATATAAACCCCTGCCTTCAATAAACGTTGCCCTTTCGAGCCCACAGTTGCCTTGTGCTTGTGTGGTCACTGGGGTCTTGGTCAATGGCTCTCGCACACAATAGTAAGGCAACTATGAGTACATCAGCCAAGACTTTAATTATATTTCCTTAAGGAAAAGTCAGTGTGATCCTAATGATACTGTGTTATCTCATGCTAACCAAACACCACTATTAAACAATATAAATGCTCAGCTCTGATGCTCCTCAGGGACATGAACCTATAAAACTGGAACAGTTTTTATACTGTCATGAGCTATGAAAGAGAAATCATCTCTCTAATTTACTTGCAATAAAAGGGAAGTGAAAATTTATAAGAAAAAGGTGAGGGGAAATGTAACCTTGGTAAAAATATGTATTGAAAATATAGACTTTGTCAAAGCCTCTGATTTTGTTTAGTAGCATTTGGTTTTGTTCTCAGCTGACATGCTATACCAACCTCAGGACACTTCATGCAGAAAGAACTAGCTTTAGTCTTTCAACACCTCTTTCTTTTATTATGGAATGTGAGTTAGAGTAGTTAGGTAGTACAAACAAGCTGTAAATCTCATTAATCTTGCTGCCCGTTCTGTTCCCAGCTGTGCAGTCTCCAATGTGGCAAACATATTTTGCATTTAGGCAGCCACCATTTACTCAGGAAGAAGAATAATGTCTAATTTTAAGAACACTTGCCCAAATGGTAGCAAATTGCCTTTACCATCCAGCATCTAGAATTACTGTAGTTAGAGTTGTGTTTCTTTTCCCTTTTTTTACACATAAAAAGGTAAAAAAATTAAAAAGTATGGTATATCAATTTCCCTGATTCAAGAGATCAAGTACATTTCCAATTGATTTCATTTAGCCTAAATTACAGATAGGACAAATGGAACCTCCCACACAACTGATCCAAATGTCAGCAAGTAGTTGTTGAACTGATGTGTCTCCATGGCTATGACTGGAAAGGATCTGTGTTTCCCTTCTGTACTTTGAATGTGACAGTAATCATGTGAGAATAATCATACTAACAGGATTTCAGACCAAACTGGCAGTCACCTCATAAGAAACACTAATCTCTAGAGACTTCCCACCGGTTAAGCCAAGAAACAGTGAGAAATATTTACAAGCTTCCAGCTAACACACGTGAGTCTAAATCTGCATCCTGGCCTGAATAAGAGCACTGCTTCTCTGGCCAGTTTTCTTCTTCATATGTACATGCCATGGCTGTTTCATGACACCAAGAAAATAATAAAGTAAAATAAAAAGGAATGGTAAAAACATCATCAAACTTTAAAATAATGACTATTAGCTACCTTTGGCACTTCAAAACAACTTTATAAATACAAAATAGAAAAGTGCTGTTAAATAAGTAATAGTGCGTACTGCAATGTTGAAAGAGAATGAACGTGTAACAAATTATATAGTAGGTCTGAAAAGACTATATTTGCTTCATATATACTTTTAGACAAGTGAATGTTAGCAACAAATTTCCTTTTAATTCTTCTTAGATAAAGATATCTTAAAAATTCATGTCATCTACAATATGTGCAGTGATGTACTGTAGATAAATAACATATATTGTTATTGTCAAAAAGTAACTTATAAACTATTGGATAGAGATATATGACTAAGAATCTTAATTAGAAACTGGCTTAAGTCCATAAAAGTAGAGAAAAATAAGAAGAAAATAATTCCTAAGAAATGTCTATCATTCCTCAGGCTGATACATCCAAGGTAGCTGTCACAGGATTTTCCCAATTTTTTTTGCTATACATACTGATCTCTAGCCTGTCAGGTCATGAGTACAGCCTTGCCCCTCTGTAACCCTTGAGCTTACTCTATGTGACTTGCTTGACTTGCATCAGATGGGTGAAAGGTTTTGTTTTGCTTTAAAGAAGCAACAACAAAGAAAAGTACTCACCCGCAAGCAAAGGCCTGTCTAAAAATTATGTCACCTAATTGGAGTCTCCTCATTTTCCAAGACAGTTATGGCAAATCACATTTGAATGTTGTTCAACTAACCTCCAGTATAAGTGTGTTATAAAACCTTCCATGAGTGTTTATTGACATATAATAGGTCAACTTAAAAGATATTTTTCTCTGGAAGTGTAAATGTGAGAGGAATAGGGATAGAAAACTGAACTGTGCATATCCTAAAACTAAACAGTTGTCAGAACGAAAAATTGGGTCATTTTCCTGTGGTTTGTAAGAAGCTAATGCAAAGACCCAGCCCACTCAGGGTGCAGGCTGGTGTCATCAACAACGGGCAGCTTGGTTGGGATACCATTCAGCTGCCACATCAGTTTTCTCTTCTACCAGGAAATTAAAAAAAAAAAAAAAAAAATCAGTATCAGTATTGTAACATTTGTGTAGACCAAACTCTTATTTCTCATGCATTAAATAATTTTAATATGTAAAACTAAGTCTATTAAATTAAGTGTACAAAGACACTTGAATAAATTCCACTAGTTAATAATCATCTGAATTACATCATCCCATACTGCAACTCTCTCTGGTCTGCAGTTAATACCATGGTTACAAACAGGAGACATGGGCTCATCTGCTTAGGATTAGCCCACATGGCATTGTTGCAACAAGAAGAGAAGCAGCTAAACTGTGAGGAGAATGTTTACTTAAACAACTACTGACTTTAGTAACACAAAAATATCTGTCTTCGACTTTCTTATGATTACTTATTTCTTCCCTTTAATTCCTTTTAACTTGGCTGTAGCATAAGCCCACCTGGCTTCATCCAGTTATTGAAATCTCTTTGAGAAAAAACTTCTGTGAAACATGCATTATCTATAACTTGGAACAGAAGTATGACATAACCAAATAGTAATTCTAAAGTAATTTAACTTTGCTTACCCTCATGAAATTAGAACATTTCATCTGTAAATTCAGCAGCTACTGTTATATATACATTGTATAAAAATTAAATACATATGTTCTAACCAATATGAACAAAACCAATCAACTAGACTAATCATCCCTGAGTTTCAGAAAAATGTAGTGTTAGAGGACATTCTAAGTCAACTATCTAAAAAACAAAAAAAGTGACCAAAAACAGTAGCTTCTTTTAGTACATATAGCTATCAGAATTATGGTCTTCCACCAGGTTTCTCTACTCAAGGCTCAGAGTTGTTCTAACATTAATATCCAATCTGATGTGTGATCTGTGTCTAGTTATAAACAAAACTTACCAACTACACTGAGGGATGTTTCCATTCTGTATTTCTAGTCTTGCCTTTAATTCTCAAAATCTGTGCAGAATTTTTTCCCAAGAAATGGGTTAAAGGAGTCATTGTTTGTTATGTATTTATGGTCATATCCACTGAGATATTTAAAAGGAACAATACCTAATATTATATAACTTGCAATAAAGCACTAAGCATAATTGTCCTGATACTCTATACAGCATAGCTAAATATCTGGACATTTGTAAATCTTCTAAAAAAAAAAAAATTTACAAAAAAATACTTAAAAAAAATTATAAAAATCAGCATTCTGAGATAGGGAGTGCTCTGAGTAAAGATGTCAAAAGTTACCAGATGAATGATGAAAATTAGGATAATGGCTTAACATTACCTCACAGAAACTTTCTTTTGCTATAAAAGGCTGTGTCTGTTTATCCAGAGGGCATCTTACAGTCCTGATCTTTCAACTGACCAGCGTAAGCAACATGTTATGAATATGTTCTCCTCATTTCTGAACCGTGTACCTTGTCTCCTTTAAATTTAAACAAGGCCCCAGGAGACAGGCAGAGCATGTTTGGGTCTTTTGCTCAGTCACAGCCATGAAAAAAGCCTCTGTTAATCTGTCTGTAAATTTTTCCTGTGCAGGGCATCCCTCTATCAGTGCCTGGATCTTATATTTTGTATTGGGTTTTACATGGTCAGATTTTGGTAGCAAGGGGGCTACAGGGGTGGTTTCTGTGAGAAGATGCCAGAAGTTTCCCCATGCTCGACAAATCCAGTGCCAGGTGGCTCCAAGAAGGATGTGCCACTTGCCAAGGCTGGGCCAATCAGAAATGGGTGGTAATGCCTCTGTGATAATGTATTTAAGAAGGGAAAAATAAGTTACTATGCAGATGTAATTGTGGCCAGAGAAGAGTGGAGTGAGAACATGTGAGAATAACACACCAAGGTCAGCAGAGAAGGAGGGGGAGAAGGTACTCCAGGTAATGGAACTGAGATTCCCCTGCAGCCCATGGCTGTGCCTCTGCAGTTTGTGGAGGACCAGGGGAGAGCAGAGATCCACCCGGGTCCATGGAGGAGCCCACGTTGGAGCAGGTGGATGCCCAAAGGAGGCTGTGAACCCGTGGCAAACCCATACAGGAGCAGGCACCTGGCAGGGACCTGCAGATCCATGGAGAGAGGAGCCCACACTGGAGCAGGTTTTCCCAGTAGAACCTGTGACCCTGTGGGGGTCACAAGGTTGTGCCTGAAGGACTTCACCCTGTGGAGGAGTGACCCACATGGCAGCAGTCTGTGGAGAGCTGTTGCCTATAGGATGGACTCAGATTGGAGAAGTTTGTGGAGAACTGTCTCCCATGGGAGGGACCCCACACTGGAGCAGGGGAAGGACTCTCTTTAAGCAGCAGCAGAAACAACCTGTGATGTACTGACCACAATTCCCATTCCCCATCTCCCTGTGCTGCTGGTGGGGGGAGAAGGTAAAACTTAGGAAGGAGGGAAGGGTGGCAGGAAGGTAGTTTCTTTAAGATTTATTTTCCTTCTCATTATCCTGCTCAGATTTTTTTAGTAATAAATCCAATTAATATCCCAATTCAAGTCTAGTTTTCCCATGAAGGTATTCAGTGAGTGATCTCAACTCATGAACCTTCATTATATTTTTTCTCCCCTGTTTAGTTGTGGAGGGTAGTGATAGAGTATCTTTGGTAGATACCTGGCATCCAGTCAGAGTCAACTCCCTACATCTTTAATGTAAGGTTTAATCTTTTTTTTTTTTTTTTTTTTAAATACACCATTAAAAAAGGAAGAGAGGAGAAGAAAATTGCAAATACTTTTCTACGCCAAGGAAGGGAGCTCACATACAGTTCCTTTCCCTGCCTGAGAAGACCAACATCTTCCTTATTCAATCTCCTTTCCTGCTGAAAAGAGAAATACTAAGACATATTTAAATACTTGCCACCACTGTACATAAGAATGTCGAGAAGTCATTGGTTATAAGTAGCCAATAATGAACACCTGATTTTATAGGCTCCTATATGCAGAACGACCTGAAATTTTTAGCCTTGAACTTTGGCAACTATTCCCAGAAGATTTCCTGCATTTTACTTTAAACAGTCATTGAATAAAAGTCATTAATGTATATCAAAATCAAAGCTGGAATGTAAATTCCTTCTTCCTTCAATTCCTTCCTTTAAACTCAGAGGTGGTCCGATTTTGTGCCTCCACTGTCAAAGCAGAGGTGTTGGCACGTGTGTAAGGAAATAATTGTGATTCGCTCTGAGAAACACTTGTGATTGAATCTGGGGCAATATAAGGCAAAAATATATAGAATCTGGGGTGCTTGGGCAGTGTCAGCATCAGGGATCAGCTAAGCAGAGGCTTTCAGAATAGCAAGTTTAGTCCTAAGTGTCTAACAGTTGCCAGCATCTCTTGTTGGATCTGGTCCACAGTTTTGTCAAGGACACTTGTATAGGATTGACTGTAGCTTTTATTTGAAGACAAATCCTGGGAGAGACCTCTAGTTCTTAAGTAAGTTCTAACCTTTTCCTGTGTAAGCAAGCATGCTTCATTCTTTAATGTGTTTCTATTCATACACTGTGTGAATCTCCTGCTGCAGAGTATTAATGTCAACAAAAGGTTAATAAAAAAAATAAGGTTTTGAGGCCTTTTTTCATGCCTATCTGCTCCCACCTGATTTGTTTTATTACTGAAGCTTATAGTTTTCAATAGCACTTACAGCAGCAGCAGTGGAGTTTAACTCTCACTTGTTATTGAAAAACCCAAATCAAGAGCTGAGTAATATCTGTTACTTATCTGTTCTTTTTAAAATAAAACACAAAAGTTAAAAGCTGACAGGGTCATGGGTAAGTGTTATTGAATGTCACAGCCAGCAAGCAGTTTGTGGCTGGAAGAAAAAAGTCCTTTTCCTTCCTTTTCTGTAGTCAGTCATGGTATTGTTACTTTGCAATGTTTTTTTCTTTTCTTCCTGTGGCCTTTAACCAGCACTGATAGTCTGTCTTGAAATAAAGTTCACCTCTCTTATTTTTAGATAAAAGGTAGCATGATCTAAGGTTTGCTTTTGGACCAGGGAATTCTGCAATCTGGATTTTAAACCTCATATTTCTACCAAATCACTGTGACCCTCATTTTTAATTCCCTCCCCTCTTTAAATTGCCAGTTTTAGAACAAGAAACAGAGGATAACAATTCTATGGTAAAGCACTTTGATATCTACAAAGAGAAAGGTTCAAATATTATTTTGTCAAGGCATATACTGGTATTGCAGTCCACAGAGACAAGAGATGTTTTGAGTGTGGAATATTTGGAAGTTCATAGATCATGAATAATAATTAAAAAAAATTGAAATATATTTTATAATTAAAAAAAATCCACCAAATCTAAAATGTGTAAGATTAGCTCTGACAAAGATGCCTTCCCTCACTCCTACTGTTAATGGAGTGTTAATGTTAACACACTTAAACATCACATAGGATATTTACAAATTAAATAATTTGTAGAGCTCATAAGAAAAGGGAAAGAGAAAGACATGCAAATACTAAGAAGAAGATATGGACATTTCCCTTTCAGCAAATGCAAATGTTTTAACAAAATGCTGTCCAAATGATATACTGTGACAATAAGTAAATTTTCAACTACTACATAAAAAGTTTTTATTTGATTTGGTTTTTAGCTAATCTTCCAAAGCCATCAATGAAAAATCTTTCTCATTGATAGTTGTAGGAGATTATAAATTTTAGTCATATGTAGAGTTTTGACAAACCACTACTGCGCTGGTAAATGCCAGTTCACCAACTTCGGTACATTACATGTAATTATATATGTCAAGAAAAGATTATCTAGGAAAAAAAATTTATGTCCATAATGGAATGTAGGGACAAAATGAAATATAACCTTCAAATAGTCAGCTGATAACAATGAAACCTAACCAGTCAGTTAAGACACTTTTCATGACATAAGCCAGATGAAGTTTCAGAAGAAATTTACATCTATTTCACTTTCCCTTATTCCAGGAAAGTTACTTGGGCAAATAACAGTATGGTTAAGGCAGAATTGTACTCTGAAATCTGGTTTCACTGAAGAAATAATATAAGAAATTATTTCCATTGTGCAATAGGAAAGGACATTATCTTTTTTTTTTCCTGAGATCTCAGAAATTTTCTGATAACCAAAAAACCACTTTCCACCTTTCTGTCCTGCATTTATACCTTGTTAACTACATTAGTGTTAAAAACTGAGTTTGTATTTACTAATTTATTTTTTTCACAGATTGAGCCTGAGAATATTGGAATATGCAAGCTGCCTATTACTGGCAAAACATGAAAATGGAATATTGGTATTTTATGCACAGTTCTTTTCAGATCATCAATTACATGTGCTTAGCATCCTTCTCTTTGATTGCAAAGTACAGTTCTTTTTAAAAGAACCATGCTGTTTCCTTCACAACTTTCTGCTTAACAAGGTTGCAAAGCATGATGTTACACTTTGTTACCCTCCTGACAGACAGAACTGCCAAAAAGCCATTCTCTCTTTCTTAAGATTCATTGGTGTGTCAGTCTTTATCCGCAGTTGTTCATCCTCGGTTGTTCCCCTTCCATTTGCATCACAAAATGAAATGATATTTACAGAAGAGAAAATATTGTTCACATTACAATTTAATTGCTGTTGAATTAACAAGTAATTTTATTAACAAGCTTTGAATCAACATGTTTGTTGTGCCCTGGTGGAAAACCTCCCGAATTGATTAAAGCAAGCTAAGGATTAAGCTGGTGATTTATTGACAAGAAGAATGTCACCTTTATCTACAGACAGGGATGTTTGTCTCAGCTGGAGAGTTCCCAGTGCATTTCAGGTTTTTTTTGCCCACTTTCTTCTCATTTCCCCTATTTTCAAATGAAAGAAAAAGGTGTTCTTAAATCTGGGCACTATTTGGGGTAACTATAGAAGTGGGATCTGCATCTACCTGCAGGAACACACAGTTTCTTGGACTGATGGAAACAACATTTAAAGTAAATAAAAACCCAACCAACAACAAAAAGAACCAAACATGATGGAAAAAAGCATTTTAAAATATTTTTTTCTCTTTTCCATGATGAGCAGCTCAAAACCTAGAGATACAAAATGAAAGTTTCTTCCACCAGAAAACTTGACACAGAAAAGTTGATGCCATCTGTCTTTATACAGATAATCATAGTTGCATTGGTTTATATAGCTCTGCTGGACCATTGCTGCTGAAAGAGGCATTTTAATAATATGTGTTTGTACATCTCTTAATACACAGCAGTGGTGATTCATCAAAATGCAAATTAGTCAGGAAGACTGTAATAACGGCATAGAGAAAAATGATTATAAGCTCCTATGAATCACAACAGCACTGGGTATCGTATGTGTGATATTTTTTACAATAATCTGTTTGACTGCACTTTGCACTAGGCTATCTGATTTCCCATAGGCTGTGTTTCAAGGCAATATCCAATATAACCTGCACAAAAGAGAAAACAGACATGAAGGTCATTTCAAGCAGAGTAGGGAGAACCTGCAAAAATCTGCCAGCGGAGCATGCTGACATTTCCTTATAATTTATAAAATTAAGCTTTTTCAGCTAATGAGGATAACTTACTTATACATTTGCATTATCCTGTAGTGAGGAATGAATGAATATCTTTACAAATGAAAACCTATTTTCATACCTTCTCCATTCAAAAAAGTTCTTGCCACAATCAAAACACTGAAAATATATGCAGATGTCCTTCTTACAGTCATTTTTTCAGTCACAGATTTACTTGAAATCTGTATTTCATGGCTATTCTAAAGGAAAGCACAATATTAGAATGTCCAAAGAACCCAGCTAAATATCCTGACTGCTGCCTTTTCCACAAATTTCCAATTGATGCAGTGGAAGGTCATAAACAATTACAGAACTCTCTTATTATAATTAGAAAAATTTTATTCATGCTGTTCTTTATTAAGAAGAGGACTAGACTCAATATTTGAGGCAACAATCTATTTGCAGTAATCAGGTCTGTACAGCAGGAACCAGCAGATGCCTCTGGTCTCCACAGTGTCACACCTTAAAAATTAAATTCATGTTTCAGCCATGTAACTGTTAAGGTGGTGAAGCAATGCCATTGATTTCACAGAACTTTCCTCAGAATAATACTGGTTCCACACTACAAGGTAGTCTGGCATTAAACTTACCCTTTGGTGAGCCTTTTTATTCACTTTAGTTGAAATGCCTGATAAGCAAAGTCTTGTACAGCTGATTTCTGAAATCCTTAGGTCTTTCAGAGGGGCACCAGACAGCACCTAGAAATAATATTAGCTCTGAGGCTTGCAATCAAGAGCTGCTCATGAATATCACATCTGAGCAGTGATAAAATATGACAGCAGGGAAGAAGGATTCCAAATGGTTTCACACTTCCTGTCTTTACTATTATGCTTTGGAAACAAGACTACAACAGTTTTTTCCTCAGAGAATGTTTAAAGCGCTCAGTCAGGAAAAATCAGATGGACAAGCAGACTCTCACTCCAGGGAGCTGTAACGATGAATTACTTCTTAAATCTTTTGACAGATAGAAAAATGTGGGCTTGTGCTGTGTTTTAGACCACTGAGTCCTCTACATGGTTCATTTCTGTGGTGAAGGGTGTGAAGTGTTTGACCCTTGCTGTTTGTAAATCCCAACTCTGCAGCAATGGCAATAGTCACCACCCACTGATCGCCCAAGTTAATTGTCCCTTTTCCACAATGACACCATTCGCAATAACTCAGTCTTCAAAGGACGTACCCAAAACTTTAACAAATGCACTACCCTCGAGGCAGATTGTCTTTGATCTAGTCTACTCAGTACAGAGGTCAGGTTTTATGTGTGAGTTTTGTGAGGGCCATTTGTTCAGTACACTTGAAAAAGGAAAAGGAAAAGGGAAAAGGAAATGGGAAAGGAAGAGGCAAAGGAAAAGCAGAAGGAAAAGGAAAAAAGGGAAAAGGAAATACTTTCTTCTGATTGTTTCATAACTCTCAGAATAAAAGGTCAAATTCTGCAAATGCTGCATCTGATCTATGGCATAAAAGAAGTGTCAACAATTATGATATTTTAAAAACTAGAATATATTAAAAGTCTTAGTCATTCACTCTCCTGGACCTTCTAAAATAAATATCCATAGCTCTTTGTGTTCCTGTTTACACAACAGAGGGTTTTGGGTTTCCTGACTATCAGGACTTTTTTAATTTACTTAAACTCTTTGGAAATGGATGGTTTATATTTCATGCAAATGGCAGACTAAAAAATTTACACCTCGGGAAACTAAGTTTCAAGTACTTAATTTCAGGCGCATAGAAGCACAAGGCTGTCCAAACTTGCAAAGGAATAGCAAATTATATTACAACTTGCTTATTGCCTTGGACTTCAGGGCACATTTAATCATTTCTCTCATAGTTTTTGCCTACCCTGCAACAAAAATTTGTACAGTATGTCAGGAGTACTTTATTCTCTGCATTAGATTGACAGTCCTGGCCCCCTAAGGTGATTTCTGCTTGGCATGGCAGGACCTTTATTGCATCCTATATCTTATATGTGTAGGACTGAGCAAACAACAGCCACAAAGAAGGAAGAATAGTCTGAGGTAGGAAGAGAATGGAAGAGTGAGCAGGAGTGTAGGGTCATCTCATTTTCTGGTCAGATACAATGCCCTTAATTTGACTTTTAATTCACATTTCTCAATAAAAGTAGAAATGCTGTTGCTACGTTTCTCAGCTTTTCTATGAAATGTGTTTCTATTCTTACCACCTTTAAGACCACTGGTAAGGGTTAGCACAAAATGTTTGGGGTGGTGGAACCGAAGGCAATATGGTTAATTCCTTGCTTTCTAGCTATCTACTCAAAATATTTGAGTTCTTAATGAACAATCATGACATGTGAGAACACACAAACCAAAATACTGTAAGTCTTTACTCTGGTAGTTTAGCAGGCATCAGTATCATTACTGTCCTTAAGACTATAAGACTTAGAGGCACATTCCTAACTTGCAGCTGTAGTGAAAGACATTGTAAAACTGAGAAATCTATGACTGCAAAAGATGGAGCTCTGAAAAACATGGGATTTATGTGTGGCACAAAAACAGTTCAGTATTTTGTAACTTTCTAAAGAATAAACTGTGTTTTATTTCATGCTCTGTAGTTACATATGCATCTGCTTGAAACATATTTTCCATGTGTCTCCTGAAAAAAAACATTACATAGAGCGATTTAGATGTAGTCATGCAACTCGATCCAGAAAGACTTGCAAGTTTTCATGATTACAAGTCTTTCCCTGAATTTTTTTACCAACACAGCTTTTTGAAACAAACAAACAAAAAAAATGTTCTTTGTACCCTTATGGATTTCTAGGGAAAAAAAATTTGGTTATCAGACAGACACTTCAACAAAGACAAGAAATGTGTTACAACTACTGAGCTTATACACTACTGTTTTACTTTGCTAATTAGAACTAGAATAATGCCATAATTAAATTAAGGTCTCTGCTAAAATTGAGTCAATATACTGATAGATTAAGTCACCCAATTAATACAGCAAGTAATCAGATCAAATTCACAGATTGACTCCACAGTGAATTATTATGCATTGAAAGATTTTAAGGAAAACATACCTCCTCAGTGAAAATCAGATTGCTTTTTCCCCAAAAAATAAGAAAAAAAGTTGGACAAGGAGACTTAAAGGAATTCTTGGCAAGAAATGGTCCTCAACTGTTTGGCTGAGGTAACAGCTATTAGAACAACAATCAACAAAACCACTCTTTTGTAAGACATTTAATAACAAAATAAACTTTTTTTTCCCCATACTTGCATTTTTGGGGGTCAATTATCTCACTGCTTTCAGCATTTTAAAAATATCCTGGACTTTTTAATGCCAAGGAATTGGAGAATCAATTTGAGTGCATAAGTCATGCTAATGTCTGTTGATTAAACATGAGCTGATTTTGCATTTATCAGAATTCTACTCATAATTAACCAATTTTCCCAGCTGTACTCAAATTTCTGATAAATGCTTCACATGATTAAGCACCTTAGTTCTTCAAATGTTGTATCTTTTGTTAATTCCAGGCAAGTAATCCCAGGACATCGTTTGTGGTAAAACCCCAGTTGTTTAGGTTTCTAATTCTGAGGCATTGTTTATTTCAAAGCACTTCCTCTGCAAGTAGTTATTTTCTTCATCTAAATCATGCGATGAGAAACCCTGCTGCTCTTGCTGCCTCAAGGTCAGAGGGTTGTGTGGGAGAGAATTTACCATGAAGAAACAATTTTGCTTTACCTGGGTGACAGCAATTATGCAGAATGACAAAAGGAGAAGTTAAGTTACAAGATGAGAACTCTAATACACTCTCCCCAGGGTCTGCCACTCACTCAGCCATGAGAAAAACAATGCCAGACTTCATTTTAGTAGTTATGTCTCTATAGCGCTGAGATAGTAAAGTCTATCATACACACAGCATACTTTGTTGTTTTACTTCCTGGGTTGCCACTCTTCAGGTTGCCACCCCTTAGGTTGTCATTCCTTGGAAGAAACAAAGAACAACCCAATCAATTTTTAATTTAAGTGTCCCCATGAATAGATAGTGAAGTCATAACTTTCTTCAAAAGGCCAAACCTGGGCATACCTTTAACCTGCAGTGAAAGAGAAATGTGGGAAAACGTATTGAACCACATTCACAGTGTATTAATATCCAGATCAAGAAATATAAATATCACTGGGGAGAGGATTGTGGAGGGCATGGACTCTTCAACCCTCACAACAGGAGATGTGAAGCAGGGGGGACAACATGTTGTCTTGATTTGGATAGGCACTTCAGGAGGAAATACTTGAAAGAGGTATTCACTCACACACATTCCCCACAGTCATTCCTATTAAGTCCTGAATTTAACTGAAAAGTGAACTACCAATGAAAAGTAAATGCACCTTTACCTCTTGTGTTTCATGTAAGAAAGATATCCAAAGGTGGAAATTATTTATTTGTTTTCTTAGGTTATTGTTTGCATTTTTTTTCTGACACTCAGGTATTTTTGATCAACTAAAAAGTAGGTAATTTTTGCCACTTACCCGAAGTCACAGGTCCATCCCTGCCCTAGAGTATATTTTAATCACTCTAGAAATATCAATTATTATCACATGTAAGAATATTAACAGTAATTGTCACTATTTCCAACCTTGAAAATGAGGCTCAGGAAGGTCAAGCTATTGCCCCCAAAAAATGTGCCCCATAAAAGAAAATGGAGCATTCTGATGTGCAATCTTGTCTCCAAACAACAAAAACCCAATCATTCTGTGAAGATCACATTACACAATTACTCAGACAATTACTTTATCCCTTTCTTAACAATTATTGACTGAAGCACAGGTTAAAGGCAATGGGAAATCTAAGAAAAAGAACTTTCAGACACTGACATGGCAGGTAAACACTGCTTTATTTTATAACGAAATTAATAAAATAATTGTTTCTATTGTCACATAAATAAGGATATAAATTCTGTGTCACAGCAACATTTAGATGGTTAATCGTCTGTAGAAGTCTTCCATAAAATACACCTCAGATTAAAACATTTCTCTTTAGTGATTAAATAATAATGCATAGTAAATAATATCAATTCTTTGAATAAGTTTAGTTTAGCTTTCTTTAGCAGAAAGCCTTTCTCTACACACATTGATATGTATAGAAATATTCACATTAGTCTTTCAGAATCTGATGAATTTTAAAAGGTGAATACTCTCGCACTGAGCAATTTTATTAGTTTTGCTGTTGCTTGATGCGGTTTTTCCATTCTATGTGTAAATATTTATAGTCATCAGATGGATGAAAATAATGTACTGCAAGTCCTGTATTTTGATCCAAATTTTTATATTTTAGGGATCTTCTTTTGAAGAATACTACTAAAATATGTGTTTGACTTATTAACTGTGAAAATGAAAAGCATGTATTTTGCTCTGTGCTGTTTTTACAAAGTTAAGAAATGTTTTTATTTTATTTTTCGTATTCTTCACGGTTCCACTACTCATTTTCTGCAAATAGAAACCATACTTCACATGAATACTTCCTTTCTGTACTGTCCTGCTCTCTTTTGCTCCTTAGGTGGTTAAATATGAAGACTGAAAACTTTTTTATGCTTTCATTCTCAACTAGAAGCTTTTACTAATGACATTTGCACCTGTGTCATGGGCCATTAGAGAAATCCTGACCACAAACATGGATAATCTGAAAGGCAAACAGAAAACACCTGAGGTAAAGACATATTCTCAGCTTTTATTAGAAACTTATGTTTGGACCATCCAGTCAATGTTTCAGAGGGAATGAGAAAGGTTTTCTCAATGTTTTCCAATACATACTGCATTTAAGAAACACATTTATGCACATGTTGTATGAATATATGGCCACATTTGAATGATGTTATATATATAAGTATCATATTCATGACATATTAAAACTTACTAGTCACCAAAAACCCTAGGGGTTTTACCAGGTCCTGGAAGTAACATCTCCTGACATCAAGTGCCATCCTCAAGTCCAGGCCTGCCAATGGAGCAAGCTATACTCAGGAAAACACAATAATTCCTGCTAGAATATGGTCTTAGTAGCTACTAGCACTGGAAATCAGTTAACATGTCACTACCAACTTAATTTGGAGTCTCCAAGAGTGGGATAAGTGAGCTGGGACTCAAACTGTGTCATTAAGATGTTTAAGTTACCTATAAGGGTTTTAATCACTCTTAGAGTAGAAACCTGCTTTCTGGAACCCATATGGTTCTGGTAAACACAACAACACTATGAAGTTGTCGGTTTTTTCTATGACAGCTTCTCTGTGTTACTAATCTTTCTCCTAACATTGTAAAGCAATGGGTCATTTCTTCATCTGATGCAAACTGCTGTTTACCACTGGCTTAATGAAAACAGAGTAAAGCAGTGGAACCACACAGATGTACACCAAGGACCTCATGTATGCTCTATTTTTCAACTCATCTTACCTCAGAAAGTTTCTTATTCCAATCTCAACAAATAATTTTGTTATTTTCTTCAAAGTTTTTCTGTCTGCTGAGCAAAATAGATGAATATTACAGCTCAGAAGCAATCCCTCAAGACTTCTTATGTTTGGGAGAAAACCTTTGTCCATTGGAAAAATGTTATTCAGCTGGTGTTTCCTCAAAGCTCTAAGTTTACAGGAAAATTTATATCATTGAATAAAAGGATCCAGTACAGGATACCCATCCCTCTATTGTCCCTATACATTTACTAGAGCATGCAATGTATTTCTTATGGGGGCAAAGAATTTCTAAACCAAACTGCTGCTCTGAATCATTCTCTGGAAGACATGTAAGCACACAAACACTTTTGGTCCCCATGATTTCCCCTTATTCACGTACAAAAGTTAAAAAGTAGGGGAAATACTCTCCCAGCTCAGATTCCTGAACTAGATGTCTAATGACAAAAGTAACTGGAATGTTCTGCATTGTTTCCATACTTGGAATGTTCCACCCCCCCCCTAAAAAAAAAAAAAAAAAAACCTGAAGGGAAATAATTTCAGGGCATTTTTAAAAATTGTTTTTTTCTTGTTGAAACTTTTAAGAATTTTTGTATGTGTAAATGAGTGAGAAAGAGGTTGCAAGCCAAAAGCTGTGTCTTGGAAAATGAGGGGAAGAATATTTTATTTTGTAGTGCATATTGTTCTTTTTCTGTGGTTTCTTGTTTCTAAGATAGTATTCTCCACTACCCTTTTCATTGAAGACGCATTTATATAATTATTATGTTTGTAGTAAACATATGCACAGCAAGCACTTTCAGTGATATATCAAACAGGAGAAAATCGTCTTTGCAAGGATATTTGCTTTCCTGGAAACAGCTAAGACTGTGTAAATATTTAACTATAATTATGCTAAAGCACTATTCTTTTATGCCACAGTCACTCACAAAATACAATCCTATAAATGCTTTTCTCAGGATTTGTTACATGCTGGCTTTCAGTCTTAGGGGAACAAATCTCTCTCACTGCTATTGATCTGTTCTTTAAATTATTCTCCCATGAGGCTTTCAGCTAAGAGCATCTTTTCCTTGAATCTCTTTGTATTTTTAATTGGCTTATGTTTGTTTAAACAAAATCACACCAGTGCCTTAGGCTGCAGACATCAACTCATTGCATTCAAAACTAGACACACTGTACTCTAGCAGCCTTCACTTCTGTCCTCTACTGGACTCCTCTCTTTGGGGATAAAATCTGTCACAAGGACAAAAAAAAAAAAAAAAAAAAAAAAAAGGCATACAAAATTGCCTTTGGATTGGGTTGCCAGGGACATAGCTGGGATTTGCATAATGCTGTTAGAGTCCTAAAGATGAAAGGAAGGGTAGATTGTGCCATTTGTCTGCAAGTTCTGGCTGACAGGTGGTGAGTAGACACTGCCCCAGGAGGAGCACCGGAGAGATGCTGCCTCGGGCAGCCCCAGACCTTCCTTCCCACATTGCCTCTGAGTGTGGGAAGAGGCTTTATGCAGTCTCCACTTTTCTCTCACGTGGCACCAAGGGCTCTCCTGTCTTTCACCCATCCCCAGGTGATGTGAGGCTGTCAGTGCTGCAGGCTCAGCTTTTCCCTGTGCTCTGTTCACCAGTGGATGAGTGGTTCCCAAGCTCCTGCCGCTGAAGGGAGCACAGGAACCGCTATTGTGTGCTGCCCTCGTGCACTGCACAAAGAGAAAGAAGTTTTTATTTCCCCTCTACCCCTCCTTTGCTGAGCAAGGAGGGTTCAAAGCCAGAACCCAAAATAAGATAGAGAGTATGGGTGGCAAAAGTAATACCAAAAAGCATTTCTTGTCATTCCAGTTTCTTCTTATACACTTTGATCCCAGATTATTTTTGAATAGTGTGAAGTGAGGCATTTTCAAGGATTTTTAGCTTTATCCCATTCTTTAAACTATTTCCAGTAAATTAGCAGCTGCTAAAGCACCTTTTTTTTTCTTTTTTTTTTTCCTGTGGCATAAATACAAGAGGAAGGAAATACAGTTCTGCACATATTCTACTATGTTTCAATTTAAATTGGTATGAAGCCAAGTCTTTACAGGTCACATGGGCATGCTTATTATAGTCCAGCTTGGGCTGTATAGCCTGCATCCATGCAATATGGCCTCACATAGCATTGTCTTCACATCACAGCCTCTTGTAAGAATTAGTCCCTAAAAGGCCTGGCTCTTGAGTGCAAGCTCTCTCTTTGTGATCCTATCCCTTCCATTCAACAGAGTAGGTATTGCAGGAGGGACACCTACTGCCCTTATTAAGCTTTATGTCACCCCTTGTGTGCCCACTCAGTAATTTACAAACAGATGGACAGGCAAGTAGGAATAGTAATATTTTTCAAGAAAAATAAAAGTACAGCTGACGTACACTTCTAGAAGACACACACTTGCTCTGTAGGCAAGCACTGAAATGCATCACTAATTATTGATGCTTTCTGAACTAACAATGTGTATGGCTAGGTTCCAGACCCTCAGTGGTACCAATCTCTTGGTTATCTCCATTCAACCCAAGATTAAGAATATTCAATCTGTTTATTCTTCTATGAATTTACCAGTAAAGTTTGGTATTGAACTATTCATCTCAAATAGTTAAGTTTATGCAAAGGAATGAGAGACAGATATTTAGCCCCTAGACTAGAGAACAAGACAGTGCTGTGCTGTGTGAGGACTACACTGTAGTTTCCCATCTTGGGATTTATACAATCAACATCATGTTGTGGAATGATAGAATCTGAATGGTTGGAATTTGAAGGGACCTTAAAGATCATCTAGTTCCAACTCCCCTGCCATAGCCAGGGAGCCCTTCCATTAGACTAGGTGTCACCAGATATTAAATGAGCAAAGAATAAATCAAATTACTCACTGAAAGCCATAGTATTAGAATAGAACAGCATTCAGTTCAACTGACTGAGTGACTTATAATAGCTGAAGGAACATCCTTCCTTGTGCAGCCAGTGGTGAAGTTTCAGAAGTTGTCTCCACTGCAGGCTGGGGAGGGAGTTCAAACCACATCAACAACAGAGAGACACTAAAGCAAAAGACATAAGGTGTCCTCTATGATTCCTAATCCACCAGCTGTGAGTGCTGGGGCAGGAAGGTCAGAGTGCATTGCAGAGAGCAGCCACACTCACAGGCTCTCCTCAAATGGAGTTGCCATGTCTGAAGAGAGAGTACTGTGCTGCACAGATTGCTGCTCCAGCCCAATAGAGCATTGCATCTATTCTCATATCCTTAAGTTATGCCTGCAGTTAGCAATTAACATTAATATTTTGCCTGAAATCTTTTCTAAAATATTGAACGGGCCTACTGGAGTTACACACTACATGAATTTGAAACTCAGACCAGTCATGCAAATCAGGAAATATCTAGAGTAAATACTGAGGCCATAACCCAAAAAATTCAGAGGAAATTCTGAAACTTTGGAATGTTTGCAGGTCAATCAGGTTTTTGGTCATGCAGGGATGGCAAAAATGTTTTTCACAAATAACAGAAATCACAAGCAGCAATGCAAATTCACCATCAAAACTGAATTGAAACAGGTTGACAGATATGTAAGTATAAGAAAAAAATTGAACTTCTTTGAGAAAGTGTTTTGCAAGGTATGAGATCTTAAATCACACAAATCAACAATATTCTTGGAGAACTACATTCAAAGATACTTCTTGGGTTTTTTATGAGATCTGGTGAAATAAAGAATTAATATTGCATTTCTTATTTAAAAAAAAAAAGAGGATAAACAGAAGATCACTAATACTTTTCAATTAACAGTAGAATGCAGTATAAAACAAATTTTATCTCGGAGCCCTAGAAGTAAAATATTCCTGCTCGTTATTATCTTGATTTCAGATCTTTTGTTATCCTTCCTCATATGCCGTCCTTTAAACAAAATAATTCCAAACTTTTGTGCTGACAGGGTTGATAAAAACATTCAGTTAGTGTCAGATATCAAAACTTAAAAGTGAAGATTTAGTTGAACTTTGCATCTTAAATTAAAGACTTGGAATCTGTTTTTCCAATGGTGGAGGTAATGGCTCCCAAGAAGCAAAAATCACAGGATACTTGAAAGAAGCAGCCTGGAGGCAACCATTCCATAGTTTAATTTACAAAGGGAGTGGCAAATATGTCTCATTAATTTTAAAGTCTGAATTCAGGTAAACTTTCGAAATGTACATTTTCAACCTATGCTGTTTCCAGCATTTCCCGATTACAGAACTCTCTGTAAGACGATTGGTTACTAATTAAAGTGTGAATTCTTCCATTAAAGAAATGCAACTATCCTGGTGATACAAAGTGCAAAAAAATTACTACTGGAAAATATAATGGGCAATATTTGGTATTGTCATCTTAAAAATATACAGATGGCAGTAAAAATGTTCATATCGCTGACAGTTTTGTACTACTACTATTGCTTCAGTCATATTTTTTCTTATTCAGTAACAAAATGGTTTCTAATGCAGTTATAAAAAAATCCAGTTCTGAATAATAAGCTTTACATACAGTAATATAAGTGAGATATATAGAGAAAAAGTACTTTTAGTTTTAAAAAGTGGTGCTGCTTATCACTTGATGACTATTGAGCTGGATGCACATGGCTAAAGTGACAAGAGGCTGCCCAAGGGTATGGTTGCCTCCCAGACAAGTGACACAGAGGGCATGCCACAAGAAGCAGCACTAATGCAAGAGGGGGGAAAAAAGGAGCCCTCTGGTAAACCTGTCACTGACCATTGTCGTGTCCTGTGCATGTTAGTCTTCTCTATCCAATTTTATTTCCTTCTCCAGTTTCTGTTCTTATCTATACTGATGTTTACCCTTGGAATTTTGCTCTGTCAGATCAATGGGAGCTGATTTAAGAGGGCACATCAGTGTGATGAAAATGTGTCTTAGCATTTTTGGCAGTCCTAAAAAGCAAACAGGCAACATTATGGGTCATACTGGAAGTTCAGTGGGCTAACCAACTCAGCTGAGTTGTGGTATAAGCAAAGGAGCTAAAGCTTTGAATTGACTTTGTCATGACTATGTGCTTATATTCAACATTATCTTAACAACTGACTAGCTCAATACCAGGGTATTTTTAATACACTATTCCCAGAGACCACAAAATCTGTCTGAAAAAAAGACGAAGGATTAAAAATCTGAACTAAGGGATTGAACCAGCAAATCACCCTCAGTATAATTACCTTCAGTGTCATCCAATGCAGAACATGTATTGCAACTTCTGCTCCATTTTCTCTTCCACAATTCTTTCCACTTACTCCTTATGAACCCATCTTGCATATGCCAAGTAGATTTTTGGGGAAATACATGGCTGCTAAATGTGCATGCATGCTAGAACATGATTAAAGGAACAACAGTAAACTGATTGCTGGATGATGTTTGCAGCAAGAGTCCTTGTCAAGAAGGTTTCCATGTGTGTAGCTTCCACAAATCAGTACTTTTTTCCACATCTAACATAATTTAATTTCAAGATGGATACCAGATAAAACTGATCTAACTCCAAATGTAGATGAGCTAGTTCTGGCTGGGTGAGCTGGTTTAAAGGTAAACCAGCAGAAGAAATGAAACCAGCTCAAGAGAGATTAAAAGTCAGAGTTACAATTTCCTAAAAAGATTACAATAAATACAATGATACAGAGAAAAATTGATTTTAACCCACAAAGAACAGATGTGTAACCCAGTACCCTGGGGCACGAAAGAATGGAGTTTGTTAGCCCCTGTGCTGAGCACCATGTGGTCCCCCTGAGTGCAAAGTAAAAGGAAAGAGGAAACCTGCTGGTGAGGAAGATGGTCTGTCAAAGTAATGATCGCAGTCTTGTTGAGAGTGGCAGCCTCAGTACTGCTAAGGTTCGGTCCTCCTCTGGATCCCATGAGTGGTACCAGAAGTCCCAAAACCCGAAGATCATATATGCTCAGGTTCAGGTGGGAATACCCAGTACCTCCCCTAGGGCGGGAAGTTTCACAATGGGTGATTTAACTCTCTGAGTCATGGGATATTTTTTGAATCTTTGATGGTGTAGGTTGTTGCAACTGCCTATTGTGCCAGTCCCTAAGGGCCCATTAGCAGAGATGACCCCTCAGGCTGGGTGTGAAGGTGCTGATGTCTCCCTGCAGAGGAGTCATCATAACTGAGTCACTGGTGTGAAGACAGAAACACCTCCATGCCTCACAGGGTTCTTTAACACCCAGCTTGTAGCCTGAGGTGTCATGAGTGCCCTGGGCAGGTGCTGAAAATGGTCCATTATTAACAGTTCATGAGAAATGACACAGAGGGTGTAGAATACACAGTTTTGGTTACACCTACACAGTGATAAACTCGTCCTGGCTGCTGTAACTAGGGTGCTGGGCTAGAGTTAATTTTATTCACAGTAGCTAGTATGGGGCTAGGTTTTGAATCTTTACTGAACACAATGTTGATAATACATAAATTATTTTATTTCTGAGCAGGGCCTACACAGAGCTAAGGCCTCTTCTGCTTTTCATACTACCATGCTGGCAGGCATGTTGGAGGTTCATGGGAAGTTGGGAGGAGACAGAGCCAGGACAGCAGACCTCAACTGACCAAAGCTGAGGTCATACCTCAGTTTCTTGCCATGTAACATCATGCTCAGTATATAAAACTGAGGGATGAAGGAGGAAGAAAAGGGAGAAGGGGGAAGTTTGTAGTGGTGGCATTTGTCTTCCCATGTAACCATTATGCATGATGGGGCCCTGCTCTCCTGGAGATGGCTGAAAACTTGCCTGCCCATGGGAAGCAGTGAGTTAATTCCTAATAATTATTTTGTTTTGCTTGTGTGCATGGCTTTTGCTTTCCCTATTAAACTGTCTTTATCTCAACCCATGAGATTTCTGGCTTTTACCTTTCCAGTTCTACCCCTGATCCTGCTGGTAGGGGAGTGAGTGAGCAGCTGTGTGGGGCTTGGTGGCTGCCTGGGGTTAAGCCACGACAGTAGAGAAAAATGTTCTTCTCCCTAAGATCCAGCTTTTTTCATTTTTCTATTTATAAGCGTTACTTTTAAATAAATACGATCACAGTAATGTAAACAAAGACCACCACTTCAACCAGAATTATATCCAAAAATTAACTGTTACAAAATAAGAATATGACGTAGACAGAAGCCTCACAGAAAATTTAGATGTCATAAACATTGTGAAAATTTAGACTAAAGATACAGTCACATCTGGAGGACAGGAAATATATATATATATATATATATACACACATATATCCCCCATTGAAGCCAATGCAGATGAAAACACTATTTATTGCTTCATATTGCTGTTCAGTTATAAATGCATTCAATACTTTTCCTACCTATCAAATATTATTCCTCACTGGATCAGTGTTTTTACTTTCATTGGTAGCAATGGTAACAATTGAGTAGACACAACCCACAGTACCAAAGTCTTATGTCTACAAATATCATGGACATTCAGAAAAACATTTCATCACTTCTGTTCTTGTGAAAATTGCTTTATGAACAAAACCATCCATGGAAACCAAGGAATCTGAGATAAATCCAACGAGATTTCAAAAGAAAAATAAATAAAATAAAATCTGTTACTGGGTTTGAATACTGTCAATTCAATATGTATAACAATTAAGTCTTTCAGCTCAAATGAAATTATATTCAATGGTCATCAACTAGTTTATATTTTCCTAACTCTTGCTTTGAAGTGGTTTCAATTACGTACTCTTAATAACAGCAAGTTTTAAGCACCTTCTTGTTATGTCTGCTGTAAAAGAAAAGCAGATGGAAAGATAATGTTTAAAGATAACTGAATAGTAGTATTTCTATAGAGAATTATTTTTTTCTTAATGGTTAATCAAACCTATCAAAAGTGCTAAGGAAGACAAACATCATTCTTGGATTAATATTCCTATCTCTTTGTTGCTTAGAATTTCTAAAGGTCTGAGTACTACATTTGGTCACTAAGACCAGAATTCACTAATGGTGTTGAAGGATGCTGCCCACTCAAGTCTTGCAGAGGGTTTACACCCTCTTCAGAGGGCGGAGGTGGGAAAGATTATGAAGGGAGTGTTGTGGAAGGTGACAGTGCTGAGGGCAGAAGATTTTAGAGGGAACTATGAAGTAGAGAGCAATGATAGGCAATTTGCAGCTTAAAAGTTCAATCAGGAAGAGAAGTAAAAATCTTTAGACAAGATCAGATAAGAGAATTATGTTCAAGCTGAGGAAGTGAGTTTATTCCAGATGTGTTTGACAGCATGAGAACAGAAATGGAAGTAGTGCTTTTGGTAAGGAGCCAGTACTGGGGATTAGTCAGGTGGAGAGCACTGAGAGGGGAGTGAGGAGCTGAGAGCACAAGGGTGGGAAGAATTGAAAATACAGGCTCTGGCAGCAAGCAAAGGGAATGGAAACAAAGAGGGAAGGAAAGGAATTAGAGAAGCAGAGAAATCAAAGGGAGGTTTAAGACCAAAGCCAGCTTTGGTAGAGATCACAAGCAACGAATAAAACCAAGAAAGAAGGGAGAATAAGAGCTACTGAGAGAGGGATGCTGGTGGTTGTGGGGAGGGAATAAAGGGACTGGAGATGATTTGGGGGTAGGTTTCAACAAGCAAAGATGAATCTCTCTGACTTTCCCACGTTATGCCCTGCAGAAGGGGTTTTATGCTCACTGTTGGCCAGTGCAATTAGCTCTGTCGGTCTATCTGATTTTGGATTTGTTTTTCCTTTCATTTTCCCTCTCAAACTTACCCTTTAAGAACTTTATTTTTATAACAGTGTCATTTTCTTACGCACAGTTTTCTTTGTTCCTACCTTTTAACATGTGGTCAGTACATGCAGACTGTAGAGTCTGCATTTTTGCTGCCGGCCTACTCCTACCCAGCTATCCCTGAGAGACATTTAGAGGAGCAGCAAGCTCTCTGCCGTGGAAGAGCATTGTGATCAGAATTATTTCTTAAGGCAGAGGTGGCTGACCTGGGCAATGAAATACATATGCAGTTCACAAAAGAGGAAATGATATGTCATCTGAATACGTTTTAAAAAAAGTTGTTTAATTTAGGCAACTCATATACCTACTCTCAAGTCTGTCTTTGGATAAGCCTTTATATAAGACTATATTCTAGGTACCTGTCCATCAGCTTGTATGCATGCAGATGTGATCTATAGGCTATGAACTTATTTTGAGTGTATTATACTTCAGGCACATCTAAACTCAAGACAGCAAGTGCTTTTCCACAGAGAAGTAAACTCTCTGGACTGAGAGTGAACTCTTTTACTAAGCAGAAAAATTATAATAATATTGAAATGGTTCTGGCATCAGAAAAAAGGGTAATGCACCCTCACCTTGGTATCCAGACACTGATGTCTTTGCAGAAACATTAAAAATGTGGGAGATTTCATTCCAGGCAAAGTGTTAAGTCTCAGTATTCATTAGTTTAGACAGTTTTTTGACATCAAAAATAAAATAGCTTGTGAGCCCTTTGGTGGTATTTATTTTTTTATTTATCAGATATTAGCAGGATCCTGCCATAGCAACAACATGAAAATGTACTTGGATATATATGGGCAGTGGTGTGTATTGCTGTGCATATACATAAATATAAACATACAGGATTAATTGCCAGCAGACAAGAGTATCTTGGTGCATTTTAAGAGTCACTGTTGGAGGGAGGGAATAAAAAACCACTTACCATCATGATCTGAGTATTTGCATGTAAGTGCCCTATGTACCTGGAAGAGGGAATACGAACATATATGAACACTATTACAAAAAATTTAGAAAGATCTTCACCTTTCCACATCAAAATCTCTATCTATATTACGGTGACATCTGTTCAAAGCAAAAGAAGCTACTATTATGATCCCAAGGAAAAAAATGTGGAATTAATTCCCTATAAGGTTCCCAGTGGATTTGACAAATATAAATACTTAAAAATAAGACAAATGAGAAATACTTTAAAATTGCTCTAGATCACAGCTATTTTCTGCTTAACTTAGTAATAATAACAGCTTTTCAATTAAGAGCAATAGACAGTTTAAATTTTTCTTTACAAGTGAAAAACTGGAACATATCAAAAAATATTTTCCTATACTGAAGAATTTTGTAGTATCACTGTGCTACAGACATCCAGACATTGTAACCTTAAGAAAAAGAAACAGAGAAGAACCTAATAGAATGTCATGTTGTTCTGAAATTGGTCCCCAGCAAATTTCAATTAATTTATAAATAAAGTTCCATGTTTGCTACAGTAATACATCACTAGCTTGTCACTATCATCTCTTTACCAAACTTGAGGGGTAAAATTTACATTTTAAGTGTTACTCTTTGACAAGGATAATAACCAAGTTTCATTTTCAGAATACTCTTTGTTGTTAGAAATGATTGAGGATTCCTGGTTTAAATTTAAATGTTGAACTGTAATACTTCAACAATTACTACTGACAGTAGAGATAGACATTCTGCCACAAGGGAATTTTTATAATCCCTCTCTTTTGGATGTATTTAAGTATCACTTGTCTTTAAGAGGAACTTTAAGTGGTATAAGTTTTCAAATTCTTTCCTATTTTCACCTCATTAAAAAACCCAAACAATTCAAAAAACAGGTGACCAAAGACTGTAACTAAGTTGTCACATACACGTAGGGTTTGGAGGGATTTTCACTGCCACAGGTTTTCATTTATGGCTTTCATTGGTAGGACATGGAGTAAAGTAATATGCTTAAAAACTGACAAATTTGCTTGATTCTAATCATCTATTTCCTATTGTGCAGTGCAGGTGTTCCATTTTCTGGCACGAAGAAGGTTTGAAATGTCAGTGCTGTGCATTTCATGTAACGGTCCACTATGTTTCACGTCTGCTGGGAGTCAGGAGTGGTGAGTAGTTACACCTCCCCAAAGAGTTCTAGGAAAAAGCAACATCTCATGAGGATGTCCCTGAACTGCTGGACTGCATTGCACTGTGGTGCAGCTGTGCTTTTTCTGTTTCTTTGGACGGGAAGAAAATAAATGTATTCCTGGAACTGCAATGCCTTTGGAGCTCCTGTTCTGTTCCAGGAGGGAATATTTTGTATCAGACCATTACTAGGGGCAGCCCCCTTTCCCACCCATGCTCTATGCTGTTTAAGGTCTGCCATTGCTCCTGAATGTAGTGGATTGTTATCACGAAATTAATCCAAATAAGTTTTACTATTGGAATATGTGATGTTAATCAGCATTTCTGAATGTCGTTTTTAGCCTTTTCAGTGTGTTGATGAGTGTCTTTGGGAAATCATGAGTCACTAAAGGTTTCAGTGAATTTGGTTCTGTGGCCTTTACTCTGTGCATTAATCAATGTACCTGCAAAAGGAGTTTAATAATTCCTGGATTATATCCCAAAAAAGGCTCCTCAATAGTTTTGGCATTCTTTCAGAGCACCAAGCTCTTATTTAGTGTCGTGGCTTAACCCCAGGCAGCCACCAAGCCCCACACAGCTGCTCACTCACTCCCCTACCAGCAGGATCAGGGGTAGAACTGGAAAGGTAAAAGCCAGAAATCTCATGGGTTGAGATAAAGACAGTTTAATAGGGAAAGCAAAAGCCATGCACACAAGCAAAACAAAATAATTATTAGGAATTAACTCACTGCTTCCCATGGGCAGGCAAGTTTTCAGCCATCTCCAGGAGAGCAGGGCCCCATCATGCATAATGGTTACATGGGAAGACAAATGCCACCACTACAAACATCCTGCCCTTCATCCTTCATCCTCCAACTTTATATACTGAGCATGATGTCATATGGTATGTAATATCCCTTTGGTCCTTTGGAGTCACCTGTCCTGGCTGTGCCTCCTCCCAGTTTCCCAAGCATCCCCAGTCTCCTCACCAGCATGACAGTATGAAACGCAGAGGAGGCCTTAGCTCTGTGTAAGCCCTGTTCAGCAATGACAAAAACATCTCTATATTACCAACCCTGTGCTCAGCACAGATCCAGACATAGCCCCATACTAGCCACTGTGAAGAAAATTAACTCTACACCGTCCAAAACAAGCACAGTTAGTCAAGTATTAAGCAAAAAAGTAAAAGTGGTTGCAGTTTTGACAGTTCACACTGGACTCATCTGTGTTGAGCAACAAAGTTAGAAGATTCTTAGAGCAGTAGTGATAGCTCTGACCTTTGAATTTGAACTTTTGACAGATGATATCACTGAACTCATGTCTCCACCGCTCTTAGTGCAAGGATAATTCTGTCTGTTTCAGACAAAATGACACACCTATCTTCTCAGCTCTGTCTCATACCACTAAAATGTTTGAGGGTTAAAAATATGTTAAAAGTTAAGAACTGTATTGATAGCATTGAGCAAATTTCATTGAATTGCTATCCACATAACCAGTGTACTGTATGTGACTTCCTTACAAATGATGTAGTTATTTTAGAATACCATTTGTGAAATAAATAGACATGAGCTTAATTTAGTAGTCATTTGTCTTCCACAACTCCAAATTGGAAATCAAAATACAATAAAATATAAAATGGTTATTAAATCCAGATGGATCTTCAAATGAAAACAAGACCTGTGGTAGTGACAGCCTTCAAAGGGCACTGTCAAACATAAAGCAACTGAAAATCTTTTCTATATTTTTTGCCGAAAGTAACAATTTTTTTTACTTTAAAGATACAGAACAAAGGAGTTTTTGTAATTTTCCTATTTTTCTGTGTTTTTTTTAATTTCTTGACAGTCATTTTTGCTGTTTCTTTTAGTAATTTAACATAATTGTATTTTATTTTTCTAATTTCAAAAACTACCTACTGAGATCCAATGGGGCTAACATAAACATCTTAATATATGCACAGAGGTGGCTAATGGAATTTAGTCCCATAGTTATTTTGTTTAAATAAAGAAAATGTCCTGTAGGAGTTCACAGTTCAAATTTTACCAAAGACCTTTATAATGTCCCTCTCACAGAGGGATGCAGCAGAGATGTACTCACAGAGATGCAGCAGTATTTTTCACAAGAACCCTAAAAGATAGATATTGCAGGGATTCCTTCATGGGATATACAGGATACTTTAATCCATTATTAAGTTCTACCAAAAGTGCTCTCTAATAGCATTTTTTTAAGAGATAATAATGTTAGGCTTTTTTATTCAGATATTAGTAGTAAGATGTTTGCTGCTGGAAATGTCAGGAGACTAGCCAACAATTTGTTATGATATGACACCACATTTGCATCCATAACTCAAAGTGACAGAAAGCAAACTGGGGACAGTGGCATGGCTGGAGATGGAACAATATAAGCTCTTGAAACCATATAATGTTTCATTTGTATGCATTGCATTTGAAATGGAAGCATTTGTGTTTGAAATGGATTGGTATAAAATCATCATGACAGTTAGAGGTAAGTCCTCCATAGCAAAGGATTTGGGAGATCAGGTCACCTCTGTGCACAAAAAAACTATCAAGGTCTTTCCTTTGATATTTTACTGTATAAACATCTAGGTTTCTGCTGAGTTGGAGTACTAGCTTTTTTGTTATTTCAGGAACTGTAGAGGCGCACAAGATTATCACAAACAGATGGCAGCTAGCGAGACACATCACATCAGTCCTTCCTGTTCATTGCTTGGGATAGGAGTCCAGTAAAGAAGTCACAACTTGGCACTTCCAGGGAAATGATATATATTATCCTCAAATAAAATTTCAGAAGCCAAGAAAGAGAAACACGTAAAGATCAAGAAGATTGAACTTTTCCCCTACCACATCACTCATCAAAATTCCTTATTTCTTTTAGTTAGTATTTATATTGTTAGGAGTAGAGGAACATATTAGTTACCCAGAACATCCATTTCAGTTCCTACCTTGTCTAGTTGAGGAAGTGTTTGAGCCACATGTGGTAGACCACATCCTTTCTCTTATGCTAGTGGATGATGAAGGAACACATCTGGATTCAAAATTTCATTTTCACCCTCAATATTTTTTGTATTAACGCACTGTCATACTTAATATAAATTGGAAAACACTTAGTCCCGTAGCACTTGATTTTCTGGAAGAAGACAAAGCATGACATTGTGGAGTCCATAAACAGCAGGGGGTATAATTCATAGTAAAGCTATATAATATGTTCCATATACATTGCAGCTGTTGATAGATTTTATTACATTTCAGTTAAGGACCTTATTACATTTGCAGGCAAGATTTATTATATTTGGTTGTATTACTTCTAAAGTTCAGGATATTTTCACGTTTGTAGCTGGCTTATTTCATCTATGATCTCTGAGTTTACATCATAACCTTGCTATAACTGTAGGTTATGAATAATGCCACCTGTTGTTATGACGCTTGCAGTCAGTTTTCGTTACAACTGTTCCTAATACTTCACAATATTTTGCAGGTGCTGGATATTAGATTGCGGTTTTTAAAGACATATTTTGAAGTCAACAGAAACATAACAGAGAAATGTCTGAAGTAAAGGCTCTTGCAACACAGAAACAAGCATGTGGGTCAGCAGCATGAAAAAAGAGGTGGAAGATTTCTGTTTACTCATATGCAAATTACTTAGCTATCTACTTATGAACTGGAAAGTACTTCTAATTTCAGAGTTTTCAGTTATAATAATGTAATATAAAGAATAGCATCCTATCGTTCCTTCTTCCTAGGAGTCTAAAGTTCACCCGTACTTTAATGTCCTATGGTCTTGGTGTAGTGAAGACGTGCTGGGATTTTTTGAACATCACATGAATCTGTGATGTTGTAGCTGTTTTTTATGCCCATCCTTACCCATCAGATCCCACTATTATTGCCCGTTAGCACATAATGTCTTTCAGTGCTAAACAAACATTGAAATCTTAGCTTTCATCATGTGTCACAAGTCTCTCCTCACTCTTAAATTCACAAATTTTCATGAAAAATAAACCACTTCATAAACAACAGTTATAAACTATAACCAGTCAAAAACATTAAACTAGCTGCCTTATACCCAAATTATGATGCAGTATAAAATATTCAGAGGATCCAAGCCCCTTTTTTCTAGCCACTTCTTTATATGTTAAGACAGCTTTTCTACCCTTTATAATTTCATCTATGATAAGATGGAAACATGTTTGCCACAAAAGGAGGAAATAAATGTCACATTGATTTAATGAAAAATCTTCAGTGATTTGGTATGATAGTAAATGTATGGTTTCAAGAAACATTAATTCAAACTAATGAAATCATTGAGTTTCAATTGCAGAAAAGACAACCATCAGCTGTTAACTCTTTTTAGGAACCACATTAAACTGCTTAAGAGATTCCATTGTGTATTCACATATTGAAAGTTGTTTCCTTCTTGTGTGGGTACATAACAGGAAACAGCTCCATTCCTCTGCAAATTTCTCCTTTCACTTTCCATGATGAATCAGTTGTGTCCTTAATATATGAGCTTTTCTCTACCTGATGACTGGAGCAGAATATATATACCAGAGCCTGTACTTAAATGCAAAGTAATCTAAAAGAACTCCTGTATAAGTCCTGATATAGAGAAAGCAGACGGGGCACTGTGTGCTCCAGATTAGTGAAATGGTACAGTTCATAGCCAGAACTGTGCAATTATGATCATCTCTCTGTACTCTGAGTCGCACGTATAGCTCTTGGCCTAAAGTCTCTGAGAACAGCACCTGTACACAGTCTCCATGGGTTTTAATCATCTGATTAGACTTCACCTGAGAAGAAAGTGAAACTAACATTCTTTTTAAACATAGAGAGTTTTCTAATTGTCTTATTCCTTATCTAAACATGGCTAAAAACCTAGCCCTTACTGTAATCTAGGCACACTTTACAAAAGAAAGTGCTTCTCTTGAAACCATATCAAAGAAACAAGATGCCAGTGCTCACAAACTATGTATGTATGTATGGCCAGACTTCGTGAACGAAGATCTTTGGAAGGGCTCTCCCCACATCGGTGTGCCCTTCCAGCCTGTGCAGTGGATTTTTTAGGTGAGGCTCAGCATGTGCAGAACTGGCCCTACCATTTAAGTCCTAAGGTCCATTTGCCGTGGCCAAGCGAGCTTGGACAGTGACAGTGAAATTCTCAGGACTGTCTACAGCACCCAGCACTAACCGGGGCTGCCCCTGCTGAGCATCCAAGATCTGACAGGATCAGATGGCAGGGAGGCATTTAACTGCCCAGGGGACGGTCCCCGCTGAGACTCGAACTCAGGCCCTTGGGATTCAGAGTCCAGAATGTTTTCCTTTACACCACGGGACCGCCCTTTCACAAACTATATTCAAAAAGGAAAGTGAAAATCAAAGGCAAAGGGAAGTTGTGATAAAGAAACGGGATTTGGAATTCTGAAATTGCACTGACAAAAATCCTGTAGGACACTGACAAGCAAGAAAACAGAGGAAGGAAACTACATAGAGGTGTTTTATTGATTTATCTAGGGTCTGCTTATTTCTTGTGCTAAGAAAAAAGTTTGTAACTTCTGTGCTATTCTCAAAATATGTTAATATTTGATCTAGCAGTTACCTTTAGAAATTAAAATGTCCCTGTCCTGGCTTTAAACTCAGAGGCTGTACCCAGAAATATGTCAAGAAGGTTAGAAAAGAGAAACTACATTGATCTGTGGAAGCTTAAAAACACTTGGGTCGAATGTGATATGACTTGCACAAAAAAAGCCCATCATCCACTCATCCAGAATTGAAAACTCAGCAAATGCCTTGAAATACTTTTTTATTTTCAGTATATTACCTTTTAAATGCAAGGTATTACTGTTGCAATTTGCCCCTCAAGACCCCCAAGACAAAGCGTTTAAAGCCAACTCCCATAAAATGAATACAGTTGCATTAGTTAGTTTTCATCAGCAGACATTTTTTCTCCTTTTTTCCTTTGTTTTCCTTTCATAAAACTTAAATAATCCTGATTGTAAGCATAAGCTGCAATTCTTATACTTAGAAAAACAGGCTCCACTGAGAACAACTGAGTAGAAGCCCTTCAGCAAGTCAGAAGCAAAGCAACTTAGCAGACCAGACTCTTTGCAGATTAATTTCATTCACCTAATTAGTGATGCTTCTTTAAAGAATCCTTCTTTTTTGTCCTTTTGCATTCATGGTTTAGGTTGGAACAGGCTTATGTTTTCCAGTTACATGTTCTCCAACAAGCAGAACAATAGAATTTACATCTGAAAAGTTCACAAAGCACTGTGTTGCAGAGTGAATTAATCAGTGACCTTTCACTACCAGAAGTGTGCATGTCCTGATAAAGCTGAAAGCCCTTCTGGAGGCAGGAGGGGGAAAATAAAGAACATTGTAAATTAAAGGAGATTGGGACTGAGAGTCTCATTTTCTGTCTTCTGAGTTCAGAGATGACTATTTCTCACCTTAAAGACTAGTCAACAGGCAATTTTTCACCATAGCCAACACATGTAAATGACATAATTGACAACATTTTTTGAAAGGACTGAATAAACTGGGATGATAAAAGACTTTCTTGCATGGTTTTAGTCATTCTAGGTCAGGGTTCTGGTGGCACAACAGAGTGTCTGGCACCCAAACTGTGAATAAATGTGACATATTTCAGCTGGAGTGTCTGGTCTTTTAATAAGAGGTTACACTCTTTATCATTTTTCCCAGTATTTGGTATATGATAGCATATATCTAAATTGAAGGTACAGCTGGATATTTCCGAGCAATTAAGAACATAATTGATGTTAATTATAAGGAATCAAGATAAAATCATCTTGCATAGTCTATATAGACTGGATGAATGCTGCTAAGCCTTGAGGCTGGAAAAAGTTTTATTCAGTGTTGTGGCAAACCTAGGACTTCATGCCTAAGGTGTACTGTTATTTCCATTCTGTTCCCATTCCTTTGAAACTATAAATGGATGTATTTATTGTGTTTCAGTGCTTAAACTTTTCAGAGACACAGAGACTTAGGGACTTTAATTCACACATTTGTAACTGGGAACAGTGGGGAGCATCAGGGTGGATTTTTCCTCCTCTTCAGTTATTAAGTCTCATCTTTTCAATTTGAATTTGTTCAGAAACAGAAAATAATAAATAGCTCTTAGGATTTACTAACTCCATTTCTCAGCTGTAGTGAGACTCACTTCCAAGTGGTTGCAGCAAACTCAAAAATCACAGAATTCACAAATGCCAGGCAAAATGTACTAATATACGCTTTCTAGATTTACCTTCATAAAATGTCTAAGGAAAAATTGAAAGGACATCTTTGTTTATCTGTAGGTCTATTGAAGGATGTCATTAACACTGACCTGTTAGGATCACCTTCCATAGTAGCCTTCCTGAAATTTATATCACATTTCTTATTAAAACAATAAATCATAGAATCACAGGACACTGGGTTGGAAGGGACCTCAAAGATCATCCAGTACACCCTTTCTAAGCAAAAACATGGTCCAGACAAGATGGCCTATCTAGATATCCTGTCCAGCAGAATATTAAAAGGGTCTAATATTGGGGAATCCACCCTTTCCCCTGGGAGCATTATTCCAATGGTTGATTGTTTTCATAGTGAAAAATTTTCTTTTCTGTGTCCAATCAGAAACTGCCCAGATGCAACTTGTACACACAACCCCTTATCTTTTCCAGGTGCTTTCTTGTAAAAAGGGAGTCTCCATCTTCCTTGTAGCCACCCTTTAAATGGTGGGAAATGTTCATAAGGTCTCCCCCAAGCCTTCCATTCTCAAGGCTGAACAAATCGAGTTCTCTCAGCCTTTCCTCACAGCTTCCCAGCAGGCTTTCCAGACCTTTGATCATCTTGGTGGCCCTTCTCTGGACCCTCTCAAGCCTGCTCACGTATTTTTTGTATAACAGGGACCAAAACTTAACACAGTATTCCAGGTGTGGCCTGACAGTCACTGAGTAGAGTAGAATAGTGACTCTTTCATCTCCGCTGGTGATGCCCTTGTTGATGCCACCCAGCAGCCCATTGGAATGCTTTCCTGCAGCAGCATACTGTTCACTCACATCGAGGTCCTACTCCTGTGTCACATAGGTGCAATTTTCCATCTTAGTCTCTAACAGTACCATTCTCACTAGAATTTGTTGTATTATTCAAGAATTTGATTTCAGAATCCAGATTCCCTTCAGAAGTAAGCAGAACACCAGAGGTCAAATCAAAGCCTAAACTAATCATTCATTTGTACTTCATGTATATGATTTATTCCTACAGTTCTATTGTGCAAGCACATTCAGCTCTTCTCAAATTATTTTCTATATTGATTCCCAACTGCTTGTCACAATGTGTTTTAGAAGAACTCTCTTTCTGTCAAGGTGATTAAAGAAACAAGATTGTCCTAAAATTATTTCTACTTGTTTTATACCTCTGGTACACTATGCATTTTACTGAATTTCCTATGTATGATGATATTGAATGCTTCATGGAGGTCCAGACAATTCAGTTCTATTGTATTTTCTCTGTATGGATCACTATTTTATGTAAAAAAACACTCTTTTTTTTTTTTTGATCTTTTTTTTTTCTTTTAACACAACCTGTGTTTTCTAGTTCATAATCTACTCTTTGGTTTGTTTGTTTGTTTTTTGTTTTATCCATGTGGCCACAGAACAACTGAATAGTAGTTTTAATATCCTTTGCAAGGTCTACCTCAGTTTGAATTCTTGTGGATTTTTTTCTGTATCTCCAAACATCTAAAATATATCTTTTTGCTCATCCCTTATTTTCCCCTTCTTTATGGCCTCAATATTGTTTCTGAGAGTATTAGTTGTTCTGAGCAGATCTGCATCTCAGAGTCTTCTTTTTTTTCCCCTTTCTTTGGAGTCCATATTGGAAATCATTCATAAACTTCTACATTAAGAAAATGCCAAGTTTTTCAGTCAGCCTTTGTCCCAAGCTTCTAAAATTAATTGATTACAGTAACTTTCTTACACTGTCAAATTTATTTTCATGAAACTTTGAAGAATGTTAGAGGATCTACTTTTAGTTTTCCATTTAATTTCAGCTGAGTTGGCCTTGGATTGCTCAGTCCAAGACCGATGGAGAGAAGTATGTTTACAAAGAGATTTATAATTTTCCTCAGTATTTACATAAACCATTAAAGATTGCTGGTTTGACAGTTATTTCATAGCATTTCATCAGTCACCTCTTGGAATAAGTAGGAATTAGCATTCTTCCGATAATTTTTCCAAACCACATTTAGGAACTTTTGAAATATTCCAAATAATACTGTATGAGAAATATTGCTGTTGTGGGCATCAACAGAAGCACCAGGCAGCTGCTCACTTGTGCCCTCCACCCCTCCAGAGTGGGATGGGAAGCAGAATCAGAAAAATGTAAGATTCAAGGGCTAAGTTTTTTTAAGAAGAGTTTAATAATTAAAAATGTAAAATTATATAATAATAATAAAGGAGAAAGAGATAGAGAAGTAAAATCCAAGCGAAACAATTGGTGCACAACACGATTGTTTACCACCTGCTGACCAACACCCATCCCACCCCTGAGCATCAACCTGCCCATCCTGGCTAACTTCCCCCAGTTTTTATACTGGGCATGATATTCTGTGGTGTGAAATCTCTCTTTGACCAGTTCAGATCAACTCTCCTGACCATGATCCCTCATGGCTTCTTGTGCCCCCTGGCAGAGCATGAGAAACTGAAAAGTCCTTGACTTAGGGCAAGCACTGCTCAGCAACAACCGAAACATCTGTCTATTAGCAACCTTACTCTCACACTGAATCCAAACTGCAGCACTATACCAGTGACTACAAATAAAATTAAGTCCATTCCAACTGAAACCACAGCAATATCCACCCCTTATTTCATACCATTTATGTCATGCCTGGTCCCACACTTTCCATATACCATCACCTTTCCTGTTTTTATATAAATACACACAGAGATATCAGTCTCTTAGTTTATGGACCACCTGTACAAAAACCCAGTTGTGTTCAGTAAGTCCATGACTTTGGGCTCCATCTTTCAGAAGTCTCTTGGTGTAGAAAAGATGATGTGTGGTGCTGGATTGTTGCATGCTGAAGTGAACTCTGATTCCATCACCACTTCTCTTGTTCAGTTTTATTAAAGTTCATTCTTCAATTAAAAGTAAGTCAGGTTCTAATGCCTGACTCTGAGAAGGCAGAGAGATGTTGTGTGGTGATGGGGATATAGCCACCCTAGAGGAGTTGTCTATCAATTAACATCATAAAGCAAAGTCTTTTTCATTGTACATTCCAATCAGTCCAACTCGTTATCCTCCTCCTAGCCTGAACTCAATCCTTTTCACCTCACAGATCATTAGACATAGAGAAAAAATAATTTCAATTATCATTATCAGTTATATCTATTCTTAATAATTCATGCAAAGCTATTGCACTCAGTTCCATGGGTGACTGACCTGCTCAGGAAAGCGGTTGACTACACTGCGGAAATTTTCATTCTTTAAGTGGATCAGAGTTCTGATTATCCTTAAGGGAAGGAGGAGGCCAAGTTACCCTTCTTATGCCTATTTAGCTTCACTTTAAAACCAATGCTCATAAAAAGCACAAGAAAGCTTCCACTTCCATCCTCTATTCTTCTCTTGATTTTCCTAAAGAATCATCTTCTAGTTCTCCATCAAGGACATTTACAAAGAGCTTACAATGGTTACATAGTTTAAACTTATTACATACACTTATTGCATAGAATCATTATTGATCATTATTAATCTGCACAGGTGCGCACCAAGTTCTAAGTTCCAGAAAACGTTACAGGAGAAATATTCTACACACTCTGTCACTAAGACAGAGACTTCAGCCTTCTACGAGTAATAGGGTGTAAGACCTCAGGATAGGACACCATCCTAAAAGAAGACTGATTCCTTTACTAATCCTAAAATGTCTACCTGCACTGTTAATGCTTGTTAAATAGGTAGAGAATCTACAGTCAGAACTCTCAATTACAAGTTTTAGGATCAGTAATTAATATTAAATATTTATAGGGATTTCCTCTCAGCTACTGTTTAAAAATGTCTCTGCCAGAAGTCTATGTACTTCAGGTAAGAAGTAATTTGTTTCATATTTCTCCAGTGAGAGATTTTTTCATTGATAGGCTCAGCAGGAAAACAGTAGCTTTTAACATTAAAATTCAAACACTTTATTTTTCCCAGTGATCAGGATATATCTCCTATTCAATAGTCAACCAGTGAAAGAAGACTGGAAAGAAAGCAGAATGGCCATTTTGGCATGACAGGAAAATATAATTCTTCACTGTTAATTTTATGGTATCTTTAGATTCGTTCTTAACATCAGCAGGTGAAAGCATGTTTTTATACACCAGCATTATGAGCCCCAGTCAATTTACCTCTCCATGTACTTCAAATAAAGTAATATTAATATAGGTAGTTATTGACTTAATTCACCATCAGCTCTTTGGCATGAATCCCCTCATAACCTTCGGGTTAGTAAAGCAATAATAATTCGGGGGATGGGGTTAAAATATTTCTTTGGTAAGTGAAAAAATTATGAAGAGTTGTACAATTAAATTTACTGATCTGATTTGGCCTAAAAATCAAAACAATAAATTTTAAAATAATATAATAATATTTGACAAAAGTAATCAGTGCATAATCAGAGCAAAGCATATTCAAAATGAAGCAATATGTTTGAGAAGTTTTGATTTTCTCACATCAAAGAATTATGATCAATACTTGCTAGATATAATTTGTTTTTGACAAAGAAACAATATTTTTCTTTCAGCAACTCTACCACTGCTCCAAGCCAAGAAACAGCAGTGGAGAAGGCAGCTGTACCTCCTCTAAAAATCAGCTAAATTTGTAACTTTCTCAGGGCTGAACCTTATAAATCAATCCAGACTTCTGTGAACAGGAACGATAACTTGATATGGTATTGCCATAAAATTTTTATAATCAGTCAAACCAGAGCTTCTTTTAACAAATGAAATTATAGAACCAGCTTCTTAACAGTAACAAATAATTTAGCTCCACTAATTCAATACAACTACTTTGATTTACATGGATAGCCTAGCCCACACCATTTATAACCAGCTTACTTTCCAATCAACCCCTTGAAACTTAATAAAATTCATTCGTTTCCCCTAAGAGTGTACATTCTGTGGAATCAGTTACACTTTAGTAATACAAATGTAGCTGCTTTGGGAGAAATTCAGGTCCCTATGCCTCATGTATCTCAAACCAATGCTTATGTAACTCTGTCAAAGCTGGATGTCACCAGACTTTATTGGTAGTATATTGCTCCTCAGAGTTATACATTACTGAAGGACAATCTTACAGTGCAATAAGAATTGAAAGTTCTACATGAAAAGACAAAAAAAAGTCAGAATAAACTTATATTAGACAAGGGACATTTTTCTACCATATGTGGGAGAATCAGGCATAGAAAAAAAAAAAAAAGTAGTTATAAATGTTCACAAATTCATTCACTGAGTTCAGAATTCAGTCATTCTGATTTCCAGATGTTTCCACCAGCATAAATTTCACTCACATCTGTGAATAAAGGACAACACTTGAGACAGGGACTCCTCTTTCTCAGTGATACTGTCTACCCTGCCCACTGGATAACAGGGTGGGAAAAGCATTGTTGACCTTCCAGTTGTCCCAAAGTATCTTATGGATAAGAAACACGTAGGATCATCACTCCAGCAGCTGTAGCAGATGACACAGAAGTTGTTCCCCTACAGAAGAGTGAGACAGTGGTTTGGTGTTTGCCAGGCTTGCCAGGAGGCAGCTGGATAAGGCACACACTGTGCCTTCCTTAGTCCTCAGAAGCAAAGCTGTCACTGCCCCCGCCTGTCAGTTCTCAGTAAGAACGGGAGCTACAGAGCACAGCTTCAGAGGTGACGAGCAGGTTTGTTTCTGAGGATGTCTCGACTAGACACCCTCAAAAATCTGTCAGAACAGGGATCAGATCTTGTGGCTGTTCTTGCAAGTCAGTAAACATCATCCTCACATTGTAGTGCAATGCAGTCTTTCTTTTAAATTACTCCCTTCCTAGTTTTTACCGTAGAAGGTCCAATGTTATGCCACCCTCCAGAAAGCCACAAACACCACCCTGGATGCACAACACAAGACTTTGCCTCTCTCAGACCCACAACACATGTCCTGATGAAGGACCTCTCACCGGGAACAGGTACCATGAGCCCATTTACTTCACATTCCTTTCCTACAGGAGACAAGGGTTGGCACTGCGGATGCTTCAGTACCTGAACTGTCACAAAGAGGAGTTACAGTAAAAGGAGAATAGGAAGATATAATTATAGGATGATGACTAATAGGATCAACTGAGAACTAAGGCCAAAATAAAAAGATTAAAACCTTTTATATTAGATATAAAGTTGAAATTCAGTGGCAAGGTATAACAAAGAGTGTTTAAAATGTAAGTGTTTTTTAAAAAGGGTTATAAGAAAAAGAACTTCCAAAGTAATGGAAGAGGAAATGAGAGACATAACTAGAAATGTCAGGTACAATAAATTAATGAATTCTATGTTTTGCAAACTTCTAGAAAAACGTTGAATTGTGTTCAAAATTCAAATTACAAAGTGCCAAATATTTTGGCAACAGTGATAAGATCCTTAGAGAATGAGAATCTGTCTATTCACCCAAAACTCAAAAACTGAACTAGAGTATTTAGTGAGATACAAAGAAAGCAGGAGCTAGAGCTTAATTTTCTTTACCAACAATGCAAGTGTACATATAGGAAATTTGAATTTTAGATAAAAGTATTCTGAATAAGCTGTAGTAATTCTCAAAATTTTGTTAAAATTTTTCCCTTGAACAAAATTACAGTGCTGAATGGTTTATAAACCACTTAGTTTATAAAAACAAAATAAATAACAAGATGTTTTAGTGAAAAATTATTTTCCTTAAATAAAATGCATGAGAATTTTCAAGCATTATCTTAAAATATATGGCACTAGTGAATTACAGGTGCTTTACCCTCTATAGATAGGAATAAGCTAAGCAATTTAGGATTTTAAGTTCCACTTACAAAATTTTTTTGTCTAAATATCACATTTCTCAATGCTTTTAACAGCTGAAAGATATGAATAAGTATCTAGTAGGATTGTCAAAAGCCTTTATTTGGATTATACAACCAAAACTTATCAATTTTAAGAGATTTTTCTTTTTGAAAATCTCAATAAATTATATCTTGATCATAACTGCCTAAAAAACTATTAAAAATCTGTTTCCACTCTACTTTTAATTTTTTATGTTCCTGCTCTGAAAAATGCACTTCTTCTAGTAAACTCAGGACACACATCTAATGGTGAGGAAAATAAAATATGTATTTACACTAAAAAATTTAAAATTCTGGTTTGGTGGTTGGTTTTTCTAAGTTTTCCACTAGAGAAAAGTTTCTTTCAAGAAAGAATAGCAAAGATGTTTACTGACTCAAAGAAGTATTGTTTTTAAGCTTTAAGCAGTGGATTTTGACACAATGAGAGTCTTATTTTTTCTTTCTTTTTTTTTTTTTTTTCCTTCCTGGTGTTTTTTTCTGTATAACTGTCATATCACAGCTGTAAAAGGGCAAGTTCAGAGTCCTGGAGGCAAGTTCTTCATTTGCAAGCAAAGCAGGTGCATTCGCTTACAGATGGCAGGTAAGATTTCAGAATTCTAAAGACTAGCAGGCTTCATTTTGTCATGCTTGCAACCATTGTACCAATTTATTATGTAAATGCAAACACTTCAGACAGGCTCAGAAAGCCATGGTAAGGACTGTCATGTACAGAAAGCAACGTCATTGCTAACCTCTGAGGTCAAACTAGTCTATTATCAAAGAGTCAGATAACTGCTGGTAAGTAGCTTAAAAAGTATTATTTTATTATTATATGAACAAATGTAGTCTTATCTGAATAATTTTTGCATCAGTTATATTTTCCTCTTTTTTTTTTCAGAAGCATTCTTTCTTCAAGTCAGCCAACTACAGAGAAAAAGAGACCTTTTTTTTAGCTGATGCATGAACTAATAAAAACACTTTAATCAATCTCTCCATTTATATAGGATATGATATCAGAATTAACAGTGTATGTCCTGATGCCACTGAATGCATTGAAAGTGTTGTATATTTATTGAGTTTAATCTAGGATTAAATTATTATTATGCAAAAATAGAAAATCATGTTATAGATACTTTATTCCCTTCCAGTCACCTTATTACCTGTACCAGGTGAAATCCAGAATGCATCCTTGAAAACCTAGAATAGTACATGCTGTGTGGTAAATGTTCAAAGCAGTATGCTAGAAATTGCTTCTCTGGCTTCTGGTATCCTTAGAAGAACTGGCTGCTCTAATTCACAATTTGTGCTACAACATTATATCCATTTATAGTAAAGGCTAAATGTGTAGAACTGCACCTTACTAGCAATTACTTCTGCTATGTGTTATGACATATTTCACCTGTACTTAGGACAAGATAAAGCACACTGTGTGAGTACATTCTTGTGGTATATTTGTTGTATAGAGGTATTTACTACCTAAATAAAACCTCCTAAAAGCAACAACAAAACAGAAAAGTGTTGCCAGGGAAACGAAAAAGAAGGCAAAATAAAATCTTAAATACACCAAAAGAGATATAAAAACATATGCTGGACAGTATAAGAGTTTGATTATACACCATTGAAATCTTCAGTGTTCTTTCTGCTGATATGAGTTTGGCCCATGGTCAAGAGGGATTTATATCTCTCACTAGTACAGTTGAGAAGAGATGCTAACACTGAGTGATTTTAATCAGATTATTCATAAATTTATCCTGACTGACATTTTTATGGCACCAGTAACACATACTTAAGTATCATGGATGTATTGACAAGCAGACAGACAGTGACACTGCTTTTATCTTTTCTCTTCGAGGACAGAAGGAAAACACCTGCTTTGTTTCTGCTGGCCATTGCATCCTCTAGATCTGTACTCTGTCTCTAATGTGAGCTTGTGTCAGGGGCTTGGGAAGATGTACAGCAAATTCGAAAACAGGTTCTACAACACTGTAATCACACACAAAAAAATAAAAATAACATTCTACTCCTCGTTAGTTTGAAATGAGATTATTACTTGATGGAAAAGGGGAAACAATGACAAGGCATTTAAGTGGACTCACTGTGGATCCAGAGACTGATGAGAGTGTGTCTTGTTCCACCCTCCTGGCAAGGCTGACACAAACTACCCATCCAGATGTGAGTGGGCACCTGGGCACTACAGGTCAACAATAAGGGGTAGCCACAAGTGATAGTAGTCATGTTACTTGTGTGAGGTTTCTTCTGGAAAACAGGATTTTCTAGCCATCTTTTCTTAATTAGCCAACCAGGTTCAAGCAGACCTGTCTTTCCCTGATTCCCCTGCAGTAGAGGTACAGAACTGTGCCCTTTCTACATATATAGGTTTCCCCCTACCTGATTTACCTCAAAGGAAGCATCTCTCTTCCCATGTACTCCTGTCTCTAGAGTTCTATAAAAGGTGCATGATCAATGCAGGAAGGCAGACACACAGAACAAAAACTCTAATAGAATACTTCCTTTTCGATCTTAGTGCAGATCGAGGTTCAGAAAACTTAAGATGAAATGTAAGAAGCTTAAAATATTTTAAACATCTTTGCCATACTCACATTCAGGTCAGGATCTCACAGTTGCTTGTACTTATATTTTAGCTCCTGGGGCCCCTTAAGGGTCCCTCACAGTAGGCAATAACCAGAAAAGAATACAGCCTGTACCACCCCATCTATGACACATTCCCTTTTTTTTTTTTTTTTCCCCTGGGCAGTTTGGGGAGCAGAAATTTTCCAATTAGAAGCATTTGTCAAATTCATACTCCAGTTCAGGCAGGGAGTACCTCTGTGGAGTAAGCATCCAGTGGGTGTTTTTCTCATTTTATAAAGATTCCTTATCTTCCTGGTACAAAATTATACTAATTTAAATAAGCAAGATTAAGACCCACAGAATTACACATTTTTCCTGCCTAAAACAAATGTATGGGGCCTGATTTTACTAGCTGTATAACCATGTGGATTTGATAAATCCTTTTCTAGAGAGGTGATGAAAGGAAGAATTCTTGTGAAAAATACGCTAATACTACTATAGGTAATTAGCTTCATTACTACTCTGAATATTTGCAATGATAAAGCTATTTTGCCAACATAGGATGAGTCTCCTATTTCTAAATAGATTAAGGCTCTAATAGTAACTTATTTGTTTGTTTTATGTATATTGAGAATTTTAATCCCTAAACTTTCTCAGAGCTCTAATATAACAAGCAACCTATATCGTCTAAAAAAGGGCCTTTGCTCTTTGGTCACTGGGAAGTATATCCTGCCGCTTCCTTTGATGAGTGTGAGGAAATACTCCTCCTTGAGACTTTGTTTCTGGCATTGATCATAGTTGAAACTTTTGACCAATAGGTCAATGCTAAGGAAAACACAACACACATGAAAGCATCATTTTTGCAAAATGTGACCGGGAAAAAAATAACTGCATTATGAAGGACAGAATATATGAGACATTTTTTGCTTTTTTTTTTTTCTTTTTTTCACAGAATCACAGAATTGTTAGGGTTGAAAGGGACCTCTGAAGATCATCTAGCTCAATGCCCCTGCCAAAGGGAAGGTCACCTAGAGCAGATGACACAGAAATTCATCCAGCTGGGATTTGAATATCTGCAGAGAGGGAGATTCCATGACTTCCCTGGGCAGCCTGTTCCAGTGCTCTGCGATGCTCAGTGTAAAGAAGCTCTTCCTTATGATGAGTGGAACTTACTGTGTTTTAGTTTATGGCCATTGCTCCTCATCCTGTCACTGTGCACCACTGAAAAGAGTCTGGCACCATCCTCTTGGCACCTGTCTTTGAGATACTTTTATGCATTAATGAGATTCCCTCTCAGTCTTCTCTTCTCCAAACTAAACAGACCCAGCTCTGTCAGTCTCTCCTCTTAAGAGAGATGCTCCAGACCCCTCATCACCTTTGCGCCCCCAGTTGGAGCCTCCACAGAAGCTCCTTGTCTGTCTTGTACCGAGGAGCCCAGAACTAGGCACTGCACTCCAGATGTGGCCTCACTAGAGCCAAGTACAGGGGAAGGTTCACCTCTCTTGACTTGCTGCCCACACTCTTCCCTATACACCTCAGGATACCATTGGCCCTCCTGGCCACAAGGTCACACTGCCAGCTGATGGTCAGCTTGTCATCTATCAATACTCCCAGGTCCTTTCAGCAGAGCTGCTCTCTAGTAGCGCAGCCCCCAACCTGTACCAGTTCTTGCAGTTATTCTTCCCCAAGTGCAGGACACTACACTTGCCTTTGTTAAACCTCAGTAGATTTCTCTCCACTGAACTCTCCAGCCTAACACAGTTCCCCTGAATGCCAGTAGAGTCTTCACGTGTATCAACCACTGCCCCCAGTTGAGTATCGTCAACAAACTTGCTGAGGATGCATTCTAACCTTATTTTTTTGGTTTGTTATTGCAAGGCACCTCTTACCTACAATGTACTGCTTCATTTCTATTCCTTTTTCAGATGAAAGGAAAACTCAATCCTAAAAACCCTAAAAATCAGTCCATCGGCTCTCTTAGTTGTATTAACTACAAGACATTTCTTGAAAAAAAAACTTTATTAATAGAAAAAATAACCTATTATACCAATTTCTGCAATTAACTCCTGTCTACTGTTCTAGGAATATTAATCCCTAAACACAGAAACTGACTCAAGAAAAAAAACAGTTTTTGTACTTTCTGATTACTTTTGAAGTCATCATCTCACTAGGGCCATGTTTCATTTAATCTGAGATTATTTGTTACCTTTTCATGACTACTGCATTGCTAATTCATAATCAAGATCAAAGAGGCAGTTAAGGTTAGGGTTAGAACAGACTGAAATCAAAGGCATTCAGGTGATTCAAAGACAATTGGAAGGTAATCAGAACAGACTAGCAGAAGTTGCCAAGGGAGGGGAAGCCCTCTGAGCTGTTGGAGACAGCTTCTGATGGAGTTTCCCCTCCTGGCTCCCCAGTACTGGGGAGAAAGAGAGCTATACCACAGCTCCTAGGTGGCTTTTGCATGGCAGGACAAGGCCTGGGGTATTTGCAGCTCTGGAGTGAAACACTGCAGGATTGCTGGAGACAATGTCATTCACTTGTTGAATGCTGAAAAGATTTGTTAAATTCTATTGTTCTCCTTTATCATGGACACTAGATGTATAAGTGTGTTGATGTCGTTACATCAAATTCTTTGGTTGTTTATTTTCGTTCTGTGACCAAAAAAATAAGGATTCATAGCTAGAAGGATAAAAAAAAAACCACCAAACCAAACAAACCCCAAAGTTTAAGGAAGCAACTGATAGACTAATACAGAAATTTTTATCCAACACTTATGACCAAATTTCTTTCCCTCTTAAATTCTTGTTTCTCCTCAAATAGTGTTCATACTGCAGAAGCCCTAGGAGTGGCATCCACTGACTGCTTATCCAATCCTTTGAGAAACTGATTTCAGAAAACCTCAGCTTCTCAGAATCTGGTACAACAAAGATCTAAGAAAATGCACATGGAACACAAAGTGGGGTTTAGATTGTGGGAAGAAAACAGCTCACAATAAACAGATCTAAAACTTAGAGGCTTTTTGAAAAGACAGTCATGCTCTAAACAATAAGTATTAATTCAAAATAACATGCAGGAAAACAAACTAAGTCAATAAATAAAAAATTATTTTAAAAAAATTGATCATTGCTACATAGTATTTTTGTATAATGTCTTTAAAGGATAAGTTTTACTGTTTTTCAAAATGCAATTCCTCATAAAGACAGCTTACAGCTGATGACAATAAGAAAACCATCTCTGTGGCCTTCCCATCAGTGAGAGGAGACCTCATTGCACTGAAAAAGCTGAGCTCTGCATAGGTTAACAGGAGCTTGGGAGAAGGTTGCTGGACTGATCTCAAGCCATTGCTGCCTTACGTGACCTGTGACAGGGGCTGAAAGCTGTGAGAATGTGCCCAGCACTCACTGAAATCGTTTGGTACAGTTTCATTATGACTATACAAAGTGACAACTTTAGTAACATGAAGTCTCTTTACTCTGACAGTTAAGATAGAGCACAATGTAATCTTATCAACATTTACTGCTAGGAAGAAAGAAAAGTAAAGCAATGCTTATCATCATAACTTCTCCCAATTAATGAAACCTGTCTGGAGTCAAGTTTCATTTTGTGAGATATAGGTCTTAAATGCTCAGTGCACACAATTCAGCTCTCAAGAGTCCTTTTCAGAGAATCAAAGCATGAATTTAGTCAAGCTATTTAAAGTTTTCAGATCAAGGTTTTTCATGTCGGTATTTCCTGTCTGGGAGCTGTGGTGCAAAGGATTTGATAAAGGAGTTTCATTTTAGGACAAATTCCAAATATCAGTACTTAAGAGAAGGCATATTTCTAGTCTAGACTATTGAGGAATGTTGCAAGAGCCGAAACACAAGCATAGCACCAAGTTATTCCCTTACAAACCAGGAAATATAAATCTAGGAAAATTTCATCATTTTAACCATACTATTCTTGTCACTGTTTTATTAAATACCTTACCAGAAATGTATATATTCCCTTCAGCCATCTGATGGAAAAAGAAGTGAAATCTAAAACACTGTACCAAACAAAATCCATGCTAGTGCAATCACAATCTTAAACATTGATGTTTTGCAGCTAAATTTATGCTACCAGAACACTAAACAGATGAATGAGCATCCCTGGACAACTGCCCACAGAAATCCCTGTAGATGCAGCCATGCAAGTAAGCAGTACATGTCACTGTTTAAACCACCTGCTACGTGCTAAGAAGACCAAGGGTGTCTACAAGCATTAACCCACCATAATTTGTGGGTTGTTTTGTTTGGCTGGGTTTTTCTAATCAAATGCTGTTAATCTCCTTTTACACAATCAGGAAATTAAGCACAAAAAAATGACCTAACTAAAGAATCTTTGGCAACAATTAGAGCAGAGTCAATTTTCTGAGCCATTTTAAGTACAAAACTTGACCCATAAATATGACCAGCATACTTATGTTGATTGCACAACCTTTTCTTTTGCTACTATGAATTTAACTGGCTGTAGCATATATGACATATGAGATGTCTGGATAGGATAAAAGAAAAGGCAATCATGACATAACAAGAGATGCTCACTTGGCGAAGTTCTGGAATCATGCCACAGTATGGTCTTCTCCAAAATTCAGATATATTTGGACTCAAGTGTTCACTGCTCTTTGAAAGGTGGATTTAACATGATTCTGCTCAAAGAAAAAAGAAAATAAAAACTTTACAAAAATGCACTTATCAATTATACATTTTCCTCCATAAAACTCTGATGTCTCGTCTGTGTTAGTATTTATTTGTTCTCTCTCATTCAAATTGCTATTTTCATGTTTTGTATTGGCTTTTTCATATATTAATTAGATTTCAGTGTTTTGGGTGGATCACAGTTTCAGAATTTGTTTTGAAATAAATATTTTTAAACTCTTCTCTAGAAGAATATGGAGGGCTAACTAAGAGCACAACACACCTGTATTCTCACTCATAGATTTCCACTGAGATACTGCATAGTTTTAGCAAAATTAAAATTCCTTCTGTAAATAGTTATATTTCATTATTTTCATATTTGTGAACAGGCATTTCATAATAATAAGGGTTTCCAACTGATACTAGAGCCCAATAATGTTAGGCACAGTATTCATGAGCAGAAGAAGACAACTCAGGTCTTAGTACTGTTTAGAAGGACAAGACACAGAAGGAATAAATGTCGGAGGAGTACAGGGAAGTTCAGTGGCTTTCTCAGGATCTCATGATGCTGAGTTCAATGTCATTTAAAGTGGACAACATGACAGCTCAGGGACTGCATTTCAACACTTTCACAGTATGTATCTGGGCTTACAGATTTCTTGTCTCGTTTCTAAAGGCCAGTTTCTGAAATGTGTGGAAAACTTTCTGTAGGTTGAGGTCATTCAGCACCTTGCAAGACTGACCCTGATGTTCAGAGGTGCTGAGTGCACACAGCTCCTGTCGACTAAGAGTTCACAGCACCTCTGAAAATCAATTCATGTCTAATGGCCTTTTCACCTGTCAGAAATAATTGCTGTTTCACAGGAGCATACTAACTCAGTCACCATTTTGTTTTTAAAGGAGACTATTTATTTTTAGTCTCCTTGGAAACTGATCTGCTAAGGAAAAATATCAGGAACAAATTGTGTCCCAAAAGGAAAATACATTTTATATGAAACACTAATTCTGCTGATTGTCAGTCCTAAAATATATATCTTTTAATAGTTCTTTCTCTTGCAGAAAAATCTGTTTAACTAATCTGATCTATAAAAAAGTCTTTCCTCTAATGTTAGAAGCTTAGCTGGGTATTCTCTGCTGGGATATATCTCTTATGGTCTAACAAAATCCTTAATACCAGTAGAAGCAGCATAACATGTAACAGGGGATGTGCTTTCTTTAGCTGGGTCTGTGCCCACGTGTTGAATACCCTTTTCACTTAAAGTTATTATCTTCAGGCATACTCCTGATGCCTTCCTAACTTTAATGTTCCAGATGAGAACACCTTAACATAATTTTCTGTTGTTGTAAGACAGGTTTGGAAATTAAAGCAAAGCTTTTACATGAGTAAAATGTATACATCTGAAAGGATATGACAGCAGGACCACATTGTAAAGTGCAAGTCTGTTCAGTGGAAATTAAAATTCATCTTAGGAAATAGTAAGCCTTGTGCCTTGCCTGTAATAGTTAACAGTTTTACTGGGATAGCATAATGTGTTAAACTCAACAGAAAGTTCTAGATGTTATGTCCCTGCAAGCCTTTACTCACAAGTTTAAATGCATACATGACTAGAGGCCTGTATTTTCAATTTCACTTTGAGAATTTAACAAAGGCAAAGAGCTATGAACACTTGATTTTTGTTTAAAGCTTTTTAGTCCAGTAGGTCCTTAAAAGTACTTATATAGAGAGAGAAGTTCTGAGAATTATCTGAGTGATTTAGACAAACTATGCAATGCAAAAACCCTAAGTACCTGGTTTTGATGCAGAGAAAATATTTCCATATGGACCTGGTTCACAGGCATCCCTGGGTAAATGCCGTGGGTATTCAGATTCTAAACGCTAGAATAGTAAATCAATAGTGTGCATTTATTGTACGCCTTATTAGCCCCCAGTGTCTTCTAGCTGTCCAGGGATGTATTATGGCTCATTCCTATTTTCAGGGAAGTCAATGACTGAACGTTATCAAGGACCAGAGCTCCCTCCCTCATGCAGGTGTTGGAGATTGAAATGAAACGTTACTACACTTTGTACCCCGGAGGTTGGATGCCCCAGAGCAGTAGGGCTGTATCCCAGGGAAAACAGCTGGAGACTACTGTGATGAACACTGCATGGGGAAAAGAGAGAGCAACCTCAGTTTTTAGTGAAATAGTTTTTCCTCATGATTGTTCTGACACTGCACACCACCAGCATTCTGCATAGGCATCTTTTCTACCTTAAGACAGTCTGTATGCTTCTGATGAAAGAATGCATTTTGTTTACATTCTTAATTTGACAGAAATAATAAAAGATCACTTAATCCCCATGGTCCATCCTTTGCCACAGTCATGAAATGACAAAACTGCACTTGGTCTGGCCATGAGTTGTAAATAGGTATTTCCCCTGGCTTATCTCTATATTTTTGTTTTATTTATGACTTTTATGACCTGTTGTTTGTTTTTATTTCAGTCTATGTAGCACTGTAGCATGTAACTTTCTTTACTACAACTTATCACTATAATTCTTATTTTGCTTCCTTCTGGAAAGGAGAATTATGCAGCACTATGGAATCATGCTGTCTTTTCTTCCTGACTTGTGCTCCTCATCTCCCATTGCCTTGGGGCCATTACTTTAATAAAATAGTTCTTCAACCGAATTAGGAGATTATCTGCTTCATTGTTATTCTGCCTGGATGTTATTCTCATTGAAAATATTCATCTGCTTAGAAATTAACATTGAAAATGGCAATGACTAAGTAATTTTTTTGTGGATGAAACTGCATGTCAACTCATGTCACTTTGGTTCCTGATTTAAACTGATGATTGTATTGATACAGTAAAAAAACCAACATGTACATAAAGCTCTCTTCCACAGTACATGCATATACTGCATTACCACTTTTGTGGTCATTTTTGTATCACAGACCATATGTATCTCTTCATTATATATTAGGAGAAATGTATAAAAATATTCATTTGTTGGTTATAAAATCTGACTTCCTGCTTCCAAGTTAATAACCCTGGCAGACAGGTATGATCAAATAGACAAACATGTGGTGTAATTATACTATTTAGTGGTTTTATTCAGATGCAATTGTTCATCTTATCAATGATCTCTTTTGGGATACGTAAGGTATGTCAATTTGTGTGATATGATAAGACTTCCTAGTAAGGCTAAGTATTCCATGGCAATATATCCTGCCTCATCTTTTCATGTTGCCGCAGAAGTATAATGCTGGTCCCCATAGAAGTCTCTTAAATACACGAATTCTCTATGTATATATGGGAAATGTAACACTACAATATACTTCAAAATTTCAATCAATAAGAGGAGTTAAACTTGAGGGAAAAAAAAGAAATTAAACATCCCCAGTAATTATTCCTTGTCATGTGGTCCTCAAATCTCCTAACTAAATCAAAAGAAAGTATTTCTCCCATGGTATCCATCATAACATTTCAACAGTAGGTTAAAAACAGTTTTTCAAGTAAAATAATACTTATAACCCTTTCTTTACATGCTCCCCTATATCCAATTGTAACTCTGTGCTAAAGAAGATTAACAGCAAGCTGACTTCTAGTGAAGACGTAGTGATCAGGCATCAATCCGTATTTCAGGTCACTGGGGACATCATGTAGGAGAAGCATTGCAGACTTTTACAGGATTATGTGAAGCTGAGAGTGTCTCACACTAGATCAGAATTTATTGCACTCCATCTGTCAATAAAAGTGACAAATCATTGTGGTTGGGGAAGCTCTTTCCTTCCCAACAAACAATATATTGTAGAGGACAGTTGTCCACCTTTACTTTGGCATTTCACTTTAATATATTTGTAATTAATTTTGTATCTTTGAAAAAATAAAATTTTAGAACAATATTTTCTGATTTTATAAAAATTTTTTCTATTTTTTTACAGGTTTTGATGATTCTCTTTTGACCAACCTGATACAGAGAGAGACAATGTCATTCCAATTCACTGTCTATTCTTATTTTGATAAAGTCATGGAAGTATTGACTTTACATGGACTCAAGCTTGCACTGAAGCCATGCTTGCAATGCAGCTTGTGTTAAAGAAGGGCGTGCTGATTTCAGCTGGGATAGAGCTAATTTTCTTCCTAGTAGCTGGTATAGTGCTGTGGTTCGGATCTAGTATGAAATAGTGTTGATAACACACTGATATTATTTACTCTAAATCAAGGACTTTTCAGTGTCTCATACTCTGCCAGCAACAGATGCACAAGAAGCCAGGAGGATGCATGGCTAGAAGAGCTGCCCCAAACTGGCTTAAGGTATATTCCATTCCATAGAATGTCATGTCCAGTATATAAACTGGGGGAAGTTGTCCACGAGGGGCTGGTTCCTGCTCGGAGAAGGGCTGGGTATTTTTCAGTGGGTGCTGAGCAACTGGAGTGTGCTGCACTTGATTCTCTTGGAGTTTATTCCTCTCTCTTTTTCCTTTTCCTTTTATATTATTATAATCATCACAATAGTTAATATTTTACTTTATTTAAGCTATTAAAATGTTCTTACCTCAGTATATGAGTTTTACCTTTTACTAATTCTCCTCCCCATTGTTCTGGGGGGTGGGAACTGAGCTGTGTGGTACTTCCTTGCCACCTGGGCTTAAACCACAATACAGTGCTCTAACTTGTCCTTCAATGGGAGTCATACTCCAATACTGAAATAAAATTAGTTGAGATGGAGTTATAATGGTAAAGATGGATTATATTTTGATGAAGGTCAACCACTGTAGACTTCTTTGTACACTCATTTACCTCAATAAGAGGCAAAAAGATTCCAAAGTCCCAGAAATAAAGCCCTCAAAGATAAACATCTGCAGATTGGAGGTAAATAATACAAATTGGAGGGGGGGGGGAAAGGAGAAAAAAAAAAAAAAAAAGAAGGGGAAAAAATACTAAATAGCAGCTTTCAGTTAAAAAAACCTTCAATCACCTCAAATTCGTGTTGTCTACCTTAAGGCCCCTGTTTATAAGGAATTTATAAAACTGTTTATAAGGAATGCAATCCACACAGGAGAGGTTACATGAGAAGATGCCTTTTCTTGAGAAGACTTTTCAAGTGCACAGTGTTCATTGAAGCTCAGCTCTGCACACAAAGGGAGGGAGGGAGAAAACGAGACCTGGAGTCACTGTTCCATCTGTTTTAAGATTATAGCACAGACAAGCAAAGGAGCTTTTTGATGGCACTGCTAATCTGTTTCAGTCTAAGGGCATTACACAGCTCTTCAGCATTTCAGTTTGAGTCTTAGCCCCATGTTTGAATGCTATTTCCTGCATTGAAATGTACAGCTGTAGTGTCACCTAATAACTATTAAAATTTTATAGCACTGTATTGTCTCCAGAAGTGAACTTCCCCCACACAAGAGGCATAGGTTCAAATCCCATTCCTGAAAGCAGCTCCTGAGTTTATTTAGGCTGCTCCCAGCCATGGAGAGCTACACAGGGCAGTACAAACCATACACTCCTTGGAGACTTGAATACAACTCTGCTGAGCTCACTAGAGAAGCAGTTTCTCAAACCATTCCCAGTGCCTTTTTCATGGAAGTAAGCACCAATTACCTAACAGTAACTTCACATACACACATGTCCAAGAGCCTCAGTGGGAGTGCTATAAATGCCACAGGACTTGGATTCCCACCATGAAAATAGTAAGTGAAGTACTGTAGAGACTAAAATCTTCATCTGAGCTCCTCACAAACTTTCAGTTGGTACTTGGAAGGAAAACAGAAAAGTGATCTAATGCTTAAAGAGCATTTGTCATTTTCCTCAGAATTGAAATAAACAACATATGTAAAGGTTTCATGCAAAGAACATAGCAGCACAATGCAGTCTAAAGCTGCCTTTATTCTGAAATTAAACTTTTCCATAAAAACCTACAAAATCTATTGATACAGAACTGTTTATTCCTTTATAAATCTCTGACTAACGTCAGTGACTAAAATCCTGAGAAAGGAAATCAATGTAACTGGTGATTATCTGTCCCCAGGTGTTATTTACAAAGATTATACCTCTTCTTAACACTACCTATCTAAGTGTGAATTTAAGTGTCACATGTATAATTCCATCTCTTCATTTTTTGGTGATGCTTAAAAGTCAAAAGATTGAAAGACAAAGACTGAAATAAAATAAAGATTTCGGGTTTTCATTTTCAAAAGTATTCAGGAACATTTTTAGTTATAGAAAGGATCCATTAAGATGTTATGTAATTCTGATTACAGATTTCATCATGGTAACTAGGCACAGATTTAGGTGCACATGATTACAGCAATTTGACTTTAGGCACATATGTTAGTTTTATTTTTAAAGCAATGGAATACTACACAATTGGATAGGAAATATTCATTCAATCTTTCTTGAGAGGATTTCACCTTCCCACTTTTTTCTCAGGCTTGAAATATCCTATGAAAAGGCTTCTCCAGAACTATTTCAACTTCCACACAAATGACAAACTAGAAAACACAGAAGTACAAAACAAAAGATTTATCAGCTACCAAAAATTAGTATTTTATCTCCAAACTATGCAGTGTTTCCTGCAATTACTCAATTTATCCTACCTCATCCTATGATGGGCTGTTACTTCTCATAACATTCAAAAACTTTGACATTTCTTAAGCCAAAGATAAGTTTTTCTCTTGTTGCTCAGATACTTTTCTTAGATTATTGTAATCTTTTTGCTGATATATACATATATGTATATAGCAAGTGGTCAATTCCTGTTAAAAGTAAGGGATGACAGAATGTGCCCAGGACCCATGGTTTTCTTGTCTTGGAACTTCTGCATTCATTTGCTTTACAACATTAGTATTCAAGTGCAATGATTCATTTCTCATCATACAAAAGATAAATCAACCCTCACTTCAAATTTAGCAACACTGAGCAGTTACAACCCTCATTGAAATTAATGGTACGTGGGAACACTCTGCCCACAAAAAGGCTAAGAAAACCCTAATATTCTACCTAGGAAAATTAAAACTGAGTTTGTTTGAGTCTGTTCTATCTATACATATGTACTGTAGGAACAAATGGTTATTTCTGACAAACACATTAAATCAAAAACTCCTGAAAACAGACTTGCAAGTTATGTTTTCAAAACCAAGAAATCCAGAATGTCTGTTACACTGCTCCAGTGTGATGTCTTGAATGCTGGACTTTTTAAAACTAGTTCTTGTGATGTAGGAAATAACTTTAAAAGCATCCAAATTGATGATGAGGTGGAGGTGGGGGGGGGGGGTGCGGTGGCCGCGGGGAAGGAAAAGCCAGTCAAACAAACAAAAAAATAAACCTGAAGTATTGGAAAATGCACATCAAGATCTGGTTAATTATTTCAGTGGGCTACTCTCCAATGACTCATTTCTGGTCTGAATTGATCTAATAGCAATGCCTACAATATTCTTTCAAATAGCTAGTCTCTTTCCATCTTCCATTAGGCCATACAGCTACTCCTATCAAGTTTGTACTCTCCTTTACTGGAGAAGCTATGCAGACTTTATCTCCTCTGTTAACATTGCAGATAAGATAACCAGATTCATCTCCTGTTATATGATTTTGTCTATACATCTCCTGCATTCAGATTGCAGATACCCCTATCCCCAGTTACAACCAAGGTCCTACTTAACTCATGTCTGAGCTCACAGACCTAGTTTCTCACAATTCTCACTGCCAGGTACATTTTTTGCATCTTATATCATTCTTGTAGCTCTTCTCTGAAGACCCTCTAATTTAGCAAGACATTGGTCTCTTAAAAGATGAGATAATAATTCTGCAATAGGTGATACTTAAGTGCCAATATAGAACCAATACAACCCTGCTTCTTATTTTTCTTTAAAGCAAACTATTTAATTTAAACAGTAGTTTTAAAGAATAGTAAATGATAGTTTTAACTAAATAGTTTAGTTCAATGCTTTAAGCTGATAAACTGCTTCCAAGGATAGTATGGCCTTTTCAGTTGTCATGCTATACCAGAAGTCTGTGTTTCACTGTAGTCCTGAAATCACACTTTTGAAGCCCCAGCAACAACTGCATTGGAAGACCTGTCTATTAGATAGTTTGTAATCTGTTCAGTGTCTGACATGTTAACCTTGATCATGTGAATTAGACTACACTGCAAAATCTTTTGGGACAAGCTCTTTCTAAATTCATTTATATAGGACTTACTGATGAAGACAGGCTTTTTTCTTCTGGTTCTTGCAATTTTTTTCACTCATTCTTCTTTGTTTTGATCTACTTACTCTTGTAAGAGGGCCTTGTTCCCTATAAAGAACCCTAAAATAATTCCCAGATTCTTCTCAAGAAAGATACTATATATGAACAAAGTGAAAAGACATTACAGAGTGAGGAAAGAATGGTTGTGTGTTTGATATGCATGCTGAAAACCCACATGATGACCCTTAGAGAAAATTCAGTGAAAGTAACAATTCATGAATGCCATTCCTATGGACTTACAGTTAACTTTCAGGTTGGAGCTAACCTCCAACCTGGTTTTAAATGTCAAGAGAATTTTAATATTTTCAAATATTTCCTGGTGATTCCATAAATGCATAATTCAAATCCAATGTCAAAATAAAGATGTTTGGCTTGAAAACAGAGGGACAGAGTTCCTGTCTAACATTTGCATCATAAATCCAGCCAGGAATCAGAGTGCACTAGCCCACTGAAAGCTGGAGAGCTCTAATGATAAACAAGCACACTGGGAGGCACAGAATTATCGCTAAATGGATTATTTATGCTAGTTCTCAAAACAAGGAAGGGAGGTGAATAATTCTCTTCATATCTCAAGGCTGCTGATCAAATAAAAATTTCCAAGTACAATAAAAAATTTGGCTCCCAGAAATATATTGGAACTCCTTGAGCTTTTCTTCCCTCAATTCAGGAGAGAAAATTGTTCCACAGCTGCAAAGAATCAATTTTTGTTACTCCTGAATTAGGATTTAAGTTCCCTGTGGGACTGCTTAAGCTTTCCATCCCCTTCAGCTCTCTGTGGGAGGCACCCATGGTTCTGAGGAAAAAAAACTTCTGAGGCCATTCCAAGTTTGGAGCTAGACAGCATAGCCAGGTGTTGAAGCCAAGTCTGTGAACCTCCATGGCACAGAGGTCCTACAGACTCAAAAGTCGGGCAGGGCAGGGGGAAGATTCACATCCTGCCTTTTTGCCTTTTCTTCCCACTTTGTGCTGGACTTGGTGAGATTTTATCTCAGGTACACAGGGGAAGAATGTTATTCACCTAACTTTCAATTACATATAACCTTGAAAAATTAGGCCAGTCACAAACCTGGTAGGTTTGCACAAGATTTAAAGGTGAAATTAGCATCACATGCACAGGCAATGATCAAAAGCCCAGTGGAATTCGTGGGCAGTTTTCCACTGAGATCAATGGGCTCTGGATTACACCTATAAAGCCTGACTAACGAGGCGTTATGTGGATTAAAGCACAGGTTAAACCACGAAATACAGTACTTCTGTGCCAATGGGATTCTGGATCTCTTTGGCTTCCCATAGAAATAGCAATGAATAACATGAAGGGAACAGAAAGTCCCTTGTGAGACTGTGGCCTGCAGTCAGACTCCAAGCTCTCACAGAGGCCATGGGCTCCAAGCCTGCAGGAATAAGGACTTAGCTTGCAAGCTCACAGACACTGCTTTGGTGTCACATAAATTACCAGATTTTCATGAAGCATAACATTAACAGTGTGCATTTCCTTTTTTCCTCCTCTCTTAGGTATTTGCATCTGTTGTGCATGGGAAGGTGAGGTTATGTCCATTTTAAAAGATCTATATATGTCTAAGGCATGAAGAGAAAAGGACATTTTGAAAAGATGGTCAGTAACTGCAGGTCTTGCAGAACAAACTTATGACCAGACTGGTTTCCATAGTCAGGTATCTTGTAAATGACCCATAATGAGATGAGATGTTATAATCTATGATAAGAAGAATCTTACTATTTTATATTTAAATGCATTTCATACATCAAGAAGGAATGCCACACTTTTTTTCTACTGATTTGCTATCACCAGCACTGTTAAGAGACATTAGATAGTGGTCAAAATATTTATATACTTCTCTTTCTCACTGCATGTCTGCAAATGCATGGTTCAGGTCAGTTAGAGAACAAAATAGATATTATAATGTCCAGGAACCTGTAAGCTCATTATTTTTATAACCAGAAAAGGTTTTAGTCATGCCAGTGCTCAACAGAAACAATGGCTAGGCATTCAAAAGCGTCTTAATTCATACAAATGAAGAATACAGCTTGCAGCACAGATCAAAAAGAGGAAGGTGAGCACTCCTGCCCTCTGCAAAGCATTGTATTTCAGCTTTACCCACCAAAGCCAATACAATCAACATGAATCACAACCTTGTAAAAAGCAGGTGATTTTCCCTTCCTCTGCAGAAGGCCATAAATCCCACATGCCTGCGGGGACTCAGAATTCTCACTTTAAAAAGTGCCAGTAAGTTGCTGGTTTATATACTGTCCTCCACAGACTGCTGGTTCTGAGTCAGTTCTCATCATCTCCTTCCTGCCTTTCTTAGGACTAAGCAGTTTGGAGAGCTGCTGCTTCACTTAAGCTGGTTAACCAAAGCTTAAAACATAATGTCAGGAAATTTCAATAAAATAAAAAATATCATATCTGTCACATAGATAAGATTTAATTGGGACTAAGAGTCTTAATATTTCAATGCTTATCATGCAGCTACATACCATACGATATGCCATAAAGTGCATCAAAGCACATCATCTTCACAACATATTCTATGGAATATTACTAAAAAGAAGATGTGATGGAAGAACAAATGATTGCACAAACCACAGAGTAATCATGTAGAACAAAGGACTGCATCTAAATTGACGGTTTGCATTTAAAGTATCTCATGAAGTTTGTCTTTTCTGACCAGTCACAAAGATGAAGTAACAAAAAAAGGCTGTATATACAACAAAACATCTCAGAGATAAAGGTAGCAGAACTCCTTTGTTTATTCAAACTACATTTCTGCACTAAATGATATGAACTTTGTCTAGTTGCAATATTCTTGTACATCTAAACAACACAAGCCTATAGTTTAAAGAGAAATGCTGGTCAAAACACTGGAATTCTGTAGATAGAAACTTAAATACCTCAGACTGAAGTGAACTACATAGTCTGCACTTCTGAAACTGTATCAAGCTATTAAAATCCTAGCGTTCAACTATTCAAACAGCATTTGCAAATATTGCAGCATGGATTCTAAGAAGAAATTTATAAGTAACCCTCTAGCAAGAGTCCCCAACAGAAATTGCTCAAGAAAGAGAATATATTTATGACATTGAACTTCACTTTCTTAATTTTGTCACAGTCACTGGTTACTTGTAATCAATGCTGTGTAAAACCTGCAGAGAAAAGTACTATTCACAGTGTTTCCTGGCCCCTTTTTTACCGAGCAATGTGCTCTGGACCATGTTGAGTATGGAGCATGGGAAAGCGTGGGTGTACAGTTCTCAGCCCTGAAGTCAGAAGCTACTGCTGAACTTGGCAGGGATTGGGATCCAGCAGCAGCTGCTTCTCATGAAGGTCATGCAATCCCTCCCATGAGAGGCCAGACAACCTGCTTCTTTACTCCTGCTGGGTGTCCAATGAAGTAGAACCTGAGGGATCCCAGCATGCACAGAAAGAAAGCCTCACATCTCTGAATGGGTAGATGCCTGTCCTGCTGCTGAGGTCAGAGCTCACCAGGAGCTGTGTTACGAGTCCTGCTGCTCCTCTGAGCAGGCAGCACTCCTGTCATGCCTGAAGAAGCTCAAGGGCTGGTGCCAGACTCCTCTAATGGAAATGCCCATGTGACTCAGCTGAACAAGTGGGTCATACTGACTTCCCTGTAGGCAGGACTGACTATCACCCAAGGAACAGAGGGATCCATTCCCTTCAGAGTTTTACCAATCTCACTAAAATCTTTATTTATTCATCTCTCTTAACAGCTACATGCAGTCACAATAAAAGGCAGCAGAGGTAGAAAGAACAAAATAAGAAACAATGTAAGTAACTCATTATCAAGAAAATACAAAAATGACCCTGGTCAGTTGTAAAACATTGAGAATCAGAAGAAAAAAAAAAAAAGTCATTATTACATGTAAAAAGTTACCTCATGCTTTTGCAAGGGCTTAAACACCTTACAGAGTTACTGCACCTGCAGTTTCAGAGGTTGTTCCCCAAGTTGAAAAAGCAGGCATGTGGCAACTCAGGAGTGTAAAAAGGGAAATCCTGAGGAAGTTACAAACTTCTTTAAAAAAAGTAATAATCCCTTTATCTGCAATCCTTGTTCTCAGTTTGAGCAGTGTATATGTATAAGCTCTACCCAGTCATGAACAGGGATTTCTACTCAGTTCAAAATAAAGCTATAAGGGGGCAATGTTTCTATGCTATGCCTAGCAGAGACAGGACACCCAAGTAAGCACCACTTCAAAACTTATTTCTGAGTAAACTTGTTCCAGGTTCTTGCATGCTCTAATCCAGAATGGAGGTACAGACTTAGACCAATTTAATGTTTTAATTATCTCTATACTCACTGGTTTTAATGTTTAGCATTCTGTCGACTTTCACATTAAATTATCATCTTCCACAACAAATTTCTATTTCTGGGGAACTGAAAGTAAAAATAGCAGATGTGTCTGCTCAAGCAGATTGCAATTCCTATTCTGAAAGTGCATAATTCTTATTTTTATTATTATTTAAACAACCTCTCTGCATTCTCTAAGAAAAACATACTTAAGCGTTTTCTTTTTAAAAAAAAAAGTTAAAGCTTTGATGTGATGGATGCATTGAACATGTCAGGAAGAGTATTATCAAAAGGAAAAGTTTAAAGCCATTCCCTGGGGTATACATGTTTTGATGTCCTACTGTCCTTGTCATACATGAAAGTATTTGGTCTATCTAGAAATTCATTTGACCCAGAAAAACAAATCGTTCAGAGTTAACAGGGTAAAAAGCCTCACACGCAGAACAAGGACTGGAACTATGATACACTCACTATTACACTGCACTGTCTGTTTGAAGTAGATTAAGAAGAAGCAGTAATAAGTAATTAAAATGTGTCCCATTGGGCATGTACTACTGTCCAAATTCTTCTGTAATAGAAAAAAAAAGTTTACAAACCCGCCCCCCCCCCCAACAAAGGACTCTAACTCCCAGATGTCTTGAATTGGTTTCTTAGGTCTCTTCCTGAGGTTTCATTCATATGGCACAAGTTTCTTAGGGGGAAATAGACCTGGAAAACTTTTTTTTTTTTCTTGGAGGATTAAAGTGATCTAAGGACAGGATCATCTTATATTTCTTCTGTATGAAAATAGTGTCATTAACACATGATCCAGATAATAGAAAAAAAGAAAGGTTGCACGAAATGCAATGATACAGCTTCCCTAAAATTATATACTATTTATTATTTCCCTGAGATTAAATATACTATATTATTTGTACTTTTAATAAAATCAGATTTAAAATTACTCTTAACCCTCTGGCAAAAGTGTTTGCTCCAAAGACATCTTATAAAATGCAAGCAGAGAAATTCTTCCCTCACCTTTAGAGCATTTGTTGAAAAGACAGACAACTCAGTAGCAAACTTCAGTGCAGCTTTCAGGAGAGTTTCTGTGTCCTAACAGAGGGCAAGGAGAAGACTTATTTGCCATATATTTTGTGAAAACCTGATTAAGTCCTCTTTATAGTTAGCAGGCAGACTTCCACAGAGTTAGCATCAGTTGGGTAACAACTTTATTTGCAAATGACACTTGCTGACTGCCATAAACTTCAAGATGAGAGAACATGACTGTTAGAGGAAGGTGTAGCAAACTTTAGTGACTTATGGATAAAACTAGTGGCAGCTAGATTCACAGCAGAGAACTAGCAATAAGCTTTTCAAAACAGAGTTTGACTATGCAAGAGTGAACAGCATTTCTGGAAAACCAGCAATCAGACAAGGATAAGAAGTATTACCAGTTCAACGGTCTCAGAATCATTTTCTTAAATTATCAGAACAGCTAAAGGAGAGCCAACTTGCCTTGTGGGTTTTGACAAGCTCTCCAATTTTGTCTTCTGGCAGAATGATGGTACAAGCAGAGAAGACATAGAACTGAAGTAAATCACGGAGATGCCCCTAGATCTGATACATCACATGTGTAAGGAATGATGAATTACAGCCCTTTGGAAAGGTTCACTATAATGAAAAAAGTGACCTTGAAGGCTAGCAATGACAATCCACCCAGGAGTGACTACTCTGGTCCAACAGTGAGAGTCAGTCAGTTGTAACTTTATCATCCTGAAATTCATGGCTCACTGCTGGAAAGAATTTGAAAGAGACAAAGCTGCAAACTTTATAGTAGTTCCAAATCTATCCCCTGGCTCTGGGCTCCCTGAGCACTTGCACATTTTCACATGCTAAAACACAGCTTTGGAGAAGTGAAACCTGTTTCAAACAGCCCTTGCTTTTGGGATGAACTGCATGAATGAATGCACACAGAAGATTCCACAAGGCCATCACAGATGTGTCCTAGTTTGTACAAAATAAACGCACCTTAGACAGACACTTTCCCACACCATAAAAGTGTTAGTACTATGTGGAGAAGTCCTAAAATACAAACAGATTTATTTATGCATGTACAAACCCAATATTCACGTGAAAATATTTATTTTAAGTGTAGAAATCTTACCTTACTAAAGTGATTAATTCTTCTTACCATTCTTCCTTTATGTACAGTTCACAGCTTAGCAACAGATTCAAACATGAGGTTCATAGGTAAATGTTGAAAATTGTAGTAATATTAGTATATTGCTGACTTGTCTAATGATAAAGTGTTCTGACAAAGTATAAAATGCAAATCATGTGTTATTGCCTTAAATTGTTCCAGTTCATTTACCTTGCTATGAGCATTCATTACAGCTAATTATTGCAACAGATTTTTTTAATTCATAATTACTTTTTCACATTGTAATGATCATAAATTTTGAAAATTCTGGTCATTATCTGTCACCATTCATGCTTGTCAGATCTTTTTGTACAGAACATTTTGCATATGCATTATCATTAATATATTTGTGGGCTGTTATTATTCAAAAGTAGTAAGGATCTTTTAAAGGAACTGCAATACTGTTTCTTAAATATATCCTTTTAGTTCTAATGACAGACTGATGCTGATCTTAACTTAAAAAATGAAATGAAATGAAATGCCCCTAATTAAATGTACAGTTTATTCCTTGCACTCACTCTGCCAGGCTCATGAAAGCACCTACTGTTAGACAGAAATTATTTCCCTGTTATTATCATTCAGGCAGCAAGGCATTTTAAAGACCAGCTTGTAAAATGAAAAGGTTGAAAACATAAAGCATTCCTTTCCAGCAAAAATGGAGAATGAGGGAAACAGCAAAAGAGAGAAAGAAAACTGCCTACACAGCTGTAAGCAACAAAATGTTCACAGAACCAAGAAACACTCAATAACTTAAGCTCATCAATCTGGTCCCATTTTATGAGGTAGCTGTAGATGTCAGATAGTTGTTTCATCAGACAGAATAAAGACAGAAGTTTTATTGTTGGGACTGACACTATTCTGCAGTTGCACTTAGTTTGTTACTTCTGAATAGACCAAAATACAAAGTGAGTACTTCCCTCAATCAGAAGTGACTGACTTACTCTGACCAGAACAGATATCACAGGATAATTGCATAAAACTTAAAAAAGTAGTTTAGGTGACCTGAAGTGGCAGATGAAACAAGTGCACAGAAATTAAAGAAATAAACCCAACTAATGAAAGAAATATCTTGATTTGTTGTGCCATTCAGTGCCATCAGAAGTCCTGAATTTATTCGTTGTTAACAATGACACTTTAGTGATTGCACCTTGCTAACACATACTGTGGTTGACAGAGAAAAAGTAAAAATGCACTGCATACCAAAATCTAGGTGGGTCTTTTATTAATATTTCTCAGATCTCTGAGGAAGGTAGTGTGGATTGGAGCTCACTAGATATGCTTACTATCCACAGAGCAGATTAAATTATGGGAAAAAGAAAGCATTCACAAATTTCACTTTTTCATCAAGCTTGTGCATAAGATATGATGCCAGCATAGTTAGGGTAAATCTTTCTAAACCATGTGGACAGAACACAGTTTGGCAGTTTTAAAAGTAAGTAACTGCACATGTGTTGATAAAACTATTGTACCTCTGACATGAAAAGCAGAAGATAAGGAGGTTACCAGTCATGGTTGACTAAATAAAGCCTTCAACAGAACTTGACATTCGATGATCCAACTTGAAAGGTTATGGAACACATTCCAGGCTGATTAAATGGGTCAGAGCTTTTCCTATGGACCATAGCCAGCAGGTTAAAGTAAATTGTGTTCCCTCCAATTGGCAAGCGATTAATGGAGATGTCATCCCCAGGCACTAAACTGGGACCTTTACTCTTTCTACTAATGATTAACAACGTGGTATGATGCAGCAGTAAAGAATATGCATGTGATAATTCCCTAACAGTCTTTTCTAAATCACTTCATTACAGATCTTAAACTTTAATAAAAAATAACATAAAATAAATAGTTGTGCATGATTTTAAGAGTTACTAACCAGTAAGAACTGTACACTCTATTCTTAACTGAGCAATACAAACAGAACAAATCCATTTATTGCATTAACTTACTTGATTTACACAGTAGAGTTGAGATCACTATCTGTACTTTTTCCTGATATTCCTAGGAGAAATATATTAGAACAGTATGTAAATTCAATTTTCATTTCCCTATTAAAAAAGCAAGCTTGGAAAAATCTCTCAATTCTCCAAGCTAAATCTCTACTAGCAAATAGCTTAAATTATCTTTAACGAGAAACTCTGTCACTTAAACAGTGGTACAGACATCAGGATCATCTTTTGAAAATTCACAAGCCATGATTTGGACACACTTCAGAAGATGAAGTGATACATAACTGAAAACTTTGCATTACAGTTAAGGAAAGAGAGCTGGAGACAACCGGACTATATGTTTCAAATGGAATACAGAAGCAGTGTTTTAGGAGAAAGTCAAATATTATTTAAAAGAAGTCGATGAATCTGACTTGGACAATTATCCAAACGCAGCGTGTTAAGCAGGTTCTTCACTAATTTTGTTCATAGCTAACTGTATCTTCATTTCTCATAGTGCAAGTAAAATGTCTTTATTTCCTTAAGTTCCCTTCAAAGTTCTGTTTAAATTTTTAAACCTATATACTGGCCAAGGGGGGTGAGTGGTGTATTTTAAATTGCTAGAAATGGAATTTTAATACTCTATTTTAGATAAAGCAAGACATGCTGAAAAAAAAAAGCTTCAGACAAAATCAGTCTGAGGCCTGGTGTTCAAAAGACATCAAATTTAACTATGTTCATCAGTTTGGGGACACATGGGAAGATGAGTTCATGGCTGACCCTGAGCTAATGTCCTCACTTTTTTGAGCAGAACAAAATGAAATCACCACATATAAAATTTGTGGGAAACCTCTTCAGAAGAAAGAAAAGGGAAAAGGATACATGGAAAAATTAATCACAGTTTTAAAAAGTGAGATGTAACTCTAAAAAGAAGCACCTAGGTTAAAAAAAAAATTAAAAAGCAAACACTTGTATTTTAAAATCTTAAAATATTACTGCATATATCTACATAAAGTTGTGAACAATCAGAAGATTATGTTTCTAATGAGGAGTGGGGTCTCAGATTTATGTTAACTGATACCTTTATCAATGAACAATAAAGAGAAGCATCACATCAATGCCAATAATGTCTGAAAAAAATTAATGAGTGTGAAAATGAAAATACTGAAGAGATGTGGTCACTGTTGCAATTACCAGTCTAACAAGTTCACTGGAAATGTCATATCACATTTGAAAGTTTTTCCCTAAATGATGTGTCTACTTACACAAGTAATAACTTGAAAAAGCCCTGCAGTCAGGAGGTTAGATTAGGTGCTGACAGTTGTCCTTTGCACCATCAAAATCTGTGAATCTCTAAATCTAATATATTTATTTCCTCCCATTTGTAGAGCTGCACTTGACAAGTGAAAAGTTTTGGGTTTATGTTATGACATTGCTATGTTAAATATTGAAAGGATAAGAAACTTGCCATCAGTATTGTTAAAGCTCAGACTTTTAATACTGCAATCTGGTAAAATTTAGCAAGGTAAAACTATTATATTAAAACTTGTAATAATTAATTTTGTATCATTCATTCTCTCTTCTTAGAAGCATAAAAATGTTGATTGGAAGTGATCTATGGCAGCCCTCTTGGTCATAGTAAGGCAACTTAAATATCTCAAAGTGCAGTCTGCAGTTGTTGCCCTTTATGTCATCTGGTGCTACCGAGAAGACTATGACTGTGTCAGCTTTGTGACTGCCTTTTAAGCAGCTGTAAGTTCTCAGATCACCCTTTAACCTCCTCCATATCCAGCCTTAGAGACTCGTCAAACTCTAGAAACAAAGCTGTCAAATACTGCTGTTTAGGTACAAGTGAAAAGGGACATTTTATTCTTTTACTTGTGAACTAAGAAAATAATTAGCTTGCAACTTTCCTGTTCTAGGGTGTGTCTCAAGCCTTTTCAAAAATAATAAACTATCCTTACAAAGTTGCCATGGCAAACTTTTCTGGTTCCTTGGAAACATCAGGCTACTCTGAGGAAAAAGCATTTCTTATTCTCTGCTTCCTGGTTTAAATACCTGGTAATCTGGGGATCTAAACATGCTCTTAGATGCCTCTTAGATGCAATAGAATAGTACAAATGTTCTATGTGTGTAATATGTATACTGCAGCTCTGAAAGGAAATATTTAATAGCCTTTGATGTTCTTTCAGACTCTCAGCAGCCCTCTTCAAGTTATCTCATCTACCTATGACACGTTTTGCTTCAGAATGAACAAGAGGGAAGGTGTGTGGCAGAAAATGCCCACAATAGAATTAAACCTCACTAGTATCCCTTTATATTGTCAAAGGACTCAATAGATATTTAAAAGGTACATCTAGAATATTCCTCAGACCAGGACTATCACTTCACTGAGTGTCGGATATTAACCATCAGTCATCTTAGAAGATTTCTTGAAAGCTAGAAATCCAGGAATTGCCAGCTGGTGATTGTAATCAATGGCAGGGGAAACCAAACCAAAACAAAGCAAAACAAAAAAACCACAACAACAAACAAACAAAACAACCTAGGAAGTGGCTCACCTCTTTCATCACTATTGTTGACAGGCATATTATTTGGAACTTAGATAACTTACTTCAATGGCCATAATTTTACATCTAATATGCATAAACGATGATGAATTACATGGCATGTTTTGAGTATCTAGTCTTGAAGGCAGTGCTAACTTATTGTTATTCCAGGTCATCTCATGCCTGAAGGAAGAACATGCAATCTAAGATTAATGACCCAAAGATTTAAAGTATCATTGTCTAATATGTTAAACCTCTCAGGTAATGAATTAAAAGGTAGTGATCTCTGTGAGGCACAAGGGAAAGCACGAGACAAACACAGTGCTACACTCTGAATTAAGACTGCAACATGAAAATTAAAAGGAACTAAGGAATTACTTAATCCAAACATACAGTAAGTCTTTTTCTTTGTAAATTCACATGGAATAAATTATTAGATATCCCTGTTTTAAAAAAATGCTTTTAATTTATCATGTACTTTTGGATAGAGCAGCAGAAAGTAACACAGAGCTTCCATAAAATATTCAAGATAACCTTAAAAGATTATCATCATTATTAACATTTAAAGCCTGTATTGTTTGTCTGATAATGTAAGCAACATCTATTTTGCCAACTCCAAGTTTTGCACTCCATAAACTGGCATCAGTTTTCGTCCTGCTGTCAGTTTGCACCCAAAATGACCAGGATTTATAAAAGAAATCATTAAAAAACACACAAGAAAATACATAGATTGGCAAGAAGAGCGTAAGGGTGTTGTAGACTAAAGAGACCTCATAGTCAAGAAACCAGGGAGAGAAGGAGGATATCCCAAAATGTATGCACAGAAATAAGGGCATGATGGGGAGTGTGCTCACACTTTTCCTGGGAAATCATCATCTGAAGTGCCTGTACAATAATGGGCAGTGAAAAGGAGAAATCAGAGGTCTGCTTGCCACTGCAGAGCTGCAAGTTTATAAGGATCACAGAGATATGGTGGGATGGCTCACACAGCTGGAGTGCTGCCATCACTGGGTACAGGAACTTCAGGATAAACAGGCCAGATGGCAAGGATGGACTGTTGCCTGCATAAGGACAGGTGATGAGCCAGCTGAGAACTCACAGTTTGGGGTTAGACAGTGGACCAACGAGAGTGATGCTGTGACAAGTGCTACTGTAAGTAAATCAGCTGACTTAATCCAAGATAGTTCTCCTACAAACCTTGCCCAATGTATATCTTAAGACCATGTAATTAATACTGCTTTGAATATCCTGCACAGTTGCAGAATACTGCTAGGTGTTAACACCTTGTCTATCATGGAGTGGTTCATTTTTTTAAGAAATACAGTTTGGGTCTTCATAATGAAGGAACCAATTGTTGAAATCTCAGGGGGTTTTTTTGGAGGAACAAAATTCTCATTTTCTGAACATGTATCAATAAATCTGAAATTGTCAGAAAACAAAACCAGTTTTTCTTGGTCGTTGGAGCATAAAATTAACAATACGATCAGCAAAGTCCACCAAAATGAAAAGCTAAAAGGTACCAGGAGTTACATGCCAAAGGTGATTAATTAGAAGTCTATAAAAATGTGCACTGAGTAAGTAAAACTGAGAATTTATTCCTTGGTTTAAGTTAAAAAGCTTGGGAAGACTTAATCAGTGATGTTTACCCTTAACTTTAAGCTTATGACTAAGTCTGGAGTTTCAGTCCACTTGAAGCCACTGCCCATCTAGAGCTGATAAAGTGAGATGATGAGGTTAAGATTGAGTCTATGTGCAGTGAGAATATAATCAAATTAACCAACCTTGGATTCTCTAGTTTATCTAACCTCTTTGTGAAGTATTTGAAGAATGCATTATACTTAATTTTTTCTGCTTCACAATGACACAATGCACTTTCCAGTTTACTATGTTTCTATGCCCTTTAATAAGATTTCGAATGTCACTTTAAGCACTAAACATACAACAACAACAACAACAACAACAAGGATAAAAAAGTAGTGAATTATCATAATTAAGTTAAACTTGGAGCAATTGTTCCAAATCTGTTCCAAACTGTTCCAAATTTGCTACTTCTGCTGCAAATGTGAAGTCCTCGTGAGCATAATTGTGCTGGTGCATTTCACCCACCCCCCACCAGGCTGCACTATGATCTGAAAACAATTCTAACAATTATTCCAACATAAGAGATTTATTTTTTTTTATCACTAGAAACCCTTGCTGGCTTAAAAAAGAAAAAAAATTAATAAAAAATGTTTGAACATAGATAAAAATAAGCAGTGTTACATATAACCATTGACTTCATTGTCTATCCCTAACTTATCCCCAGAGGTGCCCAGCAATAGCTTTAGAGAATTTTTGTTTGGCACCTGAATTTCCCCTTTTCAGAGCAAACTGAAGACATAATTTCAGAGTGCAAACATTGATGTGTAGCTCAGACAGGCAGAGTTCAAGATTTTAGCCTGCTTTCTGAGAGATGTTGCCCATATACATAAATAGGTTTCATGTGTGGCTTTTATCCTTCCTTCATAGTATATACAGAGAATACTTGAATTGGTTCATTTCATGAAGGTGACACAACTTTTCGTGAAAACAGCCTGAAGCAAAATTTGAAGTCTTTCTATTTTTCAAGGAAGATGAGGTGTTACAAGCACTCTGGATAAACAATTGAGGAAGAAATTGTGACTAAGTGCTCAGCCAAGATAAATAAGTAAAAGCAACAACTGCAAAGATAAGCAGAGCATCCAGAGGTTAAGACAGCACTGCACCCTGAAGGCTGGAGAGACCATTCATTTATTATGGTAACCGGTTTTTGATAGATGAGGTTGTGGACTCCATTCTTTAACCTGCTGAGCAGAAGACTTTGTTGAGTGTCACTTTATTAGCAGCCATGATGTCAACTGATTCTCCACCACTTCATTAAATCATCATTAGATAACCAGTGTAGCAGCTTGAACAAAGCTGAGGTGCTTCTAAATATTGTAAAGAAATGAAACATGAGAAGACACCTGTTTCCTTCACCAGAGATATTTCATGTAAGAACCTTAGGTATCTGTATCCTGATTTTTCACTTGGTTCACAAAGATACTGAGAGTTTCTGTTATTGCTGTCCCACATTCTGCCAGCTTCCATCAGGCATTGACATGCCTGCCTATCACATCTGACAGCACCAGATTCCATGCAACACGATATAACTGGTCCCATTGTCAGTGGGCCTGACAATGTTGCAAACACAATGACTGTGTTTAAAGCAGTAAAGGGTCAACACTAAAATTGTCAGGTGAATTTTAAGTTCAGATGCTTATCCAAAGCTACTTGGAAGTTACACAAATGTGATTTTGGTTTTGTGCTCCTTCTGCAGGTCGCAGGTCAGCAATATTTCTTTTAAATTAGTGTCCAAAATAGTCAAAGTCTTACCCTGAAGACATTATTTGCACACTTGCAAATAATTTCTGTGAAATAAAAATAGATTTGCACCTTCACCTATTTTATCCTCTTCTAAGTCAATTTTTCTTCCCAGAACCACAGTTTGCTGATACATTCCTCCTCAGTTCTGCATTGTCAACGTTGTAGACCAGCTATTGCACTCAGATCTTTAGGGTGTGCCTGGCTCAGGGATGCATTGTTCAGACACTGCTGCAACCATCATTCTCTCAGCGGTTCAAAGAGATCTATATCACAACGTTTTGACCAGCCAGAAATCATCTCAGTTGTTGCTCAGATTCTGATTTAGATTTCTGTCATTTTACCCATTCTAACTTCCATCACCTCTCTCTCTCCCTACTGCCATAGCCATACCTCCTTATAATAGAGAGGAACAGGAGCCAAACCCAGGACCCAAAATGAGTGGCATATTGTGTAAACACAGAACACAATGAATCTAAATAACTGTGTTTCTAAAGGGTAGCCAGACCAGTAACCCACAGAGAACACACACAATATAATTCTGGTTCTGCCTACAGTAAAATGTCAGCTGCTCTAATTGTGGCACATCCCAGTAAATATTGAAGGTGAGATGATAAATACAGATCAGCTTGACATCAGCTGTCACAAGGAAAACAAATGAACTCACAGTGATGGAAAAGGTGGAGAATACCAATAGCACAGATAAATTGAAAGGAAATAACAGAGTCAGATCTTGCCTGTTGTTTTAATTGATGATTAGACAGAAATGTCATGCTTAAAGAAGGACATATAAGGCACTCAGGAACAACCACAGTGTATGTCTATCAATCAAAGAAACCTGTCTCAGAAAACAGGGTAAATATACAGTAATCTCTCCAGCATATGCTCACAATGTCCAACAGACAGTTAAATGATATGTCATGTAATTAAAATACATGGGGCCTGTGTTTCCAGGGTTTGCTGACATTTATAAAGCACCAGTTCTTGGTGTCTCAGCCTGTTTCAGCAGGAATTCTGGCTCTTCTGATGTTACCCACTCATGTCTGTGCACCACATTAGCCTTTCAGTTCGTACAGCAAAACCACTTCTATGCTTCTGTTGAGAGCAAATTTGGGCAATTGCTCTGGCTGGAAGTGTACTTGGGGGAGAAGAGAGAGAGGGAGAGAGAGAAAAGTGTTTTCAAAGCCGAATCAGTTCGCTGCAAGCTGTCAGTGTGGGTGCACAGGCATTTGTGCCAGCACAGCTAAGAGACCCATTCATCATAGCACGATGAACAAGCAATTGAGAGTGTTTCTACCTCTTGTGACTGTTGACAAAACCTCGACAATGGAGGGAAAGAGGGCTCAAGTTTGTTATTTTTAAAATCTTTCCCTTACAGATGAGGATATGCCAGCTAACTCACAGGACAGGAGCTGTTCCCGGAATGGGAAGTGCCAGTGGAGACAGATTTAAAAGCCAAGGGAATCCTTAAAACAAAAGATGCTGAAATAATTCTTTGCTGAAAATTGGAATGAGCACTTGTAACTGTAGACCCTTCTCATAGCAGCTGGTCTGGAACCACTTTTCTTTCTTTTTACCAAACTTTTCAGGCTATCTTTACCCTGTCTTTCCCTCACATTTGTTGAATGCTGCCTCAGTCATAAAACAGACACAAAGCAGGTATACTGCAGCACTCAAGCTGTGCCTGTTTTCAGTCTGTAGTTTTCAATTTTTCATACAATAAGAGAGTACTCTTTCCTACTGAGATACTTTCAGTTATAAATGCCTCCATTGTAGATGGTGCTCTGGAGGGAACTGGTTCAGATAATGCAATGCTGAAAGGCAGGGGAACATTTTTCCTAATTGGACTCTTGAGTTTGGAAAGTCTTTCTTTACTGGCTGAAGGAAATACTTCAGACTCAATGTCAGGACAAGAGATGATATATAAGAAAGGGAGACGGAAGGAATCTAAGGTAGAGCCTAATTTATGACTCCTAAATAAATCTTTTTTGATTGATTGCATTCAGTCTGTTTCTGTGCTCAGTTGAAACTCCCTTAAACAGCAGTCCTGTCTCTTTCATTTGCAAAGAATTTAGAAATATGTCTCTCTCTCTCTTATCTTTGGTGTTTAAATGACTGTAAGCATTTTTTCAGTCTAAGAGTACTGGCCCATATTAATTCCTGGTTTAATACTGTGGCTCCGTGCCAGATATCATTTTGACCCATTATATATAACATAACAAAAGGAGCACTGTAGAAAGAAAAGAGATTTAAAGAGCATAATGAAGATTTGCAACAGCAGCAAAAGATAAAAATAGGTGAAAAAGAGAAAGGAAGGAAAAAGATCTTAAGACAATAAGTAGAAAACTTCAGGCAATAACCACACTGTTGAAACAGTAAACAACCATTCCAGCTTTCATTTGAAACACATAGGAAAAACTTGAGAAAAATAAGCTATCAAAGCTCAAGAAAGATGAAATTTGCATAAGACAGTAGAACTAACATCAGGCATAAAGTATCTGCTCCTTCTAATTGCTCTTTTATCTTAACATATGGAAGGTCTGTGTCAATTCCAAACTTAACAGAATATAATTTGACTAAGTCTGAGAACATAACCCCAGAAGTCCCTATTTCTGTGACCACCAGTCTTGGGAAAACTCAGAAGTCACGGGCACCTGCCTAAAAACTCCCCAAACATTTAAGTGGCATACCCGGATGTGCACATATCCTGATTTTTTAACATTCTGAACAAAGGAAGATGAAGGAGTGTGGACAAGTTAACTTGGAAGAGAGAGAATGGAAGGAGCAAAGTACATTGAAGAGATTTACTGGTGAATGGTATAGTACAGACAATAAGACATAATACTGACTCTGAGTTTCTTGCATTAAAAGAACAAGGGACCAGTTCAGTGAGAATATTTTGTGGGTGTTTTTAGTAGTATTTTGCAAAACAAGAAGAATAATTAAAATAATTCTTTTTGTCACATATTGGGAGTATTTTATTTCCTCTTCATATGAGAGCATTTCTGTTCAAATCAATTTGGAATAGTTGCTCCAGTTATGTCATGCACATAGACAATAAACAATTTATATATTGAATTGCTTCCATCCACTAATTTTATAATAATCATATTGCTTAGCTTTTTTTTTTTTTTTTTTTGTAACTTGGTGAAATGTCACCAAAATCATTATTTTTATTTTCCAGCTAATTATTCATACACAAATTGTGTGTTTGATACAATATAGCCAGCAAACACCATTAGTATTACTGTATCACACAGTAGTATTGTTATTCAGGTTCCATAGCTGACACATGCTAGTTGACAATGCACATGGACTTGTTTTACCCTGACCAAAGACTAGCAAAAGATGCTAACTGAACAGAATTATTTAAAATTTTCTGTCAAAAATTAAATTCTGTTTAATGGAGATTGTGTAAAATGGAGGTTGAAAAGGAGGCTGAAAATATGGCAGAATTTTGACTGTACAGTGGCTCTTAAACAATGAGTTGGCTTGCCACATTTAAAGAAATCTAAAGCAGCCAGATTCAAGGTTCTCTAGCTGGAAACTAAGAATGTAAGCTACACCTCAACAACGGTTTAAATCATAGAATCACAGAATGGTTTGGGTTGGAAGGAACTTTAAAAAGCAAGTAGTTCCAACCCCCAGCCATAGGCAGGAACAACTTCTACTAGACCAGGCTTCTCAGAGCTACATTCAAACTGACCCTGAACATTTCCAGGGACAGAGCATCCACAACTTCTCTGGGCAACCTGTGCCAGTACCTCACCACCCTGACAGTAAATTTCTTCCTAATATCAAATGTAAACCTACCCTCTTTCAGCTCAAAGCCACTCCCCCCTTGTCCTGTCACTACATGACCCTCTATGTGTCTTTCCAGCTTTTCCCACTTTGTCACTGACAAAGACATTAACCAGTACCACCCCCTGAGGAGCATCACTTGTCACTGGTCTCTACTAGAACATTGAGCTGTTGATCACAACTCTTTAAGTATGACCATCCAGACAATTCCATATCCACTGAATGGTCCATCCATCAAATCCCTGTCTTTCCTGTTTAGAGACAAGGATGTCATGCAGGGCAATGTCAAATGCCTAGAAAGCAGAGATTCAAAGGAAGTCTTGTGGATCACTGTAGATAATCACATCAGCACAACAGTCAGAGCAGTCTGCAGCAAAGAAAGCTAATGTAACACTTGTGAGCATAACGTGATGAACATCAAGTAGAAGCAGGAAAACTTTTATCTCTGATACAATTTAGCAGACCAGACTACCTGTATGTTTAGTTTTGTGGTCCACATTTGGAGAATGTAGAATATGGAAAATACAAGTGAGAGGTCAATGAGAAGCTGAAGCCACGGTGTTGAACAGAAAAGAATCAGGGTTTATGAAGTCAATGGAGTAAGAGAGGAAGGCAAACAGCATTTTAGACTCATTCCTGAAAATATAGAATGGAAATTTTGAATATTTAGTATGCATAGTATTAGCCAAATTTGGTTGATGCTAACTTGTCCAAAATTACTGAAACTTTGTGAGAATTAAATTTGCCCAATTCTTTTGATACAGACAAACATCAGACAGATATTTCAAAGAGATCAACATTTCACAAAGATTTAAGGCTTCATCAAAATTTACATATTTTGGACTCTGAGCAGTAAGCAGTCAGCGATGTACTTACACAATCACTCACTGACAGACACGAAGATATACTCAGGAGCTAAGATATTGGGAGAAACCATACTTTTAATGTGCTATACATCTACAGAGAATTGCATTAGAAAAAAAAAAAAGAAAGGAAAAGTATTATTCTAAATAGGAGCTAACTAGAAGGCACAGAAGAAAGCAGTAACTGCACAGTGTCTGCTTTGGGAACTCTGCTGTGCTACTGGTGAAACAGTAACCTTATTGACAAGAGGTCTAGAAAACTCAAACTCACACTAATCCTATTTTTTACAAAAATCTGTTAGTGTCTAGGACAGAAAAATAAAGATGGAATTTAGTATGAAAGGTGGTGATAGTGTCTCTCCTTAGCCTTTTTGCTTCCTGCAAGAACCCTGACAGCACCCAGAAAACTGTGGTTTATATTAGTAAACATTTTCAATTAATAGACAATTACCTAGATCTGACAGGTAAAGTAGAGAAACACAGTGTCAAATGGAGCACAAAAAATTCAGCTAAATATTGGCTGGAGAATAAAGAACCTAAAATTATAGCAAAGGTGAAATTGCATGACAATTCTATAATGCCCTATAATCACAGACAAACAAATGCAATACAAAAAAGTACTATTTTCAAAGGTGCTCTCCCTGTTATTTGTTTCAATAACACAACTAAGTCAAGCAACCTTCCCCCTTCCCTCAGTATTGACCTAGAGCTGTCACTTGTCAGTATCCATGTACTGAATAAGCCATACTTAATGTAAACCCACCTCACACTGTTCAGAAAATTGATAAAAATGTATAATCCTTTGCATTAGACTTGTCACACTAAAGTTCTACTCTTAGAAATTAAAACTGAAGGCATGCCTCTCAACTCCTGGCTTGGCACCCTCCACATCAATGAGAACAGAATGGAACTACAGACACTGAGAACAAAGAGTTCAAAGTTACATTTTATTCTGCTTTAAACATGTACTCACACATCCTTTTTACAAATGTACACCTATCAGAGTTGCATTTGTACATCTTGGATATGCAGCTATGACACAAATGTACTCTCTGACCTTCTAATTATGTATATTTCACATGCTTCTGATGAAATGCTCTATCCTGCCATGTCCAGCAGGTTCAAAACTCTGTGAGTTTACCAACTAGTAAAGAACAAATATGAATATAGATTATGGATTTAATCTTTATATATTGCATTTTTCAAAATGAAAGCTTAGCACTCCAAAAGAAGTATTGCAATCATCAGCAGAATGCCATACTAACACTTGAAATATGTAACCATCAGTGCATTCTATGATATTTTGGAATTTAATATTTTGCAATTTAATAGTTTAAAATGTTTCTTCTTGATCTTTTCTTGGATGAAATGGCCTACAATAATCCATAATAATTACTTCACATTTTTCTAGACAACATAGTATTGGTGTTTAAAGGACTGAATTCTGATGAGACATAAACCCTCTAACAAAATTGTTTGCAATTCCACACAGAAGATGAATTTGGGAAGCTTTACTATGTTAGACAACCAACTTTGCAATTAGATGCTATTTCAAGAGTAATTTATATTTAAAGAACAGCAAGGAATGAAATTAATCCAGCAAAGTCAGAACCAGACAGTAGTTCAAGAGATTTGCCTATTGCTAATGGGGCAGCATTGATGCAAATGATGATTTGCAAAAGAAACCCTTTTGATGCTATGTTAAGACCACACCTACTCACAGAAACAGCCATTATGTAAATTACATTATGTAAGTGCATTGATGCTGATCAGTCTTCTTGATTTTCCATGAGAGCTGAGTTCAAATTACCTTTGAAAATCTCTCGCTGTGGCTGGAAAGTTTATGTCCACTGCACCGCTTAAGTAATGCAAAACAGGCCTGTAGCTGCACTATCCTGGGCTGTGATCCTGTCAGATTTCATAAGGTGAGCAATGCCAGGCATTGAAGAGGAGACCTCTTCAAAGCAAAACCAGACAGTACAGGAGGTGGTGCTGGGGACTCAGTAATTGACCTGCTTTTCTCTGAGTCAGAGCTGAGCTGAAGATTCCATGGCCCAACGTGATGCTGTCAAGAATCCTGTCTTTCAGATTCAATGTGAATCAGAATCTGTGGCTAGTCCTTCTCCTTAAAGGTACAACTTTAAAAAATTTGGGGCTGTCAGGAGAGGAAAGGAACCAGTTTTTAACAACAACAAAGGAGAACGAGCTTTTCCAGATTAGAGAACTGATTTCATGGGTGGATATTTGTGTATATCTGATGGGACTCAATGTCCCTGAAAGCACAAGGATTTTGAACAAAATGTGAAATTTGAATTTCCTTAAATAAAATAATCAGTTGGTACCAGTAGCCATTCTCTAGTAGAATCACTATGTATCTATTCCAGCTGTATTTAGAGATATTTTCTACAAAAATAGTGCTGTTTATGCTGGTAATTTGGTCCCCTGTATTCATTTATAATTTCATCCCCTGTATTTATTTATATTTCTTCTCTAGTACAATTGCCCATTCTTGGGGCAATGCTTTTTTCTACTGCTATTGTTGAGAATTTACTCTGGCTTGTTAGGAAAAAAATATTTTTAAAATGTATGCCCCGAAAAGGATTGTGAGACAGGTAATTTCATCCACATCAGTTTCACAGGGTCGTTGCAGAATTGACATTGCAAACAGCTGGGAAGCATGGAAATGTGGAAACATAACAAACCCTAGTGGCTTGCATAAAAGATCATTGCTATAAAATGTTCATGACTTCGATGCCCTCAACACCTTTCTACTATCCAAAGTAAGAAACTGGTACTCATTTGTTCCTCATGTTCCCTCAGGTGAACATCTACACCAAACAATGCTGCAGTTCTGGCAACGGCAGACAGCAGCCTGCATGGGAAAACAATACCTTTTCATTTCTCTTACAAAGTCCACCAAACCACCGAGAAGCCTGAAGACTAGAAGGCATCTCAAGCAGCCAGTAAATACAAAGCCTTGCAGATGTAGTCAGAGAGATAAAAGATTAGTCAAGAAAGGTCCAGTATTCTTAGATACAGCACATGTGCCACCTTTCAAATCTAAAGCCACTTCTAATGTGGTTTAAATAACTTGTCATTAGGAATTCACTAGCCTAGCCATATATGGCAATATCCACTCCTGGACAATGCGTTTGTCTATTAAAGGCATATATAATTATCACAATGTTTTCCTAAGTGATTTACTGTTGTTTTAGCTAAAGGTAGTTAGCCCTTCAAAGCAATGAGGACTTTGACTTTCAGAAAGTTTGTGATAGTCTTTCCTTTTCAGCATCCTATAGTGTGCTTTTCCTGAACTAGAAACAAGCAGCATGAAGGAAATAATGGTGATGGATGAACTAATATTTGCTCTAAAATTGTTAGCCTTCTTTTTTTTCCCAGTGTCCCTTCCTTGCTATGATCCCAACTGTGTACTGAGCAGAAAATTATTTCTACCTAGAGAGCTAGTCCTATCAGCCTTTTAAATTGTTTCTTATAATAGTTTGTTTTCTTTCCTCTGTCCTCAAAAGAGCCTAACAAGCCATGAACTCTCATCACACGGTGATTACAATTACTGTATAAGACTGGAAATGCAGTGTGAGTAATGGATCATCTTCTGTGTTAAGCAAATCTTCTATTGAAAATTAGAAGAAAAACACTATCCCAAATACTAAAAATTAGCAAAATCTTAGTAGATTAACTGATGGCACTTTAGATCTTCCCTGCAGTTAGCTAATTCACTCCTGGTACTTATCTTGTGAAAGGCACAGACTCTTTTATTCAACAATTTTTAGTCTGACACAGTGATGTCTCTGGTTTCCATGGACTTGCATTTTATTGGAAACACAAGGAAACAAATGCTGCCTGAATGATAAAGAGATAGAAACAATGCCAATGAAGTATTCAGTCTGAAAGCACGTTTTATAAATTTCCCTTCTGAATATCAAGATTAGGAACAGAGATGAATATTTTATCTTTTGAATTGCTCTTTGAGCACCGTGGCTTCTGGACTACACATCCTCAGGGCATTTATGGGGCTTTTTATTTAGTATTTTTAGAGTCATTCCTAAATTTTCCTTTGTCCTCTCCTCTGTAACAGTTGATGGGATGTTGGCTTTGTATTATATGTAACTTCTTAAACTTTGAAAGAGAGGACAGGTAGAGTTGAAGTAATTTGAAATTATGTCTTTAAAGTTTTTAACACTTCTTATATAAACATTTACAAGTCAAAGGTATTATTACTCTATTAAAACTTCCCTTGTGCTATAACTGAGAAATGGTCCTCATATCAAATTATGACCTGTCAATACACTCTCCAGATACTGATAAAAAACCTTTTTGCATTCACCCCACATAAATTCACTAATCTCCACAACTCAGGTCTCACATTAAAAAAATAAATATAGCCTTGACAAATTCAAGTCCACAGACATTTGCAGAAAAACCTAAACATAACTTAATGTGAATGAAAGATTCGGACTTAAATTAAAAACAATTACTTTTTAAACTTCACAGGAAAAGTGACAGTCAGCCTTGTTTTTCATTTATCTGATTGTTTTACTAGTATGTTAGAAAAGCAAAACTAGAAATTTATTTCCAATAAAACTCTCCATTCAACATATATTTTATATCACCGATTGACTACTCAGCATGCCTGCCTTTTGTTAACATCATTGACAAAGGAATAGACACATGTCTGGGGTACCCAACTGTGTATTATCTACACTACAAATCACCCGTCTTCACTCGTTAGCTCCTGCCTTGAAACACACAAGGGAGCTCAGGTGTTCATATCACCAAGGCATGAATTCTTAAAACTGTTTTTTTCTTAAACTGACTGGTGAACTATCACGGGTGAATGGGAAAGCAAAAATAAGAACTGGCGCATCTGAAACAAAAGTTGACACTTTAATAAAAACAGAGATTGAAAGCCTAGCCACAGTGCTGTTGTTCTGTGTCTGGAGTCACAGCAAAGGCAGAATGTGAGCTGACATCTTCACTCCATTTATGCTTAAGCGCAGAGGACAATCCCTTCCTTTTTTTGATCCCATCATCTTGGGGAAGCTCTACAGGACTTCCTATGTATCTCTAGCTACAAATGTATTTGTGTTATCATTTTTTAACTATGAAAATCTGGGTTTTTAACTACTGAAAATCCATCCTGTAATTCCAGTAAAGGTACTGACATCACTGGTCCTTCTTAAGAGTTCAAAAACCGTTGAACAAAGTACTATTAATTTTCTCTTTCGTTGATGGCAAAGTTATGTGTCTTTTCTGTCTACTGTACATAGGCAAATAGCAAGGCTTATGATCATGTTATAAGCACAGATTTCACATGTGATTTATTCAAACTAAAATATTAGGTTTTACTGAATTACTCAAATGACTTGTTAGGTAATTGCCATCCTCTCCTATAATTTCTCAAATAATTGTAAATGGTCAATAACAATAGAGCTCCTATCGCTCCACATAGTATCAATCAATGATTGAATTAGGCACAGGGGAACAACATACACCATAACTACAAGCAGTGCTATCTTATTTGCTGTTTATAATCCCTATAATATTTGGAAGTTTTTCTATTAAAATCAATGACAAAAGAATCAAGTCCAGTATATAAAAGAAAATAATGTAGTTAATGTGCTAGAAAACAGTAGATATCATCTCACAGTGTATACCTGATTACTTGCAGATCACATATTTAACTTAATGAATAAATTAATTACTCCAATGACTTGTATATTACAGAGATTTAATGCAATTCTATTTCTGTGTGAAATTCAAATGACTTTTCCCTGGGTTGCAGTGGAAACTGAGAGGAAGCTTATGGCATTGCACAAACACACTGATTCTGTTTGGGAACTGCTTTACTCCACTTGTGCAGTGCAGCTCTTGGAAACACTTATAGGGTCTTTTCCTGCATAATGACCATACACGGAAACTCACACCACTTCGTGGAATATCATATTAGCTTAAATTATTCTTCATCTGAGCATATAGGTTTTCCTGGATGTCATCTACAGGGCAACACTAAACCTCCAAAAAATATTTTTAAACTTAAACATGGATGTGGGTATGCTGAAGCCTTCCAGATCCCTCACATGCTCACACTTAAGTAACTGCCTAACAGTTTCATCAGCAGGAAGCCAAAAGGATCCATTTCTGTTATTGTTTCTGATAGTCTTCCACATAGGTACAGAAGCAAACAAACAAAACAAAAAAGAGCAACAAAAGAAAAAAAACCCAAACAAACAAAACACAGAAAGTTATCATCATCATATAACCACAAAAATTTGGGAAGACATATTTAGAACAATTTAGTTGTTTGGGGGGAGGGGGGTTATTCACAGTTTGATACCAACAGCCTTTCAGTTTGTTTCTGCCTTTCTACCTCTAAGACTACAGTTAAGGTTTCTCTTCTTTTATTTGCTTGTTTTCAAAAAATTCTTTAAACTGTTTATCCAACTGTTGTGAGCTTATATTTTCACGCAAACTCACTCATAGAGATCCCTGTGTGGAAGTTACAAATCCACTGTGTTGTATGTGGATTGGAATCACATACTGGAACTGCACAGAAGGACAGAGAAGCAGTGGTTACTTCACATGCAGTTCTTCAATACTTTCTCAGTGCTTTTCAATATGTATCTATGGGTCTTATTTATTGGACAGAATTCAAATCCTCCTTGTGGACCCAATCACTCATTTTCTCAGGGGCTCTTCAGTCAAGGTCTCAATACTCTAGAATCTGAATATTTTCCAAACCTTAATTAATGTATTGTTGCAGAATCCTGTGAGAAAAGAGGATTATACTTCCCAATTAACAAACAGGGAAACAAGAAAGTGTAAAGTAAAAGCATCTATTACACCAAACGCCCATTCTAGTATACCTATATCTGTTTTTCTCACAGTACTGAATCTTTGATAGCACTACATATTTTTAAGTCAGAAGCTTCTTGGATTCAGCTGCAGCTAAGAGTATGAAATTGAATGTTTTCAAAACAAATATGACGTGTTCTAGAAAATGAAAATTAATATGGGAGAATTCTGGTTTAATTGGCTCGCTTGCCATTGCAAAAGTTCAGAGACAGAATTCATTTTTTTCACAGCAGCACATTCATTTTCTTCAATTGTGAAGATTCGCTTTCTGTTCCTTCAGACATGGCAAATCTACTCACTTCATCAGTAAGTCAGGCAGACATCATACAAAAACAGCTCCTCTCTTACTAAGCTGCAGAGAATCTTTATCGAGTGAGGCAGGAGGAAAATATTAATTAAATCGATGATGAGACAAAGTGTGTGACATATGTATGTATACACTGTGACGGCATAGATTTCAGTTTCAAATCCATTAAAAGGTGTCTCATAAACCCTAAAGATTGGTTTCCAAGATAGTAAATTCTAATCAGTTGTCCTGTCACAAGATTTCATCAGAGAAATGCAATTAAATTACATTATCAAGCACTTAGGCAATATAGGTCAAATGTAGAGGTTGTAACTTAATACAATCTAATATCTTGATTTCATTATTGTTTAACTTTATACAGGTTTCAGTGTCTACACAGATAGCAAGACTGGTGGGGCAAGGAAGGAGGCAGTAGGGTTGTGTCTGTTAATTGCCTAGATAAATTAGTAACAGAAATCACTGTCAGTAAATACACAGAGGTTATATGAACTAATTTGTCTGGATGGTTTTTGTGTGTTCTTTTTGCTGAACAGAAATGTTGTCTCTTTGTTTGGGAGCTGTGAAAAGGACAAAAGGATTGTTCTCTCACCAAGGAGAAAAGACTCATTGATGTAGGAATGGAATAAATTGATAACCCAAGACAAATTTCAGTCCAACTGCAAATGTTGTGGTTCCAGCTGTGTTATATTAGATGTACTGTTACCAACTACATCAATATTAAAATTCTTAGGTTTGCAAAAGAAAGATATTCTAATCTCATATACCTGGAAAATGGCCACCTAAGAAAATATTACCACACATGCCAGCTAACTCTCATCACTCAGACAGCCACTGGCACAGAACTCAAAAAAAACCTGAGGTTTTAATTTAATTTCTTGGACTTTTTTAAAATTTTTTTCTTCCATTTGTCCCTAATGCTGTCAATTATTTTTTTATATAAACTACCACTGAAACACAGTAAAAAATGGGGAAATGAGTAGAATATTTATTTATTACTTTCATACTGGCAACCTTACCACAAATCTTGATATTTTTCTCAGGCTAAATCAGAAAATAAAAAGCAATCTCTATGGCCATTACCAGAATAAATTCCAAACTTATTTCATTTGAATAATGAAAATAATTTGCATATTAAAACAAAAGCAAGTTATGTTGTTTTTCTCTGAAGTATTGTATCACTGTTTTGTAAATAACATAATTCTCATTAAACTGACAGAGTGGGAAGAATTTGTATATTTACACTCTATGTGGTACAAGTACCAATATTGTAAAAGTGTACAGTTCAGTAATCCATGTCTATTGACCTCGTCATTCTGATTCCACTGAGAAAGTGGGAACTGTATTTTCACATCTTTTATTTACTCACAGGCTGAAATTAGTTCCATGGCCTATGGGCTCCCTGAAGCTGCTTCTGTGATTCACTGAATTGCTTCTGCTGTGTTATTGCGCATTAGAAATGAAATAAATGCCAACAGCAGTTGCTTTCTGATGGATACTGCAGGCCAGATATACATATATTAAAACATGTTACAAGAGGTGTCTTCAGAACAAAACAAGTATTTCAATGTTTAACTAGCCATTGTGGATTAGAGCAAACTACATTTGAGCTATATTTAATTCTGAGCCCAGAAGAAGGTTCTAACTTAAGACTCTTTTTACTAACTCTGTCAACATTATTTGCCTGTGTCTTTCTGGAACATTAAACCACTTTAGCCTGAAGCAATTTTGAGACATACTTGAAAAAAAAAGTAATTTACAGCTGCTCTTTAGAATACATTTTAAAATCAAAGTGATCAAAAATGTAGCAAATTGGAGCATAACAATCCTACGGGACCCAAGATCATTCCTAAACTCTCAGTGAAGGTGCACAGTCAGCCATAACCCAGACCTGGTCTAGGATGAGACCTGAGCATGAAAGGCAGAAGACCATAGCTGAACAGACTCCAGGCGGGATAGCCATGCAACTAACATTGCACATATATGTCTCTGCACATAACTGCAGAAAAACATCCTAAATAAAATCACTCAATAGTGGTAAGTCGGAAGAATATCTCAATATTTGTTTAAAGACAAGAAAGACTGCACAAAAAAGGCTTTTCCAGATCAAGAACTCCACTGGTATTTACACAAATTTCTCAAATAAATCAGCATTAGAGAAGTGTGTTTTGCCTTTTTCATTGTCATGGACTTGCCAATGTTATGACATTGTCCATTTCCATGAAAGTATGGTGCATTTCTCTTTTTTTTTTTTTTTTTTTTTTTTTGTATCAGTTTATAGTAGATATTCCCTTTAAGCTTTGAATGCTGCCTGTTGTAAGTAAGCCTGTAGTAATAATAATAGCAGTTACTTACTTATAGTAATTTTTAGCACTCTGGAGCTCGTATGTTATGCACACACACAGATAGATAAAATACCACAAGATGCATCCACTGTTTTTAATAATCATATATAAGCATTTAGGTTTATAAAACATTGGGAAAAGATTGAGTGATCTTTTCCTCTTTGCAATATTATCTTCACTCTAATGAACATTTTCACAAGTCACAGAGCACCAAGAAAATGCACAGACATACAAAACCATAATCTTTGGAGCCAGATACTTTTCTGCTTGTACCCACACTTGCACGCCATTCTGAACACTTTGAAGTGAAATACTAGCAAAATATTTTAAGTCATTTCAAATTGAGGAAGATAATACAGCTTTCTGAATCAGTGTGGCCATTTTCCAATGTCAATAAAATTCTCATTTCTCTAACACTTAACCTTGGGCCACACAGCCCCTTAAGTCCCAAAATATTTCATGACAAATTTGACATACTGGATTTTATAGGCCTAACACAATTTGAAACACAAAAGAAATAACAGTGCACTGTGATCACTTTTAGAAACACTTAACACAGTCACAGCTGTTTAGGTCTTGTCCTACTTGCAAAAATCTTTATTTTTCAAACAATGCAACAATCACGGGAAATATCAATAGACAGTAATATTAGTAAATGTATTACATTGGTATATAATACATTTATGTCACGTTTGCTTCTCAGAGACAGTAAATCCACCAACACCAGAAAAATGAAACAAATATTAAGATATGATCAGTTTACAGACCTTAAAAGTTTAAAACAGCAAGCCTTGGAAGAAAAGTGATGCCATTAAGAATCTATTGAGCATTGAAAGTTAGTTATACCACTCTATAAAAACAATAATCATGTTTGTGAGATGCTACTACATGATTAGATATCAAAGCCAAAACTTTTAGAATAACTACTGTTAGAAAGGTAGGGCATTTTTCCCCAAAGTTTAAAATTAATTTGTCTTCCATACTGACTTATTACTTTAGCTGTACATGAAAAAAGGGGAAAAGTTATGCTTCCAACACATAATAAATACTAAGTATTCTAAAGAAAAAATTACTTGTGGCATTTTTGGCAAAACTACAACCACATTCTATAGTACTGAATCAAATCTTTTATCATATGATTCATTAGGAATGTGAATTAACAAACACTACATGAGCAAAGAAAGAATAATTTACAGAAGTTTATATATTCCTGAAATTTCAGCAGCAATGAACATTCTATATTAAAAAAATGTTTTGTGTAAATGAAAATATGTAAGGCATCAATCTTCAGAAGAAACCATCAGGTCTTATTTTCAGTTCATTAAAATAAAACACTAATATGCAATAGTCATATTATTTTATGACTGATTATTTATGACTTCCATATACCGAAAAAACAACACTCTGGAAAAATGTTTGTTAATGCACTGGCCCAGATCCTTCAGCATGCCTGCTCATTGCATAGCTCAGAATTATCTATAGAGCTCCTTTCTGTGCTCCAGCTCTCCTACTTTCATCTGTGAACATCTGAAAGCCACATAAAATTTGAAGGATCAACTCATTTCCCTCAAGACCTTCTACACAGATTTTAAACAGCTATGGACCTTTTCTCCCCTTTGTCAGCTTACTCTGTTGTTCACAGTTTAGCTGTTTAATTTGTCATCATACAAACAGCATGTCAATTCCAAGCCTACATTCACAATCTCCAAATAAGGCTGGAAAAAAAGATGCTCACACCGTTTTTGGTCAGGACAATGCAATAACTTGTGTACTGTTTGCAGTTGTTATCATAGAACTTGAATATCATACTGAAATGAATATCAAAAGAAGGCATTATTAGTAATAAAATAAATTACGTATAAATTAGCCATTTTTTTCAAAGACGATTACCTCATTATTACACTGAATGATGAAACTATATAGAAAAAGACCAACTTTCAAGGCAGCTTATAAAACTCTGTTTTGATATTTTAAACATATCACTACCATTACACCTACCCCAACATCTCTGCTACTGATTATTCGCAACAGCCAAATGCTTATTAATGAGAGAAGCGAAGTAGAAATGTTAAGGTATAGAAGAGGTTTTTCCAAACACCCAGTGAAACAACACAAGAAAAACATTGGAATGTGATCATTTCTTGTCAGCCTGGAGGGCAACAATCCATCCAGAAGGGCGATACAGCACACAAGAAATTGAATACTGCAGTAAAGTATTGTGATGGCATAGAGAATCTTCACCAAAATTTTGCTGAAAAGTTCAAGAGAACAACAAAACTTTAAAATAACTACCTACTTTGTTAACAAGCTCAGGTTTTGAGATAAATCCTCACTGTATTGCATATGGGAGAAAACAATCCTCCTGATAAG
>JAWWEU010000125.1:58809735-58843342 GCA_035583155.1 Acropternis orthonyx
TACTTTGTTAACAAGCTCAGGTTTTGAGATAAATCCTCACTGTATTGCATATGGGAGAAAACAATCCTCCTGATAAGGTGCTGTTGTAGGAGGGTTTATAATTTGTAAAAATCCTGAAAAATACAGACCCACAGAACTCAGCTTCAAAACTAGGGCTTTAAGGCCTGAGTAAATAAGTTTGGGTAGCATGTCAGTTCAGGCAAGAGTTTGGATCAACCAACTTGCATAAGGCCACATTACAATTCAGTTGACAAACTGAGCTCCTCAGTACTGTGTTTATGAATGTTTATTATTCATACATATAGAAAATACTTTATTTCTGGTTATCTGCAGACTTCTCACTTCCTCCTTCTTCTAATTTAACTAAATGACTGTAGAGGCCATCACTGCAATGATACAATTATGATAATACAATGACAAATAATAATAATAATAATAAATAATAATATATAATGGTTAGACTTCATGAACGAAGATCTGGGGAAGGGCTTTCCCCACATGGGCGTGCCCTTCCAGCCTGCACAGTGGATTTTTTAGGTGAGGCACAGTGTGCGCAGAACTGGCCCCACTGTTTAAGTCCTAAGGTTCATTTGCCACGGCCGAGCGAGCTTGGACAGTGACAGTGAAATCCTCAGGACTGTCTACAGCACCCAGTACTAACCGGGGCTGACCCTGCTGAGCATCTGAGATCTGATGGGATCGGATGGCAGGGAGGCATTTATCTGTGCAGGGGATGGTCCCTACTGAGGACTCGAACTAGGGCCCTTGGGATTCAGAGTCCAGAGTGCTAAACAATGGCAAATATAGATGCTTGAAATACTTTGAAGAAATTTATGGCACACATTAAATAATAATGTTGCTGCATTGACTGTTTGATTTAAGCACCACCATACATCTTTCTCTTCAAGACTGAAGTAATCCAGGTAGGTTAGGCAAATTGGAAATAAAGTGGGAGGACCTTGAAATATGTAAAAAGTGGATCATAAATATTAAAGTTTTTCAGTTTGTTATCATCTGAACTCCAGCTCAAAATCCATTTTCTTTTCAAATTCTCCAAGATATTTAGGTAAGAAGACTAAAAACATCCTTTTATTTTTTATTTTGGGTGGAGAGAAAGCTAGAATAAAGCAGCACCCCATTCTTCTCCTCTTGAAAATTCCAGTCAACATTTCAACCTATAAAACTTTCCTTATCTGAATAGGAGGTGTTTTGCTCTAAAATGACAGATGCTGATAATCAATTTAAGTACAGGCAGGCAGGAAATTGGAATTATATGGACAAATGCAGATAATGAGAAGGAAAAAATGAAGAAACACCCCCCAGCAAGTTTCAATAATTTGGATATACAAAGCAGATAATAGCTTGCACAGTGCAGCTGCCAGAGTAGGCACTCTGAAGGTGGACAAATCCTCATGCAGCCTGTAGTAATAGACCTGTTAGCACTGGTCCTAGGTGCATTAGCACCCTGAGAACAAACGGGACAGGCACCTCTCTTTTCTCATCATCCTATGTCTCCTTATTCGCACGGCAAATGGCTCAATCTATTGCTCTTCAAAGCCACCCCCACTTTCAATGCATTGTATATGGGGGCTAGCAAAGATGGAACGGAGTTCTGAAGTAAATAGCCAGCACTCTGGAACTTATGCATCTGGCTGTATGTTAACATCCTAGACTGGATGCACTGATAAATACGCCACATCTCCAGTTGGCTTCAGTTCTGCACATAGGAAATTGCTGCTCATTTAAATTCCGGTGAACTGTGATTTTATCAAACCAATTCTGCTGGTTTTCTGAGTTATGCTACTAAAGTGTAACATGAATAATTGCCTTTGTTCTAGTTCATAGTAATAGAAAGGTTTGCACATTGGTTTTCTGATTTTCTGCATATATCATGGTACAGTGCCTGCATCTCCATGGGCAATGGCACAGAGAATGCTGGACACTTAAATCATCACGGAAATAGTGAAACTGAATGGAGATTTCAATACTGAAAAGTGGGGGTTTCTTCATCTTCAAGAGGTGGGAGAGTGTCCAGATGTGCCAGATTTGGTCTGTGGGAAATTTTCAATAGTCTCAATGGAAATGTCTCTGCAGTTAGTAATGACTGTTGGAGAATGTCCATCTGTGGGTGGGAGAGGTGGCTGTGATGGTATTGAGAAACAGTTTGAGCATCGGTGGAAAACCACCTCCATTTACGTAAATATGATTTCATTTATATAATGAATAGGAAATGAAGCAGAAAATCTAAAGATATTCATCACTATGGCAGTCCTCTCTATTTCATGTTACCAGTGTTTGCATGAGTAAGACCTGATAGATTAGCAACCAAAAAACTTCAGGGCAAAGTCCTGAATTGTTTAAAATATTTTTCTCCAGGGCAGAAATAAAATCAGCATAAGAAAGGGAAAGTCAGTCACATATAGTAACTGTATGACTCGTAGTTAAATAAGCAAATGATTCTGGGGGGGGAAAAATAAAAATCAATTCTATCTGCATCATAACTGGGAAATAGATTACTCTGACACAAAATTACTCAACATAAAACACATGGCTTGCTCCTTGAGGTCCCAGTTATACTGGAATACACTGAGGTTTGTGATATTGCATCAGAACATTTCATTTGTCTGTGTCCAATTTTGGTGACTTGCTTATGTTAATGCTAACCTTTCCTATAGATGGCCTACAGGACAAAGAAACAGTGTACAGAACAAACATAGGTCTTCAAACCGTTTAAATCAGATGCTTGATTTTACCTCTTTGGACTAAAACGGCACCCTAAAATGAAGAACATTCATTTAGTACCTGGTTAAATATAAATACTTGGAAACATATTTCCTATAAAATTAAATCTAGCTTTTGGTACAATTGTGAAAATTATAATAAAGTTAGATTGCATCTCTAAATTAACATCTCTGGCATCATACCTCAGATCTTAATTTTATGCCTTCAAAGAATTGGAGAAAATGCATATATAACACTATGTACTTCCAGAAGCAGCAAAATAAAACTTAAATTCAAACACTTGAGTATTTAAGCTAAGGGCTGTCAGTACAACTATATATACCATAAGTGCATTTGCAATAAAGTTCACTGTCACACAAAAGAATGTGTTCCTCACCTTTTTGTCATAAGAAAATAAAATTATTCAAATAACTTTTTCATATAAACAACAAAAAATAACAATTTAAAAAAAACAGTTGCACAATAGATTTTTAAAATAGTTCTATGAAATTGTTGCTAGTATAAAGGAAACCTTCAAAAATTAAAATTGTTGAGAAAATGTGGAAAGTAGAAAAGAATGTAAATTTAGAAAGTGAAATATAACATCATAAAAACATCTAAAAATACTTAAGGAACTCCTTTTAAAGATATAAAATCTTATAATAAAAACATTTCAGCACAAAAAGCAGGAAGTCGAACAAAGACTCTGTAGGACCAGTAGATGACTGAAGAGATGTAAAAGAATATAAGGTCAAAGCAGAATACTTTAAATTAGTTCATGTTAGTGTTCTCTATAGATTCAGTTAGACTGGTTTCCACATGGGAAACTTTTTTGTACAGGGAGAATTATAAGACTCTTTTGCAATTGGACACTCAATGAAAAAATTCTTAGAAGAAATCAATAAAATGAATAGTAACAAATCACCACAGCATGATATTCACCTAAGAGTTAAAGTCAAATATGAAATTGCCAATTGATTAATACTACTGAAAACCATCTCAGTGATGAATCAATGGTTACAACAGTAAGCCAATTCTACTGACACCTTTCAATTGCAGTAGTAGAAAATATGCCTGAGTACATCTGACTTCTTTATCAGAAAAAAAAAAAAAAAAAAGAAAATGAAAAGTAAAAAACAGTAGATGCACAAATAAATATGATATAATGAGAAGAGTTAATTCAACTTTTGTAGCATGTTATTAGGCCTCACAAACCTACTGGAACTCCTTGAAAAATTGAAGAGTGTGGGAAATGTGGATGACATAACGTACTTGAATTTTCAAGAAGATTTTAAAATATTCCCCACCAAGGGATATTACAGAGAGTAAGGTACTTGGAACAATATGAAAAATACAAAATTTTATAAGATTCTTGATCTGTTAGGGGATAAGACATAAAGAACAACAACCTAAAAAAAAAAATTCTTCCCTCAAGGGAGTTTTGTAGAAAACACCAACAAGGAATTGAATATCTCTTCTGTTCAGAGTTTATATGCAGGATCGGGGGGTATTGGTGAAAGGATGACAAATTTTGCTGACAATGCAAAATTATTTAGGGTTATTAAAACAAAAGCCAGCTGCAACAAGCTACAGAAGGTTATCATAATAAAGAGTGTTTGGACAAGAAAATATTTGAGGAATATCAACATCTATTAATACAAATCAACTATTACTATGATGAGTCTAGATCAGCCATGTTTACTCAATCACAGAGTTTTGAGAGTCTTTAACGCATCTATATAAGCTTCAGCTCAATACTCATGAGAGATCATGAAAGCAGCTGCATGGTAGACAGAGTTGGATAAGGAATACAAAATAAGTCTTGCTGTATATTGAATGCAGTTGTACTTCCCCACATCTGAAAAGGGAGTCTGGAGAACTAAAGAAGGTACAGAAGAGTGTACCTGGGGGATAAAAAGTTGTTATTTAAAGTGGAAAAATTAAAAAAAAACTAGGTGGAAAAGAAACATCCACAAGATTAATATGATGAACACTTATCAAATATTGACTTGAATAAAGTATACAGAGAACTGTTCCCTCATTCCCACTATGAAGGAACTTAGGAGACTTAGTTATCAAGTGACAGGTTTAAAGCAAACAAAAGGAAACACTTTTCACAAAGCACATAATTAAACTGTAGAACTCATAGTTGTAGGATGTTGGAGATGTCAGAAGCTTAGGGGGGTTAAGAGGCAATTAGAAAAAATTTAGGGAAGAAAAATTTTATCCAAGTCTATTATATAACACAGACAAAAAAAAAAAAAAAAAAAAAAAAAAAACCAAAAAAAGTTTCACACTCACAAAGTCCTTGAGTTATGGTTTGACACAAGTCAGAAGCCATAGCAAGAAAATTTTACTTTCTGCTTGGCCTGTTTTGTTGTCCTCACCCAAAGTTTTATCTATGGGCCACACCAGAACACTGGTCTACTTGAATCTTTATATATGTTCCTATATTTATGCTCACCACTTTGTTTCAGAAAGGGTTTGCCTTTGATCTTTGACATATTAACTTGGTAAGAAATAAACTTACTAAAATAAGAGCAATAATTACTCTGCAAACATATTTCTGCTAGACATGCTTGGGGAGCCATCTTTTACCCAAATAAATATCTATTCTGATTCAGGGGGAACACCATTATCATTTGTGGCAGTCTCAAGACATCTTTACCTAACAATCCATACCAAATAAGGGTCATTGCCCATGCACCCTGTAAGCTGCATTTTTCTGCAATCTGTTTCTAGGTGCACGTCCATGCACTGACTCCTTGTGTTACAACAAAATAATTTTGATCAGTCCAGGAACTTCAGCCGGTATGCTTGAGTTTAAATAAATAAAGCTGCTCTGAGGGATCAGCCCCTGATTCCTGAAGAACTCTCATGAATACTGTATTCATGTGCTTTCTGAGCTGACAGTTGAAAATAATCAGGACCTTATTAGGTATTTCTCTCTTGAGCACAGTGAGTTGTTATTTTGGCATTAAAAGCAAAGCTATAAACCACGTCTGTCCTTTAAAAAAAAGCAGTTAATGTCACCTGGTATTGTCAGGCTCCCACGGGTCTCCCAAGAGAGTTTACAGCTAATGAAATTCACAGTTAATTTGCATAAAATGTCACAAAAAAAAAAATCCAAAATATTTTTGGTATGAATTTATAAACATTTTTAAACATTTTACCAGTACCTGTTTAGCCACAAACATTATGAAAGAGTATGGTTTCTAAGATTTTTCTCAGAACAAAGCTATCTTATATCAGAGTAGCATTGTACAGCAAGGGCCAATATTCCCTTGATGAAGAAATAACCCACATTATGGAACTACACCACTGGCACTTAGACAGGATGTACCTCAGTCATTAGTCTGACAGTGCATGTTAAAATTCATCCTTTTATATTCAGTCACATGATTAATACAAGTATTGACACTCAGATGCTGTGAGGCTTTTTCTTCCCAGAAGGATGTGATAACCTGCCTTGCTTGAGTAACATCCAGAGTTCTTAAATCAATACAAACCTGACAGTGTGAGACATCTGAAGGAAGTTCCTATCCCAAGCAGCACTGAGGAACTGACTAGAAATAAAATTCAAATTGCTTACCTTGTTTGTTCTCAAGTGAATGATTTGAGGAAATCCAGTCTATACTATTGCACAGTGACTCTGCTGACTTTGCTTAGATAGCAACACACACACAGAGCACATTGCAGCTCTGCTCTGCTGTCTGTGCTGATCTGCAAACGATTTTTTTTGTAATTTAAATTGCTTTAAGTTGCAAAGATTTTCTGCAATACACTGGTATTAATTCATTTATGCTCTTGTACTCTTTTTTCTTCATAGAATTTTTTCTGTTCATTCTCAAAACAAAACATTTTCTGCATCAATTCTTGCTTTTCTGCACTTTGGGCATTGTGGTCCAAAGAGTCATATGGGTGCTCTCCTAATTTCAAGACTGCTACTAAGTGGAAGGCATAAGAACAAATAATCCAGAGCTCATACCACTTTAAATCAACTGTATTTTAAGCAATAAAATTCATAGATTGATGGAATGGTTTACATTAGAAGAGACCTTAATGGTCATCTAGTTCCCACCCCCCCTGCCACAGGCAAGGAACCTTCCATTAGACCACTAGAAAGGTTGTTGATGTCCCATCCCTGGAAGTGTTCAGGCCAGGCGGGATGGAGCTTTAAGCAACCTGATCTAGCAGGAGGCATCCCTGTCCATGGCAGTGGGGTTGGAACTAAATGATCTTTATGGTCCCTCCTAACCCAAACGATTCTATGATGACTATATGAATCTACATTATGATTACTACATTTGGCAACGTTTTAGGAAGTTTTACTGAACACTGAATATCCTTATGTAAACAGTTTAATGACTTCAGATGTTACCATACCTACCTTGCACCTTCCTTCATAATCCTTTCAGACATACAAAAGGAATATAAAGTATTACAAAGCAGAAAAGAAACCCTCCACAATTTTAAATACCGAGAACTTTTTGCTGTCAGCTCTAGTTCCTGTATATTGCCAGGTCACCTCAGAAAAAGTCTAAACGTAAAGTGAGTAGAAAGAATGTTATCTGTAATTTTGAATATTTTGTTATCATAAGAATTTGGGGTTTATTAACTGTTGTGTTCTTCATCTTTGCCTTTGGTATGCAGGGCAATTTTTGGGCTGAAACCCACACTGAAGTCATGAAGAACCTGAACAGTACAAAAATGGGTTAAGTTCAAGATATCCAGTAAGGTTAAGATAGTTGGGCTAGCAAGGAGATGAAAAGTTCATGAGCAGTGCACAAAAACACAGACATAAAAATAGCAGTGTTCTTAGCAGAGTGCTTATACAGAGCTCATTCGTAGGCTGCAGACAGACGTTCATCTAGCAAAGAACAGTGACAATTAAAGTTACAAGCAACCCTAAGAGTTTCCTCCTGTTTCTTCCTGAAAGCCTGCCTCTTTTGCAGCTTCTTGGCATAATGGGTCATATGAGAACTCCATAAGGAGTCACAGTAGTATTAATCAGCTGATGAAAGCAGTCTGAAAAGAGAATGACTTCGCCTGAAGTGGATGAGGCAAAGCTCTCAGACTGTTTTGTCCAGCAGAGCTGTGGGAATGGCAAGTTCCAGCTGGCAGATTATAGGTTTGGAGAGCTGAGCACAGTAACATCCTCATTCAACACTGCTAGATGTAGCAAAGATCTCGTGACCCTATGTAGATTAGACAGTCAAAATTATTTAGAGGTTTGTTTTGGGGGTTTTTCATGAAAAAGTCACAATGAAGTGGAACGAGGGAGGTAGGAGATGTTTGGATGTATGCCTTTTTGTCCTTGTGTGACATGTAAAGAAAGCTTGAACACTATTTTTTTCCCCTTTCCTCTCTCTTCTTTCAAAATGAGAAAATGCAGTCTTTACCTGTAGACTAGAAGGAATAGTAAAACAATCATTTCACAGAAGTCAGATATGTGGGCAGGGAACAGAAAGCATTATTAGTGCAAAATCTAGTATTTTAATATTTTTGATAATTCTACAAAATTAGGTGAGATTTTCCGTACTACCAGCAATAGATTGCAAAGTCATTAAAAAAAGACATGCCTATTTTCACGAATTCTCTGTAAATCACAGACTTAATCCCTTGTGTTTATCCCAGATCTCCTTCATTATCCAGTCTCTACAATAAATGTCAAAACATTCTAAGGAATTTGCTTAACATCATTTGGCCAACATCTGTTATCACATTATAAAACTAAAGTATCTCAGGAAAACACAGTCTCTTTTGCAGTAGTATGAGTCGTACTAGTCCTAAACTTATTTTATATTTAACCTTCAAGCCACCATGCTCCAGGATATAAACCAATCATCACTGACAGAGATTAACAAGAAATTTCCTCTACGGGCAGAGTATTTCATAAGTGCTCACTGCAGGGTTTCTTGCACTTTCCTGTAAAGCATCTGGTAGCGGCCATTGTCAGATGGAATAATAGCATAAGCAAGCTGTTCATCTGATCTGGAATGGCTTCTCTTATATGCCAAAGATTTTGTCCCTGATCTGCCTGTATATTTTCCCTGCATTTTGAAAGAGACAATGCAGATAACTCCCTCATTATTACCAGTTAACTAGCAAAATATTTCTCTTATCCTTGCTTACTTTGGTAGAAATGCAGCAACAGCCATCACAGAGAATTGTAATTTGGGTGCAAACTCCAGGTATTTTTCTGGACTAGCTTTTGGAAATAGTGTTCTAAAAAATTAAATTTAATTTAAGATTCATCTTCCACGTGTTCCTGGAATTTTTACTGTTTCCAGAAAGAAAACATTATGTTAATATTTGTTTCGTTGAGAGAACAGAAGCAAATAAGCAAGATTAACAAGAGGAATTACCTACACACAGGCTCATAAAATTTTGATTTCCACATGTTAAGTTAAATAAAGTATAATTTTCTTCAGCAGATACCTGAATCAAGAACTAACATTCTTTTAAAGCAGTTGTCCATATCATTAATTTCCCTAGGAATTAACTAGTTCCTTGAGGAATATCTCACATCAGCATGCAGAAAAAGAGAGGTGTTAATTTAAAATCTCATCATGTAAAAGATGATAAAGTACGGTGAGGAAAAAGTGGCCTATACACACACATAAACAGAGATATACATTGACATCTACCACTGTTTCTGAATGTAGTTTCATGTTTCTATGATTGAAAGAAATAAGCCTAGATCAGAGAAGATCACATTTGATAATAGATGTTAAGCAAAACTAGTTTCTTACCTGTAGCATCTCAGTTCCTATGTTTACTCAGGATTCTTAAGATATATCAGTTATTGAAATTTCCACACTAAAATATTCCAGTAACACAATTTTTAAAGACCATGAAAAATTATGAAGATGAATTCATCAGTCACAGTCCAATGTGTTTATTGTTCTGACTCCATGCAGACACTGACAGGGATTTTCAGAGACCTGTCTGGGAAAACTAACTTATTTTGCATTCTTAGTACTATGAAAAAAAGCCAGTACCTTAGTTACTACTGTGGTAAACACTGGCATCTATACAGGAACTAACACTGCTTCTGACAAACAACAGAAATTAATGATGATTTTACCATGTGGGTACAAATATTACTCAGTGGTGACTACAAGAGAACTCAGCTGTGTTTTGTGCTCGTTGGCACTGAAAAACCCGTTTAATACAGAGAAATAAAGGACACAACTGTAACCCTTGTTTATGAAGATTCTGAGTCCAGTATCCTGGCCTGGGTTCAAAATATGAACCAAGATTTTAGTATAGTTAGGGTTGTGTTTGTATATACATGGTGAGTTCCAACGGTTGCTCAGAACCGCGAGGGTGGTGTTAACACAACCTGTTACTAAGTTTCTTTTCATATCTTCCCAAATGCATCAAGTTTTAAACATATGGAACATAAAATAAAATTACCTGGAAAAGACAAAGCCTAAAGCAGATATTGCTACTTTCCTAACATCCAACCACTGTATTAAAAATATTAACCTGCTGGAGTTATTCTATAATGCATCAAAGGACATTATATTCATTTTTTTGTTAATATTCAGTTTGAAAAATTTTCACTAGGGGATTTGTCTTTATAAAAGTGTTGGTATGTTGTTTATCCTAATCAACCTGGCATGTGACTCTCTTTCATTGTAATGTAGTAAAATGCATTGGGATGATGCAATAATCATGCACTCCAGATGCATTAAAACAATAAATCAAGATATTAGCCACGGAATATCTCAGATTGGAGATGTTCTTTAGATAGTACACATGATACTAGAGACAGTCATGCACTGCTCCAAGACCTTAATATTCTTCTTTATATTATTATAATTAGGACTATTTGGTGATACAAATGTCCACAATCTTAAAAAAAAAAAAAAAAAGGACAGTAGCATTGTAATTTAATAAATGCAAAAATTAGTGTAAATTCTTAAATTTCCCTATTTTAGAACTCTCCACACAATGGACTTTCAAAGTCATTTTCCCTGTACTGTTTATTGTGTAACTGAGTAAGTCTCCTCCTTTCAAAAAGAATATACTCAATGTATTCACATGACAAAAGATTTTTTCCTCCACCTACAATCATTGCATTAGCACTTGTAATTGTTTTTGAAGTTAAATATAAAGCAGAAAAATTTCTGTTTGTCCTAAACATGTACTTGGAAAAAGTTTCAAAAACCCTTGCCTTTGGTTTAAATTCATTGGATGCCAATGGCAAAATGGTAAAAGCTTATGAATCAGGCCACAAAAAAAATTCACTGCCTTTAAAATAAATACTTTTTAAAGCAAAAATATGTGAATCTTTTTGATTTGTACCTTAGAACCTTTATCAGTCTATTTTCCAAGTGTTTTCCCCCATACTCTCCAGATCCAGAAAAAAATATTTTAAAAGAAAACTGAGATTTCTGGGTATTTCCATAAAACGTGGATGTGATTCACAACAGAAACACACAGTATTATGATTCTCATTCCGAAAAACTATAGAACTCTGACTTTTGCTTTCCTGTATAGAGAGGTCAGTGAACACCAAGCCTTAAAAAGCCCACCTTGTTGAACTGTATTTTGAAAGAGATGTTTTGAAAAGTGTCAAGCAAATGTATCTTGAATTCTCCACTATACAGAAGAAAAGGTCCAGCTGCATGTGAAAATGAGAATTCTTAAACGCTCATCAAACTGTCTGCAGCACAGCATTCATGGGAAACATTTTGATTAATATTTTGTGTGAATTTCAGGAAATTTATATGCCTTCTCCACATTTCTCAGTCTATTAAAACAACATGGACTGATATCACTTATTTTGAAGAGCTATATTTATTTTTTAAAACATCATTCCCAACCAGATAACACGTGTATTAGAAAAACAGCAATATTACCAGTGACGGAGAGTAGGTGGCTCAAAAACATAAAGACCAATGACATGCAAAAACAGCCTTCTCATGTTTCTATGTTTTGCAAATTAAAGGGAAATTTGGAAGAGGAGTGCTTAGAGAAATAACCAAAGTTCAAGGTAAGCTTTTTAAACTCTGTGCAGTTCTGTTAAAGAAAAAAGATCAGGTTTGAATGGAAATCCTGCCATCTTGTGGTCCCAGGCTTCTCTACAAGACTCCTTTCGGCAAATTTGTGTTGAATATAGTTTTGCAAAGACTCGTTAAAAAGAAACTTATACTTTAGCAGTACTATTTGATATATTTAGAAGTATTACTTGACAAATTTTAAATATTATTTAGTGTTAATAATATCATTCAGTTCAGTGAAATTTTGCACAGCATGCTGTCTATAATTTTATCCCTCTTGCCTATTTATTCTATACATTTAGAGGATATATGTAATTTATATTTATTTAATGTTCACTACACTGCACTTTCCTGTGTATTCCATGAGCCATCCCTTGGGTTTATGAATATTTGGCTTTTATATATATATATCATTTGCTAGCATGCAAGGTGCAAACTTCCAAACCAGTTTTGCTGTGAGAAGAAGGCTCTGCTTTGAGATACCATAAGTGATGGTGATTAGAGCCTACCAGTTCAAATCGCAGTAAGGTTTATAAATCATCATTGCCTATTTTGATATAGCACAATATGTTTCTGTACTGCTCCAAGGGAATATACACTCATAAATAAGATCTACATGGAATGATGAACCGAAACACCTGGTGACTCTCCTGCTGTTCACCATGGTAGTCTTGTGACAGTTTGTTAAAAATGACAACTTAAAACATTCTGAGGTAAAAAGCCAGAATTCAATCACCATTAAAATAAAGGCTTTTGAACTTGCTCAACCACACAGAATTCACACGTCAAGGTCACCCAAGGCTGAAGTTCTCTGGAACAGGAATTTTCCTCTCCATCTATCCACCTATCTTCAAAACTGTCCTTTTCACCATCTGTTCCCCCAAAACACGCTCACCCCAATGATAAACTGCTTTCCTGACACCGCAAGAATTTCTCACTCTGGATTCCCTTTTCTGTCTCTTCAACCACTCTTTCTCAACAGTTCACTTCCACACTGCCACTTTCTCATTCTATTTATGCCTCGTTTTTTACATTTACTCTCTTTGCATTTCCCTCAGATTCCTAAAATGGAGTGAATGAGTAACTGCAAGTGCAAGGCACAATAAGGCATGAATTAATGGGGGACTGAGTCGAACAGAGAAGAGACAGAATGGTGAATGAAATAAAACTGTGTACGTGGTCAATTGTTAGTGGGGGGAAAAATAAGTCAAGTAAGTGGGTGGATGAGGAATGAACTATCATAACTAAGCTGAAGAAGAACAAAGAGCAATTAAGTAACACTGTGAGGAAGAAGATCAGAGGAACAAACCTACTCAGGAAGGTTTTGATGGAAAACTTGTGAAAAAGAAGAAAGGAAATTTAAAGTAACTGGAAGTAAAAATGACAAATGTAGTCCCAAATTAAAAAAAAAAAAAAAAAAAGCAAAGGGCCTGAATTTTAAAAAAAAAAAAAAAAAAAGGAATACTAACCATATCAATAACAATAAATAATTAATTAAATAAATGTAAAAAAAAAATAAGAAGAAGAAGGAAACCAGAAAAATTAATGACATGTTCACCCCTTTCTTTAAGGCAGGAAACTGAAACAATATGGAGACTTGGTTGGGAAAGGTGATGAGCCAAACACCATAACTCAACTTCTTATACCCCTCCACATTAGCCTTTCTACCTACCTCCAAATTCACTCTACATCACAGACCAAGTCCATTCTTGGCATGTTATCCTCATTATTCCTTTGAAAATCTGATCACTTCATGTTTGGTACTGATCTTTCAACTGTTCAAACATCATTTTTTTCAGGAAATTCCTTGGTATTACATCCTTCTCATATATAGACAAAATAGTCAATTTTCTGTTAGGTAGAGATTGGTTTTGAATCTCTATTTTCTTGTTTTTCCGTTGCTCTTAATGCCATTGTTAAAAGAATGTTTAATTTGTGTTTTAAATTAACATGAAAAGAAACTGACAGACTCCATTTCATGTTTTTATACCTTTATCTGTGAACAGAAGCAGCAAACAGTAAAAAAGCTAGCACTTTTTTTTTTCTCACTAAATAGGTGTGATCTACTAGACAGATTTGAGTGCATGTCCACAGACTGACATGCACATAGACAAAATCTGGTGACTGCAAACATTTCTCTTCATTGCTACAAGAGGTTATGATCAGTTATCTCAAATAATGGTATCATAATAACAAAGTGGCACAAGCTTCAAAACAGTCTGCACAACCCTGCCCATTCAATATCTTTGTAGCTATTCTGCCATCATCTCACTCACACTAGCTAAGAATAAGCAAATATATATTCCACACATGCTGTAATTACTATGTGCCTATAACAAGAACACAATTCCTAAGCTCTTTTAAAAGTAAAATCCCATTTGAGAAAGGCAAATAATTTTCCCGAATTATTATTTTCAACTGTATGTTAGGACAAATACTGAATTCACAAGTTTCGATTACACTGCTCTGTAACTTCCTACAGGTCATAATGAATTTCTTATCAATTTGACATGCAGATAGACAAGTTATTCAGTGAAAGCTCTGTATTGGCAATGAGTGAAGTGGCAGAAATTTCTACCTGTAAACTGAACTCAAAACAAACTAGGAAAAGCAAAATCTTGCCTGTGTTATTGTGAGGGTGGCTGGACATTGGAACTGGTTACCCAGAGAAGTTGTGGGTACCCCATCCCCGGCAATATTCATGGCCAGGTTGGATGGGACTTTGAGGAACCTCCTCTAGTGGAAGGTGTCCCTACCCATGGCAGAAGGGTTACAACTGCATGATTTTTAAGGTTCTTTCCAACCCAAAACATTCTGTGATTCTATGATAAGATCAATTTTCTAAAACTAATATTTATAAAACTGTTTCCATAAGGATTATTAGAAATTCCAAGCAACCTAACCTAAGGGTTAGCTCTAATACATATGCAGAGCAATTCAAACTAAATCATTTTACTGTGTCAGATTATTAAAGAATAGCATTAGCATTTGTAGCAAAAACAACCTAAATTATGAATGCATGCTCAACAAGAGTAAAAATGTTGCTTTTAAATTGTGTCTCATGAGGTCATGTTGTTGAATAACCAACTCTGAACATCTTCTACTTAAGGACATCATGTCAAGCCTATTATCTGCTAAATGTGCCTATTAGAGTAAATGTATTCACTTACATGCTTTAGATGTTGCAGTGGGGTGAAGATTTAAAAACAACAGTAAAGGTACATCAGCCAAACCACTTCAGAAACCTTGGGACATGTTTTGAAAGCAAATAGAGAGCTAGCAGAATCTATGAGCTAAAACATTGAATCTGTAATTTGCCTTATCAAGTTAGAAACATATTCTGGAATAGGAATGATAAAGAGAATCAAGTTTAAAAAAACCCAAAATATACCTCTTTACTACAATAAATTTTTTAATAGAAGGCTTGTATTTTCTCTCCATCGTGAAACATTCATGAGCATTTAATACCTGTACAATTTCAATCATCTTTGTGGGTAAAAGTGCAACTGACTATTTATGAAATCTAATGACAGGACATGTTAGGGAATTAAATCTAATTTAGACTGAGTAATCTTGTTCAATGTTGTTTGCTTAATAACAAATATTGAAGCTAAGTCAGAAGCTATAGTGTGTAGTTCACTGAAAAGATAAGTGCCATTAAATGTATGAGATACCAGTTTTTTTCTTGGTTTTGCTACTGAGTCAGTTTTGGGGCTTGAGCAAATAATTTACACATGTATATATATGTGTACATATATATATATATATAAAAATATGCATGTGTGCATATATCTATATTTATATATGTGTATATATATAAATATGTGTGTGTGTGTTTATACACATATATATAGGTAATATAAATGAGTGTAGATTTAGATCCCTATGTTTGTGCATATACAATATGTAAATAGAAAGTGTGCAAAATGTGAATACTTTTAGAATGCTCAATGATCATTTCAAACCCTTCCAAAATAGATCTCAAAGCACAAAGTATTTCAAGGAATACAATATGCTACTTACCAGACGAATGCTGAAAGAACCGGAAAGGAATTAATTTATCTAACTCCCAAATCTTTTATGAATAAAGAATATGCTTAGGCAACATGTAAAGAATAGATTGGCTGTGAACTAGATTTCCTCAGACATGTGCCTCACAAGCATGAAAGCTTCCACATTTTTTGCTTGTTAATACCAAAATTATAGAGATGAACAACTTTAAGCTCAGGTCATTTTTGGCTACTCTTTTATCTACACAGAGTCTGCAAATTCAGCCTTCTATTTTCAGTTTAGGAAGTCTCATATCTCTCTGTATGTGTTTCCAGAAGACACCCAGAAACTTACTTTGAAGTCAATATTTCACAGCACAGTTATTTGTTGCTTATATTTTCAGTAAAAAAATACTGGCACTGATTTGCATCTGAACAGGAGGAAAGGGGGAAAGTTAACTAAATGTGACTTGCTAGTAGAAAGGTTTTTCTTTATTTTTTCCAGTTATACTTTTGCATCTTTCCCTGGAGTCTATAAATAAAACAGAACAGTGGCTCTGCTTTGGCAAATGAAAAATCAGGTTTCAAAAAGGATTCAAGACCAATAGACTGCAATTTTGTAGATGAAGCCTGGAATATTAGTCCCAGAAGGCCAATATATATCTTTAGACAGAACTCCCAAGTTTTATTTTCTTCATACTTCAAACATTTATGCATGCACATGATACTGCCAGCTTTAAAAGCATTAAATACAATGTCTGTCTGCATGGATAAGGAACACATCATTGATGCTCTTCATTGAAATAATGCAGAAGATTTCATGTACCTAGAGAACAAAATTCCATACAAACATTCACTGATGTGAATATACACAGCATCAAACATGGCGTGGCAAAATGTCCGCTAAACAAGTGACACAGGAAGGAGAAGAGAAATAACCATAGTATACCCAGGTAAAATAGAATTAGAATCTGCAAATTCCAGGTGCTAGGTGCAAACTCCACCTGCCACACAGCACTTCTGCATGAGAGGAGTGTCTCCATAACACGCCTTCATTCCAGGACACCACAGCCTAATAAACTTCTCCATTACAACAGAGATAAATTTCACTGAGGCACTCGAATCTGTCTGATACTGCCTAAGCACAGGGGCTTCCATGAGATTCAGTCTTAATGCAAAGGTTTTCACTGTGAACTCCTCAGAGCATCACACTTGGAGAAGGAAAGTGACATAATACTGTACTAATAATAATAATAATTACTGTACTAGTTGACTTTGCCTCTAAATGTCTTATCCTTGGTGTGATGTGGTTCATGACTCCCTCAGGGAAAAGGAAGAAATAAGAGGATTTTAGTGCTTGTTGGGGCTGCTTAAAACTACTAGAAAACAAATAAACAATAACAAGGCATCTATAACTGCCATGAATCAACAGATGTTTTAAAGCACACTTAGCATCTCCAAATCTCAAGTTGTTGATCACTATGAGAATGTTTCTGTTCAAGTTACAGTATGTAAGTGAAGGGGCACAAGGCTAAATGGGTTGGAGAGATTATTAATGCACTGGAAAAACACCCTTTGATCTCTAGAAAATGTGAGCTCACTTCCTATCCAGATCTTTACTTACTTGAAACTTGTTATTACCACATGGAAGGAGACTATCTAAAGTTAATTAGGGGATCAACCAGAAAACTAAAAGTAACAACAAATATTATTTTACTTAGGTACCAACTGTGTATCATTGGTCGTGAAATACTTCATTCAGGGACTCTTCTCCCATTACTGATATATCAGCTGTAGTATCTGTTGCCACTGGTTTATGAGGTATTACAAACAAGGATGACTGGAACTCTGGGAAGGTATCTTTAGGCATTGTTTTAATTAAAGTGTGTTGAAAATGGAGTGAGATGTCTTTTGTGTTCATACTATTATTGACATTGTGATGTTGCAGTTCTGTGGGCCTTATTTTTAAGGCACAAACAGAAGTGATGAGCAAAGAACAGAAAATATAAAAGGAAATTTGGGATTTTTGCCATTATGGATGATGTGCAGAGTTCTTCTGTCATGAAAACGCACATTCTAATATGAGAAACCCACCACTGTCATTTGAATGTAAGTTAAATTATTAGGGCAGCTGAACCTCAGGGCTTACACAGATCGCACACTGCAAGCAGATATTAAAGTTCCCTTTGGACCAGTACCAACAAGAGGAAAAGCAAGGATTATGATGTCATTTGATGCATGACATGCTAGAGGTGGACCTAGTCAAGTGACAAGATTATCTCAGGCATGCTATATGAACTTGTGTCATGGCTTAAGCTCAGCTGACAACCAAGACCCACATAGCTGCTTGCACTCTTCCCCTCCTGAGATGGGGAAGAGAATTGGAAGGTCAAAGTGAGAAAACTCATGGGTTGAGATAGACAGTTTAACAAGTAAAGAAAAAGCCTTGTGCACAAGCAAAGTGAAACAAGGAAGTCCTCTAATGGTTGCCATGGGCAGGCAGGTGTTCAGCCATACCTAGGAAAGTAGGGCTCCATCATGTGTAATGGTGACTTGGGAACACAAATGTCATCACTCTGAATGTGTCCTCCCCTCTTTCTCTCCCCCCAGCTTTATATGCTGAGCCTGATGTCACTTGGTATGGGATATCCCTTGAGTCAGTGGAGGTCAGCTGTCCCAGCTGCATCCCCTCCCAAATTCTTGTGCATGCCCTGCTGGTGGGGCAGTACAAAAAGCAGAAAATACCTTGGCTCTGTGCTCAGCAGTAACAAAAATATCTCTGTACTATCAACACAGTTTTCAGTGCAATTCCAAAACATGGCCCCATATTAGTTATATAAAGAAAATTATCCCAGTGAAAACCAGCATGCCTTTTCAGTATCTGAGAAAGGATATTGTGAAAATAAGTCTTTTCCTCATTCTCACATCAGATGGACCTATAAATCTTTGTAGTAAACTCCTTGTTCATATATTGCTGCATATTAAACAAACTTAGTAGAAGGTTTGTCCATTTTATTCAGTTACTGATCCAGCCTTTTGTCATGAGTTCTACTTGCATTATTTATTATAATTAATTGTTTCACTTCATTGACTATTGAGAAATTTGATCCAAGGACATGCATAATCCTTGAGATTCATATATCTTGATATTACAAGGATCATAAACCTTAAATTAGGAAAGGATGGACTAATGCACATAAATTGCCCTCATGTACTTTAGGAAAAGCTTTAATTGTCTCTATCAGGAGGATAGAGGTGTATTTCTGATATCTGTCTATCTGCCACTGATGCCCTTGTGCTTAGCATAAATTAAACAGAACTGTTTATTCCCATAGTTGTTATAATTATGAGTTAGCCCATGCAAGAAATCATTTCAGCATATTTATTACTCAAAAATTAGAGAACTTGCTCAAGAAGGCTGGTACAGCACTGAGTCCAATTAAGTTCCTGCTCTTAAGACAGGAAATTCCTTTATTTAGTCTTCACTTAGTAGAATCACTTGAGGAATATAAAATAAAAGTTTCTGTTCCACTGTTCTATTGCTACACTCTCATTGTAAAACCTTCTCAGTTTCAGCTGAAAACACAGTAACAGCAGGAAAAAAAAACCAAAGCAAGCAAGAAAACAAACAAACAAACAGAAAATACAGAGATCTTGAGATCTCAGTTTTTCATCTGCAGTCTTAGCCAAGCACCACTGCTTACAGTGTGCAATAAACACAACAGGATAGACCATACTGCTGAAACCATTTAAAGCTCTACTTACTTATGGCTGGGCTTCAGCTGAGCCTTCAGCTGCCCGCCAGCTTCCTTGTGGATTTGCATCTGAGAAACGAACTGTACCTGCAGAAAACACACAAATTTTAGGGATGTGATAGTGAAGGACCACAGTTCTAAAGACAGATTATTTTTGTCAACTCACTTTTAAACTTTCCTATACAATGTTAACTAAGTTTCTCAAGCAGGATCCTCTTTGGCTTTAACCTATTGGGCATAGTATTACATTCTTATTATTTTTTTTCATTGGAAAAAAATTTTCACCCTTGCCTCCAAGCCCATTTCAAAAGGCATGAGGCAAAAACTCTAAAGAAACTAAAGAAATAATTTCCCAGTACTTCACTAGATAATAAAGTAGCCAAGAGACAAACAGGTCAATTTCAAACACTGTTGCATGTCAGCAGAGCCCTTATTGGAATATTAAGTAGATATAATCATTTCTAGAAATTTCTTTTTTCTTGCTAAGCAAAGAAAAATTTTGAAAAAAAAATCATTATAGCTGTTCATTGATTGCATTAAATTTACAGAGCTCAGTTTTCCTATGAAAAGTTAATTGATTCAACAATTTACTAAACCGTCCCCTCAAAAACTCTCGTCCAAATGATAAAGCTAATCACACCACTTCCTTCAAATAAATCCAGCTATGTAAGGCTGACAGCACCCCTTGCTGGTTAGAAAGCTGGTGCTCTCTTCTGACAGAACACAGCAGGGATTTATCTATAATGAGTCATATACAACTGCCCTGCTGCACTCCCCACACAAGGACTATCCCCACTGAAAAGACCCTAAGTGGTCTCAACTGCACAGGCTTGGGAAGCTCACCAGGCTCAGCACTGATCCATCTCCTATGTGGACAGAGACAAACTTTCACTCCAGGGGTCCTCAAGTGGAATAAGATACCTGTGGGGCCCCTTGGCCAGCTTGGGTACCAGAGGTAGGGTGGCATCACTACTGAAGCTAATCTGACAGGAGTTGTTTGTTCTTTGCTGTGTCAATCCACATACTGGCCAGTATGTTCCTGAAAAACAAGGGGATTGGCATTGCAGGCAAGTGAAAAGAATAATTCCAGCCAAAAAACTTATCTCCCATATTTTAATATTTATTTTCTTCTTGAAAACCATTTGCCTAGGCAAAAGGAAAGATATTTTAGCAGTACTGATATTAATTTGCTCTTCTCTTGGTCTCACTTACATAAACACACTACTTTCAGATACTGTCCTCTGACAGCAGAAATCAATAGACTCTTCATATCTTAAAAACCATCAGGTAACGCTTCAGTGATTAGGGGATTGGTTCTGCTGTGCTGTATTCATCTGGAATAACTGAACTGAAACCAATGAATTTATATTGCTGTAAGACCACAATCCAAGCCCCTGCCTAAGACATTTTCCTTTGCTTCCCAATCCTATAATAATAAAAAAAAATTCAACAATATAGCATATGTTTTATTTATGGTTTGTACAACAAAAGAACATCTTTCCACAGAGCAAAGGCTTCAGCAGAGTCCTCACACCTTTTTCTCTTTCAACACATGCATATGTATACATGTAGATATATATGTTCCACATGTAGAACACACATATACATCTGTATAAGCATACATCCATAGATGCACAATCATTCACATATGAATATCTGTCATAGAACACAATGAAAATATAGAAAATACATTTTTGGTCCTCCCTTTCCTTCCATCTTTTTGAATATTTTTTCCCTCTTCTGGAGCTCCATGAAAAGTTTAAATTCTTCTTTGTATACAGGAATCTGCACCCTCACTACTTACAAGAAAGTATTTTTGCTTTTAAGGACATCCCCTTTTTTCCTAGACTTTCAGATACCTTTTAATAAATAATTGTCTAAAAGGGCATTTCTGGGAAATATCCAATCATCCAATATTAAATGTTAAAGCTGTAATTGCAGATTTCTTGGTTTAGACATTCCAAAGAAATATAAGTCAAAAGGGAGGAGCCATGATGTCTGGTTAGCCAAGCATTTCACGTTATCTAAGGCAGATCAGTTCTTTAGCCCCTTGAGTGTCTTTTTAGTATCCAACCTTCTCATAATTTTTACTTACAACTTTTGATAACTCTTGTTCATCACTACTAATTACAAAAAGAAAAAGAAACAAACAAACAAAAACCAAACAAACAAACCACCTACAACTCATTCTGGCAAGTCCATGAGCTCTTGAACTTCCACCCCGTTACCTGCAATAATCTACTTTTTGCCTCGAATAGTTGGCTCTAGTGCTGTTCAAAATAAAGATGGAAAAGTTGTTAATTACTTTACTCCGAAAGGGTTTATGTTTGGTCACTCAAATCTAGAACCTCCATTCCCCTGTCTCAATTTCCAATATGGATAATAAGGTAAAATGCACTGTGAAAATGATACCTGCTTTCCCCCCACTCCCCTACTCAGTTTGAGTTCATCTTCCCACAAGTCAATATGTAGAACATTTAAGGATGTTACCATGGGGCAGCCATCTGTTTTATGTTTTATTCTTTTCAGAATACAATTTTATATTTCAGCTTTATGTGCATTGGTGGAGATTTATGACATTTTTTGTAACTGTGACCCATCATGATGAATATTACAGATGATGATAGGCTCGTTAAGCACATCTCATTTTAGTCAAACTGCAAGTGGCATTTTGTTTCTATGGTTCATTTCACCAACAAATTAGATTTCAAATTGATTGCTCTCTGGAATGACTTTGTTCATCAATTTCTAGACTAGGTAATTACAAAGACTATACTAGTAATTAATAAGCCTCCGTATCAACAATGCTTTTAAACCGCTTGACAGAAGTAGGGAAGTTTACAGGAATTCAGATGTTAATTTTCAGGATCTATCAGATCTTCCAGAATCTGATAAAAGAATACCTCACAGCAATAACTTTTTATAGTGTGAAATTAAAAGCCTAAGACCTAATACTGAGACAATACTCCCTCTTATCCTTAGGCAGAGAGAGAAAAAATGCACATTGCTCTTAATTAGGTTGGATATCAGAAAGAAGTTCTTCACCCAGAGGGTGGCTGGGCACTGGAACAGGCTCCACAGAGAAGTGGTCACAGCACCAAGCCTGACAGAGTTCAAGAATCATTTGGATGATACTCTGGGGCACATGATGTGACTTGGGGATGGTCCCATGCAGGGCCAGGAGTTGGACTCAATGATCCTTGTGGGTCCCTCCCAACTCAGCAGATTCTGTGATTCTGTAATTTATGAACTATATGAATAAGAAACTCTGTTTTACTTTTTCAGTAATAAGTGAGAAGAACGACAGGACCTAAAATTAAGCTTTTATTTTCCACGGAATCAGTGAATGACATTGGTCAAAAGTCTAGGAACTGTTTACGTATCAAAATCTAACTCAGAAGGAACCAGCTCAGGTCAAATGAGCTTGGGCAGAGTGCCACACTGAAGTCAGCACTCTGATCCCTAAGCTAGTAAAGACACCTTTGAAAGTACGTTGCAGAATACAACCTAAGTGACTGGCCCAAAACCAGCCATGAACCTCATGACAGAGTGAACTTTAATCAGTTTCTGTTCTTGGTATGTTAAATAAGTCTTCACAAGTCACTGTTACATGTGATGGAGCCCTGTTTTCATAGGGATGGCTGAACACCTGGCTGCCCATGGGAGGTGGTGAGTGAATTCCTTTTTTCAGTTGCTTGTGGGTGCAGGTTTTGTTTTATATATTAAACTGTCCTTACCTGAATCCATTATTTTTCTCACTTTTAACCGCATTCCCTTCCCCATCCCACCAGGGGAGAGTGAGTAACTGTGTGAAGCTTAGCTACCAACCAGGGTTAATCCACAACACAGGGCAAATCCAGCCTACACCACAGACATTTTTCCCTGCTATCTTCACAAAGCTTACATTTTACCTGATGTGCCTCAAGATCTCAAAAAATGTCTTCATAGCAGTCTCCATGTGGAAGGGTATCTCCTACTCCTTCATCTGTGCTGACCAACATCACCTTCTCGATTGTAGGACCAGGTAGACTGTCTTGCAGGATGTTTCCAGGGCAGGTATTCCACTGCATGGGACATGGCAGCTCAGAATGAATTATATCAGCTTTCTGTCCAAATGCCAAGCTGATTTCTAAATTAAAATTTTGAAGGGTTATTAACCCAGAATATAGAGCAGAGCTTTTAGGATTCAGGATAAAAATTAGAAAGGGAAATGTAAAGCATCAATTTTCTCATTATTTAACAGAAAAGCAGACATTAACCATCAGCATTTGCTAAAAATGAATGTAAACAGTTTGTGTCCTTGCAAACTCTGAATATCAGGCTGTGGTAGCAAACTATTAAGCTGGCTTACCATGTGCATCCCTGAAAAACTAATATGCCAGAGTATGGAGAAGAGCCAGTACCTGATGAAAATAGAAATAAAATTTTAAAGGTCTCTAAGGATTGCACAGGCCTGAGGTGAGCAATGATGTGAGAGAGTAAACCAGCAATAACTCTAACCTAATACACACTTTTAGAGAGCAATAAAAAATAAAGAAGTCAGCAGAAAATGAAAGCCTCAGATGTCTGGAAACTGACAAAAATAAAGACAATTGAAATGCACTCACTTGTGTCTTTGATGCTATTGAAGAGGTTCAGGTCTGGACATTGAAGACTACGTTCTCAGCAGCACTGTCAAAATCTGTTTAAAATGGGTGATTTAATGTAAACAAATGCTATTAAGTTTAGCCTATTACGTCCCACTTCCTCTCTGGATCAGAATTTTCCATTGTATACAACAATGGAATGGCATATACACTGAAATTATCTGCTGATTTTTCAAACTCCCTCTTTCTAAACTTTGGAGTTTAGCCCAATTTAAGACCTCCAGGCAGCTAAAGTCCCACTTTAAAGCTGCTGTTCCAGGAAAAGAAATGTCATTTTTCTGACCATTTTTCTGTCTTCTAATAGTTCTCAGCTTCATTGAGAACGTCGGTCACACTATGCATTAAGCACCTGAGATATCTGTCTAGCACTCAGCTTTTGCTTTTTTTCCAGGAAATGTGTTTTGAATCCCTCCTAAATAATTAATCAAAATCTAATCAATGGATTTCTCACAGATAACCTCCTTCAAATTTTGTTCTAGGTTTAACCTTCAGATAGATTTGCACCTGATACTATTATTATCTCTAGGCTAATAAGCTATAATAAACAACATCATCTTTGTCAGCCATAGATATGATCCTCAATGATTTATGTATGAAACACCAATGACCAACGAGAGAAATCAAGATTAGTTACTATAATTATGCAAGAATTATTACACAGTTTCTTCAATCTTAACTTAAAAAGGCAATTTCTGCTTAAAAACAAAATCTTTTTTCCTCATTAGTAATGACATTTCAGGTTTATACAAACTAAACCTATGACTATTACAGCAAGTATTACTAAAAATATATTCCACTTGGCCTTAATCACTTGGGTCATGTGGAAGACATAAACCAGATTATGAAATAAAATGAGCTCAGTTTTCACTTAGAAGAGAATGTGTTTCCTACATCAGAAAAGTTTATTTTACATGCTGTATTAGCTGTTTAAATAGACTCAGTGCATATACTGTTATGAATTCACATATAATACACTGAGGAATGAAAGGCTCAGAGTACTGGAATTAAAGGTTCCGTTATTTTTCAGGTAATTTATTTTGCATCACTGTATTATAAGATTGAGGACAGATGCTTTGGCTCTTTGCCTCAACTCTGTAGACGGTTCACCTTATTTATGTGAGTACTTCCTATAAATCCAACAAGTCCCAAGGGTATAGTTAAACATGCACATAATATTGCCGGATCAGGGCCCTCACCTTGATTTGCTATGCTTTTTTTTTTATTTTATTTTGCTGTAAGACTCCTTGTTTGTTAATCATCTTTCCAGATGATTACTTCTGCTTTCCAGGTTCATCTCTGTGTGGGGCCACATATACACCTGGCAGGTAACTCCTACCTATTTCTACGCCATTCCATAAGCATGCTGCTTCAAAGTATCCAACACAGTTCTCAACTTGGAACTTGCCTTTCCTGAAACCTCCAAGCTATTTCCTCCTGATCTCATCTTGTTTGATTTCTTCTAGTCCTATACAAAATGTAGACAAATGTTTTAATTTGACAATATTTTATTTTAAAAGAGACATTTTTAAAACTACATTGACAAGGATTTTAGACACAGAGGTATCCTTGTTTACTTTAGCAAGACTTTTCGAAGTCCTTTTAATTACCCTTAAAACTTACTACATAGTCTTATCTGGACACCTTGGGAGTCTGGAGAGTAGGAAAAAAAATAGAAGTAAAGGAGTTGTATGCTATTTCTAATACAATTTCCTCATACATATTGTCCATCCCTTCATTTCCATGCTTGATAGGTTTTCTAGTCAGTTACTGTAGGCAGAAGCATTGTACATACTCTGCCTGCGCACTATAAGCATTTTATACATCATTTAGTTGCTACAAAGACTCAACAAGGTTAATGTATTTTTCTTAAGAAAGTGATTTTTTATTTTTTTTAGCCTGGTAGATGGTTCCATAGTGTTTGCAAAGTAGTCCATTGGCATTAGGAAACTGTCACAGGTTTCACTTTTATTGTACTGCATTAGCATCAAAGTCACATACTTTTCACTTAGTAAATGAATAAAAAACAACTAAATTTGTTTTAACCTTGGCAATGTCTGTAGCATTTCTGGATAAGTGAATCAGCCACTGTCTGTCATTTTTTTGATGCAATATTAAACTGAGGCCATGAATATTTAGAGGCATTTGGTTTTCCAAACAGCTCTGCTCACAAACATAATGCAATAGTCCCTGTGCGCTGGTCATATTAAAATAAAATTATTTCTTCTTTTTAGCTACTGAGTTCCAACCAACTATGTTGTTGCCCATGGCTATGTTTTGCCCAAGATAAGAACAATTAATCTTTAAATTGTATTATTGATGTTACATCAATTCACAAATATGACACTTAATATTTAGTTAGCTGAAATTAATAAGACACTTGCAGGGAAAACACTAGTTATCAGTATCTACTATCTAAACTTATTTGCCCCCAGAAAAGTGTGAAGATACAGAAAATAAACAATGTCAATCCAGAAGGCTGATGCAGATGAATATTTTTAACATTATTTTGCTTTTGGAGCACAAGATCAGAAAGAAATTAAATTCATAGCATAACCATGTAACACTTTTGGGTAAAAGGAAACCATGTTGGGTTTTTCCTTACTTTTCCAACAGAGAAGAATATAGAAATAACCATCTTAGGCTGTAAGTTTGTCCTGAAAGTTATTGGCAACTAAATCCAAGTTTCTTTATGTACCTTCTTTCCAAAACAGTTTTTTTTAATCTATATATAACCTTTAAATTGACTATTGATGGATAAAGAGGTGTTTTAGACCACTATCATCCCCAGGAGCTGTCAAAAAAATATTCTGGTTGTCAGCTCAGAATTCCAATTTCATGCCACTTAAGGTGTTGGATGATCACGCTTCCAGCAGGAAAATTAAAACTTCCAAGATTATCAAAACCAACCAAGCAAAAAAAAAAAAAAAATTAATTTATTTAAAATTAAATTGTTCTTTTTTCTTGCGCTGAAGAAATTATCTGATTTTCAGAAAAACTGAAGGGTATGTACCTTTTCTGGACTGAGTACTACTTCTGACATATTCTGTAACTTTCACAGAAAACTAAGTCAGCATTTAAGAGACTACATAAAGTCAGACCCTGTTCAGAATTCTACATATTCTGATTTATGTCTCTCTTCTTCCCCTCTTCAGGCAAAACAATGGTTTCATCTATCTATATCCTAAAGCTCTATTCCCTCTGGTAAAACGTTTTATCTTTACATTTCATCTCAGAAAAAAAATTTAATGATTTATTGTGATTAGGAAATTATAGATTCTATTAAAAATAAATGGTTCTTTAAGATAGACTGGTATCAAATCCCTTAAAATTGCAATGACATATCACAATCTTTCCCACATATAGCTAGAGAATCTATAGCTGAGTTTGCAGATGCCTTACGGATGTAAGCCTGCCTTTAGACTAGACAACAGAAGAGACATAGAATACAAAAAATAGATACTAATTCTATTCAGAAACTAGGTTTGATAGGTACATAGTGCATATAGGCTGGAACGCTTCAATAAGGAAAACAAAAGCATCAGCATTTCAACTAAAGCAAAGCTGATAGATTGCAGAAGTAAACATCCTTATAGCGGTGATTGGCATCCCCTGGCACGGGCGCTGCGTTCATTACCAGGGGGGCACGCTCTCTGCCCTTCCCCCCCCACCACGTGGTTCCCAGGGGACCGGGAGCCGCAGCACAGGACTCACGGAGAGAGGGGAGGCAAAGAGATTTATTTCCGGTGCTACCGGGCTTTTCAAGGGAAGGGTCATTTTGCTATGAAAGGGGACCCGGGTTAGGATCTATAGGGTAAGGTTTAACAAGGGCCAATGGGAAAAGGGATTTTACAACAGGGGTTTGGGGAAGGGGAAGGTACAAGAGAGGTGACAATATGAAATCCACCTGTAAAGTTTCATTTTCTGCATTAGCATCAATATTCCATTTATGACAAGAATCTTTCCATGCTTTAAAGTGTATGTCGACCACTACACATCCTAGTGGCTTTTTTCATCATACAACTCTAATATTCCATGAAGGAACAAATTAGTGTTGTTAAATTGTTCCTCCCCAGTGAATACTAAAGACAAGGCTTAGGATTTATTGATTGAACATTCCACAGGGTAGGTATGCTGTTCAGTGTGCCCAGAAGTCTTAGTTTTGATTGATCCAGTCTGGGGGACATAGTGAAGTATACTGTAGGTTTCTCTTTGGCTATGCACCCAACTTTCCTCTTTGTATTTGGAACACTGCCTAAGTGCAGAAAACACTTGCTCACCAGTCTAGACAGAGCCAATATCAGCACTTTCTGAAAACAAACATAATTCTTTTATTTCCACTTAAATTTGCAAAGTTTTGTGAGGAATTCCCAAGCATATATAGGAGGAGAAAATCACAGCAACTAGCTTTGATCTTGTAGGAAAAGGTATATGGGAAATGCATGCAAAAGTTAAGCAAATCGAAAATGAAGTGTTTCTTTTTTTTAAAGCCCCAGTGGTATTTGCCCATAAGTTACATAGGAAAGTGATAATTTATCGCCTGACAGCCTTTCCTCAATAACAAACATCTTTCCCAAAGATAAGCTCTCTCACAGGTGTAGCTTGAATTCAGCCTTTACTGGAAGAGTTTCTATCATCTGTGTAATGCCAGATTGAGGCAGTGCTACTGCACAAGTCCCTTTGGTTCCAAGTTTACCATGGTATGAAGAACATCTCCAAGAACTGTGGAGCACTCAGCAGAGGCCATGGTCAAAATTTCAGTCTCCGTCATTTCCTGTTCTTTCTGTGACTCTTGACTTTGCAAAATGCAATGTGCTTCAAGAACTTTAAGAACGTACAAGCAGCTCTTAAACATTTTGCTTATTCAGAGCCTGAAAAAACTGTTAACTGGCTGAGATAAAAACTATGTTATTGAACATCACGCTTAAAACAAGCTGTTGTGATCATTGCTCAAGACATACATGGAACACTCAAAACTCTTTTCTGTTACTTACATATTCTGAATCTGCAAATAGAGAGAAAAAATCTTCAGAAAATATCAACACCACAAATTTTTCCTCTCTGCTTTTCATTTACCGCATTTTATTTTATTAAAATGGTAGTTATCATCATAGTTTAAATGTACCTTTGGGGGTGCTTCACAGGTTAACACAGTGTTATAATTAATGATTATAGATATCGTATCACAATCCTACATATTGACTGGTTAGACAGGCAGCCTACATGAGTAATTTTAAGTCAAAGACTGATATGTGGAAAAAATCAATTAATTTAACCCCTTTCATTTAAAATATTATTGCTTAATTCCCATAACTAGTGTGAATAAACAAGAATTATTGGGAGTCTTTGACCTGATTCTTTAGAAAATGAATACTTAGAACCCACACCTGCCTCTTACTGTGTTTTGAAAATGCTTATACCTCTCCTGTATTTAAGAAGCTCAAATGTGGAAAATAGATTTTCCTATTTTCCCCTGTATTTTTTTAACATTTTAACTAACTTGAGATGCAAAATATCTTAAATATAAATCACTAAATTCTGTAGAGAATCAAATAGAAAAGTATCAATGTAAAGAAGACAGTCTGGAACAAGAAGGGAAAACACTTTTAGAAAAACCTGCTAACATTGAAGAAAAAATGAGATACAGAGGGAAACAAACCAAAAGAACCATACCAGTAACTGCATGGCACTAAATAGACTTAATAGCATATTGTGAAACCTTACATAAGATCAGAATAGCTCATGTACCTTATAAAAAATATATAAAACGTCAACTGCATTAGATTTCTATATTAATAGAGTCTGAGGAATTTCAAATGTGTTTCTGATCTTTTCAAACTTCTGTTGTTGTTTTTTTCCATTTTCCAAAAGGGCACCAGGTCTTCTATTCAATCTCTTTCCCCAGTATTTACTGCCAGACATCCCAGTGCTTTTCCAATTAATGAAAATTTTGCCTCTTTGGTGAAACAGAGTTACATTCACAAATTACCTTCAGGAATGAAAAACTACATGGAGAAAAGGAAGAAAGTAAAATCGTCATGCTAAAAATTTACCACTGTGCTGGAATATTCTCTGTCTGACAGCAAAAGGCAATGAGCACTACAGAGGACAATGAATGGGCTCAGTGCTCACACAAGAGTGTTTTTCTCTAAACCGCATGTTATTCTATAGACTCTAAGTTTCACGAAGAAGACTTTTATCCAAGTGCTTCCTTGGTCCAACCTATCGTAATGTATTTAATCTAATTTATTTGCACTACATGAGAAATACAGAACATTACTCACGTCTTCTTTTAGTTTTCTTTTTGATTATATGAAGCTTGCTTTTGCTCTCTCACACACCACTGTAAATCTGAAGTGAATTTACTGAATTAGGTGGAATCCACTGGAACAAGCTGGCATAAGTAAGTGAAGAATCAGGTTCTTTATAGTTTAATTCATTGTTCCTACTTTCTTTCCTGTCCTGCATTCCATCATTATTTTAGCCCAGAGGTAACTAAGGTCAGTCTATTTTGTTTGCAGCCTTGACCATGGTTACATCTTCACTGTATTTATAGTGAATGAGACAGATCAAAGAAGTCTAAATCAGCTGCAGAAATAGCTAAAGCTTGCTTAAACACTTTGCATGCACCATTTCACCTAACCTCAACTCTGCCCTCGTGATGGATGAGGAAATGCAGCATTCTGGCTGAACAACAGAAGTAGTGGGAAATATTTACCAGTACAAAATGTAATGGTGGATGGAGTACCATGTTAATTTATGAAACAGCAGAGCTTTAAAATAAATCTCTTTCAAATGCAAAACAAACATGAAAATTCACCACTTGAAAAGAAACTTTTTTCCCCCCAAGAAAATGCAGGTGACAACTGACAATTGCTGTTGCATTCAGCTAGAAACACCACCAGCACAACTCCAGAAAATCCGAAGTACTTCTGAACAATAATGCTTTAAGTTCACTTTCTATCTTAAGAGCTGCTCTTATCCACACACATAAGAAAATGAAACCATTCAGAGGAAAAGGTTTTTTGACATTTTGGACACAGTGAAATCAGTACACAGGGCAAATGGTGGGGTCAGATCACAGCATGTTCATACATGGCATGTCAAGAAGGTAATTAGTTGGGACAAGCTGAGCTATGGTTTCTTTTTTTTTCATTTTTTCTTCTTTCTTATTTTTAATTTTTTCTCTTTTTCCTTTTTTTTTTTTTTAATTCTGATTTGCTATTTAAAGCAGTTACTAGTAGAAAGGGGAAAATCACCCACTGGCTGGTCTCCATTTCAGATGTACATGTGAGCAATCCCACATCTAAATATTTGATGTTACATTCAAGTACTTCAGAAACTACCCACTCATGCACTGTCATAAGTCAAACCATGGAGTTTTCAAAGAGCCTTGAGTCTACTGCAAATGCACAACAAAATTTCCTGCAGAGTGTTCTTGGCGTTCAGGAATATTTCTGCATGACATGTCTCACAGGATATGCTTAGCATCATATATAGAGACATTCTTCTTAAATCCTACTAATCCTTCTACAAAATATAATAATAAAAGGATAAGATGACAGCCTTAATCATAGATTTCCCTCATTTTTTTAGATTGATATTATTTAATATGTTAAAGAAATATCTGCTCAGAGTAGAACATTTATAGTCTATAAATAATTTCTAGATTTGTAGCAAGTGTCTAAGAAGTGCAAGAGCCAAACAGATACTCTTTCCCAAAGAGATGTTCCAGCTGGTCAGATCCAAGTACACTTGCTGTTTAAAGTAAGGAGTTGACACTGTTAGAGCTACATCATCCAGTAGGTAAATCAAAGACATTCCCCAGTGGTGAAAGTATTTGGCACTTTTCATAAGTATGGTTGCAATTCAGTGATTAAAGAGGGATTATTTTTTCTGTATGTTTCATTACACATATTCAGCACACAGAAAAGTAAACTGAAAGCATCTCCAGTGATCTTAGATTCACCATGTGCAAGAACTTCATTATTAGTACTTTTCTTGCCAGCAAAATCACACTGTTGGATATATACCATACATCTCTGTCTTGGGATCTGGGAAACAAGTTTAGGGGGTTTTCAAATGCAATTCAAAGGGATTTAAAGTCTGTTTGCTTATCATCTGAATATAATCATGCAGTTAGACTTCTCCTTCAATTTGCAACTTCACCTAAAACATTACAAAGAGAAACAGTTTCTGTTTCCTATCTAGTTCTCTTGTCTTCTGTGCAATGTTTTATATTCAGAGAGCAGCCATCTGATGGTAAAATATTAATTGATTTTCCCTCTCTTTTCTAAGAGTCTTTAGGATACACTTGAATATGACACAAGACAAAAGAGTAGAAAAAGAGCATGTCTCTGAAAATGAATCCATCTTACTAATTTATAGGACAAAGTCTGCAAAAAACAGAAATTTTAAATCTCACCTTCAGGCCTGGTATCTTTTTGTATCTTATTGTGACTGAGCACCCAAATTTGGTTGATTACAGTTAGCTTGGTTTTATGGATCAGAAAGGAAATGCTGTCAGGAAATTACCATAAACAAAATATGAAATTTTCTGGGTTTGGCTTGGTAGATTTTTAGTGACTTTTTGTTTGTTTGTTTGCTAAAGTCAAGCTCTCACTTCTCAGACTCGCCTACACAGAGAATCATGAAACATACATTTTCTTCGTGCACACCATGTCCTAATTCTTTTCTAGGTTCTGATACTCAATTTCAACTCTATTTGCATTTGTGTCTTTGCAAAAGTATCCTAATCTTTGGTGGAAAATCAGCATGCATGTGATGTGTGACAGGTCTGAATATTCAATCAACAACAGAAATGCATAAATCATACCACTATTGTAAAAAGTGTAGAAGAACAAGACTGCATTCTATGACAGTCAAGTCTTTAAAGTCTCACTGCTTAAATAGGTAAGATTCTGGTTTGATTCCTGTTATCATTTCACCATTTAGAATAGGAGGAAGTGATAGGAGACAAAGTCCAGTGTTTTTTTCTCTTTTTTCTCTTATTGCTACATCATTATAGGTGTGAATCCACATTAACGTTGGCCTGCTGCATCAGGGAAAGTCGTTAGGGAAAAATATCATTTTCATGGATGAGACTGCATGCTGATGACATTAATATGTGAGGATTCTCTAATCTATCAAACACCAAAAAACATTTAAACAATGAGTAGTTAGAGTCAAGAGATTTGAAAACGGAATCAAAATTCCATTCTAGATTCTGGAAGAGCTAATTAACTTGTTATAAATTATGAAGACCAATTTAGAATAAAAGATTTATTAAAAATTTAGCAAGCAGCAGCAAGCGTAGCAGCGCTGGGCAACCTGGAGGGTCTCATACTCCTCCAACGGTTCGCAAAACCCCCCCTCAGTCCTTGTGGTTATATAGTTTCCCAGTTTCCATATAGCTTCGCCTTGCATTGTGCCACGTATACTTCCGTGCTCATCTGCGCATCTCCAGGTTGTTGCTAGGGGGTCGT
>JAWWEU010000125.1:58843442-58922738 GCA_035583155.1 Acropternis orthonyx
GAATGTACTCTGCCCACTTCTGCACAGTGGTTTCTTAATCTTCCCGGTTTCATGAACAAACACAAAGCATCATTTATTACAAACTGACCATAAAAATTTTACCATAGGTAAGGATTTTCAACAAAAATAGGATTCTGTTCTGAAAAACGAGAAACAAGAAAAATATTCTAATTCACTTCACACTGTTGGTCTGTATGCAAACAATTAATGTAATTTTATGGCTTGATATGTAACAGGATAGACTGGACACATAAAATGTCCCTAAAAACATTCAAAAATTACACAGACTTGCACTGCATCCCTTCTGTCCTGATAAACCTATTCATGAGCAAAAGATGGCCTGGCATATGCATAAATGCAGGAAAATTGAGAGAGCACATTAAAACATCTGATTTCCACAATACAGATCATAATTTTTCAGTATATTTTAAATTTTAAGCACATGTGTATCATTTACAAAATAAATATTCCTGGGGAAAGAAAGACCATTGAAGCAGACAATCAACCTTGCCCCTGGAACACTCTAATTATCTTTGTGTCTGTGCCATAAATTTGCCCCAAAAGAAGTTGCAGTATTCTTTTACCAAAAGTTCAGCTTTTTCGAGAATGTCAATTAATTGCTGTATTGGTTTTGTTTCTTTAAGGACTTTTTCTGGGCTACACCAAAAGCATTGTGACTAGCAGGTCAAGGGAGGCGATTCTGCCCCTCTACTCTGCTCTGGTGAGAGCCCACCTGGAGTGCTGCATCCAGCTCTGGGGTCCCCAGCACAAGAAGGACATGGACTTACTGGAGTGAGTTCAGAAGGGGGCTGTGAAGATGATTAGAGGGATGAAGCATCTCTTCTATGAGGAAAGGCTGGGAGAATTCGAAGTGTTCTGCCTGCAGAAGAGAAGGCTCCGGAGTCACTTAATTGCAGCCTTCCAATACCTGAAGGAAGCATTTAAGAAAGATGCACTTTCTGCAAGTGCATGTAGTGACAGGACAAGTGGGAATGAGCTTAAACTGAAAGGGAGTTGGTTTAGATTAGATATCAGGAAGAAATTCTTTACTCTGAGGGTTGTGAGACACTGAAAAAGGTTACCCAGAGAAGTTGTGGATGTCCCATCCCTAGAAGTGTTCATGACCAGGTAGGATGGAGCCCTGAGCAACTTGGTCTAGTGAAAGGTGCCCCTGCTCATGACAGAGGGGTTAGAAGTAGATGATCTCTAAGATCCCTTTCAACCAAGCCATTCTATGGTTTTATGATTCTATGAAAGACATTGTTTTCTTTTGCTTAAGGAACTATATATGTAGTATATGAAGTCAATAACTGTCAAGAAATATTAATTCTTCAATTTTCTTTTGTTGGATTCTACATTGCATAAGTATCATATTACCCTCAGAGCTACAGAGATACCTTCCATTTTGTGTATCTGAAGAGTGTAACTATTTTCCACTTGTGTGAATGCATAATTTCTCATTCTTCCATTAGTTAAACAAAAATCCATGTATGTGTAAACTCGTTTCCTATTCTATCTCTTACAGTAGGATTTAGTTCGACCATGTCACCCTTGTGACTCTAGGCTTGGATTTTTCAGGTTTCAGATAAAGTATTTTTCATGGCAGATTTTTTGTGGCAGGCCAAGGCTTCTGTCAGCAGTCCCTCAGAGCAACATGTTAAAGGGTATAAAGCCATCAAATCTGAAACACTTTTAATTTACCTTTGTACTCAGGTGAAACAGAAAATAAGATTTAACATGCAGGGGAGTCTACAGGTTTCATCAGTAGTTGGTTCATAGGGTTTTTTCCAGACGTACTGTAAGTATTGCAGTGTCTAGGTCCCAACATAAATTACTAAATAAATACCTTCTAACGTTTTAGTCTGCATGTTCATTTAAAAGGAAACTGTACACCTTTCCCAAAAGACATACCAGCTGCTCAGTGTCTGGCAGCAAGTGAAACAGATTATATGCAAATCCAGAAATGTGCTATTCTGGCTTTAATCCTCTTTTGTTGTGGTATGCAGCTGCAGTTTTAGGAAAAATGAAGAAACTGGGCCACACCAGAGTTGATAACAACAATAAAATATTTTAAAAATATTTATGATAAATTATTCAAATGTTCTTCTACCATCAAATGTTCAGAACATTAACATATTTCAAATACTAAATAATTGGTAGTGCTTGGGATGTTAAGTCATTGATTAAAGGAAGTGAGTGAGGTCATCTGAATGTTATTAATTATGGGATGGATATAGTGACATACATCTTGACATGATTATTCTTCAATCATTGGCCATAACTCAGAGTAGGGCTGAGCACTTTTAACTCATGCAGTGTACCGAAAGCTGAAGCACAGCAAGTCATGATGACTCCAGGAGTTGTTTGCAGAAGGAGAGTCTGTTCTGATTAGACCACATTTTCTCTAAACTTGCCCGCACAAAGATCTATTCAATATTTCTTGCAAGAATGTCAGAAATACTGAAATAAACTCAATCACAATATTTTCCACAAATAACATTTGAAATACCTTGTGTTCTCATTATAAGTAATCTTTACATATGGCTCTAGAAAGAAAACTTAAAACAATTGCTACATATAAAAGGTCTTGTTTCTCAGGTCTCCACCAGTAGATAGATACTTCTTGTAAAAGATGTATGGCCCAGCAATGGGCTGCAGGTCAGAATATGCACAAAGAAGTTTCAATCCTGCCTTTCTGTTCAAGTACTTGTATCCTTTCTATAGACTGGGCTAAGCATCTGGGAAACAGCTACAAATTAAGTCTGCTAAGGTTTCTCAGTCCATTTGATGGCCAACACCAACACAGGAGTTTCACCTCTTTCCACACTGTCACTCATTTCACCAACTCACATTGCAAAGTAAGGAGCAGCCATTCACCTGCACAGGCAGGGGAAGAACTGGCCCAAAAGGGACAGCTGACATGACCTCAGTCTTTTGACTTGTTCTTCCTCCTTCCTGAAGTTTAATCACAAGTAATGGGCTTTCCATCTCCCTAGAAACATTTCCTGGGATGGAGGTTGAAATCTGAGGTGATTGCTAGTTGATGAAGATCAACAGATAGAAATGTAACTGGAGCTTTCTCCTTTAACTTTTCAATCTCTTGTACTATACTTGCTGTCAATACTTAGAACAGGCCTGTCAGACTTTTAGTAGTTTGAAGGAAGGACTGTATGTTTCCTTTTACTCTCTTACTCTATTTACTTATTCAATTTTCTCAGAGTTATGACACATTTTGGCTGTGAGTTTCTGCTGTTATTTCCTCCTACAGAAATCTGTAGGACTGCAGACTGATGGGTCCCTTCCAACTCAGCATATTCTGTGATTCTGTGAAGCAAAATGGGCAAACCACTCCACCCCAAAAAGAAAGCCTCAGAGGTATTATTTTTTAATCGGTTTAATAATTTCAGGCTCAATTATACCAATCAGTATGTTGCTAGTCATGTGGTGAAGAGCTCTGAAAGGCTCTGAAATGTTCCTGGAAGACCCCCAAAGGTCATGTTGCCCTCCTCCATGAGTGGTTGCATATCAATGCTGCTGGTATGCATTCATGAGCCAGCAGGAGAATAGGGCTCATCTTGGACTGTAAGAAACATTTAACACATTCAGTATAAACTGGGGTGGCTGGTTTGCACTCAGTATCCAGCTGCTTTGTGCTGTACTGCCACATTTATCCCAGTAGATATTGTAAAGCTTGTTCAGATAACATGAGTTGCAGCAACTGCAATATAGGTACAACTACAAAAACTAACATTTTTCATAAAATTCATATTTTTGCAAAAAAAAAAAAATCACAGTCCTCACTCTATTAGGTAAAAGTAGATAACATTGAGCACCAGCTTCTCTCTAATGAGGTAATGGTGTGTTTGCAACATCATGCTATTAACATGCTTCTATGTATCATCAATAGCAACTCTCATAACCCACCAGAAGCATGACTATATTTTGAAATGGATAGAAAGTTGAGGCTTTTAAAGGCACAGTTAAAAAACTCAATCGAAATACAATAATTGTCATAATTCCTACAAGTGTGTTCAATAAAAAAAGGAACTTGTGGTATAGCAAAACTTTCCTTCACAACAATACTATGAAAAGTCTAATTGTTCACTTCAGTGTTCATTAAAACTATACATAAATATTCATGTGTCAATTAAGCAAATTCCTGTATAGAGGTGAAATTTAGCAATTGTGAAGATCAAGAAGATGTTTTTTTTGGTGGGGTTTTTTGCTTGTTTGTTTGGGGTTTTTTCAAACAGAAAGGAACCCAAAGAGGCATGGAAGTGGTATTTCTTGAGCTGTATGCCACAAGAAAGAATACAGCAGACAAATGTAGAAACCAAATGTGAATTTCTCCCAAGAACGGAAAAAAGAACAGAACCACATTAGCATCTTTTGTGGTAGTCAAGGGAAGGGCAGGACAGTAGGGGAAATATTCTTTGTGTTGGTTTAGCTCAAAACTGATTTTCAGACACAATGCTGGTGAGATTTGATCTTGCAGAGCTGTGACACTCAGTATAGTATAATGATGTGTTTCATAATATTAACAGTATAATGAACAAAATGTAGTAAAGTTTAAATGACAAATCAAAACCCATATGCCTAAAAGCACACACTATAGTGGAACACACTGAAGAAAATAGTCCTTAATGGGATAGGAAAATACAATGCTGTGCAAAAGGGCTGCAGAGTGAAGATCTATACCTGACACATAACCAAGGGCATTAATACTTTTGTACCTTCCTACTTCTTAAAGATTTATTGTGACTTTTCTGAATTGCTTTTTTTTTAATATTTTTTTTATAAATGTCAAAATTTCAAATCACAGTCCCTAACTGGGAGGAAAGCAAAGTTTTAAAATACTTCAGAACTTTACAACCATTTGCGAATTTAAGGCAAGTCACACAAAGTCCAGCCTTATTCTGATTAGTGAGGATGGTAAACTGCAGCAGTGTTTAACTTCACTTAATGAATCAGTCTGGACAGTGAAAGGAAGTATCTGTGCAGCCCATCTTCTAGATAAGGGTCTCTTGATGGCAAGGGTATGTGAAGCATGTTGGAAAGGTACATTGTAATTAAATCAATGTCTTGTACTGCTGTTGAATGACAAAAATGGCAATGGAACAATGGGTTATGGGGAGTTTGTCTTCCTCTTTTAAGTGGTTGAGTAGAAACTCTTGGATATATCCGGAAATATTGAAATAACTCCCAATTTCATTTCAGGAGGAAAATCTTCAGAGAAAGTGTCACAGAGTAGTCAAGACAAATAGCTGGAAACAGGATACTTAAATTTTGTTCTTAGGTTGAGGACACCTGATGCAATCCAATCTTGATTGATATTGAAAAGAGTCCAACACATGATATAACTCCAGAGAAATCCAGTACAAATTTCTGTCTTGCTGCTTGGTCATTTCTCACTCCTTTAGAGACACATGGTCTTCTCCTTTGCATGCAGCTGTTGTGAGACATTCTGCTTCTACATGTTCCTTTGAGCTTTGGCATGGGTAATGAAATAATCAAAGAATAATTAATATTTATTAAGTACCTAAAAATACTTTGTATGAAATCTGTAAAGACTCCCGGAAATAAGGAAATTAAGGTTGTTGTGGAGAAAATTTTGGCAGTAGTGATGACATCTTTACATTTTCTGAGTTGGAGTACTAAGAGAAAAACTTCCAGTGAAATTCAGGTAACACTTCATGATATCTTCCAAACTACCTTCGCTGTTCAGTTGAGAAAAATCATTATTGTCTGACCAGAAACAGAAGCCATGTAACAAAAAAAAAAAAAAAAAAAAAACAACCAAACAAACAAAAAAAACACTGCTCCACACACTCACCCAGGGTTTGTGAAACCCAGACAGATTCAGACTCATATGGCCTCCAAAACGAAGCACTTGCTCAGCTGGTTTGTATGTCCAAAGTGTTTGTACAAATCTTTAATGAAGTTTGCTTTTTCTGTTACAGAACATCCACTAACATTTTGCAGTCACTGTTTATAGAATTATTTAAAGATCGAGTGTGATTCTGCTGAAATGAATTGTGCCATCGTGTGATGTTGTTCAGCGTGTATTAACCCATTCATTTTGGTTAGTTTCTTTTGTATGACTGCCAGGGGCATAAGAGTGCTGAAGGAGCTATTTTCTTGATTTCTTTCAAAGTGAGGATTCTTTTGGTAGGTATACTGGATGGAAAACTCCTGGAGGAAAAACCTGTGCAAGATCCCACCTCTGTTAGATTCCCGCAAGCAGGAATCTAGTACTATATTACCTTCAGTAATTTCCTTAGTTCCTGGGAACTGGCTCATTATTTTACATTTTGGCACACAAATACAGACTGCAATATTTCTTTGAGATAACTCTTGCACCAGAGTTGTTGGCTAGTCTCTGTATTTCTGGCAGAGGTCTAAACGCTGTCGTAAGTCCCTGAAGTACTGAAACACCCATTTAGTATGACTAAGTATTAGCTCACATAAGCATGATAACCCAGTTTACAAGGCCAAATATATATCTCTGAAATCAGAGATCTGTTATGACATCACCCAGATACTCTGACCCACTTCCTGTTCCAGCAAGCCAACTCAAAATGTCATTATCTAATCAAGCTTAAATCTCACTTCAAAACTTGAAGCTATTTTACAACAGGATTTGACTAGAGGAGAAATGGAACTACTTAAAGTCTCTCATTTCTTTTTTAACTTCATGACAAGTGAATCTACATATTTCATCACCACTGATTCTAGACAGTGTACACAAAAGATTTTCAGATTTTTTGTTTCTAGGTATTTTACAGCCAAAGTCTAAAACCGCTTAGGGAATTAATCCTGTCAAATCCGACATATTGACTCATTCTCTAATACAGCATGAATAATAATTTACTGCAGACCTGATCTAGATCCAAACAAAATCTCACCAGGACAACTCCAGTTTGTATTTCAACAATATTATTTGATGGTCTGTTAGCTATTGACAAAAAATGAAATCAGAAATAATTATGTTTTGTAGAAAAAATAAACAAATTAAGACGACAGTAAAAGCAGATGATAGTTGGTAATATTTTTCTGCTTCCTCATAACACAGAATATGAAAAGAGGTGCGAGGAATATGACAGAAATGTTGGCAAAGCCCAAGTTACATTTATAAACAGAGGACTTTCTTTGTTGCTTTCCATTTTCGATTAATATAATCTGGGGTAACCACATGGATCTGCATATAGCAGATGTAGATTAGCAGGTAAATTCATCCATTTTCTAGTTTAACACCATAAAAGAAACAAAATTGTCATGAGTTATTACTTCTTGGCTAAAATTTCAAACCTTTTCTACTGAAAAGATTAGAATTATCCCTATATAAACCAGAAACTTCTAGTATAAATTTAGCCTGTATTGTGGGCCAGAGGTTTTCCCTTAGATAAAGTCAATGCAGAACTGGATTGGTGAAGAGTGAAAGTCAAGATGTGGAAGGTGCTGAGAGAACATGATATTTTCCACCACCAGTACCTTTCCCCAGTTTCTTTGGAACAAAAGATCTTCAGCTCTGTCAAACAAAAACAGGCTACAGTATCAGACTACCATCAGCAGAGGAGGCACCAGGAGCTCAGTTACTGCAGCCCCTGAAATGGTGCCTAGTCCCAGGAATATCCCAGGAGGAAGGGAATTGCCTCACACATAAAGGTATGCGCAACTTAAACTTTCAATATCTGGCATTTCAATAAACTGGATAATGTCATAATTGCAGAACAAAAAGCCAAACATGCAACACGCATCATAAGAATTAAGGGAATTGTCATGAACAGCAGGTGACAAGGTTTGCAGCTGTTTGAAAAATGTTATCCATGGCAAGGAACCAGGATCTCCATTACTATGACAATAGTTGCATCAAAGCTAGTGCACATTAAAAGCAAATCAAGTTAGCACAACAGTTGTAAGACCATATACAGATTATTATCATGGTCTTCAGATATCATTCTGAGGACATCCTTTCCACTCATACTGCATTTTTCCATTGTGATGAGATCTCCCCAGCTCCTGTTTTAATGGGGTTAATGTTAAGCTTGCTTTCATCATTTATCTATAATTAGGATGGCTGCTATTCTATGGTTTCTGTAGAGCCATATGGTTATCTAATGCTAACAAGACCTGCAGTGCTTCAGTTTCTGTGTATTGCTTCCTGTCTGGCTTCTGGTTTCCTCATTTTCTGCAGCATTTCATGGGTTGTCTATAAAAGGAAGGAAAAGGAAATCAAAGTCTGTGTTTATTGTGCTTCCTGGAGATTAATATTCCCCTATGACTAGGATTGAAAAGATTTCAGCCATGCTTGTCTTGTTTTTTCTGCAAGAGAATATACCCTAGGAGCTACAAGGAAAACTGTTCAAACTCTCTTCTGTGTATTTGTCAGAACACTATTTTTTTCATTTTACTGAGTCGCACTAAGGGAGTACCACTTAACATTCCTATACTGATACTCCCACTACTACAACAGGGGTTTTTTCTATTTCCCAACACTTTTTGTTGTTATTGTTTCCAGTACTGCCCAGAAGGAGGAAGTGTAAAAAGAAAAAAATACTTCCTAATACAAAAAGTACAAGACAAACATGAAGTAAGAGAAGAGGTACAGAGTGGTCCAGGAGGGGACAGGCCTTGTTGTGGTAATGCAGTGTCTAGTAACAGACTGGTTTGACTTTTAGATGAGGGAAACTCGCCACATATTTTGACATTCTCTGCTAAGGCTGGCAAGAAGTTGCACTGAAAGAACAGTTTCATATAGGGCTTTCTTCCCCCTTCAAAAAAAACCCCAAAAAACAAAAAACAAAACAAAACAAAAAAACCCAAACAAATGTAGACATTTTATTACAAATTCTCTGTTTCTTAGAAACAAGCTTTTCTCATTTTGCTCTAAAACTCAGGTTTACTTCCTGTTTCCTTTGGGTCCAGTCTTTATTGTTTCAATGCAGCAGCTTCAGTGCCAATGTCAACATGAAGACGGGAGCATTTCCAGTTTATGACAGGTCTGACAGTCATGTTTCCAGTGCTTCTAGCTGGAAGCTGAACCAGTGGACCAGCCCAGATGTTTTTGTAATGAAAGAATTGATTGAAGAAAGAAAACAGACATCTTGGACATTAATGGGAGCCCGGAAAGCAAACACCTCATATGAGAAATAACCCAGAAAATGTCACCATTACAGAACATGGTGATTCATGGTATCTCAGAGGAGGATGAACTTGCATTACCTATGCATAAGGTTAAACCATTCTGAATTTCATAGTCAACTAATATTGCACAATGAAGCTGAAGATGGGTTGGAATATAAAAATGGAAAGGGAAACAGGACAGTCTTCAGTAAAAATAACACAGTCAGAAAACCTTTCCTAACACATTAGACTGGATGCACAGTAGCCCTCAGGATTCCAATACAGACCTCATCAAGATTTCATTTCACTCATCGCAATAAATGAGCTTTGGGGAGAAAAAAATCATAGGAATGCCTAAAACCAAGTTGTATTTACCAGCTTTTTGCAGATTCTTGATATATTCAGAGAATTTTCAAAGGAGAGTAAGAGAATTTAGTTTCCACTGAATTTCAGTGAACTATGACTTTGTATAATCTCTGTAAAAAAAAATCCTCTTACAGAAGACAAGTCAGTATTTTTGGTCCCCTTGTCCATATTGCTTATAATTTTGGGAAGATTGATTAGAATAAGCATGCAGATGCACAATCATTTTGCTCTACAGGACAGAGCTTCCCTCCATCACCACTCCTCCAAATATACTGAGCTAGATATGAATTTTAGGTACTAGCTCCTATCCCATAGTACAGTAACAGCTGTACTGTGTCGCATTTATCTTTGCAAGTAGAGCAGTCTTACTCTTTCCATTTTACAAATGGAGAACTTGGGAACAGAAGGATTAAGGTATATAACTTCAGCACAGGCTGAGACGTCTGGCTGTTGGCGCTGCTTTCTTTGAGTATTTAAAAGTTATCCAAGGCCACACAGGACATCTTTAAGGGTAGAAAGAAACTGAACTTGATCTTCTGAAGTCCAGGCTAGAATCCTTACCTTTCATTAATATTCCCTCTTAAGTCCTGACTTTAGGTTCAGATGTTTAACAGTTATATTAAGAATTGTAAAGCAGAATAGCATCTAATCCTCCAACTGACAAAGGAGACTTTCTCTACAAGACTGCAGCAGACTGCATGTGAGTATTGTTCTGCCAGTGGAAAATACCATGAGGGATGGATTTCATCTCCCCACATTTCATACAGAGACAGCCCACATAACAGATTGTTCAGCAGAAACCAATGTTTAACATGAAAACTAAAAAGAAAAAAAAAAACTTAAAAATTAGTGTTTCTACATTAAAACACAGAAAGTCAAAATTAGATATTCTGTAGACAAACCAAAATGTTTTATCTCTTCATACAAATTTAGTAGTTGAGACTGTCATGGTTGTTGATACCAAAATCAAAGAACAATAAGAAACCAAACACTTGAACAAATTAACGAACAAGAATATCGTGGAGGACATTCAACAGTAACCTGACAATTTTACCACTCAACAGCATTTGCACTGCAAAAAAATGAAAAAATCATAGTTTGAGTGGGCTTCTAATCTCTAATCAGACTGCTACTTGTGCAGCAGATCTCTTCACTGGAGATTAGAATGATGTAATTTATAGCATTGCTGCCACTAAAATTATAGTCACTTTAATTTGAAGAGAACAGATTTTACTGTTTCAGAAAAGTGATTAAAAATCCTGCAGATTATTGAGCGCCATCTACTGTTTCATTAAATCTTCATACAGTAACTGTGCTTTGGAGCTGAACAGTAGAATCAAAATTGTGTTCAGCAGCTAAAGTAGAATTTCAGATTTGGAGATTTATTTAAAAATTGTATTGTAGTGTACCCAAAATCCATGCTCATTTTTTTTCAAGCATATAATGAGTTTTACAAGCATTAAAAAGCAAAGTCATTAGTCAGAAACAAAAATAATTAAAGCTTAGGGTTAGCATCAGAGTCAGTCTTTTCTTTACCTCAAATAATTTAGTAAGGAGAAAATATGGATCTGTAATCCTTTTCACATGACTAAATGAATGGGAATACTTGGTACTGACTACACCTGTCAAAAATAAAAAGAAAAAAAAAAAGGAAAAAGAAAGGAAAAACACCAGAAAGCTAACTCACCAGATATTAAACTAACAATGGTTGTATTCTAATTATTGTGAATATCCAGAGATTTTTTATATTGTAAGAGACAACAGCTTAGTTACCTAGGCATGGTGTGATATCTGACGTAATTCAGGTAGGCGCCTACTTTCCTGAATAACTAATTTGCAGGTAGTTATTATTCAAGCTGTAGTGAATTTGCATAAAGAAAAAGATCAAATGAATGTCAGGACTAATGACTTGTATGGATCAACTGCTCATGCTCTCTTGCATCAATAGTTTCTCTTTTGCCTTCGTGCTTATGAAATTGTTCCTAGAATTGCTGCCTATACTTATGAAGTGAGGAGAAGCACAAGAACTAAAAAAACCCAAAAGCAATACAAAACAACAAAAACTGTCACTAGGCTTACTGGGCATTCAAGCTGTCCTTTGCCTGCCTATTCTAGCAGTTCAATACCACTTTTGATTATCTATATGGCCAAAAGCAACCTATGATGGGTAGCATTGATTGCTTTGCACTCTTTATCTTATTAGTGAACAACTCTGTGGAAATTAAATATTAAAAAATATAATTAAAAGTGGTATTCTATCCTAGAAACATCACATGATTTCACTGTTTTTCACCTGCCAGCTGAGGGCAGCTCTTGTGGTAAAGTTTAGGCATTGATACCCAGCTAATAGCCTTACCTCTGAAGTTAATAAAGAGATGTGAGTGCTTCTAAAATATAATCTATCTCATAAAATATAATCTATCTCTGCTAAAGATACATCAACTTTTGTGCATAAATTGTTTTAATTGAGTAAAATGAAAACCTTTATAATTAAATAATTTTGAGCATATTTAAGATCAAAGATGAGGTATCAGCCACAACAGTCATCTTCCTAGGCAATTCTCCTTTGAGCAGGCTGGCAATAAGGCACATTGTCTCAAGCTCTAGTCCTCTATCCCTTAGAGCCAACAGGTGAGGAGCAACAGCTGACACAAAACTGGAAAGAGCTGTTGAATCCCTCAAAGGCAGAGATGCCCTGCAGAGAGACATCAACAAATTGGAGGACTGGGCAATCACCAACCATATGAAGTGCAAAAAGGGAAAGTGCTGGATTCTGCACCTGCGATGTGGCAACTCTGGATAAACTTACAGACTGGAGAATGAGATGCTGGAAAGCAGTGCTGTTGAAAGGGATCTTGGGGTCCTGGTCAATGACAACTTGAATATGAATCAACAGTGCCCTGGTAGCCAGGAGGGCCAACCATGTCCTGGGAGGCATCAGGCAAAGCATTGCCAGCCAGTCGAGGGAGGGGATTGCCCGCTCTGCTCTGCAGTGGGACGGCCTCATCTTGAATATTGTGTGCAGTTTTGGTCTCTGCAATATACAAAAGATATTCAGGTGTTAGAGAGTGTCCAAAGGAGGGCAACGAAGATGGTGAAGGGCCTTGAGTGGCTGAAGGCACTTGGCCTTTTCATTCTGGAAAAGAGTAGACTGAGGGGAGACCTCATTGTAGTTACAACTTCTTTATGAAGGGAAGAGAAGGGGCAGGCACTGACCTCTTCTCTGTGGTGACCAGTGATAGGAATCAAGGGAATAGCCTGAAGTTGTGTCAGGGGAGGTTTAGGTTGGATATTAGGAAAAGGTTCTTCACCCAGAGGGCGGCTGGGCACTGAAACAGGCTCCCCAGGGCAGTGGTCACAGCACCAAGACTGACAGAGTTCAAGAAGCATCTGGATGATACTCTCAGGCACCTGGAGTGACCCTTGGGGATGGTCCTGTGCAGAGACAGAAGCTGGACTCAGTGATTCTTGTGGGTCCTTTCCAGCTTGGCATGTTGTGTGATTCTGTGATTCTGAGAACAGATATGACAAAATATTAAGCTCTCCTGTCCATCTGTAAAGCCGAGCGTGAGTCTTGGAAATGGTGAAATGCACCATCAGAGCAGTTCTCTTGGGTTCCCATGGAGAGCTCTTCTGAACAGTGTGAGCCTCTCCCTGTTCCAGACTCCAGTTATTCTGAGATAGCTTTGTGTCTTTAAATGGCACCATATTGCAAACTGTGGACAGCCTCAGATAAATACACTGACGTAAAGAGAACTCATGAGAAGACTGAAAGGAAAGAAATTAAAATCTTTCTTTGTGAAAGAAAACTGGTGTCTGATCCCTCAGTTCTTTCCACACATCCTCACCCAGGAAGAATTCACTAGCAGCTTTGTAGGAGAGAGTCTGCATACACCAGTGCTGTGCAAGGGAGGACAGTGTGGGTACGGTAAGTGCTGCAGAGGTCACACAGGTAATACAGGAATGGCAACGTGGCATGGCTGAGAGCCAGTCTTTGGCAGCTCAAAGCCACACAAACAGACTCATGTTATACTACACAGGTTAACAGCACTATTCAATAACTGGTGGTGGTTCTAGTTTATATCTCTCTGGTCCATTCACAGCACATGGCAGCCACTCCATCTTGCAATCTCATAGCATCCCACCCTGTCCCTCACTTGTGAGAAACTCTAGATGGGAACTGCAGATGTTAACCAGACTGTCACGTTCTGAGGAGGTAAATATCAGAGTATGTGTTACCCTGTAATCTCTAACAGTTCATTTAAAGGCATAACACAATTGCCAGTGTTCAAGCTGAGCTTTCAACTGTGACTCTGAATTTGGATTTCAAGCTGGGTAACTTTTCAATGAATTCACTTTGCATGAATACAAGTTTTATTTATGAACTAGAAAGCACACTATCTGCAGTATTACCATCCCCAAGTCTTAAGTGTTCATGAGTCAGACCTCCCATGAGCAATGAGTAATCTGGAAATTAATGGGTTTTTTTTATCTTTTGTATATACAAGTAATTTGGTGTTTTCATCTACCTTTTGAATTATCAGGAGATCAGTCAGGACACAGCATGTTTCTGCCTTTGGCTTTTGCACTGGGCAGAAAATTCCCGGAGCAGTTCTCCACTGGCTGAGATCCCAGACAGCTGTGACCTGAGAGGCTCCAAACACTCAGAAAGGGTAATTTGAACTTTCATGCTGACCTCCTGATCCTTCAGCTTTGTCTAGCCAGATGGCTTGGATGTGGGCAGGTAAGAGGGGTCCTTAACAGCTCAGAGCTATTTTAACTCCATGGCATCATGAGACACAGTGGTGGCTACTGGCCAGTAATTGTTCAGTCTATGAAGGGCAAGACTAACTGGGGTGCAGGAGGAAAGCCACTACAGCTCTCAAACTCTGCATGGCTATCTACAGAATCTTGGCAGTTGCCAAGTGAAGAATGAGCCACAGTAGGATCTGAAGAACCATTTCAAATTCCAAAATCTCAGTGGAGGTTATCTGAAAGCCAGTCAACCAATTTTCTGTGTAAGCCTATCCAATAAGAAGAATCAAGCTTGCTACTACCACCACTTGAAGTTGTGAGGAAGTTGAAGAGACTGCAGATAATAGATTTCCCTAGAGCACCACAAAAAGCAGAACTTTTTCTTTTTTGTCAGAGAAATTGAAGATGTCAGAGAATCCTGCTATGAATTGGGATGTCTTGATAGAACAGACAAACAACCTGATCTCATTTACAGTATAGGATATTTATCAGGTAGGAGTGATCATTTCAAAATCAATGTAAAGGAGAAGACATGTGCCTTGCTTCATGTATCTGGGGAATAAAAGTTGTTCCAATACTACTGGGCAACTTTCACTCTTCAGGTTTATGTTGAATAGCTGTTACTTACAATGGACATTATTACCACTAATAATGCTAGCACAGTCAAATAGATACTGATCAATATATAATTTTCATTTGTGGACTTGTTCAGTTTAGAATGGCGATGCTATTTCCTGTTTAAACTCCTGGAAACACAGCACAAGAGGAACCCAAACCCAAAGTACTTTGCAATGATACAGAGCCCAGCTGTTTCACTATGGACCAAATTTTCGTTTTAGGTGAAGATTTAATCCTTGGGATATTCCAGAAAACAGAGACAGTATTACACTAAATACAGGTACCTCAAAATGCAGGTAAACAATACTCCCAGTTTGTCCTGAAAATTTTGCCTGAAAAGACACAAGAAAGGGGTTCAAAGAGGAAGTTCTCTATAAATCCTCCATGGACATTTCTTCATTTCACTAACAGTAAAGTTAAAACCTTATTATGGTAAAGTATAGTCAGTGAGAGTGTTCACATTAATGGCAATACAAGTTTTGAGAGGCAGTCAGGGTTTTGATTTATTTTTAAGGAAATACTTTACCAAAATGACAAATCCATTACAGAAATGTTTAGCTTTGTCATCAGTAAACTTTATCAATGCAAGAAATTTAAACTGAAACATCAGAGTTTGAGATACCCAGAATCTGAAAGTTCTGCTCTGAAGTTTCTTAGATTTATGATCTTAGTCAATTATGAAGCCAAATTGTATTCTGAATTGTATTCTCAAATCTAAGTCAATTTTTCAATCAAAGCATTTTCCTCTTCCTTTCTCTCATATTGTGCCTAAAAGCTTATGGAAATAAAATATTTAAAAAATCAAGGGTCATCTTCTTCTTTGTTTTCTATGTGAAATGCACATACTCACACAATTTCAATTGTAGGGATGTTATTTAAATAAAGGTTTCTCCAAAAGTTAAAGGTAAATGGATATGATAGTAAATAATGTTTACTGACACAAACCTGAACAATAGACTAAGAAAATAACCTTGAAAGCATAAACAGCCATAGAAAAAACTTTGTTATGGAGAGCAGTTATTCCTGGTGACAAGCTTTTATTCCAGGTAGGTCCCTCATACATTTTCTGTGATTTCTATTACGACTTTCTCTACTAGTTCATGTTTTGTTTCATGCTCTCTTTGATTTCCATCCTTCCCACTCTGACAAAAGATCTTTGACATTACTGTATTGTTTTGCAGCTAATATATTAATCCATGGTGCCTTTATTTGCATGAGTTTACTCAATTCCAAGAATGACAATGAAGCAGCAGGAGGCTTAAGGCATTTCTTTAAAAGTAATTGGCACACAGAGGATGCCCTTAGTATGAAACCAGCTTCCTGGCTCAGAAATAAACAATTGTGGGGGTCTTTTTTTCCTATCAGAATTCTTTTTTCCATACAATGCAATGTTTGTTCCATACAGATTTCAATTCCAGTACATTCCTGGCAAAGCTATCCAACTTCTACGTGGCAGGAACTGACAAAGTATTAAGGAAGCATTTGTAAAATGCTATAGCTACAGTGCAAAATGTTTTCACCACTAGAATGAATTGTCTTAATTGCTGTTCTGTTTTAGTTGTTGAAACCGCAGCTTTTGACAAGACAATAAATATTCCTAAGAGTATTGTTTCATGTGCTGACACACAGAAATACCCAAAGTATTGAAGTATGTCTCAATGTTTGAGCTGCATGTGGGAAAAACATCTGTTAATATTCTAAATAGTAGGGTTTACTATTGTTTAGCCATCTCCCTTATAAATATAGTTGGTTAAAGATATAATGACTATTACAAAATGCCTAAAAATGTTGTGCATTTTATATAAAGACCCACACATGCACATACAAAAGCACACACAAAACAGTATAATATAGTCAAGACATCATTAGCGATAAATAATTCTTGTGCGCTTTCACAAAAGTTCCACCTAGTCATTAAGACATTAAATAGTTTACACAAACTCTACAGAGCAATCCACAGTATGCTTGCCGACATGCCATCTTCTTTGCCAGTGCCATCCCATTGCACCAGAAGGAAGTTGGGCAGCCCAGAGGCTGGAATCTAGCCCTCAGAGAAGCCCACTGGTGATGGTACATGGGCCTATAGGTGTGCTCAGCTCATCAGGACCCATGAGCAGGCGGGGCCATGGGGAACTGGAGACCAACCCTCTTGCAGCATCATTTGGACAGGGACTGTCAGACTTAGGGGGCTGAATCATAGAATATGCTGAGCTGGAAGGGGCTTACAAGGATCATTGAGGCCAACCCAGTTCTGCACAGGACCATTCTCAAGAGTCACACCATGTGCCTGAGAGTATCATCCAAATACTTCTCAAACTCTGTCAGGCTTGGTGCTGTGACCACTTCCCCAGGGAGCCTGTTTCAGTGCCCAACCACCCTCTGGGTGAAGAACATTTTCCTAATATCCAACCTAAACCTCCCCTGGCACAACTTCAGGCCATTCCCTTGATTCCTATCACTGGTCACCAAAGGGAAGAGATCAGTGGCAAGCAATGAATAACTAAGTGAATAAATTCCAGGTACTGTTACTGAGCAGACTGACACCACAACTGTTTTCTATGAGGTTACAATTGCTCAAAGGTTACAAATACATTTGCGTTTATAGTGAAACAATTACAATATAAGGAAGATATGCATGCTCCTTGAGTGAAACTTGGCTGAATTATACCAATTGCTTCTCAGTTCAAATCTGTGTGTCTGGTGGCAAACACTGAGGGGTGCAAAACCTGCTGTCTTAGTTTAGTTGTAATTCATGTTTTATGTTTTGTTTAATAGTGGCACAATAGGACAGCAAGGAAGAAGCTACTCTGCTTCCTTTATTACGGGTCAGGCAGACCCCCTAGAGAGGTCTAACCCCACAAACAGCTAAGCATACTAAAGGTGAGTGAAACTTCTCAGTTGCCAGACAGAAAAAAGCTGAGGGCAAAACTAGCAGTTTCTCTGAGTGAACCAGGGAACTTGCTTGTTTAGGGCAGCAAACACAGAGTCAAAAGAAGACAGAAAGAAGGAAATTTTCCCAGGGCCAGAGACAGGGCTCTATATAGTTTGCTATAACTAAGAAAGTCAGAGAAAGTTCCTGAACTACAAAGTCACACAAAAGGGGGGGAAAACACACTCTACCAGGAGTGAGCAGAGCAGAGAAGGGATTGTTTTCAAAATGGTTTTTTTTTAAACTTTTCCACTCAACAGATGCAATCTGTCTTTCATATCACATATTTCAGCCTTAAAGTTCAGATGCCTGTATTTGACATCTTTTAATACACTCACTTTAAGCTAAAGCTGAAACAGACTTCTGGCTATTACCAGAGTCCTGCATCAGGATACCAGACAACTGAATATTCAGCAAGTAAGAAAAATATAAGCTGTCTTCTAACAGATAAGCTTTGCTGAGTATATATACAGCTAGGGAATTCTGAACAATGATGTGCTAGTAGCAGATCTCACCATTCCATTTTCTGAGAGTATTGGGCTCTTCAGGGGGCCGTGAAGAATCAGTTCCTTTAAGTTCAAAGTGTTAAGAGGTTTGAAGTGATCCTTGGAATTTTGTTCTTGTCATCTTCTGTAGTTTTGGCTGCTTATGCAAATCTGTCATCATCTCCACTGTGCACTTCCCATGCTCTAACTGCAGGTTCCATATACTCAGGTCTTAATGGAGGTGCACCTCTGAATTGAGATGTGTGCATTTGTTTTTAAATTTCACATTAGGGTATATTAAAACATGCATTTACTGGAAATTTTAAAAAGTAATAATAACTCTCACTGAACTAAATAGATCAGATTATATATATGCAGTGGTTTAAAATAAATTTACATGTGCTGCTTAAGTCCCAGAGTCCTGTATTTGCCAGCAGGTGCAATGGATCACTTTAGATTCCAATTCTTTACTGCATAAAAATCCTTGGTCTGTTTAAAAATTTGTTCAACCCATTAAATATTTCTTAGAATTTACTGGACTATAACCTAAATAGCAACTACAAGATGAGAAATGTGACCATTCATAATTCTCTTGGATTCCTAACATTTCCACAAGCTGAAAAATTGTGTAGCTACCACATTTGTAAGTGAATACAACAATTTGTATTCAGAACTAGTTTACTATGTAATACTGATCATCAAAAATAGAAATCTTCTGGAAACTCAAACATTGTCTGGTTTATAAATCTATACCAATTAAAATATTTAAAGAATTTAATTTTATGTCATGAAACAAGGTCAAGTAAAAGTTTTTGCCATTTACAGGGGCTTTAATAATACTGCTTGCTGCTTATCTATTGGTTTTGTTCACATAGCACCTGTAGGATGAGATTGTGCTCAAAACAATTAAAATAGACTGAAATAGGATACCAAATCTCTATGAATATGGAATTTTTAATTTCTTCTTCAGCAAGCATCTGACAAAGTAGAACAAAATATAAAGCAACTCAACTTATTGAAGCATTCTTCTGCAAAGGGGTTTCAGCCACATTTCATTTACTTTTCCAGCCATGTTTCTTCTCATCTGAAAGTTGAAAATGTGCCCAACTCTGCAGCTGTAGCCACAAGGGTAAATATTTTTGCATAGGAGGACTCATTCTGCTCATCTGTAAGTGGCACATAGCATATATGTAATTTAATTCTCTTTGGTACATTGTTAAATATAGAGATTAAAATCAAGAAAGGTAGTCACAGAGGCTCAAGCTTCATTTGCTTAATAAAAAATGCATGTCTTTTGATTTTCATCTTTGCTATTTCCCATCAAGCTATCCATCAGCTGTCCCTGTCCACACTCAGGGGTTCATGTCTATTAGCCAGACTACAACAGGTTTAGATCCTTACATCATCTAGTCATAATCTTTAAGGCTACCTGCAGATGAAGACACTGCAGGAAAAATGCAGAGAAATCTAACCCTCCTAACGCTTTATCTATAGACCCGTCAGCTGTTGGACTGCCTGAAAAGAGGGAATTCAAATGGTCTCTGTGTAACACCATGACTTCTCTTGCCCCCAGGCTTCCATGCAGCAGGTACAGGAACCAGAGAAAACTTGAAGAGTACCTTTGTTACAGTCTGAGATGAAAGGGGCATTACAGCGTCCTTTTATCCAACACCAGAACTAGTTAATCAATGTATCATATTGCATTAGTAAAACACTAGCAGCACAGACATAAGTTCTCATACGTTTTATCTGCCAAACCACAGAACTTAATCCATATGGCTTATTCTAGCCACAGAGAAGAGAAATATACTACGCAGAGCCAGCCAAAGTATGGATGAGAAAAATTTTTTGCCAGACGTGCATCCCAAAACTCAGAAAATACACACTCTACAGCAGAAGATGTAAATGGGGAGTTGTAGACCTTTTAAATCCTTTGCTAAGTCCGCACAATCAACAAGTCAAATTTTGCCACAGTATTTTAACAAAGGGTGTTTTGTGCCTTAGGCATGTCACTCACGTGCCACCCTCTCTCTGTAGCTGTGCTAGAAAACTGAAGGTTTATTATGCAAAACTCCTAGAATAATGCAAAACATCTTCAATAAAGTCCTTATTCAATCTTTAGCCAAAACATGGCTCGCACTGTTTCCATCATTCCTATCCTTTCCCTGTGAATTTTTTCATGTACCCTCTGAATTGTATCATGTACCAGGTGAAATTCATTGAACTTTCAACATTGTTGAACTTTCAAAATAAATACTTCATTTCAAATAAGAAAATTCAAGTGCTTTGAAAACCTGCCCTTATCTTCTCCAGCCTCTCATTTGGAGAAGATGTGACGTAAGATAAAACTACAGGAGATCACCTGATCCTTTAAGGTTAGTCTTTTAAAAAAAAAAAAAAAAAACCAACTTTGGCTTAAATTTCTCATTCAAATTGGAAAATAGAAATTTCATCAAAATTGATCATTCCAAAATATTTCCCAAACATTTAAGTCAGTTGATCAGATCTGTCCTTCAAGAGTCTTCATAGGAAAAACCCTACTCTTTCCTGCCTTTTTTTTTCTTTTTCTTTTTTTTGTCTAAAAGCTATACAAAAACAGGATTCAGAGTCTTCAACTTAAAAAAGTATTATATTTTTCTTTGTGATTATATGTGAAGACAGTCTACTATTTAGAATTATTAGTTCTCTGAGCAGCCGGATCAGCCCCTACAAGATTCCTCAGCCTTCTGGATGTATGGCTTGGAGCCCACTTTTGAAAACCCAAGGTGTCAATATAAGCCAAATTTTCAGGATTTTACAGTTTATCCAGCATGCCTATGGCCTCATTAAATGCTATCCTAAAGTCCAAAAGGGCTTTATTCTTCAAAACAACAACAAAAAACACCAAAAGCATTCCACACAACCAAAAACACCCAACAAAACAAAAAACAACTACTGTCTAATCTTAAATACCATAGTAGTTTCTCCCAATGAATCTTTTTCAAGGGAACACAGTATTTGCCCTGCTTCTATAGTCTACTTTATCAACAGATTTGCAGTGAGTCTTCTTCAATGAAAGCTCAACAGCCTCACTATTCTAAATGGAATATACTTTCCAATTAAGGATTAGCACACTTAACATGAGGTTGTCAATTTCAATTGGCATGACTCAAACTGAAATGTCAACCCATTTGCCATCTGCTTTATTGTATCTAGTCTGGAGAGCAGCAATGAAACAGCCAAAAGACTGCTCTCATAGAAACAGTACACATACAGTAAATGTTACCTAGAGGTCTTTTCAATTCTTACAAAGTCTTGTAACAGTGACTTTGTACTTTGGGCTTGCTCCTTTGGACAGAGACAAGTTTAGAGAAGGTTTAATCTGAAATGCAGTACACTGAGGTAACTAAGATCTAGAATAAAGAGGCCTGAAGTAAAAGCATTCTAACTAATGAGTCCAGAGGCAAAAAAATTAATACATTGGTCATATATTTTAATTTGTTACATAGATTAAAAAAGCCATGAGAATATATTAGACTCTTTAAAAGGAGGACATCAACCTTCAGTAAGGCCTATTTTATATGCATTCCATTTACATACGGTACAAGTATAATTTGTAAGAAAGAATTGCCAACATTTCTATGAGGAAAGGACTTTTGTACCTGTTGTGATACATTGCATAGATCATAATCATAGAATTATCAAGGGTAGAAAAGACACTAAGGTCATCGGGTCCAATCATTAAGCCCGCACTGCCATGTTCACCACTAAACCGTATCCCCAGGTGCAACATCCACATGTGTGGTACTCTGAATTTGGCCAAAACCTGTCATTAACTCATTTTGCTCGACAGGACTGACTACAGCCCGACTGCTGGGCCATCCACATCACAATGTCCATCACCCATAATGACCAATGCCTTGAAGAGATGTTAGGAATTAAGGGATATGAAAAACATTAAGATTGGAAGGTAAGGTTTCATATATTTTAGGTACTGGGGCATGAGGAAGAAATCAAAGCAGTTGGTTGACTTTTAGATAAGCAGACAGACTTTAATCAAACTAGGTCCTCTGATGTGCAGTACTAGAGAACAGAAAGTGTGCACAGCTGGTCCTGTGGACCTAGGTTGCTCTCCAGCATACATAAAGAATTGCTGTACATTAAAAAAACCCAAGCAATTTGGTTTTTTTGAGAGACAATTCTGTACGAGGTCATCACAGGTCTCAAATTCTGAGATGAGTTCATCTTGTGATGACACATGGTGGATCTGGGGGAAATCCAATGCACGTGAACAGAAAGGGTTCGTCAGTCTTCGGTAAGTCTTCCAATTCACTTCTGACCTGTTTACAAGCAAAATTCATTTGCCAGAACTCTTTTACTATTTTGTATCACTATGTAATCTGGTCACATGTTTTCCTGTTTCTTCTGTTAGTTCTTCCTTTCCTCTGTATTTAGAGATCACAGCAATCCTTCAATCACACAACACTAAGAATCACACGCAATCCACCTTGCTGACACTACCTCTGTCAAATCATCACTTTACAGACTGGCTCCATGCTGAAGGATTTCATGCAAAGCAGGCACCTCTTACTCCCTGGCATACTATGGCCTTTCCGGCAGTGCAATTATTGCTTCTTTTTTGACTCAATACTATGAGCATCCCGAGAACAATATTTTAAGTTTAGTTTTGGAGAGTTACATTTTGATCTGAGCCACTTGAAACTTTTAGTCCTTGATGACTTGAATTCCTGTCTCATCAATGTCATATTTTGTGGATTAGTGTGATAATAATAATAGGCATAATTAAGACAGGATCATTCTTTACTTAGGGAGAAATTCTTTCCTGTGAGAGTGGTGAGGCACTGGAACAGATTGTCCTATCCCTGAAAGTGTTCAAGGCCAGGCTGGATGGGTCTCTGAGAAACTTGGTCGAGTGGAATTTTTACCTGCACACAGCAGGGAGGTTATAACTAGATGACCTTTAAGGTCCCTTTCAACCCAAACCATTCTATGATTCTATGAAATAAAATTCACATCAGAAAGAATAGACAGAAAGTGAATGCACATTTTTCCTTGCTAGGAGATTGTTGTGGTAACTAACAAACAAAAGTAACACCCACATCTTTGCATTCTCCCAAACCACACAGTACTCCACTGAAGTCAATGGAAAGGCATCCCAAAGACATCATCCCTGCATTATTACAGTCAGTTGAAGTTACATTGCCAAGCAGGTGCAAGATCAGTCTGCAGGAGAACACAGGGTGTACGAGAGATAAAACTTGTTGGCTAAAACCAAAGAAGACAGTCTTATCCCTTAGAAATTTGAAACCCCAGAAATTTGAACCCAAAGGCCTGAGCTTTCTAAAATTAAGTGCAAATAACTTCTCAAAACTTAAAATGTCCATTTGTCTGAACTAACACATGCAATGAACTAGCATTCACAAATATCCTCAGAAAATTCCAGGTAACATGCACCAGCAGCACTGCTTGTGCCCAGTCAGCATGCTCGAACTGTATGTAACCAGACAAGTGTGCAAACTCCAGATTAAAAAACCTGACAGTGATATTTTGAATTTAGGAGTGCAACATAGAAGTCGTAACCAGAGGAAAATTCAGTTTACCTGGAGAGTTTTTTCAGTCATCCCAGATCCAAAGTCTCGGAAATTACGTATTTTTTTTAAGACTCTAATTTTCGTGCAAAATATTTTTATTATCATTGATACAAAGCTTGATCTAACTGGCAGGTGAGGTAGCAAATCCTTTGTGTTTTCCAGTTGTTGTTCGCCCTTTGGCCACAAGATAGCAGTGTTTTCCAAGTCTTCCCGAAACGTTCTTCAGCAAAGGCAACGCAACTGCTGTTTGAGAACTGCTGGCTGCTTCAGAGGAAATGGATATGGAAAGTGATGCTAATCATACAATCTCTGCCTTCCTTTGCTCCCCCAAATATGTTTTGTTATCTCTCATAGCAGGAGTTCGTCATAGTTCGTTGTAGCGGATAAGTGGTTAAAAAGGAAAGCCTTTCAGTAAATACTTTGAAAGTAACATGAGGGAAACCTTCACTGAGAAAGACTTCTGTCCTCTCCCATATTCTTGCTGCTCTTTTCATGATTTCATGATTTTTCTGAAAAGTTCAGTCACAAAATCTGGTACAACAAAAACTATAGAAATAAAAGCACCAGAATGTTTCACTGTAACCGAGACATCAAGGTTATGAGTAAATGGTCCACGTGCAGTTTTAGTTCAGGCATTGACTTAGAAATATAGAAGGGTCAGCTTGGTCTCTTGCTCTTTTCCTCTGTCTCTTTTGCCTTTGTGTATTTATGCTTTTTAAGCATTTATGTTTCTGCAAAGAGGAATTAAAGATTTCCTCAGGGCAAGGAAAAAAAAGAGTTTAATAAGAGAGACCTTTCAAATGCATAGAAGCATCATATACACACTGTACATGCCCACTGGGCATTTATTCTGATAATTTCTTAGGGATCTAAATATGCAACTCCTTCCCACATCAGGGCTGTGCATTGAAGAGGCTGGTTGCTACAATAGCAGGGGTAATCATACTGACTAACTTGAGGCACAGATGCTCAAGAACCAATTTGATATTCAACAAAAACAAACAGTTCCAATGAGAAAAATCAGTGCATCTGCTTTAGATTCACATTCCATATCACCTTACAGAGAAGTATCTCTTACTCTTCTTTACTATGAAAAAAAAAAAAAAAGAGAGAATGAGTACAGTTATCTCACCAAGTGCATAAGCATAAGCAGCATAAACTCCTTCCTCCTCTTAGATCAACACTGAAGAGTTTCAGTAATTGCGTATGAATTTCTGGAAATCTCATAGCACTAGAGATCTGGTTTTCAGGAGGAAGAAGTGCTTACAGCCCCATACAAAATGTCCATACAAAGATACTTGTTAACTCTGGCACCAGAAGCTGCAAAGCCCCTTCAATGGGCTTTCTCTGTATTTCCTTTTGAGGCTCCCCTTTGCATAAATTATTAAACATTTTCCAGACCAGGGACTGGAGCCCAGGTGTCTTAACCCACAGGCCAAAATGTTATTCACATCTCACACTGTCTGTTTTGATGAACATTAAAACACTGTGTGCAAAATGGAAAAGTAACACAAAGGAGAGACTTGAGGAAACACGCTGTTGATACGCCGTAGCCCAAAAACTACAGCACTTACAAGAGAAAGCACATTCAAATTCACTTAATTTATGCCTACTTTCTCAAACTCACCAGAACGCCAAATGGAAGTGACCAATATAACCTGTGTTAAGTGACCTTTAAATTTTTTTGTTTTGTTTTTCTTACCAGTTTCTCTAACAAAATACGACATTTTGGCAAATATAACATTGGACATAGCAGGACATTCCAGTCTATTTGAATGTGAAGAAGCATACACCACAGAGCATAAGTTTGCTTTTTTTCAGTCATGACCACTCAGACAAACAGAAATTACCTGACTTAAAATGATTTCACAGAAAATCTTCTCACTATATCTAATGATCTGTACAAAACAATCATAACTATATAACGATATATATAATTATAAGGTATAAAAATATAAAGAAAATAAGATATATTAAGAAAATTAAATTAATATTTAAATTAATTATTATTTAAATTATATTTAGTTACTATTTAAATTAAAATATAACTGCCTAATAAATAAAATCTTACTAAATATGAAAAAAAAAACCCACTCACACAGTGAAATAATGATTTCTACTCATTCCAAAACTGAAGTCAGGCTGAAAGAAGAAAAGAGAGCTCAGATTTTCATTTGTAATGTTTATACATTGCTAAGGAAATCACATACAACAAGATAAAAGAACAACTATTACAAGATCAAGTTTGTGATTATACAAATATATGTAAATATTTTGATATTTACAAATCATTCCAAAATGCTTCTTTTTGCATCTGCATTAATCCAATCCAGTGGATTGCTTCAATTTAGAACAAAGAAATCCATTCATCGTGTAACCACTTTATAAAAGTAACATTTCACAGGCATTTTCTTTCACATTTCTAGTGTAAGAGTCTTTTCTTATGTATCTGAAGACTTAAAATGTTAGTTGACCCTACTGGAGAGGAAAAAGGCAGCACATGGAGAGTTAATCCATTTTCCATCTGAGACACAAGTGACTGCATAATTAGTTACACCCATGCCTCAACTGTGCATGTGATTGGAAACAACTGGCTCTCCCATTTCACCAATGAAAGGCTCCCACATTAATTTATAATGTGAACAAGTATGTGTGTGAAAGAGTGTGTGAGAGAGAGTGAGCATGATCATTCATTTCTTCATGATAGATTTGGTATTCATGTAGTAGTGAAGAGACCTTCGCTATTTATTTTCCTTTATTGTAATGGTTATGCTTTATATTAAAATGCATTTTAGGATTGTGTTACTTTTGCTTTACATTGCAGCTTAGAATTTTAAAGTTTAGGTTAATGAAGGGAAAAAAAACTGCCATCTAGAAATCTACTCAAGCTGTCACTTTTTGCCGAACGTTTTCTAGTGTGAATGTAAGCAGTTCATAGCAGCAAGCTAAAGACAGAACCAAGGTAAGTCAACCACTGTAAACGACAGTTTAATAATATTTTGAAGATGCATTTTCTTAAGTTAGAAGCATAATGGCTTTTAAGCAGTTGCTGTCTTGAAACAATTTCTTTGAAACTAGTGCAAAATCCCACACCTGGGAAAGTCACAAGGACAAAAAGGGCAAGAGATGCCAGGGAAGAAGCAAACAACAAATATTCTTTAGGTTCCTGCCACACAATAGTTGTTGATTGTTTATAGTCATTTCTTATTGTGTATATGCCAGCTCTTTGGGAAGAACTGTAACTAGCACAATAGAGCCAGACCTGTCAGGGGTACCATTATCCATTCTTAACAAACAACAACTGCTAAGCAAACTAAGCATGAACTCCCTCTCCACAGTTATATCAATCAAACTGACAGCAGATAGGTATGAGAAATTCTGCCTCTGTCTCCAAGGAAAGAGAACAGGTACTAATTTCCAAAGATCCCCTTACCTGATTTTTATCAGCAGCTACAGAATATTTAAAGGTATTCTTTGTTCCTCAAAAGTCACAAATTGTCACTAGTCCCTAAACTGACTTTCACCGACTCATGAAAAAGATTTACAGAGAGAGATGATATTATATATTTTTAGTTACTGCCATGCCACTTTTGCTTTTCTTTTCTTCTTAAAAACCAATTGCGATGTGTGCAGAAATGTTTTTCTTCTACTTCTTAATTTTCACTCTAACATCCTCTCAGTGTATTTTCATAGAACACTTGAAATCACATTCACTTTTCCTCCTCTCCTTATTTATATTTAAAAGTCATAGATTATAAGTATTATGATTCTCTGCTTCAGGTTTAGCTCTTAATCATTTTGCCCTAAAACAATTTACTTTCTCTTTTGGCATTGCGTGTTCCACTACTATTCTTTCACGGAAAGACTTGCCTCCAACAAAATGCAGGAACTCTTCTCTTTTTTTTTCCGCAAGGGGTGACTTTGGTGTGATCTGACTTCACTTGGGAGTGTTACATGTTACAGTCCCAATCATCCTACTCTTTCACCTGCTCAGGGCTTGAGGCTCTTCACTAAATTTTGTAGTATCACCCCTGGGCTCAGGCCACTTGAAGATGGTCATGGTAAAAAACTACAGCAGTAATTCTGTAATGGAGAAGCTATGGCTGCATTTTGACCTTAATTATTTCCCACCAAAGCACTTCTATGTTGTGCCAGTACAGCTGTTTGTAGAGCTGTTCTCAAGTCTAAACAATTAAATTAATCCACACATCTGTCTATCTATCTGTCTGTCTGTCTATCTTTATATATATCAAGAGAGAAAAGTATTGCATATACACAAGCTGATACGAAGGAGAGGCAGGTCTTCCTTAAAAGAGCATTGCTTCCAAGGCAATCATCACTGGATCTTAAATCATTTAGGATCTGGATTGTTATAATATTCAGACACCAGATCTGTGGATCACACCTATCCCAAATATAGACTGAAATTTAGAGTTTCAGGACAATATGTTTAGAAATATGGTTATCTATATCACCTTATATCTGATAAATACTTCTTAAATAAAAAAGACCTTCTTCCACTCTTTTTGAGCCAATATATATTCAAAATAATTCTACTGGAAAATGGCTGATCTTGCAAACTTTTACAAGCATTTATTTTTGAGAGCCATCCCATTGGAATCAATGGGAGTATTCATGGTAAAACTTAAATGCATGCCAAAAGTGCTTTACTACAGAAAAATGGCATTCCAAAGCAGCTTTTTAAACCATTTTGCTTAATTCATGATCAGAGTGTTGTGGTTAAACTGTTTCTGTGAGTTTTCTGATAGCTACATATGTGGACAAGGCCTCTATTTTGTACATTTTGGGGTGTAACACTCAGATGCTGCACAATGGGGAGGCTTTCTGCAAGCACATGGTCCAGCTGCTCACTACATTTTCCTGGGCTCGTTGTGGTATTGTTATATTCTATTACACAACACTGGGTCAGCCCAAATAATTTCTGGCAATATTAAATGCCCAAAGAGTTTCAGAGAAATTGCATGCATTTCAGCAGGCAAATTACTGTTGCTCATGGAAGCCTCTTCCTAGAGGAAAAGCCGTCATTCCCAAGCAAAATTATCATAGTTAATGCCACTAAACTACTTCTTCATTTTCTTTTTATGACAACACTGCAGAGAAAAAAAGATGGTCTTTCAAATATGCTTATTTGCTCAAGGAATATTTTACATCTCCCTGCAATATCAGCAAACACAGTATTATTTTGTCAGCCTGTTTATTGACAGTTGAAGTCTCACACCAATAGCACTGAGTCACAAATTAGAAATAATGTTCTTATTTGTTTTTATCCTTTGAAAAGTGTGTTTCAGAAAGCTTTTTTTTTTTTAAGTTGAGTGACAAAAATAAAAAGCAATCCAGTGGCAATTTCATTCCACTTTAAAGGGAAAAATGTTTTATTAAGTAGGTTGTCAGTAGGATGCAGCATGCCAAGATCAGTCAGCTCCTCAGTCCTGCCCTGATCTAAGGAGGCCACAGGAAACTCTTTGCCAACAGCAGGACCTGCACTGACAAGACAACCTGCTCCTCCACGGATGTGAGGAGCACCTTGCAGAAGTGGCTGGTCAGACTGTACATGTATTTATCTGCAGATTCATAAATCACCTGTAAATCAAATGCCTCAGGGACAAGTCATGGTGCTGAGAGGAAGAACTTCCTCCACCACAGGAATAACGTTCAGAGAGAAAATACTAGTTTTCAGAAGTCTGCTTCTTCCTGCAAGGTAGCTTGGCCAGGTTCCACCAGCTTTAACCAAAATGTCCCCAGCAGCAGCATCTCCAGTTGAAGGCAGATGGTTACTTTGCACATGGATGGCTGCTGAGGCTGGTCTAGCACTGGAAGCCTAAAGCCCCAGATACATTGTCCCTGCTCAGGCATGCACACACACACAAAAATACAGGTGTCCAGAGATTTCAGGTAAGCAGTGTTGATCAAAAATACTTTGCAGGACAGAAGGAAATAAGTTTAACACTCTTCATATATCTTTCCAAATAATTGGCTTAATTTGCACTACATATTGTCCCTAAAAAGGACAAAATGTCCCTTAGGAAAAGTTGGTCTCAGCTTTGCAGAACTTTTGTCTTCTGCATTTCCCCACTTATATCCTTCCGTTAGTCCAATTATATTAAGGTGGTAAATTATTTAATGTACAATAATGTATCTTTCTCCTCCCTCTGTGTTAAAAAATTTTAAAAAATAATCAAAGCTCTCATTTTTAGTTGTTACTCTATTTCTTTTGCAGTTCATACTGGAAAAGGATAAAATAAAAAAAAACTGAATAAAAATACTCTAAATAACAAAAATTTTTGTTTTGTTAATATTCTGAATTTCTCTTTCCACAGCTGCAACCAGAACTTTTAATCCCAGAGAGGTATTTCAGTACAAAGTGTAGTAATTAGCTCATAAATGATCAGAAACAGATTTGTGTCCAGTGTTTTAGCCTTTAAAATAATGGGGGGAAAGTGAGGTTTCTAAATATCATTTTTGCAAACCTGCTGAGAAAAAATGTTTGGTTTATTTTTAAGGGCAAAATTCCCTTACTGTGTGGCTTGTCTGTTTATGTTATTTTAAAAAGTTCAGGGGAATGGTAATGTGTGAAATAAACCTTACCAGGACTGCAATTACACTAGAATGTATATTTAAATTAGATCTGTTTACTGTCTTTTACTCCCCTTCAATTGAAACCAGACAGTCAACCCAGCTCTGCTGTCATTTGAATTAAAAACAATTTAAAATAATCTTTCCATATATTAAAGAATAATTCATGACACACACACATAAAATATGTTGCAAGAAACACAAAGCTGTGGCATTGAGCAAACTAGAAATTGCAGAACTAGATTAATCGGAAAGTGTCATTTCACCTCCCTTTTGAATAGGCATTAATACAGATTTTTAATTACTTGATAACATATTGTTCCTCCCTAGTCCCAACACCTTCCTCAGCACACCCCGCTGTTGGGACCAGAAGAGCATGTCACTGTGTCTCTTTTCGCCAAACTGTTCCAGTCTCCAGTCCCACCCTGGCAGGTAATTGATTCTCATTTCAGGCTCTCCTTCCAGTGTCACTAAGCTCCTCGCTCTCATCACCTTCCCTCATCAGGTCTTCTGTCTCAAACAAATAAAAATCAATCAGCTACTCTGAACTGCTCAACAGCAGCGTGAGATGGAAAGCTCACAATTCTAATGTCTGGACTCAGCTGACCATTCAGGATCATAGCTTGAGCCAATTTTGTAGTTTGACCAGATTTGGCACAGATCTGCTTTTTCCATTAATATTTCATTTCCTTTGAGATCTGTTCATTTCAATTTGTTCTACAAGAAACTGAGTTAAAATGCAAGAGTTTGAAATTTAATAGGAAGGTATAAATGCATGAACCACTCTTTGTGCACAGTTGCTATTATAGTTGTCTTCAGTATGAATTAAACATACTCTTATCTTCAAACTGCAAAGGAAAAACAATTCCTATCATTTAAGTAGTCATGCAGGGTACTTAGATTTTCTTTCCACATCTCAAGTCTGACTTTGATGTGCAAAATAAGAGAACTATGTTTGTTCCTTCATCCATTTCAGCAACAGCACTTAGGGCACTGAAATATTCTGAAAATTATTTTTCTGGGATTGTTTAGCAAATCATTCCTCATGTACTTGGTAAGAGCTTCTCAGTTAAACAAATTGCAAAAAAAGAGTCTACATAGTAATGGAACAGTAAGCTAAGTAAAATGTTCCCCAAAAGAGCTAAGTATTATGTAAAATATTAAATAAACATAGCATTAGAAACTTAGTTATTGAAGCATATTTTGGCTCTTACTGATCTGTGATTTCCTTTTATGTCTTTTAGAAATGCTGGAACTGTTTGAATCACTTGGTTTTCAAGGTCAGGCTCAGATAAAGTGTGAACCCTTCATACGAGCATGTTGTAATATGCTCTTGAACCCTTCATAAGAGCATGTTGTAATATGCTCTTGGTTATTTCACAAAGACATCAGCTTCTGAATTTCCTTCTTCAATTCACACACTGTCACGTGGCCTTACTCCTTTGTGATATTACAATTATTGATGTTTATAAAATTACAGATTTCTCTAAAAATCTTCGTGTATTTACCTCCTAAATGGTATTTCTGAAATTCAACCTGTTTAGCAGAAATTACTCTGAAATATATACAAACATAAATAATGCACATTTTTGCCTAATCCTGTTATTTCCTGGGAAATAACATGCATAACATAAATTCATAACTGGCCACATAGCTTCACTCTAATAGGAAAATTTTAAAAGCTATATGGCACAACACCAGAAAAAGGTAGAGAAGGAAGAAGATAGGCTCTTTATTCTTCCAGGTTGTATAAATATTCACAGCAACCACAGCACACCTGCTGATTCCACAGATGTTTGAGAAAAGAACATAAACAGAGGCAGTGCAGAAGATGTTATGCATTGAACTGTCCTATTATTTACTAGTTCAAATTAGATGTCTTGATGGTTGAAATTACATAGTATATGCAGCTAATGCTCTTTCATGAAATTAGTGTATCACACTGGCTACTCACTGATTATCATAACACCCCTTATCTTCAAAGCTATCTCTATTCCAGAAAGCTTCTATCTACTCAAGGAAACCTAATTTTATATAATATTTACTATCTCAAGCTTCCAATGACATCACTGCAAAAGCGGACCTTTGTTTTAGGATTTAAATGTGTGTAGAGCATAGATTTTTCCCCTGTTCAAAGAACCTAGTCCTACATACATATGGTATGATGTTAGCTATATCTCAGCAAGTATAGACAGAATCATAGAATATTTTGAATTGAAAGGGACCCACAAGGATCACAGAGTCCAACTCAGTGGCTCATATGGAGATCCAATGCATGATCTTGGTGTTATTGGCACCATGCTTTTAACAACTGAGCTGATCTCAGGTTTACTGTATTATTGTTCTAATTTTTAAGGTTAAATATATTCAAGTTGTATTTGTAAAGTGCTGAAAACCTGTAAAGTCACTTCAGTACAGAGATGCATCATCACTCCAGCAATGCACAAGCCTCAAGGAACTGAAGCATGTGCACAACCTTTAAGTCCCTAGGAAGTCCCACTGAAGTTCTGAGAAAAAAGGCTTCTAAAATCAAAGAGACTATCCACGTTGTTAAAAAGGAAGCTGTCAAAGTGAGGCATCCTGTGGAAACGGGTACTGGCACAGCCATTCATCCCATTCCCGTTCAGCACATGGCTGTCATTTAAGGCAATGTTAATGAAATGGAGTCCACTGCTCCACTGACACATAAACCTCATGTCCTGCCTCAGTCATCACCGTCACATAAGCCTCAGTACCTACATGATTCTACAGGGATTGTCTGGCCTTAGTATAGGCATAGAGAGAACAAAAAGACCCTGGCCATAAACACCATTATAGGAAAAATTGAAAAGGCAATTATCTTACGCCAAGGATGAATTAGCCAGCTAACTTGCTCTCCTGTGTTAACTGTGGAAAACTATTACCAGTTTTGACTTTTCCCATCTGTTCTACTCCAAGCTTGCTGAAAGGCTGATATTCTGACAGCAATCTGAAGCACAGTTTTGCCAACTGTTTCTTTTTGACAGTCCATGTTCCATATGTTCTTATTATGCTTCTTTTTGTTGCCGTGAAATTACACAACTAACTACGAAGGAAAAAATTCACTGTTTTCTATGATTATGTTAAATATATTTTAAAAAAAAGGTTTATGGAAGGGATCATTCAAATACACTTCTCTCTTTTCCCATGAGCTAGTCTTGTTATAATGTATTTTTCTACGTATAATGATTGCTTATTAAACTTCATATACATTAGGTTTTATATGTATCACATACAGTCTCTACAAAAAAAATAATTATTTTGAACATGTATTCAATAGAACAGGAGCACAGGTGGGGTTCATCTCTTTCAAATAACAGTTATAAATAAGTGTTCATTGTCAGAATTCAAGCAGAAAGATAACCATTTCTAACATATGGAAAGTATTTCCACCAGCATTCTTAAAATATTATCAGCTTCCAAGAAGTTGGTCTTTATCACAAGAGTATAAAAAGCAAAAACCCTGAATTCTAACCTCATGACAACCAAGCAATCCTATGTAATAGAAAGCATTATCATGAAATCTATGCAGCCCCATAATCGTTAATGCTGACACATTATTACTGGTTTTATAACCACTGAGTTCTCATCAACCTGGGGCAAATCTCTCCATATCATACAGCACTACAAATTAAAGTAACTGAATAACCGACAGGAGGAAATCACTGGAGTTTCATATCCATTTACAACAGTTTGACTGACTTGAGGCCCAAAAGAAGACAGTAATCAAAATAAAACTGTTGGAAGAGGGTTTCAGTGTTACAGGATACTGATGATAGCAGGCACAAGCTAAGCTTTATCAGTAAAGGAAAGACTGTGTAAGTGGTTTGTTATATTTGCTCACCTGTTTGGTTAAGAAACAGGTTTACAGCTCACAATTCCTTCTTTAAGTCTGAATTTAAAGCATTATTCTTCAATGCTGAGAAGTGCAGAATTCTGTTGGCAGGCAGGGACTTTGATTAGCATCTAATACAAGATCCTGCTCCAAGCAGAACTACAGCCAGCACTTGACCAGGTAGGCCAAGGCTGCTGCAGCCAAACCGCAAATATATCCAGAGATGTAGACCTATAACCAGTCCAGTAAACATGTTCTGGTCCTTCATCTCCCTGCTATTGAAAATGTTCTCCATAATGTCTGAGATACATGTGGCCACTGCCCTTGCAATGTAATCTATACTACCAAGAACCTGGCCCTATGATCTTCATTGCTACCCTTGAATTAGTTGTAAACAGATGTTAGATTGGCCCTTAGCCTTCTTACCACCACAGTAACAAGCCCAGGGCCTTCAGCTTCTCTTTGGAGATGTTCTACAGGCACCAAAGCGTCTTGCTAGCCCAGCAGTTGGATCCTCTCCCATTTCTTTATGTATGTTTTGAATGTCAGAGCTCCAAATGGGGTGAACTTTTACTGAGTGGCCTTGCCAATGAGAAATAAAGAGCATAGCAAGTTTTCTGACTGTGCCCGATTTCCTTGCAATTCAGCTCAGTACACTGCAGTGAGTGAGAACGTGTGAGGCTCTACAGCCTCACATCACCTGTAACATTCCAGCCCTACTCTGTAGATCTCTAAGCCAGTCACTTCCAAGTCTGCACAGGGTAATTTTGCCTTTCAGAAAGAAGCCTTTCTGCTTTCCAGTGTTGAATCTTACAAGAATTCTGTAGGCACAATCCTCAGATTTCTTCAAATGTCTCCAGACTAAGTGTTGCTACTCTCAATCTTCTGCTTTGTTATTACTGAAGTGCTGAGGGTACACTCTGTGTCACTATTCATCACACTGCTGAAGGTCACCGAGCAGTATCAGTCCAATATCAAGCTCAGGGTATTACAATCATTACTGACCACCAGCCAGATCTCAAATTGTGCATTATTGCCCTTCAAACATGTTGATCCAGCCAATATTCTTCTAACAGTCCCATCATCCAGACCACACTTCCTCAGTTTACAAAGCAGTGGAAGATGGTGTCCAAAACCTCCTGAAAGTCAAGATATATGACATTCACCACTCTCCTCTCATGTACAGAACCAGTCATGTTACTAAAGAAGGCAGACATCTTGATCAAGCATAATATACCCTGGAAAATTTGTGCTGAGTTTCCTGACTATGTCTTACCCTTCAGGTTCTTGGGAATGAATTCCAACAGTTCCATGATTCTCTCAGGAAATGAGTTTTCTAGGGCCTCACAATTGCTCTAACATAATAATCACCTTAACCAATGAGGTTATTGTCCTACTCCAGCCAATAGTCTTACCACTTCTCAGCCTGAAAGCCCTTACCACTTCTCAGCTTGAAAAGTTTCACAGGTACCAACCCAATAACCTTTTCTCTCAGATGGTCTAATTATTTAATAGAATTACATTAAACTGAACACAATTATTCTTCAACTATATTTAGCTTGAAAGGTTTTGCTTCAAATTCATACTTGGAAGAAAGATTTACATGACTAATAAAATCTCTTACAGCTGTATCAAGTAGGTCTAATAGAGATATATCTTTGTTTTACAATATTAATGTCATTTATCTATTTTTATTATCACAGGTATGACAACAATACTATTAATATATAAATATGAAGAAGCACTAATTCATAGTTTGAAACTAAGAGGATTAGTTTCCATATTGTTAACAAGTCTTTAGGTTGTTAGCTATAAATAAGCACTCAAACTCTGTTATCATTATAATTATTACATAGAAATATTTTATTTATTTGTAAGAAATCAGCCTTTGAAGTCTCAAGTCCTAAAATTTTCTTTTATACTAGTAACTGAAAGCTCTCAGAGAAACTAGCCAGTGTTTATTTCCATTCCAAGCCTACTGTTTCCTGAAGCTTTGGTGCAAGACAGAATGACCACCTTCAAAGTGAGTTTCAAGGTTTGCTTACGCTGCTCTAAACCTCTGGCCCCATCTTATCTCCCTGCCTGGCTGCTTTGTTTGGCCTGTGATGTTTCTGGCATGAACCAGTTCAGCTGATGTGTCCAAACGAAAACATTTTGCTGGTAAGATCAGTTTCCAGTCAGATCAAAAACCTAACAACTCACCACAAAACTCCTGAAGGTAATGCCAAGGAAAAGGAGGCAAGTGTGCCCACACTCCTCTTAGGAATAATAAAGGCTTAAAAGTCTCACACTTATGTCTCTCAAGACATTTGTGAATATATTCTGTTAAGAGTAAGCTTGAAAATGGTGTCACAGATAACTCTGTTTACACTAATGGAAATCTGCACAGCTGAAAATGGTTTTCCTGAAGAGAAAGAAATAAGCAATGTCAATAGCCTTTGTACTTCTTTATGTTTTCTTCATTTTGACTAATTTAGAGTGACTGACTTCTTTCTCACTTCCATTTACTCATTCTGACATGTACATCAACTGTACACAAAACTCACAAAATCATAGACAGAGGAAATCAGAGGCTCAGAAAGGAAGAATTCCAAGATAAAATATGCACTTACACATATAACATGGACTGTAGATGAGCTGAAGGGAACTGTCTTGCTCTTAAACCAGATAATTCACTTCTTTTATGATTGGCCATAATGCTGATTATGATCTGATTAACAGCCAATTTCATGATGAGCACATTATTCAAATTCATAGCCATTTGTTTGTAATGTGGGCTATCAGAAAGCTTTGCTCTTAATTACACTGATACTTTTTTCATTGTACAGTTCTACAATGCTGATTGGAATTGTCAGTTTGTGAATGAGACTATTGCACATTAATGTTAAGTATATAGTAGCGTTCTTTTAGTATGATATGAACAAGTTGTGTTCTCTCTCTTGATTCTACTGTATTTAATTATTGTTAATATATTCTTTATTAGAAGCAGATGGGCTGTTCAATAGAAGCATGCTTGCACTGTGTCCCTCCACTTATCACAGCCATCCTGACTGTGACAATGAATTAGGGTTGCATTGTTGAGGCTCTGCACGTAGTTACTGATTTGAATCCAACACAATGTAGCTGGCTGCTATGGGGGCATTTGGGATTTGCAAGAACGTTACAAGAGCTAAACAGCAAACAAGAAATTATCTTTTTGATGTGCTTGTTGGTATAGGTTTAGCAGACTAAAAGTTAAAGAGTAACTATGGTAAGACACTCTGCTCCAATCTAACCTTACAGTATCAGTATTTGACTGGAGCCAGTTTCATCTGACCTTACTTTCAAAGAATTTATTTAACCTGTTCATTGAAGTTCACCGTCTTCCTATCTGTCCTATGCTGAAAGGAAAGACTGTTCAGATAGCTACTGTGACTGCTGGGTGACAGTGCTGGTACCAACTACTAAAAATGCCTCCCAGCACTATCCATTGCTGGTGCTACAGTGCAGGCTCCATTTAATTTTTTTTTTTTAAAAAAGTTTGGTACGTAAGGAACCCAAACTAACTACTGAAGAGTACTTAATTTGTTAACAAGTCCTGGGGAGATGTTTCTCTCAAACAGTAAAGATTAGCTATCATGACTGACTGCAGCAAAACCAGGAGGACTGGCTTTCTCCACCCCATGTTTGTATCAGCTATACATTAATGCTACCATGTGACAGCTCTACTTGTGAAACCAACTGAAGGGCTTACAGGACACCACAAGGAACCTGTGCACCAGCACTGTTGAATCATTTCTACTTGAGATTCTGGTACAAGGCTGAGAGCACAAAGGATGTGACACAATACTCTTAATAATCTAAAGGCTGATAAATCTTCTTAGTGAGAGAAAAGAGTTTCCAATTGCCCTTCTTCCAAAGACCTTTATTGCAGAAAGTCATGGAGAAAACATGATAACTGTTTTTTTTGACAGCTTCAGCATTATGGGGTGCTACCTTCTCTGAAAGCACAGAGTTTTATCTCTGGGAGCAGTCTTTACCAGCTTTCATCCACCCCAGATGGCAGGTATCCACGTCCCTATGCTAGCACAAATATTTCAGCAGAATGTAATCTTTCCCAAACACATTAAGTTGCTTTTTATAAATAACCGATCAGCTCAGTGTGTGCTTATGCTGTTGGATGTGGAAGGCTGTGGGCTGGCCCCACACCCACGCTCCAAATCGTCTGGAAGCAAGCCACAGCCTGTCCAAAAGCCATTTAGCTACATTAATGCAGGACTATGCCTGAGCTAATAAGGCCTGCTGAGAGTCCTAGTATTAGTACGATTATGTTTTCACAGCAGCTTGTTTTTCTTTTAGTCTAAAACATCAGATCACACAGGCGGACGATTTCATTATTTACTTCAGAAATGAAGTAGAGTTTAATATGTATAGGGAGAATTTATCCCAAACAGAAGCTTAAATAACCAATATAAATCTCCAAAATAGTAATAATGGATTTAGCAGCTATGTGGTAAACTGAGTATTAAGGATTTCATTCCACAAGTCTTTTATTTGTCTTTAAGCTGACACACAACATAATTTTGCTGTTCACAATAACAAACTTTAATTGATAGACTTCTTCCTAGTATTTTATTGCACAAAAATTTTTGTTTGCATTTAATATCATGCTATCATTATCTTGTTTCCTCCACAGTGAGAAGGGTTGTCTGCTTTCTGCAGGTGCAGAGGACCAGCTAAACACACAATAGCCCCGCCCCCCCCCGCCCGTATCCTTCCTATCAGCATACACAATGATCACTAGTTATTAAGCATAATTACACAGTTGTGTGTATTAAGTGTTTTTATATTGCATGACAGCATTTTTTAACAGTTAGGGACTTAGATCTCTAAACTCTTATAGTTATTTTAGTCACATTTTGAAAAGCAGCATCTTTTTCCTGGAACTAAATGTGTTTTTAGCAAAAGTTAACTTATCCAATGAACAGTATGAAAACATAATTAAATAAGTGCAGAAAAAAAACATGGTTTTCTTTCTTTCTTTTTTTTTTTTTTTTATCCTGTGTCTTACCATCTGGTTCACTGGTAACCTAGAAACTGGAGTTATCAGCTGCTATCTACCTGAAAGCTTGGGAGTAGCTGAGAGGGGAAAGGAAGGTTAGCACTTGGTATTTGTTTTAACACAATATGTTATAGGTGCATTAGAACTAGTACTGTAAAGCTATATGCAAAAACAGAAATCCAAAAGAGCATGAACAGAATTATTTTTAATTAATATTACCAAGTCAATATTGATTTTAAGAGGGATTACTATTCTGAGGCCCAACCAGTACAAAACTTGAGATGCAACTTGGTTTTTCCCCTATATGATATGGAAGGCTGCCTCTCATGGCTTTTTTTCTGAGACCAGAAAATTCTGAGTTAAGAAAGAAAATAAAATATTTGAAAAGGTATAAGCATCTAGACATGACATCCTAAAAATTAAAACTAAGAAAACTGAACCAAAGAACTAAGAAGGTTTTAATCTATTAATTATCCCAGAATTTCAACCAGCACTTGCAACCAGTAAGTGCAGTTAAAAATGCACACTCTATCCATGTGTTTTGCCCTCTCGGAAATTTTAGTGGTAATGAGGAAGTGTTCTTTCAGTAAGGAAATTGATTCTGGTTCAGTTGAAGGCTCTCCCTTGCTTTTAATCCCTGTGTGCAATAAGACTACTGTCAAACCACAGTACAGCACAAGCTTTATCACCACCTTCTAATCACGTTGGTGTTTATTATGCTACATAGTATTTGGGGATATTAGAATAAAATAACCTAGCTAGAATTCCCTGAATGCATTCTCAAAAATTCAGCTTATTACAGCAGGTACTACCAAGAGACTTTTCAGAACAAAACAAATGAAACAATAGAAAAGGCAACCACTGAAAACAAAGGCTTTGAACATGATTTCTGTTTAATGTAATGAGATACCTTTGCATGTTCTTACACTCTAACATTTCACTTTAAGCTAAGTATTTCCAAATATAACAATACACATTTAAAGCTAAGATAATCTCTCTTGCATATTAGCTATTGATTGAAAACACATTTGTCCCTTTCTTTTTTCTGTTCTTTAATCTCCCTAGCCTTGGAACAGATTGTACGGGGTTCGGATAAGATTATGTTACAATGCAACTGTAAACTGACACCTTAAAAAATGGGAGCACTGCCAGGTTACTCACAATTAATATAATCAGAGTTCACCAAACGTTTTCCTTTAAATTGAGAAAAATATCAAATTATATGCCAGTTCTATTATCTACAAATATTTATGCAAGATTAACTGTTCAGTTTTATATTTCAACAAGCAAAACTGCAAAGGCCAAGTGCTGTCAATGTATGAAGTCTCTCACAATATAGAGGAAAGTGGGCTGTAGAAGAGCATTCACGAGAGCATGCAGTGACAGGACAAGGGGGAGTGGCTTCAAACTGAAAGAGAGTAGATTTAGATTAGATAACAGGTAGAGATTCTTTACTGTGAGGATGGTGGGGCACTGGAACAGGTTGCCCAAAGTTGTGGAAACCCCATCCCTCGAAGTGTTCAAGTTTGAATGTAGCTCTGAGTAACCTGGTCTAGGGGAAGGTTGCCCTGCCCATGGCAGGAGGGTTGGAACTAGATGATCTGTAAGGTCCCTTCCAACCCAAACCATTCTATCATTCTAAGAGTTTGTAAGCAGTAAAACTTTAGTGAGTTCCTCAAATAGAAATGAATCATCTATTTTAAAATTAATATTATAGCAAGTTAAAAATTTAATTAAACCTTGAAAACTAATCTGTATTCAGTTCCTTGATATATATGTACATATTTTTATAGATAGACAGAAATATAAGAACTCTTGAATCTGTTCACTTAAATTCTTTTAATACAATTATATTAGGTAATTGGCACTAGCTATTTATTTAACCTTCATTTAGTCTTAAGATAAACATGTTATATCACCAGAATTCTGCTCCCAATTATGTTACTGACTTGCTGCTAAAGTCAAAGAAATCTTACTTGACATTGTAGATTATTCATCTAAAATGCATTTTAATTTCCTATGGGTTTGCTAGCAAAAATTTTCCATGAATTCTCAGTATGAATGCTCAAAAAAAGTAAATTTTCATTTAATGCATTAAAAAAAACGTGTAAGGTAAATGTACTTTTCCTACAAACTTACTCAGCATAAACTGGATTATACAATTTACATCTATCTCACTAGAAATCTAAGGAAATAAATTGTGACTGTCATGACCAGTTTTGTAATGAAGTAACAGAGCTCAAATTTCAAGCAGTAAGCCAAACTTATTCAAACGGTTAGAGCCAATTATTTTACACATGTATATATATATAAACATTTTTACAAATACTGGCTGTTCACACATTTTTTAAAATTGAAGCTCAAATCCTATGTGTAATTGCATACTTGTTCACCTCAGAAATTTGTCTGCAGGAATGTTTCCAATCTAGAAAATTTCTACTAAAATGAGTTCCCTCTCTAACCATAAAGACATCCATAAATACATAAATGAAATCATCCAAACTGTGAGTTTGGCTGTGTCTTCAAATATAATGCAAATTCCAAAGAGTAGTAATTCGGAACTTATCTTCATGTTGTAATATTTTAATTACAAAAACATTTCAGCCCATTTTAGATAGAACTGAACCTTTCAGGCACCTTTCATTTGCATTTGGGCCTCCACTGCCAGCAAACACTTCACTGGTCAAGGGAGACATATCTCAGTCATTATCAAGAGTGTATGTTACAGCTAACTCACTGGAAAAGCTGATATCTCACTTATTTCGCTTATCTAATCTAATCAATGAAATACTCATAAAGAATCTTATTAAATGTAGAAAACAGCAACAAAGCTGGGAAACCTTTCCTAAATATAACAAGCTGTGTCAAAATTTTAACTTCTTTTAATTCCCAATAATTTTAACAGTTCAGACTTCAAATCACAAAATGAACACTCTGAACATAATGCAAAAGTGTTAGGAGACATTTTAGGAACACTGATCAACTCAGAACTGCAAATTTTGTGTGCAACAAGGTCTTTGTTAGCTAAAGTAAAATAAATTCAGATAGTTTTTCAGATGGCAAATCACAGTAAAATTTCTAATCAAAATTGCATGCCAAAAAATGTGAGCTCTAAATAATTTCATATCTAGATAAAAATCTAGGTCTTCTGTATTTTCTCTAATTTCTTTGGTTTCCCCATTCTATTCTTCCATATCTTTTGCTCTATTTTTAGCTCACTGCCAGTTTGAGTGAATGATTCATTGCAAAGGACAAGAGATGCTGCATGCTGGTATCCACCAACAGATTTTAATTTATTTGTCATTTTAAACTAGCCATGTTTTTGCAAGATGCATTTTTTCATTTTGAGGGGTTTTTTTCTGTACAAGTAGATCACAAAAATGTGAGCACTGGACACTTAACTTTTCAAAATTTAAACTATGTTGCTATGCCACAGAAAAGAAAGAAAAAGGCTTTTGTTTCTATTCTTGGATCTTAAAAGTATAACCATACACAGGATTGAAGAAGCCAGACTTTTTGGAAAAAGAAGTGTTCAAGAGAAGATTGCAAAAAAATTAGGATACAGGGAACATTACAAAAAAAAAAATTAACCATTATTTTTCCAGGCTACACTAACATATCACAAGTAATTCAAATAATCACAGTAAATATGAATGGAAGAGACTGCAGATCTTCATCTATCTGCTTCAGTTCTATTGGTCTTTGGATTGCAAATATTTGATCACCTAAGGATTTCTTTATAAATGGATTTTGAAAAGCAAAAGAAGAAATGCAAGTCAGCTGGTACACTTATAATTGCTATGTAAGGATGTGAAAAGGTCAAAAACCATATACAAACCCTCTACAAACATATCCACAATTCCTTCTGGACAAACTTGTCCAGAAAAACATATATATATATATATAAATGCATACAGAATACATAAAAAAAATAAAATGTAAAAAAAAAAAAAAAAAAAAAAAAAAAAAAAAAAAAAAAAGAAAAAAAAAAAAAAAAAAAAAAAAAAAAAAAAAAAAAAAAGGCACCTCATGGTTCAGTTTAAATACATTATTTTTTTGCTTGCCCATGGTGGCTGACCTGAAAACAGAAAGCCCTAAGCCAAGCCACAGACCTTGCCTTCTCATGGAGCTGCTCCATGAATGCCAGTTCCATTTAGCAGCTGTAGGGTCAGGGGAAAATATGTGGTTTTGGAAACACAGTATGTCAGTGTTTCCAAAACATTTTCCTGGAATTTTTTTTCTGAAGAAATTTCTCTTAAAAAAAATGGATTTGTTCCAATTTGAAACTAAGCCAAACTAAAAAGAAAAAAAAATACAAATCTGTGAACTGTGAAGCCAGTCCTAGTGCTGTGGCAAACTGGTCTTTTGCAAACACTCTGGTGCCACCATGATCTGATTCCTATTCTGCCTTTCCCTTGAGTCTTCCTGTTTCATTCAACAAGACTTTTTCCCTTCTTACTGCTCTTGAAATTTTGTATTAGGCAGCTTTCTGTTCCCTTAACCACTCTCTGCTGCCCTTATTCTTTGCTGGCATCTTGTATTTTGTAAATTAACCCCAACCTCACTGGGGAGATGAGAAGACTGTGAGATCATTATTGAGGATTGTTTTATTTTTATCTGTGTTTCCCATTACCTGTTGAGAAAAGAAGCCCACATCACCCTTGTCTGAAGTGTCATGTAAACCCTTACTCACTTGTCATAGAGCATATTATTATTACACAGGATTTTGTGCTCTTAGCTCTTCACTGGGGTTGTTTGGAAGCCCTGTACTACATGAGGGAAGACTAAGTCCCAATGAAAATAATAATTTGGTGGATGTTTTGGATATGACAATATATCTGACTTCAGAATCATTAATAAATCTTCCCATATTCTGCAAATCCTGCAATAAATAATGATAATTGCTAATACTGTTATTTTCCCATCTGCTGAAAGTCACTTTTCCTGAAACAGTTTTACAGATAATTTATTGCAAGCTTTTATCTTGAAATGAAATCACCAGAGCAATGCTGCAGCCTGAGATGGGTGGGTGCACAACTATGAAAAACTTAAATAGAATAGGGCAAAGAGATGTTTCTGTCTAAGCAGACAACCAAGACAGATCATTGAATTATTGAGCCTCACTGTTATCTGAATTCACACAAGGCAGGATTTTCTTTTTCTATTTCAAGTATATTATAGGGGTGGGTTTTACTGAGTGGCAGGTAGGTGCATAAGTTCCTTCTGTTGCTTTCAAAACTCCAGCCCGTTTTTCTGTATATATTTCAAGCAAAAAGCTATAGAATATAGAGTGAAGAGCATCTGAAAATGACAATCTCAGAAACAGAACACTGGGCACTGTTTTACATGATATATGCACTTAGACTGATGAACTTTAGCTTGTGGACAGGCAAGGACATTCCAATGTGAAATTACCAGTTGAAAATGACAGTACACATGATTTAAGACAGTATTTTATACATTTTGTTATACTTCATAATGCAGTCAACTAAAAACCATCAGTCAACTTTGAGCTAAAAATCACTTTGCCCAAAACACTAGAAATCTGCAACAGATGTTAAGTTTCTGCCCATGTCTTGTTTCACTGGCTGTGATTCCTGTAGTCAGATGGCTCTCTTTCAACTCCATTCATATGTTCCAGGAGGTCATACTTTGTGAAGCCTTTAACAACTAATTAAAGTTTTATTTCAGACCTCTAATAGGTCAATGAATAATTTAGGGAGAAAAGAAAACATTTTCTGGGAAAGCATTAGCATTAGATTCACTGAAGCTGTATCACTCCTTCTGGCCATATTTAATTTTAGCAAGATGAAAGAAGAGAAAACAGTATAACTTGCTGCCATACAATTACTGTTGCAGTGTCAGTTTTGTATCTTGGAACACTTCTAAATAGCTCTTCTGCTAAAGCAATAATCAATTAGTATTAAGGCACATCTGTAGCACAGCAAGATGTTCTCCTTGGAAGTGGACCAAAATTACATTTTGCAAATGTTATCTCATTCCTGTACCATTTTCATTTGAATCTACAATTAAAGAACTTACAAACTTCAATTCCAAATTCCAATGGATCAGTAATATGAAGTTAGAAGAATTTTGAAATTGCAGTCTCCAGAGGGAATTTTAAACTTCCAAACTTGCTTACTTTAACTCATATATCAGTATCTCTGGGTTAAAGAAACCATTGTACTGATGTCTGATTGCCAGGAAATTATTTGGATTTTTTTTTTCTGAGGGCTAAACCTATTTAAGCTTTCAGAATTGCATCTGATTGTGGACAATAGGAAAAAAAATCAGTTAAATGAACTGTAAAACAGAGGGGGAAAAAATTGAATAAGCAATAAGCCTAGGTAGTTATTAGCTGGAAAAAGAGCACACAAAATCTGTCTGAAATGGCCTCTAACTCAGTTACTATGATATAGAAGTCTAAAATTGATAAGAAGACAGAAATCTATAAGCAGCTGGTTAAAATATAACATATGATGATTTATTATAAAATAATCTGATGAGATTATAGACTTATGAATATTTGTTTGAAAAAAAAGGGCAAAGAGGAATCATATATTCAGGGAAGGTCTCTGCCTAGTTCCAGTTTTAAATTTAGGCACTGCATCCATACTTGGAAACATGCTGGACTTCAAAATGTTTCACTCTGGTTTGAATTGTATTAGCACAGCCACCAGGAAAGGCACCATCTTTCAGTGTCCAAAAAGGTGGGAGAGATCCCCTAAACCCAAAACGCTCATCTACAGTTGAGGGAGAAAATCTCTGGTCTTCTCACCCATTGTATCAATAATAAAAAGGATACGACTTGATAAGAAGATGAATAGCCATGCTTGAAGAAACCAGCCAGGAGTCCCCCACTCCTGTCTGTGGAGCAAAGTTATTTCAGAGCTGACTGTGCCTGGCAGCAGTCTGCTGTGTTTTGGACACTGTGTTAAAAGTTAAGACAGTGAGCTCTTCTGCTTGTGGTGTACTGAACAGGTTGGCCTTGCAGCATCTGTAATTGGCAAAGGGGAGGATCTCAAGGAAAACCTCTGCTGTAAAACTAAGTACACTGATGTTAGAGGCCTCATATATGTAAGGATTCTAGCTGTATGCAAAAGTTATCTGCCATATGTTTGGGTACATGGAAGGAATACGTTCATAATGTACTCCAAATTGTATAAACAACTGAAGTTTTTTGTGTTGGGATTCTTTTAAAACAGACTCTAAAATGTCTTTCTTCTCCCACTTTGCTGCCAAGATTCTAGTTTCCTGGATCCATTTTACTTCTGGGCAAAGGAACCAGACTATTGGACCTAGTAATTCCTTAGATCACCACATAATCTGGAATGTACAACGTCCTATTGAGGATTATACAGGAGATATTAATTACATAGGTCTTAAACTAATTTCTCTGATAGTTTTTCTTTTTCTTTTCCTTTTTCTTTTCTTTTTTTTTTTTTTTTTAACTGACTGAAGAGTTCTGCCATTATTTATGATTATTTGGCATTGCTGCTGGAAAGAAATGGGATGTTGGCAGATCCTATACATAAAAAGACATTTCCAGCACAATGACACTTGAAATCCTGATTCACTCCAGAGAATAATCAGTTGTTAAAGCAGCTTCCCTGTGAATAAAAGGTCCTCAGAGTTTAACATTCATATGTCACCATCATTTGGAATTTTAATACAACACAACAATAAAGAAACTAAAGCAAATTAAGACAAGCAAAGTAGTCACAGCACAGTTCCTATGCATATATTATGAAATTCCCGAACAATTGAATGTATAAACTTTACATAGGTGGTCAGTATACAGAGATTCATTTCAATAACATTGCAAGAAAGAGTGCAAGGAACAGTTTTTAAATTCCATATAAAAAGATGGACTTTGTTAATCCAAATTGAACCAGATTTTATTTCCAAGAATTTCATCAAAATGTCCTTCTTTCAAAATCTTGCTCACTTGAGAAAATATTTAGAAAGCTTCTGAATACTTCTGCCCATTAAAAATGTAATCTGTTTCCTTATGGTTCCTGAAGAGTGAAGAGCAGTCTGAGTTCCTACTTTTGCAAGTGCCTTTGATATGAAGAACATCAGAAAGCCACCAGGAACAAGGTGTTCAACCTGTTTTACCATAGATGTTTGGCTGACATAATGCAAACTTAAATCTAAAATACATATCCTGAAACTTGATAGATTTGCTTTTAGTTTCTTTCTTTAAATAAAAAAAAAACAACAACAGCAAAAAAGATTAAGGCTTTTAATAGTCTTCATCAAATTTCCCAGCTTTCATTAGGAAAAAACTAAATCAGAAATACTTCATAGTTTCTGCTTCAGTAGCAGCTAATTACAGCTGCATCTTTACTGAGGCACACCAAGTGTAGAGCAATATCATACAGATATTTTGGCCCTTGAGCTCAGCAATTTAGGGATTGTTCAGAACTTACTGAAAAATTTTCATGTAGGGATCCTAACTGGATTGTTGTTATAAATAACCCATGTATTTCTTCAGCACAAGTAGTGTAAACCAATAAATACACTTACCTTTAAACTACACAAACAGTATTGTTTCATATAAGCAAAATTAAAAATGCCAACAGTAAGACTGGTAATGTAAAAGGTAACTTTTCTATTCATAGTCACTACACTTTTTTTTATAACCCATTTACCTGAAAAGCCCTGTTTTTCTTCTATCTAAGGGCAAATAACAATGCTTTCTACTGGTTCATTCTTGACTTCTATGTATTATCTCACTTAGGTAGAAGATAGAGGTCATCACAAACCTGCCAGCCATGGAAATCTTTCCAGTTTTACCATGACAGCCCAAGCTTTGGATAATGGTTTCTTCTAGTTCATCCCCCAATAAACAAAAAGCCATTCCATCTGTCTGATGGCACTATACACTGCAGCTTCTCAAAGGTCACTGACTGAAGCCACAGTGAAATCCTTCTGCTCAGCAATATTAATTAATGTAGTAAACAAGACTTGAACTTTGAGGTCTTCTCTATGCCAGAAAACTTAAAACAGTAATGTTGGGTGTGTGCTTAAAGCTCAGTAGACACTCCTGATAATTTTATCTGTAAACACTAATATTCTGGGACCAATGTCTCCATTCTAATAAGCTTAATTCACTGTTAGATATTTTAATATGTCCATTTTTATTAGGTCCATATCACTGTATGATTCTGAATCTATGATTTTTATATTTCCATGAAATATAGGTTCATTTACAACAGTCCTATAAACTAGCCATGGAAAGAGGTAATAAGATCATAGAATGGTTTGGGTTGGATGAAACCTTAAAGATACTGCAGCTTCAACTAGCCTGACTTGGGTAGGGACATCTTGCACTAGATCAGGTTGCTCAAAACCCCATCCAACCTGGTCTTGAACACTTCCAGGGACAAGACATTCACAACCTCTCTGAGAAACCTGTTCCAGTGCTTCACCACTTTTGCAGTAAAGAATTTCTACCTAATCTCAAATCTAAACCTATTCTCTCTCTTTGCAGAGCCATCACCCCTGGGCTGAACAGACCCAAACCTCTAAGCCCATCTTCACAGGAGATGTGCTCCCAGTGCTCTGATCATCTTCATGGCCTTTTTCTAGACTCATTCCAGCTGGCCCATGTTCTTCTTGTGTTGGGGCCTCAGAGCTGGATGCAGCACTCGGGATTGCCCTAACGCACACCCAGGGTTTGGCCTTGTTGAACTTCATGAGGTTCACACAGGCCCACCCCTCAAGCCCATCAAGGGACCCTTGGATGGCATCCCTCCCCTTCAGCATGTCAACTGCACCACCCAGCTCGGTGTCATCAGTGAACTTGCTGAGAGTGCGCTCAATGCCACTGTCCATGTCACTGACAAAGATGTTAAATGATGCCAATCTCAGCCCCAAACCCAGAGGAATGCCAGTTGTCACTGGTCTCTACTCAGATATTGAGCCCTTGACCACAACATTTTGGAGTGCAAACATGCAGCCAATTCCTTCTCCAGGGAGTGGTCCATATATCACAGCCATGTCCCTCTGGTTTAGAGACAAGGACGTCTTGGAGAGCAGTATCAAATGCTATATATCAGTCCAAGCAGATGACACTAGTTACTCTTCACTTACCCAGCAACGCTGCAACCTCATCACAGAGGGCTACCAACTTTTGTCAGGCACAATTTGCCCTCAGTGAAGCCATGCTGACTGTCACAAATCACCTCTGTATTTTCCGTGTGCCGTGGAAATATGCCATGATATAAATTGGACAATTTTTTTTCAATTCCTTCACTCAAGTTCCAAGTACATGCACAGTAGGTACTATACAGTGGTCCTCTCTCAAGAAACACTTTAATTATAGGTTGCTGGCAGAAAGCCAAAGGAAAGCTGGCTATCAGTACTGGCTGGAGGCTTTCATCTAGCTAAATTCATAAAAAGCAATGCAAGGCAGACAAAGCAAAGTAATTGCCATTATCAGAAGGAAATACAACAATACTAGGGCTAGTCTTTGCTCTCTACAAGAGATGTGCTCTTTTGTTAAGACAACGGTCTTGACCGCCGTGCATTCACACAGCTAAGCTAGAGCATGTGTGAATATTTAGAAACCTTTTCTTTCTTGACAAACAATGTTTAGTAGGGCAAACATCATATGTTTCATGTCTCTCACTAACCATAAATTTGAAGAAAAACACCTGCCTTTTAGCATACATACAATGCTTCTGTATTATCTATATGAACCTAAGTATCTCATCTGCATGATTTTGATAAGAGGACCTTCATCTGTTATTTCTTAATCAAGCAGTTATTTAATCTGGTACCATAAGAAATAAACTGGGTGAGTGCTATAACAGAGTCTCCACTATTATTGTGAAATAATAGTAGCACACATGCATGCACTTGTATAAACAAGCTTATATACAACAAATATTAGCAACAACAAAAAAAATCCCTGGGAAATTTTAATTTCATGCAAGTGAAGTGTTTGTCTTACCCAAAGAACACACTGCATTTAATTTCCTGTCCCCTATGATGCTAGCTGGTGAGAAAAGTGCTAATTATGTGAAAGCTTTCTTGCCATTCAAAAAGTGTGCCTCCAGAGCTGCAGGGAGACATTTCACTGCCTCTGGAAGGACTTCCCACACACAGTCACTTTATCAGCTTTGTATAAGCTTTTAAAGGCACCTCTCAGAACATCATCCTACAGCTAGTGACTACTGCACTGGTCCAACTTGAAACACCCTGGCTGAGGTCCGGGTGCACAGACAGTCCCTCTCCTCCAAATAACACAATCCTAACCAAGTGCAAAATGGCACAGAATTCCCATTTGTAGCAAGTATGGTCTACAAAGAAAGGAGATGAACACCCTTCTCCCAGCACTGCGTGGTCTGGACTGCTGTGCGTGATTCTCTTTTGTGTGGCCCTTAAAACAAATGTGGAATCACCCTAGTATGTTTTGCTTTCTGAAATAGCTGGTGTGTTACACTGAAATTCAGCACAGAAAAAAATGTCTTAGCTAATAAAGAAATGGTGGGGTTTATCCCTTATACTTCCAAATGATGTATTTCATTCAGCATCTGCAGAGACTTTTCTTAGATTAATTTGTGCTGATGCACAAAAAAAAATAATAAAAATAAAAAATTCCAAACTTGTTTTATACCCTGCTGAGGAAACAAGCTTCCTGTCCTTCAGGGGAGAGGTGAATTCAGTACAAGTAACACAGCACTAGCCAGTCATTTCTGACAGGAAACTGAAACTCTGAAGCTCTCTTTGGAAAACAAAAACTCTAAGTTTTATTTAGGAAAATTTGGTGAACTTTTCTTGTCTGATTTCCATATTGCTTTATGGTTGTATTATTTCTCTTCATGCTTATATAAGTTCTTTTGGAAACTGATTTTTTTTAAGAAAACAATTTTCTATTGATTCCATAGGAGACTGATGGATATTTGAAACACCATGTTTCATTCCCTTTTACACCAGGATTTTGTAATGCTTTAGTAGAATACTAATACAGATATGTTTTCATTTTTTTTTCAGAATTATGGGCCTTGGTGAATCCTTAGCATCACCAGGCGTCTTTCTTAATTAATTTTCAAGGAGAGGTAAATCACTCTTTGCTGTGAGTTCATGAATTATGTATTGTGTTGGATACTATGCTCAGTCATGTGATTATTAATATCTCTCACACAGTTCTTAATCATCCAAGGTTGTCTTTTTTCTTGGGCAGATGAATAATTTCTTCTCTTCCATCTGAAGGTTTTGTTCTTCCCCGCAGTATTTTGAACTGTTCAATATTCCCTTGGGCCTGAAGACGGAGGTAGGGATCCAGCCATTGCTCAGCACCTCTTGAGACTGATAAGGTCCCTTGGGATATTGAGCTCCACCTGCTCTGACCGTCATTGATGCCAATTGTCAGGGGAGTGCTGAGTGCTTCCAAGGAAGTGCAAGGCAATTGGCACAATTGGGCCCAAATATCCAGAGGGCTGGGCACTTGTGTTACATCTCTGTGATTAAGATACCAGGTATGTCTCTCCTGGCTGTCAGAGATACTGGCAGCAGTAAGTGCTGTATAAAGAGCAGCCAGAGCTAATCACCGCTCTTGAAGCCTGTCCTCTTTTTCAGCTGTCAGCTGGGGTGACACTGGGGGGCAGAAGTTCCCTTTGCTGTCTGCATGTGTTCAGCAGTAAGACAAAATCTTCTGTTCTCCAAGGCCCTGGGAACACCCGGGGTGATGCTGCAGTAGGGGCAGAGCCTCCCCATCCCTCTCGGGACCAGCACAGCTTCTGATCCTACTCAGTCTCACCTGGCCCACCTGCCATCCAGACACTTTTTCCATCTCACTCCATGCCAAATTACAACCACGAACTTCATTTATCTTCACATACCACTAAAACCTATGTATTGCTACAGATCCAGCAGGCTTTGGGGCATATCCCAAATTAGCCAACAAATAAGAAGTGTAATTTTTTTTTAAGAAATTGTGTCTAATGCAGAAATATTTAACTGAGTATGAATGCATCACTTTTATTAGACTTGAAGGCTTCACATAAGAAACAGAGAATCAAACGAAGTGTTAATTCTTTGCTATTTGTGTCTCACAATAACAGCAATGGATCATTTTCTCTGAAAATTTTTTAGGAGTGGGACTCCTTGAAAAATTGATAACTCTCCACATTTTGAGGCCCCATTTAAAGCCTAGATTAGTAACATATTTTACTTACTGGCAATATAGCTCTGCAGATATAAATTATGTTTATATTAAGGAATATAAAAGAATATTTCTAGAAATTTTAAAGAAAGTTCATGCAACTGGGAAAATAAAAATCAGTATGGCAATGGAATTCATGGCTGATTACTAGAGCTGAGTAGAATGTGATAATGTATGGACTCTGTTTATTTCCTCCACATTTAAAGATTTTGAAAGTTTTCCTTTCTTCAAAGACAGGCACCAAAATAATTCCTGGAAAAAATTCTACTTTTCACATTTATTGAAAAATCATCCTTAGACACAATGTTTAATTCTTATCAGACTTTTACACACCACATCACTCTAAATTTCAAGATATGAATACAGGTGTCACATTCCAGTTTGTTAATCCTCATGCGGGGCAGTGAGACTCAGACCCCTTCTTGTTTGACTTCCACAAAATGACATATTCTCACAAAATGAAAACATATCAACTAGCTCTATTAATCAGTGCAATGTAGGACAAACTGAAAGGAACATTTTGATTTATTTATACACTTTGCTGAATTTTAAAGGAACTGTAGAGAAATACAGAGAATAAAATGGGGACCTTGTACAGAGCATTCTGCATGGTGGGAACAGGGGTGAGACGATCCACATCACTCCCAGAGAGGGAAGACAATGTCCTTCTGCAAAGAGAAGTTCCAAAGGCATTGCTGTATACCCTCAACCCACCGCCCTCTTGTGCCAAACACAACCTTAGAAAACTGACTGATCAAAGCAGAGCATATAGCTGGACCATTTACTGCATTATGAATTTTGTCCTGTAACAGTAGCAAGATCTGTGGATACTGGAATATACATAAACTTCATACTGATAACTGACATGCTTTCCCAAACTATTGAATGCAAAATCTGTGCCAGGAACCACAGGACATTTCTGAAAATATCACAACAGTGAGTACCATTTGTAGACCTGATTTCTGCAAGGAGAATAAAAGTTTCTTCCTAAAAAATTACAAAGTAGTGTCGATGTTACACATAAAAAATTAGAAATTGTGTGTGATGTGTGGATGCTGTTGCACTCTGGCAGAAATGGCCAGCACAAGATAGCAGTGAAATAACGGCACAGTGTGACAACTGTGTGTCCTGATTCAGCCTCTGGCCTCCAGGGGTCACCTCTGTGCCTGACAGCTGTTCTGCAGAAAGCTACATCTCTGCCAAAATTATAGGATCCCGATGTTATTCAGGCTCTATTTGACACAGCACTGGTGGACTGAGGAAGTCAGTATTTTAGCATTCCAGTCCAGCTGGACTGCAGGAATGAAATATTGACTTAGCCAGAAAATAGGCCATTACAGGGAGCGCCCTTAGGCTCTTGCCTGGCCAGGGTGGGTTTTGATAGCTACAGCTCTGCCTCTCATTTTGTTTCTGTCCATTGCTTGATCGTGGACCTTTATAGCTAAATCCATGTTATCAGTTTATGAAACTGGCCAGTTAGTTAGGAAATTCATTACAGGCACTGCTATTAAGTGGTTTACCTCTGCCGAGTTTCTGCATTCTATTTAGTGTGTGCTTCCATTTACTCCATTAAAGGTACTCTACTGAACTGTGTGCAATGGTCACATGGTAAAAATACAGCATGCCATTTATAAAAACAAGATTTCATTAAACAGTAATAAACATAAATCTTTTGAGGGGAAAGGAACTGATGTCTTCATGGTACAGTGCAAGCCTGGTAATCAAAACACTCCTGCACTCAAATTACGTTGAAAAAGACTAATAGGAAAAAAGGTCAGATCACCCCACAACTGAGCAAAGCCTGCCCTTGGAAGACGGTGGTTTGCCTCTTCCACCTTGACAACCTCCATTCAAACTCACATTTCAATAACACTGATGGCAATGTCTGCCCAAGTTTTGATGCAATAAACATGTTTTGCTCCTATATAAACATGGTATTTTCATGAAGTGATATCATGCGTGTCAGTGATTATTCAAGTAACTTCAAGTAGTTTTGCATATCTCTGCTTTAATTAGAAGTGCCATAATTTTAGAGATATTTTTCTCTCAATGGAGGCAAATCACTTGTTAATATCATGTATGGCATCATCTGCAAATAGCATATTGCTGAACTAAAAGGCTTAAATGTGTTAGACCAGTGGCCAAAGAACCAGTCTCCATGGCAACTCTATACTAAGTTTCCCTGCTACAACAACTGTGAAGACTATTCAATCACAACTCATTTCAGCTGAATTCTTTTATATTTCTAAATGGCTCTCATAAATATTTCCACTTCTGACATTTTGTTTTAGTTTTAGGAGAAAAGAAAAACATAGGAAAATGAAAGGCCAAATGAAAGGCTGACTTTGGAAAGATCTACTGTGAGTCCATTTTACATCCCTGGTCTACATAAAAATTAAAAATAAAAAGAGTGCAAGGTAGTGTAAAATATTAGATGTGGCACCTACCCACAAAGACCTGGCTGAGTCCAGCATCTATTACTGTTAAGATTTTATCAGATCATCTCTGAATTTTCATCACTTATCTGGGGACAGGTTCTTTTTAACTAGTAAAAATACTTTTTTATCTTATCACTGATAAGATACATACCTACCTGTAGAGAGCAGCTTTCCTATCATATACAAGCAGAGCCATCTCTCAGGTTGCTCAGTGCTTAGCAGGGATCAGGAATAAAAAAGTTGGGAAACCCCCTGGTTCCAACTACCTTCTGCACAGTCCCCCTCTCTATTAAGGGCTTCTCCTAAAAGCTTTTAAAGTCCATTTGTAACTGGATATCTAAACACATGGCTCTTTCCCATTTGTGGCCTGACCAGAGCTCTTTGCTGGTCAGCTTCAGAAGTAGTCTGACTGTTGTGAATAGCCATATATTTGATTCTTGTGCTCACTTACTGCAATATGTAAGCAAAGAGATTGCGTGTTCCTGAGAAACCTCCAACTGATGCAAGTGCAACCACCCACCAGCTGAGGCCACTGTGAGAATATCACAGTGTGGCTCAAATCTCTGCACTGATTCCTCACTAAAAATTGGCAAATCCTTGGTGCCATCCCAGCTAATCAGACTCTGTGATGGGACTGACCTTTACAACCTTTACAGAGGTCACCTCCCTGTCAATAACTCCTGCTTTCTGTGGCTTCTTCTTCCCACTGGAACCACAAGTCAATTGTTGACAGACACAAATCTGCCAGAATGAGAACAAGACTCTTTGGAATATTAGAATTTATTTTGGAAATAATTTCTGAAGACAATGAAAGCAGTCACAGAACATCCATGCTTTCAGAAATGATAATGCCTTCCACATTTCCCAAAATCAGTTATATGAAACTTAAAAAAAAAAAAAAAAAAAAAAAAAAAGAACTGACCACTGTCTGTGGAAATAACAATATATAGAGGGGAGAAAAATTACTCCTGGATATACCCTGAGTGGGTCAAACATACAGGCCTTGTAAAAGAGCCTACACAGGCAGTAGCACAGGTGTACACTATAAACTCCTGCAAAACTCCTGTTGTGTTTTCAATCATCCCTGTTTCTCAGTGTCAGGATCACATGAGCCCAAAACTTCAGAGCAACAGCTGAGGTGGAACTTTCCATAATTTGTGGTAATAACTTACTTATTTTCCACACTATTAAAAATACTAATACAACATACTTTGACATTTTGTGGAGTAGAGCTCCCACCCCTTTTTATGTAGTTACACAATGCTAAGAATTAAAACAAATATTGATGAAATTGTGGGTTACTGTAGCAGATTTATTCCTGAGGTTACAGCCATATATTAATTTAAAAGAGGAATCAGGTTAGAACAAAAGATCTGAGAGTTTTAAATCTATTCCAATTTCTAGTTCACTTGTAAAACATACAGGCAGAAAAAGACTTTGTGGTTTCAGGTGTCCATTAAAATACTTAGCACATATCCTTTTGAGCTTATTAAAAAAGCCACACACTTTAATCTAACCATCTCTGAAACACATAGGTGGGATCTTTTTAGTTTCCAGGCCACATCTACTTATTTTAATGAATTGGTACTATGAACAGCAGCAACAACAATAACATCCTGAAACCACATGAAGCATCACACAAAATTAAAGTTTGAGCTTGAAACACTCTGCTTATCATTACCGATCTACCCATCATTAAATGTATTTCTCCTTAATCCTTCTTTCCTGTAATATCTTGAGGTTTGACTGCAATATGGGGGCAAAGTCATTTAAAAACATGAGACTCCAAATGAATGTCTACAGGTAAAATGTCTTATAGCAATGAAGTGTCCATTTATTTTAAAAGCAGCAAGGTTTAATGGAACATTACTGAAGCTTTTAATCATTCCTCAAGATATTTCAGGTCTTTTCTCCTGGGAGCCTTGCCTGCCGGAATCCCAGAGCTAAACTGCAGACAAACTGCTATTTCAGCAAGGGTTAAGGGAGCTCATGCCTAAGTTTAAATCTCAGAACCCTCGCAGCAGTAAACTACAGTTACAAAAAAAAAAAGAAAAAAAAATCTTTACAGAAAAGCCTTTGTCTTTAATCTCTTTCAACAGAAAATTAGAGGCTTAATCATAGTAAGTTGATGCAAAGCCAACCCCCCCTTCCACTGGAGTTAAAATGACTTCAGAAGGATCAAAATTCTGTCATGAGCATCAGACCAACACATTTCAGTAAGGCTCTTTACCTCACCATGTCCATGTTTCACAGACATTCCTCCTAATAAGCAGAATTTATTAGCTTGGATCCACTGGCTCAGTGAGTATGGCTACATCGCTTATGAATCAGAAGTGAACCATGTTCTCAGTAAACGGCCCCATGAATGACAATATTTGCTAAAGCTTAATTAAACATATCCATGATCGACTTTTTATTTGAGGTGCAGGTACATAAATTGAGCAGGAGCACCTCCTTTTCTCTTCTTAGCAGCTCCTAGGAAGCGGCATCTTTGTTAAGAAAGTAGACTGTGCCTATGCTAGTATCTCAGCTAAAGCCCAGATCATTTCCCAGTTACGGGAACACAATTACACATACTAATAAATTGCTACAATGGTCTTTGGCATACTACTTCTTTGCCAGCTAACAATTTCCCGAATAGTTCATCAGCACACAAGAGGCCGAGCTTTCCCAGAGCCATTCCCAGCAGACAACCCAGAGGCATTTAGCTGCAGGGATGTAGGCTGTCCCCCTCCCCTTGGCCACCATAACCAGGGCTGTTCTCAAGTATAATTCATTTGCTCATACAGATGTGGCCTTTGAGACTACTCAGAGCAGAAGGTTACCATGGCAGGTCATTGCACTGAACCATGGTGGTCACTCTGAGCACTGCAAAGTGCCAGGGCTCCTGGAGGACCCTTCTCTCTTGCTCTGAGCACAAGAATTTTCAAAAGACCAAGCACAAGCATGTCCCCTCCAGCTCTCCGCTGGGGTTCCTAGGGTCATGCCAATAAACTGGGATTTCACAGTACTATGGAATCTAACCAGAGAAAAGTCCAATCCTTTGTGAGAATAGCCTGACACCAGGCCACTGTGTTTACAGGTGGGGCCCACAGCCATACAGATGTGCAGTATCCTTCCTTACAAAGATTCACAGTTACTCTGTCCCTCTTACCTCTACTACACAGTTCCAGAGTTTCCACTTATCTCAATATGACTATCAGACAGAAACTCAGCCACATCTGGTTTTCTGTAAATGAGAACACACACAGTGAAAGAGCACTGTAGCACAAATTATGATGTTCAGAGTGTTGTTTTTTTAAATAAAGGAAAAGAAATATCTCTACTTATAGCTAGAGGATATAAGATCTTCCATCATTATTCACACCTTTTTAAAATATTAATGTGTGTGTCTCTTAGAGGTCAGCTGTTAGTATGCCACAAGTTGAGAATTCTATAAGCAGTTTCAAATAAAAGTTCTTTCTCCTGTGATACAAGTGACTGGTTAATCTGTTGAAGTCAGTACATTGAGAATACTTACTAAGCTTCATGAACAGTGCTTTTTAGGAAGTATATTTTAATCACTAGATTGCCCCAAAAGCAATTTACTACAAAGCCAGTAAATATAATTACACAAATAACCATGAGGTTAATTAATACATGATAACATTCACAAATGTTATTTGGATTTGAACACTACAATATAATTCAAACACACAGTGAAACTACCTAAACTAAGTAAAGCCCTGTATATTTGCAGCTTCATTTTTATTGCAATCCCTCTCATCTCCCCCTAAAGCCTTCTATAATTTAAAAATGCACTTCATGATTAGAACAGTGTAAATCGCAGGTCTTATATAGTAAAAACAGCTCCTCCAGACGTCTTCTTTAGATCATATGCCTAACATTATCATCGTATCTTCTGGGTGAGGAAAGTGCAAAATAAAAAAAAAAAAACCACAAACAAACAAAAATATTATTGTTCAAAATCCCAAAGTAATTAAGAAACCTATGCAGAACCTCTTAAGCTCATGACTGCAGGCATACATATGTATACATACACATAGATACATATTCATACAAGACTTCTTTAAATTATCAAAATACAAAAGTTGTCATAAAATAATGAATAAGCAATTCTTGTGACTGTAAGGTCTTTGGGCACTGAAGGTGCAGAGTATTTTCAGCTTCAGGAGGAGTCAGGGAAGGACAGAACTTACACATTTCAGAGGAGCATGTGAACACTTCAAAGACTGCTGCAGTCAGGAAACACGAAGATCCATATTAGTTTGTGGGGTTTTTTTTCATATGGCACTTCAAAAATGAAAAAGGAATAAAGAATCATGAAATCCTGAAAAATATTTTAGATGTTTCATGAGAGCTTTTAAAACCCTGAGAAACTCTCAGGTTGTCTGTTTAAGAGTAGGTTGTAAATAACAGGTGGTAAATAGCATATCAATGTGAGAAGTTGCACTGCATGTTTATTGGTCATGAAACAATGAAGAGCACACCTCATCTAAACATGACTAGACAGTGGCAGTCAAAGGTCAGGTGGATGTAGGATTGCGTAACACAGCAGTGACCCAGCACCTTCCCCAGAGCACCTGGTGTCAAAGGGAATGCAGCCACATCTGAACTGCATGAGACCTGCTGCCTCTCATGAGAGTTGCAAAATTTGGGCTTACTGTCATGATACCACAGATTCCAAGGCCAAAGTGGGTTGTGTTGAAGTAAATACATTACTAATATTTGCACCATCAGAGCAGACCAATATAGATTTTATTATGCAAAGATTAATGTATCTAACCTCTAGCCTTTTCCACTACATGAAAAATCCTCTATAATTTACTGAAATTGGGATCTCCATTCTGCTAAAAATCTTCCTTATTTTAACAGCTCTCTGTAGAAGAGATTGACAATAACCTAGACTGAAGAGTGCACTCCAGTTTCTGTATGAGTATATGCACATAAAGAGTCACAGTTCAGACAACACCTAGGTAACAGATCTAGATGACCTTATTTTTACAGCTTGAATTGATCCAGAGACAAATTTAACTTAACTTTATGTATTCCTCCCATAAGCATGCTTCCTTTGAAGTCATTATTCCTCTTTTCAGTTTTGTTTAACCACTATGCAAAAATCACCAAAAAGCAAAGAAGAGAGTATAATTCATCCAAAAGAATTTTTTCATACAAAGGTAATTTAATTCAATTAGATTCTAATCCAGTTAATTAGTGTTCAAACTATGCTCAGACAGCCCTAAAAAGTATTTGTTCCATAGTCTGGGTAGCCATTTAAAAGCATACCATAAATCATTTCATTTTGCTTGTCTTCTAGCAGTAATAATTACAAAACCACAGCACATTTCTCTAGCTGCTATTAATACTCTCCAGGAAAAGTAAGAGTGATTATCCCCATTTTACAGGTGGGAAAACCTATTTCCCATTTTGTTAATGATCCCCTCTTTCTTTGCACTTCATTAAGTCATTCACAGAAGTATAAAGGGAATCTAAAATAGTGTTGTGATAGTATTTGTAGCATGTGCAGTTTTTCATCATTTTGCCCTGGACGACAAGCTTCAGTGGAGTATTGGATCAACTTTGAGGACTGAGATACTGAGGTCTATTAATGATATTCGCATCTGCGTAGGACTAAATACTGCTCATGTAGAAACCCTTCACTGAGTGAAGCCATAGGGAGAAGTCCTTGTGCATGACAATCACTGAAATGTCAGCTATTTAGTTCATAAGACTTTAGAAAGTAAATGAATGAGAAAAACAACTTATTTTATTCCCCAGAACGCTTTACATTTTAAAAGCAACCTCTCAAAGAATTCCAAACTCTTAACTCAATGTGTAAGATAACAGATCAGGTAGAGAAAGTCTAGTGCTTAGCTGACTGACCTCTTATACAAAGTAAAAGGCCTCTCCTGGATTCAGCACATACACAGATATGCATCAATTCCAGGAAACATTATCTTCAAATGATATTTGAATCGCAAAATATATTCACCAATTGAACTTTCAGGTTATTTTAGCTCTTTTAAGCAACTGAATTGCTACCATATCCATTGTAACCACAGCTGGCTTCTGTGCTATTTCTTTGAGTGACAGCTGTAAAAACGTCATAGTGATCTTGAAAACAGAACGACTGTGGGAGCACTGTGGAAGACAAAAGACACAGAGACTGTTTGGGATGGCTCCATGGCAGATGCATTCATGCCTCCACACTACTGTTTACAACTGCTTTGTGTGTGACTCTCTGTGTGCGTGATGTTAGATTTTCCTCCAAGCCTCTCTCGCTTTGATGGCCAACAAGATGCAGCAGAAGAGTCAAGTGCCATGCAGAAAAGGGGTGACTTCAGTTTCAGGGGAGTGTGTTAAGAAACATGCTCCAGCCTGCAGGAAAACGAAGGTAGCAGAGACACCTCTGAAGCACCTTAATGTTACAACTCCTGCCAAGCTGCCTTAGTGGCTCTGCCCAACATCCACTCCACTTCCATATCTGGCATTCTCAAAATCTGTTTCTTAGGCCTCTCCAGCAATTCTCTCATTTATACTAAAGGTTTTTTAAGAAGTTGAGGGCAAAAGCACTTAAAATTTTCTGGTGTAGAATTACATTCTGTATCATCTTTCCCACTTTTAGGCATACCTTGCCATAACTAGAAGAGGAACCCCCTGAGGCAGTTACTATGTTTATGGTGTTTTTCATACAGTATTCCCACACCTAGAACACTTCATGCAAAACTCCCAAAAAGTTTGTTGTTAACATGGACTGCTGGTACAATACACTGGTAGGATAGTTTCTTATGAAATAAACATCGACTTGTCGGGGTTTTTTTAATTTCATAAAGATTCAAATTTTGAGGTCACATTACATTCTTTTCTCTAACAGGGAGAAATTTGGCAATAAAAGTATAAATTTTATCTTAAAATGTTTTAATGCCACAATATGGAATCCCATATTTAATTAGATTTTTTTTTGCATTTTTTTCTCATTCTAAACATCCTGAAATTGTATACAAATGTTTTTGACAACACTTTGCATTCTTAGAGATTCTCAATTCCTACCAGAAAGGATTACCCTATAGTCAACATTACAAAAGTTTTGCAGTGGGGAAAGTAAGAATAATTAATTTCAACCTAGGTCATTCAGTGACAATGAACTGCTCTCAGAAAACAGAATGTCTTCCATAAAGTCACAACATAATGCAAAGGATGTGTTGGCAACAGGAATAAATACATCTACCTGCATGTTTTGTTTCTTGCTGCTGTTTCTACAATTATGTGGTGCAGGTACAGTTCAAGCCTATTAAACTGATGAACATCATTAGTAAAATGCAACATAGCCAGCAAAAATCCCGGAGAAGTACCAACAGTTTAAATCCAGCAGTTGCAGTGTGAATTACCTTTCTACAGCAATTCTCTGAATACATTTATGATACATTCTAATTGCAATAATAAGATTAATATTTGTTGTTTAATTCTATCTATTTGAACTATAATTTTATCAGCTCTTAGGAATTAGAATGACAAATATTTTACAGAAGAGAAATAATGCATGTATTGGACAGCATTTTATTACTCTGCCACTTCACTCGTGAAGCTTTTAACGCTTCCCTAAGCAGCACAAGAAAAATTTCCACATATTTCCACACACGGCCTCATGAATGGAAGTGAGAAAGCTTTCTTGCACCTGCCATCTGTTCTGCAAGTCGAAATCCTCCTCGTGGACTGAGATACCACCTTCTCTCTTAACCCCCAAGTAACTCACTGTGTTGAATTAATCTGTCTGGAATTGCTCAGAAGAAACATCAGTTGCTGAGGTCAGTCCTGCTTCCAATACAGCACTGTCATCTCTACAAGCAGGAAAATTATTTCTGCATAAGGGAATTGGGAAGAGTTAGGAGGGAAGAAGAGAGAGAAAGAGACAAAAATTCAGACTGGGAGTAAGATGAGCAAAGGTTATGTGTGGGAGGACCAGTCGTCATAAAAATGGATTGTGACAGACAAAATAAGAGGAGAAGAAAGACAAAAGAAGCAGAAAAATGAGATTTAGAAAAGGACAAGACAATGCAGATAGTTGGAAAAGTGAGTTAAAATATAACAGAAAAGAAGGGAAGAAGTATTTTTTATCATTTCCCATCTGTTTCATACTGTCTTTAATTCTATTAGTCAAACATTTAACCAAACTTCTAGTTGCTGAAAAAAATTGCCTTCCAGTCTCAGTTAATTTAGATTTTAATTTATTTTTACTTTTGGTTAAATTTTACTCTGTAAATTCAAAGCTGCTAAAAAGAATAGTGTATCACTAATCACACAAAAAAGTTCTAATTTGAAAAAAAATTTCAGATCATAATCATTTTTCTGCAAAATACATATAAATTATTCAGCAAAAATATATTCAGTTCTAGCTAGCAAGAAAATGTAAATAGTTTTATATTTAAATTAGCTCAATTTTAGTATATAGTACTTGTCATTAGTATTCAATAGTGAATCCCTGCATGCAGTGATTTAGTAAATTATTTTCAAAGCAACTCAAGTCTCTGAGGGTTTGCATTCGGACATCACCCTCTTCCCATTTCGTTCTTCACCTCTCACCCCCTCTGTCGGCAACTCAAAGGTAAATGGAATTAAGCATTTTCATGCCTTCCACAGTTTTCCAGAAGACAGTACAAAAATGTTTTTATTCTGTTGCTACTGCTAAGAATTAAGATTAAGAAATCCAAAAGACCATTCTGTTGTCTGTTGTTTGGGGTTTTTTTTAATTTGGGTGTTCACATCTCTTTCTAAGGTACTTCACGCTCATATCAGCTGCAAACATTCAGTAGCACAAGACATAAGAAGCCCTGAGGGACTATTTATAAACTTACTTATTAACTCTGTGATGGTTTACAGCCACATTTTAACCAAGGTAGCCTAGTTCCAGTTAGTTATTTATTCATATAAATCCTAATCATGTTAGAATTGTACTGAGCAAAATATCGTAATTAAACTTATGATGATGAGCTCCATGGGCTAATTTTGTGCCATACAAATAGCTATCTTGTATCAGGCTTATTTTTATAGCCTTTTTATTGTCACTGAATATGTTTCTTTTTTTGTTCTATAATAATGCTATGCTCTGCACAGCAATACTAATCCGTACTATTATAGAAATCCAGTCATTTGTGGCGTCTAATTGGGATATTTATATAACTATGGACAGCTTCATACATAAGTGCTTCATTGTCTTTAATGTATTTTCTGTTAATCTCCTGCAAGTGTTATGTGTGGAAGTACTTTTATCTTTGTTTACAAAAGGAGAACCAAGTTTATGTCCTCACCATGTCAGCCCATGTTAGGAAGTTGAACATATTTGCAGCCATTCTCCAGCAGTGCAGCCATGCAGACCAAAACAGTTTGTGCTCGTATTTTTAAACAGAGACCCCACAACAGCTGATTTTCAGAAATGGTCCTCTGCCTGTACTTGCCACCAAAGCAAATCTCAGAGCTGTTTAGAAGGATGCCAGTTAGCACAAACCAAAAGCATGATAGGAAATAGTCAAACACTGCAATGAATTAAGTGATACTTTTTTGGCCCTGGCCTTGTTTAAAGTTTGCTCATATAGCACTAGCTGAAGAGAGTAGGTTCTGTTCTTCACCTTAGACAGGACGGGTTTTTATCCAAGACTACCAATGCAAGAAAGCTAAACTGAGATGACCAAGGATGAAAAGCAGTCTGTTGCTGTTGCTAAGAATAATTCTGGCTTTCCATTGAGACAAGGCATGAATGCTGCAAGAAACACCGAAGTGCAGCTGGATCTAATTGCTAAAATGGGTGCAAGATAATTGACTGGGAAAGCAGGAGAAACAGAGGATATTATTGCTTTCTCCCTGGTTTAAAAGGTATAGGAGTGGTTGAAGTGAGGGCAGCTACTTTCTTCAGAAGGAGCTTAAGTACTTTGGCTGGAGTCATATCAAGTTCTTTGCTTTTGCTGAGGTTAACACAGCAGAACTGAGTTTCTGCATTCCTCTTTTTGGCTTGAAAGATACATTTTTCAATTATAAGCATCAAAACCTCCAGTATTTGGTGACCTGGCTAGCAGGAAGCAAGGCCAGCCTATTCCACAAAGTTTTTGACTCATAATGATTACAGACTGTCTTGGTTTTATTCAGGATTTGACGAAAAGTAAATTCAGGTTAAGGATACACCTTTCTTGTTTTCTTAAAAGCAAAGGCAAAACCTAGCTTAGTTGAATCAGTAGCTAGACTGAAATCTAGACCTAGGACCCTAGTCACTGGGCTACTGATGTGTCAATGCATACACATTCTTCAAATAAATTATTCTAATAATTTGCTCCCTCAATAGGAAAAGTTCTTTTCTTACCTCAGACTCTATTTTTATATGTTACATGGGAAAGACAGGTAATACTGAATAAAAATGAATGCTTTCTTCCTTTATCGTAAAGGTTAAAGATTACTCTTAGAGATTAAATGCTCAGTTTATAACCGACAGAAACAATGAGCAAAACCTAAAAAAACCCACAACAAAATAAAAATAATGTCAGTAAGACTTGGAACAGGCCCAACAAAACCAGACGTAAGTCAGTAATGCTAACTTACAGAGAACATTGAGAAGCCTGCTACAGAGCAGCTCTTCAGCTGCCAGTGATCAACCACGACAAGATCACAGGACACTCTAGGTAGAATGGCAGCCTCAAAGCCATTTGGTCAATGGAAGTCACCTACTAACTTCAGTCATTTATGGATCGCATCTTTCAGCACGACTAACTAGAGATTCGAGAAGTTGATCCAAGTATTGGCCCTTTGCATCTTGTTTGAAAATGCCCAAAATCTCATTAAATGTGATGCATTGAGAACACGGAGTTGAGACCAAGATCAGCTACACAGGGAGAGATTAACCACAGCTCCAGTGAAAATAAAATAGATCTTCCTATTTTGTAGCGGAGCAGTGAGCAGTAGGATAGCTATGGACTTTGTCTAAAAGTTATGTATTACTGAAAGGTTCAGGATAAGCATGGACCATATTCATTCCTATTCTGCTATGGAATTTTACCTTGGAACTAGCACTCAAAAGAAATAAGGAGAGTAATTTGTCTAAAGCATATGGGTAATTTCTATAAACCAATCAATGATACTCTACAGGTATATGGACACTATATAATCACACAAAGTCACAAAGAATGAAAATACATTCCAATTACTTTTTTTTTAAGGCCAATTCATTCAACATACATTACATTTGGGCTTTCAAAACTAATAAGGCAGTATACCCTGTGCTGCACAAGTGGGACTTGGCAATATGCTATACTGCCATCTGGGTTTGTTTATCATGTATTTTAACTATTAAACATTCATTGAAGACCTTATTGGTTAAGCCATTCCCCTCAATAATTGTAGTTATTATTTATTAATCATAATACATCTACATAATTAGTTAGGGCCTCCTTCTGGTATCCTTACTCATGCAGTAATAATTTACTTCACGATCTACCCCAATAAAACAAACCACAAATCTGGCTAACACTCATCAGAAATTTGGGAAGCAAAACTGGGTTTCCTGTGGCATTTGCACAATGTGTATTAAGTTAAACGGACAAAGGCACACACGTGTGCCTGTGTGTGTTTCAGTCATCTGAAGAGTTGTGTGAGGTTCTGCCTAATAATTTCATTTTAGAGATATGGGTATTGCCAGTCTTTCTGAGATAATCAATTGGCAGGAAGGACATGTCAAGAGCTATCACTGATAAGTGTTTGATCTGTGTTATTAACCCAAATTCTAAAAGACAGGTGATGTTCTCTTTCTTAAGATACTTTGATAATTTGTTTGATACCAACAAAGATACCAACCGCTATCTTCGCTTACTTTGTAATAAAGTCAATGATTCACAGATTTTTACAAAGAGAAGAGTACAATTTTGTATAATTTAAAGACCTGAACATTGGACAACTCATTTGAGTTAATCACCCCAAGCTGAAGAGCACAACCTGTCATTAAGATACATCTTAACTAGTTTCAAGGAAACTGCTATTGAGCATCTCAATAAAGAAGCCACCTATGTCACCCAAAAACAGTACCAAAGAGTTACACTTTATATAATCAGAAGCTGAGTAGCCTTCAAAAGTGTTTTTGCCCAGTGCACAGGAGCCAATGAAAGTAAAGATAACAGTATATATTCAGGAGAAAAGGAGCTCAACATTGCACAGATAAACAAGGAAGAGAATATTTTGAGGAAACAGCATCTAACAAAAATAAGGGCCCTTGAGAAACAAGACATCAGGTCTCTGCTTGCCATTTGTGAATGAAGACATGTCACAGTCCTAATGAGTCTGATCCAGATAACTCATTTTCCTACCCCAGGTTGGGAAAACGGTAAAGGCCAGAACATTTTAACATGTTTACACATACTGGATTTGTGTTGTCATTTATAGATGAGAACCTGCAGAATTAGAAAAAAGGCAAAAGTAGGTTTCTTTTCCTACTTTCTTTCAGTCCTTGATGAAAATTGTGCTAAAAGTCTTTTTTAAATTATAAACTGATTTTGTTGGTTTTAGCATTGGCTTTGCAATTCCCATCTCAACAGTGTTCAAAAATTTCACCAAGAAAACATTTTAAAGGGATAAATATGTAATTGAGCTAGATTTGTTTGATTTGTACATATCATTAATATCTATGTTGCCAGAGAATTAGGAAGAGATGTAAACAAAAAAGTGAGCTTGGAGGGGGTTTCCAGTACTCTCTAGGAAGAGCAGTAGTGGGAACTTTCTCTATATTTAGAAGAATTGTGACCCTTGATGAAGGGTTTCTTAGGTGAAAATGAATTTAGAAGAAGCATTCTGGTATTAGAACAAGTAGATGCTGAGAATAATAGCTTGCCCTTTAAAATGTCCTTTTGTTTCCAGAGACAAAATTCGTGTTTCTTTCTTTTTCATATTTCATGTATGTGCTCTATTAAGATTGCAAGCCAGGCCTTCCTGTTGTGATTAACCCAGATGGCAAAAACAAAAATAAACAGAACTCTCAAGGGTTGTAAGCACACTTTTAGTATATTTTAATTCATTTTCACCAGACAAAGAAATCTTAATCACAAGCACAAGAAATTTTTCTTCAACAGAACAGAATATTTCAGTACTCAAGTAAGATCAATTTGTTGCAGCAAATTAAAAAGTAGGGCATAAAAATACTACAACACTACAGAATTAAAACAATCTCCATTTGACTCTAAATCAATTCTGATGCACTTCTGTGATACAAATTTCTCTAACAAGTTTTTTCTCCTTATTAAGCTATCTGACCATATAAGTATTGCTGGCCCTTTTTTAAAAAGTAAAGAAGATTTTTGGAAGGAAGCATTCTGCAGTAACACTCTGCACAATTTCATACTCTTTTTCAAGTGCTACATCAGCTTTCCGTTCTCTTTTCTTACTTCGCTATCTACTAGCTATAACAAAGAACCATTCAATTACAGGACAGCAAATAAGAAATTCAACTTTGAAAATCCATTGTAGCCCCTAAAATGGTATCTCATAATTTAATTACTACATGCAAGTTCAGTAACTCTTGGGCAACTCTATGGGCAAGATTTATGCAGTCCTGTCTTCTCCATAATCTCTCACACTTGGCCAATGCACTATAACTTTCACTCAAGCATGCTGGCTAGCATTATGCAGCTGGGTGTTACTAAATCACATTTTATTTAGCTGAAAAGGGCACAAGAATTGAACTGCTTCCAGTTCATGGAATTTGTATCAAGCCACAAGGGATGAGGTGGGTTTTTTTCATTCAGCGCTCAGTGTTTCAATTTTACAGCACATGCAATAAGAGTGTCCCATTGCTAAGGTGAACAGTCTGGATTACACAGCCCTGGTCTCACACCCTGATCAGCCATAGGCTCACAACATAACTTTGGGCAAGACTCTTTGAACCACGCTGATCTTGTTTAACTTCAGATGCTGCAAAGCTTGCCATCTGTATCAGATATCTAGGTTTCTTCCCAACAGAGCAGAGAAAAAGAGGTGCATTTCCAGAGGGAGATTTATTTTGTTCTAAAAGAGATTTCTAAGAGTGGTGGCAGCAGTACTGGCTGACCTTGCACTCCTGACACCTGTAGTGGCACTAAGTGACTGCAAATTGAGCTGAGAGTTTAGGATTCTGCTGAGCTTTGAATAGCTTGAGTAAAGTAAAATAGATTTACCTATGCTAAGAAGCCAAGCCACTAGCCAAGGCTAGACTGCTGGTAAAGAAAGCAGCCTAGACTGTACAAGCTATCAGAGAAGGAAGCATGGACCACTTAACATGGGCCAAGTGGCAGTGACTTCAGTGAGGACTAGAACCTGAGAGAGGATTCTTCTCTGACAACTTGCAAGTCCAGGCTGTTTTCCCAACCATCAGTGACCACCATGTCTAGTGATTAAATGCAACTTGTATATGTGTTCTTGAGCTCCAGCTATGTCAGGAACAGCAGTGCAGGAGGCAGTGTGAGTGCTAAAGACATTTAGGGACCTCTGTCTTTGTGCTTTATTTCTGCATCTCAGAAAAGGAAAGCAGCACTCCCCTTGTTTAATGCATGTTCTGAATACAAAAATGTTTTTAAAAAAATTTTGAGATTAGCATATGCAGTAATTGCAGTAATAACACAGTAATAATAATGCTCAAAAAACTCCAACATTTATTACAACAGTTTATATAGACATTTTAAGAAAACAAGTTTTTTTTTCCCCATTCCTAAGCATGTTGTTAAAAAATAAATAAAGGCCATCTAAAATATAAATTACAAAAAGATAATGTACTCTGACAAGTGTTGGGGGTTTTTTTTCACATATACATATAGGCTATTTGCTATGAATATTTATTTTAATCGTACTTTTCTCCTGCAATTTTTTAACTTAGTATTTAGAGCATTAGAAATGTCATGACCACCTAATTTGTACAGAAGAAGGGGAAAAAAGGAGTAGTGCAGTAAGCTTTGTTTTCTAGCTAAAATTCAAACCTAGGAGATGTTTTTGCACTCTATTACATGAGAAATGGTTGAAATCATGTAATTAAAGACTGTATTGTAATGCATATGCACCAGAGGGCAGAGTAAAGGCCACTTAACTTGGACATTTCCTGGCTTTGAGTGCACAATGCAGCAACAGGACAGTTCAACAGGGAACATAATATTTTTTGCATTTAATAGAGTATTTATAATTCAAGTCAGCACTTGGATCTTCCTGATTGCCTTATTGCCAGTTGTCATCAGATGTTAAGCTAAAGACAGAATGATGTGTAACAGAAATGTGCTGCTGCAATAAGAAGGAACATGAATTGCCCTTTGCCATAACTCAGTAAATCAGAGCCTACAATGAAGCCCTTGAGTGTGCCATTCTCTATCCTGGCCTGTCTCAGCAGAGTGAGGACTGCAGGAGTTTTCTGAAACAGAACACTACTGGTTTGAGGTTTTTTCAAGAGAAATCACATGGAGAAAAGTTCAGGTTATTCCTGAAGTGTTATTTCCCAGCTTGCTTCCAATTCAGACTGGTGTTTAATACTTGGAGTGGCAGCCAAAGCATTCCAGAAGATAGAAGATAAATAAGCAAATATGACTCCAGATATCAAGACAATTTTCAAATCCGCATTTCTAAATAGGTTTGAGACAGCCTTATGTTCAAGTCAACTGGCTTTTTTGCAATTGTTTTTGAAATTATGACCCTGCTTAGAGAAAAGTTTAAGTCAATGTATCTTTAGTCTCTTTAACATTTGTATTCCTAGAAAATTAATGTGAGTTATTGAGGAAAGTAAATAGAAGCCTGACTCAGAAGGACCAGCAGAAAACAATGGCACAATTCTTTAGTGTATTATTAAAAATTTTATGCAAAATGTTTACCAATAACCTTTAAAATAAAATTTAGCCATTTGTAATTTTCTTAATACAAATCTCTCTTTCAAAAATGGCTGCTGTAAGCATTGAGAGAATAAGAGAGAGACTGTATTTTAGAAGAGAATCTGAGCTGTGATCTGTACATCCCAGTTGTATCCTCTCTTTATAGCTCATTAAAGTAAAATCTTACATTTGAATGCACTTTAGCAGTTTAGTGCTCATAGCACTTCATAAATATTAGTACGTGTTCTTTCTTTCCTCTCCTGGATAATGTAAAAATAGAATCTGAACAAATAAAGGTGTTTCTTAGAGATGTAATAACTTCATTTTAATATCATCACACTTTTTTTAACCTCAGTTGCTTCTAAGCTTTTACTAAAGCAAACAGAATGTTCCTGACATGACATTTCCCCTGATAATCACCTGTTTCTTAGAGGCACCTGGTCAATTATTTAATTGACATAAGTTGTATTTTACTTAATAGGAAAGAACATCTCTGCTGTCTATTGTCATGTTACATCAGGTAACATGTGTGAGATGTGGGAGTGATTTCCTCAGTTCTGCAAATGTTTTTTCATGTTTCATTCTGCTTTTGGAAAGCATAATAAATTCCATAGGAAACATTAAAAAGATAAGAAAGACTTTGTAATATTTTTGTGTCTGTGGGCAAACATGTATATACAGAATTTTAGTTCAAATTTGAAACACTAAGTTGGAAGTAAAGTTTATTAAGATCCACCTTAGTTTATGCATTTTTTCAATTTCTTTGTAATGAGTTCTATGCAATTTATTCTGTTACAAAATTGTGAGGTTCACAGAAAGAGTGATCTTTTGTTTTTGTGTGGATATGTGGCTTAAGAATGGTATTTTTTCTGACAAGATGTAAAAGGGTTACATCAGAATCTCCCAAACAGTGTAAATTATTGTCCTTGCTGTTCAGACTTTGTAATAAATACTGCTGGCTCTCCACTGAGAGTGTGAGCTAAACTGAATAAGGTCTCCATGGGGCAGAATTTAGAACAGTAAGGATGTCTGACTTGATAAATGCCTGGTTGATTTAACAAAAGGGTGCATGAGATCAGAATGACAAATTCATTTGGCCTAAGTGAAAAGCCCAAGTAAAATGTTTTTAATTTTTTCATGGAATAGAATGGCTTGGGTTGGAAGGGACCCTAAAGATTATCTAGTTCCAAGTCCTCTGGAATGGGCAGGGACATCTCCACTAGATCAGGTTGCTCAAACCTTGAACACCTTCAGGGATGAGGCATCCACAGCTTCTCTGGGCAACCAGAGTTCCAGTGCCTCACCACCCACACAGTAAAGAATTTCTACTTCATCTAATCTCAATCTCTCTTTCAGCTTAAAACTATTCCCTTCTGGTATTAATATCTGCCCATGTTAGAAGTTGTTCTCTCTTTCTTTAGTAAGCCCCCTTTACGTTCTGAAAGACAGCAGTGAGGTCTCCCCGGAGCCTTCTCTTCTCCAGGCTAAACAACCCCAGCTCTCTCAGCCCATGTCCACAGGTGAAGGAAAAGATCAGAGGCTCCAGCCCTCTGATCACCTTTGTGGCCACTTCCATTAAAGTATAGGGACCTTATCTTTTCAGTCCCTTTACTTTAGATGTGCAGAGTCCCTACACAGATTTTGTCTTTCAAAACTACAAAGTTTCACGTTTCAGAGGAAAGGTCAGGATTACATTAGAGCCAGAAGTCTATATGCAAGTGAGTATACTATACTGAAGACTAAAGCTGTGAGCATTCTCTAAAAATTTTTCGTTCCATACAATTTCATAGAAAACAAATACAGCATCAGGAGGCAGAAGGAAAACTTCTCAGTCCCAAAATCTGTTACTTACTTCTGATAATTTTGCCTGAGATTTTTTTATAGAAAGATAGAAATGATGAGATTCCATATGCTTAAATTAAAAATGCATCTTAAAGTAAAAAAACCAGATTTTATATTAAAACCAAGCAACATTATTTCTTTCCCCTCTCTGCCCTGCTTCCCAGTAAAGGAAAGTTATGTTTCAAAGTAAGTTCAGCATAAGATAATATATAACCTGTTTCTTTCCCTGCAAAATTCAGGAGAAATTTATTTTGCAGTTGTGCTCCCCTTTGTATATGGGGGTGTGTTTGTGGACTTGTTGTTTTTATGTAAACACAACATTGTACACATAATTTTCTTACACTGCATAGGCACCATAAATTGAAAAACTGGTCACAAATAAATCACTAGCAAAAAGTGCAGTAGCATGAAATTCAATACAAGGCACTGTTTTTTTTTCATAAACCTGCAGGCCAGAAGTAGAAACAAGAAAAGGGGGGAAAAACCCCAACACTACAAATGAATAACACTCACAGGACTCACAGAGATAAGAATAAATGAAAACAAAATAGCCTAGGCTGCATTTTATCAATACGTCTCAGCACATGGAAAGTGGCACAGCTATTTATAGCAAGCAGTCCTTTCCTGGTTTCCACAAGGTTTTAAGACCAGTAATTACAGTCCATAATCAAAAGTGTTGAACTCTCACAGTCCAGACTTCAGAAACAAAGTGCACTGCTAGTTTACATCATGACATCGGAGGATGTTTTTTAGGCCTTTTCCAAAATTGCAGGATAAGAATCAAGCCCTGCTTTCTAGAACTTCAAACCGTTCCACAACCTCCCTGCTATTACATTAGGTTTTCTTGGACCAGGGGCTCCCACAGAGAATGAAGAGAAGCTGAGAGGCAGCACCATCTCCTTTGTGTGCGCAGTCTGTGAGCCCTCTCTATCTTTAATAATTCTCCAGGCATTTAAGGAGCACAATTAAAGCACAGATGGCTGGGCAGGGGAGAAGAATTTATTTCAAGCTCTAGTGTATACTTTTGAATGCACCTTAGGCCTACTGAGCACCATCCTTCCTCCTTCTGCAGCAGTGCTGCACAGTTCTACTTTGCAAGGAAGGAATATCAAAAGCAGAAAAGATTCAAACAGCAATTTCTACAGCAATCTCACCCATCACCAAAAAAGAGAAAGCCTATGGAAGGATAAGTGGTTCTGTTCCAGTTCAATATAACCCTCTGAAATGGCAACTTCCAGTCAGTCACTACAGCAGGAAGTCCTCAGAGGCAAAGGAAAAAGGAAAAGGGCACCCATGTGAATTTTTAATTCTTCCATCAGGTTTTCTGGTATCAAAATGTACCATAAAGAGTCTGGAATCTCAGATGTGTTCAACTTAGAGAGAGATGAAATAATTTTCCCACTGAAAAAAAAAGTAGTCAAATAAAATTGTCAACATTCATGGAGCAAAGAATCACTGCTGTTTATTCAGAGATGCTTATGAAATAACATTAATATCTTGCTCAGCCTTAAGGACCCCCTGCATTCCTCCCTCAGAGACATTATGAAGAGAAGAAAAAACAATGATTTTTAGAGACAAAAGCCAGAATATTCTTGGCAATTACAGTAAAAGTGGGCAAATTTATTTCAAGTACACAATGTAATTGTATGATTGCTTTGATGATAAATGAGGCTTACATTATTTTGTCTTTAATGTATAATCAGTTTATATTTAGGCTGTGGGTAGTGAGGAAATGCAACCTTTTTGTAATGTCATTTATTGAATACATTCATTGTAAAACCCCAGCCTAGATTCTGGCAACCCTCTGAAAGGTCAGTGCAATTATTTTTAAAACAATCACAATATTTATTGTTAGCACCACTAAACTGAGCATCAGACTGGCTCTCTCACTGCTCAGTATCTCAGACCATGCTTCCTCAAAGGAAAAAAGAGACAAGTTTTGCACATGTCTGAAAGGTTGGTGAGTGGAGGAGCCAAGTCTGAAGTCTTGTTCTACAGTCTGCAGGATTAACAGCGCCTCATCTGCCCTATCAGGGTGGCAGTCCTTTTGAAAGTAGTAATAGCCTGCAGGCTATTGCTATGAACAGTGTGTTTCAAATACAGATTTCAAAGCTCTTTACAAAGGATTGCCATTATCTGCATTTTACACACAGGAAACAAAAATATTTGGGAAGGAGTTATTCTGTAAGGATGAGAACAGCAGAAGAAACATCACCTCCTTAGTTATCATTCACACATTTTCTGTTAGGTTAGCAAGTTGAAAGCTGCTGGAAGCCCACCAAAAGAAAAAAAAGAACCATACACACTAAAACAAGCAAACAAACAAAAAACCCCCAAACAAACAAAAAAAAAAAAAAAAAAAAAAAAAAAAAAAAAACCACAACCCACCCCCAAAAAACCCAAAACACCTACACACAAAACAAAACACCAAAAAAAGTGGTTGAATTTTTATAGCAAGCAGGCACTTTCCAGCATATTCCAGTACTACAGATGGAAAAAGAGACCCACTGGCTTTAGTGGACTTGCATTAATTTACATGAGTGAATTCAACTGTTATATCTGAAAGCTAAAGTGATTATTACTTATAAATGTTTCTTTATATATAGTTTTCTACATGTACTCCCCTTAAATCTACCACTTCTAAAGATGAAGTTTTGTTCCAATATAGTTACTGAATGTGGAAAATCATCTTTATAAGAAGTGTCTGGAGTACACCTCGGCTTTGGAGAGATAGTGTCCCCTGTAGCAACTTCAAAGAAACAAACACATTTCTAGAGAGGTCTTTAGGTCTAACTTTAGGTCTAACCAGAGGAAGAAAGACAACTATGAACATAACTTTCTCTTGGAAAAAAACTTGAGACAACACAAAACTTTTTTTGTATTGGAGAGGTAATGCTTTAGGTGACCTCATAAGCCTTTTCCACATCTAGCCTCTGCGCTTCTGAGAATTTCCGAGGAAACCAGTACTTCAAACAGGCCACAGGAGCCAAGAGGAAGTCGAATATTTTCTTAATTTTTTTTTTTTTTTAATGGGGTGAGCAAGATATCTCGTTCCTTACTAATATTTTTTTTCACCTACTACATTTTTCTGTATACAGAGAATGATTTTACAGTCTATTGATAAAGTTAAGCCAAAATTAAGATGCAGTGTGTGTTTTTTTCACATTCCTTTAGCACAGAAGCATGTGGACAGTAGTGCTGTATGTTTCACTCTCTTTTTTTCTATTTTGCCTGCAAAATAAAAGTGGTTTTGTGACATTATAGCTGCCATAATGGAAAATGACAGCACAGAGGTGGGAATGTTGTATTACCATGGTAATAGACAAACAGTGTTTATTACTGGTAGTTTTAGCTTTTCACTCATATATTGGAAGCACATTTTAGTTCCTTCTTCTTATGCAAACATATTTTAGTGATTTTTGGCTGGCTCCATACTTGCTGGCTTAGTCAGGTGCAAATTAAATGGCAGTTCTGTGGGCCAGGAAGGTCTCATGCTCCACTAAGAAATAATCACCTTGTGATGACAGATTTCATTTCCACTGACACTCCTTCCCTCATTCATGGCACAGGATGATATCTTTATTTTTGGTCCAAGGAGCATATGATCAAACATTCATGTATCACACTCCTGAGTCATTGAGGTTTACAAAAACTTAAAGCAGAGGTGAACATACTCCCTTTGCTTAACACATCTGACAGCATTTAAACCAGGGCTGTACCTTTTAGTAAGTAGTACTTGGGCTAAGTTTTCATTGACATACTGTCCAAATCAAGACAGATGTTTATTTAACATACTGGCATCTTAAGTAATTACTTGAACTTCTGAATTGCTTATTCTTACATTGATCACACTTAAATGATTTTCTTAAGTGAAATGTAAATTATACTATAATTACAATTGTGAGGATTTATCATAAGAATTTGAATAGATGTAAGAGTTTTTTTTAAAAAATGATCCTACTGTAAGGCAGTCAAATTAATTAGGAGACCAAACAGTCCTGTGATTTGCCTTTGATTCTGTAGCTAATATTCTATTAATATTAATTTTTCTTTAAGAAATGTTCTTGTTTTATTTTTACCAAAGACAGTAAGGTCAATTATCGGGCATTTAACTGCTATCAAATAAGTTCTAGTTTTAAATGTTCACTGGACTAAATTAAGCAATTAAATACCACACAGCCACTCACACACTCCCTCCACTCTGGTGGGGAGAAGAATCAGAAAAAAAAGGTAAACCTTGTGGATTGAGATAAGGACAAATTATTAATTTAAACAGAGTAGTGATATTATTATTGTTGTTATTGCTATTCCAATATTATTAATAGCAATAATTGTAACTATAAGGAGAGGGAGAGAGAGTAACAGATCCCAAGAGAAAGATGTGATACACAACACAGTTGGCCACCACTTGCTGACTGATACCCAGCCTGACCCCAAGTAGACCCCTCCAGCCAACTCCCCCCAGTTTATATACTGGGTATGATTTTCTGTGGTGTGAAATATCCCTTTGGCCAGTTTGGGACATCCTGTGCTGGCTGTGCTCCATCCCAGCTTTCTGTACAGCTCCTCACTAGCAGAGCATGAGACACTGAAAAGGCCTTGACTCAAGGTAAACACTTCTCAGCAACAACCAAAATATCAGTGTGTTATCAACATTATTCTCATACTAAATCCAAAAAACACAGAACTGTACCAACTACTAAGCATAAAAAAAAATATCTCTCCCAACCAAAATTGGGGCAGGCTCTTAAGGTAAGTTTTTGCCTGCATGTATGACATCCCAAGGAAAGGAATGGTACAGCAGCAGTTACAGTAGAAACATCTAACCATGAAGTTGAAAGAAGTCTCAGATATTTAGAAAGTGTCCATGACCTCAGTCAAAATCAACTATTTATCATGCTTGACCAGTTTCTCCAGCCTGTTCCTAAAGTCTTCTAGTGATAAAGCTTCATTCTAGCATTTCAGGGCCTTGGCAAATTCATTCTACTACCCCATCTGAACATCTCTAGCTTGGGATTCATCTTGTTTCTGCCACTTCGGAGACAGAGCACAGAAAACCCCCTGCTCCTCTGCAGCAGCCTTTACATATAGATGATTGTTACCATATCACTCCATAGTTCTCCTTTCAATGCGCCAAACATCCTCATATTACTGGCTCTTCCCCCACATATTACATTTGCATAGCAAGGTTTTGGTGGGAGTTGGAGGGTTGGGTGGGAGTGGTGGTGCTACTGGGTGGCTTCTGTAAGAAGATACTGGAAGCTGTCCCCATGTCCGATAGAGTCAGTGCCATCAGGCTCCAGGACAGACACGCTGCTGGCCCAGGTTGAACACATCAGCGATGATGGTAGCACCTCTAGGATAACACAGTTAAGTAGGAAGGGGGAAAACAACTGCACAGCTTCAGCTGGAGAGGAGTGAGAATATGTGAGACAAACAGCTCTGCAGACACCAAGGATGGTGAAGAAGGAAGTGGAGGATTTGCTCCAGGCACAGAACTGAAGTTGCCCTGCAGCCTGTGGTGAAGACCTTGGTGAGGCAGCTGTGCCCCTGCAGTTTATGGAGGTCTGTGGGGGAGCAAAGATCCACCTGCAGCCTATGGATGACTTGCTCTGGTTAGCAGATGAATGTACCTGAAGGAGGCTGCACAGGGATTTATAGGAAGCTTCCACCCACCACAGGAAGCCTGAGCTGAAGCAGACTCCTGGAAGGACCTGTGAACCCATGAAGAGAGAAGCCCATGGTGGAGCAGGTTTGCTGGCAGGACTTTGGACCCCATGGACGATCCATCCGGGTGCAGTTTGTTCCTGAAGGACTGACCCCACAGAAAGAACATCTACTGCTGCAGCTCATGAAGAACTGCAGCCCATGGGAAGGTCCCACAGTGGAAAAGTTCATGGAGGACTGTCTCCTGTGGATGAAACCTCACACTGGAGCAGGGGAAGTGAGTGAGGAGGAAGGAGCAGCAGAGGTATTGTGTGATGAAGTGACTGCAACCTCTGTTCCCTGTTCCCCCATGCCATTCACTGAGAGAAGGTAGAGAAATCCAAAGCAAGGTTGTTCCCTGGGAGAAGGGAGGGGTGGGAGGAAGATTTTTTAAAGATTTGGTTTTATTTTTCATTATTCTGCTCTGATTTGATTAGTAAGGAATTAAATTAGTTTCCACAACTTGAGTCTGTTTTGCCCATTACAGTAATTGGTGAGCACTGTCTTTCTGCCCTTACCTCAACTCATGATCATGTCATATTTCTGTCCCCTGTCCATCTGAGGAGGGCAGTGATGGAGCAGCTTAGTGGGAACCTGATATCTAGCCAGGGTCAACTCACGACATCCCACAACATCTCACACTGTGTGAATGCACTGCTCTTTCAAATATTTTGTCTTTCTTGGAAAAAAAGTGCCCCAAACTGGGTACAATACTAGTTGGCTGGATTAAACCTTCACTAAGATTTGTTAGTTAATATGAGCGATCACTCCTAGAAGATTTTGTATTTCTTCATCATAAAATTCTATTAATTTAATAAGTAAATAGCAGTCAGTATTGCAGTGTGATGTCCAGCTAACATCCCCCAGGGGTCAGTGTTGGGTCCAGTCCTGTTTAACATCTTTATTGATGATTTGGATGAGGGGATTGAGACCATC
>JAWWEU010000125.1:58924745-58938559 GCA_035583155.1 Acropternis orthonyx
AGGTGGTGGATTCACCATCCCTGGAGGTTTTTAAACTGAGATTGGACATGGCACTGAGTGCCATGATCTAGTAAACAAACGGGAGTTGGATGAAGGGTTGGACTCAATGATCTCTGAGGTCTTTTCCAACCCAATCGATTCTATGATTCCATGATTCTATGATCTGAAAACACACCATTGATGCAGCATGTTCTCAGGGCAAGCTGTGAGCTAACGGGACTACAGTGTTGAAACTGAAATTTGTGTAATAGGCTTGAGCTGTATAAATGGGCAACTATGGGATAACAAAACTAATTATATTAAACCAGAAGAGTAGTAAAATCAGTTTTAAGATCAAGTAGCAAAGAAAAAATCCAATTCAGTGCAGAATAGAACCAGAGGATGTATGTACTCACAGAAGATGGATAACACCCTAGTAACATTTTTTTTCATACTAACTAAGCTAGAAGCCTTGAAATGAGCAATTAGAAGTAAATATCCTAAAATTATGAAATGCAAAAAAAAAGTACAGACATCACCAAATGAAAAACTACCTTTGTGACAATGGAGATTGAAACTCCGGAAAGGCAGTTGAAATTTACTAAGATTCTGATCTGTATTTTTATAAGAAAAGCCTTAAATAGCAGAAATCTATTCATCATTTGCTTTTTTTTTTTTTTCCCTCAAATAAATACCTGCTGATTTGGCTTGGTTTTAAAGTGAAAATTACAAAATAAAAATTTATTATTAAGAGGATTGTTCCTCTGATGTGAGTCAGAATATTGCATCTCAAAATGCCAATCACAACAACTAGTCTGAAAATATATTGTATACTCAATTCCAATAAGCCACTTAATAAATCTAAGTTGCAAATAAAATACCAATTGACTTCTGCAGTAGCAGGTTCTGAGGTGTTCAGTGGAGTCTGGCTCAAAGAACAACAGTTTTAAGCTCTTTTCAAAGTCTCAAGAATGCAACACACTGCATACACTCAAAAGTAGTAGCAGTTCTACCTTTGCTGAGAGGTTGGTCATTTCTCACAGGGCCTTTGTCCATCATCATTATTGTCTTTCACTCCCACATACTGGGAAACCTTGTGTTCACACATTTCCTGCCTCCTAATGCAGCGTTCTGCTTCAGGAAGATATGCAGTGGAATTGACTTGTTTGACTATACCAGAAGGACAATAACTTTGACATTAAATAATAATAATAATAATTAAGAAATTCAGCTCCAAATGTTTACCAGGTATAAATCCAACAGCTCTAGCAAAGTCAGGGGTAGATCAAGGCTAGGGATTCAAAATTCAAAATGTTTGTTTTGTAAGACAGTAAGGTACAAGTCATACCCCTCTTTTCACATTGACTAGTGTTTTGCTCTTCAGAGACTTCTCATAATTCCAACAAATTACTTGCAAAACAAAGTCATATTCAAAGCACTGAAACATCAACATTTAGAAGAAATTAGTGATTGTGAGCAAACCTGATAGTGGAATGTCAGTTTTAGTGCCTACAAACAAAGCTGCTGCTCTGCTCTATCTCTAGGTCTAAAGAATGTTCTATACATGCTGTATATGATTCAAAAACAACTAACACATTATTTTCACCTGGAAAGACAAACATGTTTCCACATCTTTGATAAATGCCCTATTTTATTACATTAAATCAGAGCATATTGTCATAAACAGGTACTTTTTGGATAGGCAAGATGCATTACTATGAAAAACTGCTTGTGTCCACTGTATGTGATTATATTTAACTTGTAGAACTTCCTCTCTGAGAGTGGTTTTAGTAATTTCTTTCAGAGTGTATTTATGTAAAATGCAAGTGATCCCATCAAGATTTGTGGGTTAGCACTGAGGATATCAGCCAGTCTTAGTGCTCAAAATGATGTTTGTTCTCTCTGCCACAATTGTCACTCTGCAACACTGCATAAATAACCGACCTGTGTTTTTTGAGAGACCCACACAGAGGTTTTGTGATAATATTACAAATTTGATTACAGATTCAGTGTTTGCGTAATATATGGTTTAGTTAGGATGTCTTTTAGAAAGATCTTACATTCTGATTTTGCAGCTTTGGGTAAGGCAGAATACATGACTTTTTTATTAGGTGATCCCACAGTGAGTTATCTTCAGCTTAAGAAAAATAAATCTACATTTAAATAGGGACTGAACTTCAGTTTTTGAAGTAAGTTGTTCCATTGTTTTGGGCTTCCTTTTCATCTGCTTTATTATTGTTCACTTAGCCCAGGTTGAACCAATATGTTGCCTGCAAGCACAATTCATCCTGAGACATTCTTCCATCTGCCCCACAATCCCGTTTTTCCCTATGGAAATAGCTCCTGTGCAGGTGCTTGCACAGGACCAGTGTGAACGCTGCTGATACCTCACCCGAGGCAAAGGCAAGGCAGGGGGAGGGTTCTGCCCACATAAGGCTTGGAGTATCTGCTGTGTCTCAGCAGTGGCAAAAAGTACCACGAGTTACCTGCCTCCACCTTTCTAACCAAAGGCACAGAGAGGCATGTGGCACACAAAGGAGTGACACACCGTTGCACCCGCAGCACCCACAGGGGTTTGGAGAGGCTCATTCCTGCATCTAGGGTTATCTCCGTGTCCAAGCACATTGTGGAGGTAGGGAAGGGGCCAGCTACAGAGGCAGGTGTGTGTGACAGGTGAAGGAGGAGGAAGAAGATGTCCTTCCTCCATGGGGCAGCCTGAACTGTGCCATGTGGCTGGAGTTGCTGTCACTGTGTCAGTGAACAGAGAGGGCCCAGACTCATATCTAGACTGCCACATTTCCATCACAGCTTTTCTGGGAAGGGAGACTGCCTTTACCCACACAGCACAGTGTCTATTACAGTGTCTGTAACAACTGTAGCACTGTCGCCCAAAAAGAAGGAAAAGTACTGGTGCTGACTTGCAAGTGGAATAAATTCTTACAGTTGTTTCCATAGCTTGCCGTGATTGAAATTCCTACTCAGTTTTTTTCTGGCAATTTCCAATGTGTTTATTCAGGGAAAAACGTTTAGATGGCTTAGATGGGTAGGAATCCTCCCACTCTAATACTTTCAATTATTTACTTTCCTAGCTAGATCTTTTTCCCTTTATTGCTCAGGTAAATTTCAAACAGCAATTTTGGCCTGCATGCAGCAGATAATGCATGTTGACTCCACTTCTAACAAATTAATGATGTATCTTTGGTAAGACACCATTTTCTGAATATTCATTTTCTCAGAGGGATTGGATTCTTTCTGCTGATTTCAGCAGCCTTTGTTCAAAACCACCAACTACCCTTATTATCATCTACTAAACACAACATCCTGAAGAAAAGGGTTTGACCAATTCTAACAGAATTCTGGCAACATCCACCTGACTGAAAAAAAAAAAAACTCAGGGAGATATGTGAGATAACAAAACGTTTTAAATGTTAGTATATCGGGACCTGCGCAGGTCTGCTGCTAAGGAAGAAAAATGGCACGTCTAAAGAGCTGTGTCAAAAAAAAAGGTGGGTGAGGGAGGGGAGAGCTTCACAAGTGATAATTAACTTAGTGAACTAAATCCCAAACAGCATCGTAATTTTGTAACAGATCTGAAGTGGAGAAAAAGGTAACAGGTAAAATCTTCTTAATGAGCATTTAAACACAGAGTCCCCAAAGCAAGAACTCCATCGACAAGGGCAAGTCTCACTGAGCCAAATCTTACTGACACCTTGCTGTCTTCTAAATTGAGGTGACAAACTGTCTGCCCCAGGGAGAACAGCGAGCCATGAGCTGATGGAAGTGGGGAGATGTACTCAGACATGAGTACAGCCACTATGTTCTAATCTCTTCTGCCAAGTATCCCTGCTCTATACCCCTTGGACTTGCACAGGTGGCCCTAATTCACAGGCTGTTCAAGTGCTGCCCTTAATGATTCTTTTGCCTTTGATTTTCAGGAGTTTATAGTAGCTCCTATGGTTCTGATGAGTTATTTACTTAAGTGAATTGGTATTTAGGTGATTTTCAGCATAGATACATGCTTTAAAGAGTTTTCCAATGCACTTACACAGGTAATTGCCAATGTCTGCCAGAAAGCATGAAGCTTTTCGTTGTCTTGAGACCTATATATTTCTTTTAAAATCTGGACTATACTTGCTGAGGTCACTAGACACCACTCACAGTGAGCTCTGTTTGAGGAATTAAGCCTCAAATGGGCTGTATTATTTTGTAGCTGCAACAATATGAGGGAACTGGACACAATACTGAAATAGAGATGCTAATGAACCTCCTGGTGATAAATCTTTTAGGCCAGCTGGTCAGTTAGTCTTCAAGTTGTTCTGAATATTCAGTAACCTTTCAAAAATAATACAAACAGTACATGTTTAGAAAATAAAGACATATACTCACCATACTAGCCTTAATCCCGGAAACCTTCTTGCAGCCTAGCACACCACTGGGCTCCAGAGCAGTTGTAAATGGAAACCCCACCCAGGCATAAGTAAACCTGAATCACCTTCAGAGAATAAGTTTAAAACTCAGGCCATACCCATTTCCCAGAGACTGGTGCTGTAAAGACTGTCTCCTAATATAAAGGAGACAGTGAAATAGTTCAGGGAATTGGAACCATTAGTCACTAGACCACTGATTCAAAACCTCATGAAGATTCAGCAGAATGAAAGAATTAATAACTTTATCTCAAAAGCTGGTTTTGACCACAGTTGTTTACAAAAGCAAACCTTCAAAGGAAAATATTGGAGTCTTTCACATTTTTTTAATCCCTTTTAAAAATTATTTACAATTTCAATTTCGATTTCAATTTCAAATGCTTAAAAACACTCATTATGAAAGTAAATATAGCTCAGCAGGATCCTCACACAATATGTTGATTACAATTCTATGGTATTTATTTAAGACTGGGAGAAATGTCCTTGGCATATTGCCAGTGTCTTTCACTACTGTCTACAGTCAGCACAGAGTCTGCATAACTGCAGGGATTAAAAAGGCCAAATTTGGGTACATTTACTTGCTGCTTTAATTATTGAGGAGAAGGCAGTTGGTCAGTAGTGGCTGATAACATTCCTACTGTTAAAGGCCCTTTTATCTCCCATGGTAATGAGAGACTTAGCTTACTATATAAATAATTATCTCTATATAATGTTAGGGCTTTTAAATATGCCAAATTTGGTATTAATTTTAATTAAAAGCAAGTAATTACAATACAGAGTGGCTACACAAAGATTATAAATTATAGAGTATTGATAATTAAATAGTACATGTGAAGGTACTTGAAAGTCTTTATATTTATAATTAACAATAATCTGAAATAAAAAGAGGTGTATGACAACTCAGACATATTAATGTATGAAAACTGTCTTTTTATAAACTCCAGCTTTCTCTCAATAGATTATTCATATAAAAGCTTATAAGTAGATATTATAATATTTATTTTTTTTATCACATGATCAGTAAATTAAGAGCATTACTTTTGGTACCTTCTTGTATTCTTTTTCTTCTGACTGATACACTACACTTCTTGCGGTAAGTAACTGAAATTTTTCAACATTATGAGTTACAGTTCTTTGTTCTACTGGTAACCTGTTGAATAGTTTGTGCATGTGCATGGCTAAGCTGCTGTGGCAGTTCATCACCTCTGTATTTTTTAAATTTTTTTTAATGATCTCTGATGTGGAGAGACTTGTAGGGTTTTACAAGAAAAATTAATTTAAATATGAGCAAAACTGTTTTTAACAGAAAACATCTTTTCACAGTATTTTTACTTTTAATAGTAAGTAAATAATCTCTGAGTTTACTTGAGTGAGATGTAAGAGATATTCCAGATTTCAGAATCTCATACTATAAGTTCAAGTGTAATGAATTTTGCTAGACTGATGTTAATTTGATTTTTCAGAAATGTTGAGTCCCAGTTCAAGTTAATACGAGCACACAAGCCATCGCTTTTATGAAAAAAAAAAAAAAAATCAATCTATTATGCAGATGTGCATTTTTAAATGAACATCCATAAAAACCTCATAAAAGCTCAAAAAGAAAAAAGAATATGATCAATTGAACTAATTCTGCTAGCTGATTTGCAGCATGGACTTGCATTGATGCTAACAGCAGAAAAAAAGCTTCATCATCAAACAGCACCAGGTCTTTTTTTATTTATTTTAGATAGCACCCTTATTAATCGTTGTCATGTTGCAATTAAAATGAGTATATGTATCTGGGTAACAATGTACAATAATAAAGATGTAATAATTCTGTATGTGCTCACATGCACAAAGCAGATCTCCCTATCTTTGTTTGAAAGGCAGCATGGCTCCTAACATTTTTGCTTTTGAAGCTGCACAGACCCTTTCCCTTTTTTCATTTCTCACTCTCTCTCTAGGGTGAAGGACATGAGGGCATGTAAATTGCTGACAGGAAAAACTTCACTTAATGAAAATAAACCAAGTTGAAGATTCTAGAGGAAGGATACCTCAACACTGAAATTATATGTATTTGTTTTCTGTGCATTTTAGCACCAAACAGGTGAAACACTGGTGCCAGCAACTGGAGTGTAGATAAGAAACAGATCAAGAGCTTTTCGTGTGGAAAGATCGCATTAGCCCAGGGAACAATAGTCTCCAGATACTGCTGAGCCACAGTGTAAAGAGGAAATGTAATTTAAGCAAGTGAGAGCAGGTATACATTACTCAATGACCTACTACCACAGTTTTCATTTCTTAACCTTTAAAAGGAAACCTCTATTTGTTGGAGGACAAAAGAATGGTCCTGGCATAAGAGAAAGTGATATACTTCAACACACAGTAGAATATGGTTTATGTTTATAGAACATTCTTCACATAAATGAATATGTACATTTACAAAATTTGTCATTATTAATTTTGTTTTCTTACTTGAAAATAATGAAAAATCATAACAAAGCCAAAATGTTTATATGCAGGGATTTTAAATGAATGTTCCACACAACAGAAGCAATCTTTCCACTTCCGTAAGTGATTTACATGACCATGTAAAGGGTAACTGCAGACACCCTTTATTCAGCATCACATTTTATCGTCATTGTGGGAGTTTTGCCACTCTAATTATTAGGGTTCATCCCACTTCTAAGCAGCCATCTTCATGGCTCAGTTCCACAGCACTACAGAGATCACTTCATCCCAGGCCAGCAACCTGTAGGAAGAGCAACCGGGAAATGGGTCAGCCTGGCTCAGCAGCATTCAGCTGGGTGAACTCCTAAAATTTCCACATGGAAATGGGTATCATTTCAGATCATTAAAATTTTTGCATACTGAGCTTGTCTTATATAGAGAAATATATTCATGAGTTGTGTGAACTCTTACAGAAAAACCTTATGAGTAGATGTGGCTGAAGGAGGGGCTGCTCCCCTCAAAAAGCAGCCAGGGCCTCCAAACTCCCCACAGTCTGAGTGGAAATCCACCCTTAGAAGCCAGATGGATCTAAGCATGGTGACAAAACAGACCAAGCTTTGAAAAGAATCCAGGACAGAGTTATTACACTATTTTCTTGGAGTTTTAGCAATAACTCTTATGGATATCAGTGCAGAAAGCTGTTTGATTGTGCCTCAGTTTTCTCTTTCATTATGTTCAGTTTTACTAACACTATCACTATCTCATTTTGTGATGAATTTAAAGAAAAAAGTTGTTACAAAAGGAATAAATAGACAAAGGGAATTAACCTGAAACTTTTGACATCAACAGGTCTACTTGGATGAATGAGTATTGGGCACCACAGAAAATGTTTAGTTAATATTTGAACTATCATCAGTACGTCACGTTAAAGCAAGAGCCTATGTTACTGAATACCATTTCTCTTAAGACATAAACTTATTTGCTTGATCTCCAGTTTATTCTAGAATGACCAGTTTGAATTTACCTTCATTCAACACCATCTGCTACCAGAAAAAGTAGGTAACATACATCTATACTTTCTCAAATTTTCATGTGCAGTTTATACTTTGCCTTGCTATTAGTATCTGTGATACCAGTCCACAGGCAGGACTTATTCATGTTCAGGCCTGGTTCAAAAAGTAGAAAACCTAAAATGTGGTCAACTTATCAATGTATTTGAATATTTGCTGGTAGTATATAAATGGCTATTTGCTGAAATTTATGCAATATTCAGAATAACTAATTTAACTATGTACTATTCTAGAATAATAGCCAGGAAACTATATCCATCCTCCTAAAACCAAAAACACTCCTAAGACTTCTCCTAAGACTGAAAATACTATGTAAAAAATATTTGCCTTTACAGTAACCTACCAATTTTGCCACCTTTACAATTACTGGTTTCACAACCATGGAAATGCTTGGCTTCCCAGTGGGTTGCGTTATTCAGCACATGAAAAGATAGGAGAACATGATCCGAGCACATGCTTACGTAAAGGCTGATCTTTTCCCACTGAATGGCTTCATAGACTGCCAAGGGAGCAGGACTATCTGTTTGACTTTATGTGTTCCTTTCAAAGATGCAGGCAGAATTCAATATTCCAGATATATCCACCTTTCCTAAATCAGCCTTTTGTTCCAGTATGTATCACAGTTACCTCATCCAGCATGGAAATTACAGAGTTTCTCTACTGGAATCAAATACAATTAAGAACAAAGGCTGTTTTCAAAGTGACATGTTTAAAAAATAGCACTTCCAGTGTAATTAATAGAGCTGTGAATTAACATCATTATTTCCCTCCTCAGAGCAAATTATACCCTGAGATAATGTACTGTTTCCAGTGAATTCCATAAACAATTTACATTTAGAAACATGCAGAGACTATTTAGTGTTTTAGTAAAGCAGACATGTCTTCTGCCCTTCTCTGTGTCAGCCTGATCTTACACCTAAATTCCAAGAGACAGTTTTTTCAGATTAATGTATCTCTCCAAGACATTTAGTAGAAGACTAGCAATAAAACTACCACCTCAGATTTTCTCTTCATTCTGTTAATCCAGGTATTTCAAAATTGACATGTAGTGGGAAAAATAAAAAACTCATAACAGTGGAAAACAGTCCAATATCCATTAAAGAAGATAAGGGAAAATTGTGATTAAAGGAAAGGTCAAAACGTTTAAAACCACCGTGCCTTACTTTATAGCTTTCTCTCTTACCTCGTCTTCAGATATATGTGCAGTCTACAGAGATCCATATTTATGCTTTTTAAATGTGGAAAACAAAAGTTCTCTTTGCTGTTGTAACACAGTAGAACCAAACACATCTCATGACTGTGGGTCACACTGTAACCATGAACACAGAAGGACTACATTCAGATCCATCAAGAAATGTGAGGGCACAATTTTGTGTGCTCCCTATGGAGTCCATCTGAACTGGCACTCCCGGAGTGGGTAATCCCACTCCCAAAAACACCTACCTGTCTGCAGGGTACGTTCCTAAAAATTGTCTTGGTTCTGATACTGAGACTGTGTGGCCACATGTGATGAAGCCAACAAAAATAAGGCATGATTTTTCATGACAGTGTTCTGCTGACCCTGCAGCTGAGTAACTGCAATTTCCAGTCAATGAGAAGGGACCAAAAACAGATGGGGGTGGGGACAGCTACTTTCAGAGCCAGTCCCTGTTCAGTGTGAAACCCATGTTAAAATACGAGCTACCAGGGTGTGATGTGGTGGCAGTACGCAAAGCTGCTACAGGTCTAGGTCTCCAGCCTCATGACCAAAGTTCTCAGAGAAGAAATGACAACGTGTAATTGTTGAGGTGGGGGTGAGAGGACCAGACCAAATCTGTGTTTTCGGTACGTAGGTCATTTGCTGGGTGGGGATATCTTTAATGTTTAAATGCTTCCTTGATCTGCAATCTTAATGAATTTCAAAGAAGAAAGGCTATGCTGGGAAAGGAAGTCAAGAGAGCAAAATGCAGAAAGAAAGTATTATGTTGGGAGAATACAAAAAAAAAAAAAAAAAAAAAAAAGCCTTTCTATCCCTGATCTTCCTCCACAGGGGAAGGGAGAGAATAAACAATCCACATTTCCTGATTTATTGCCAGTCATTGACTTGGCTGTAACATTTACCATTTGCAACTTCGTGCTGGGTTGGTTGTTGTGCCCTAACCTTTCAGAGCAGAAAATGGAGGGTAGGGACTAACACAAGTGTGGTTTCCTCCGTTCTTTTCCTCTCCTTTTTCCCAAACACCAGCACACACCAAGGACAATTTAACCTGTATTGTTCATAAAATTAGTGTATCCACTATATTTTGCTGCTCTCATTATCTCCTTTGTTTTTCTCTACTTCTCATTGTCCTCCTCACCAGATCAAGTATATTGTCATGTAGCATTTGCAACTGATGGAACACAAAACACTCTTGTACATTTCTCAAAATTACATATTTAAAGGATATGTCCCAGCTTTGCAGCATGGGTGACAATGATGTACTTTAGCTACAATCGAGAACATCAACAGATTGTACTGCAATCTGTCACACATTCTCAGGAGGAAGAAATTGGCAACTCACTACACTGAAGAACAGTAATCAAGCATCTGGAATATTACAGTACAAGTAGATTTTATATGATCTGACTAGTTGAAGCAATTTTTAATAATGGCATTTTAAAAATGAGCTTGCCAACAAGAGGTCTCTGAAACAAGCTTATGCTCCTGTTGACACCAGAACACTTAATGCATACTCTCTGATCAATAGTATCTCTCATCTGTTTTACTAATGACACTGTTCTAAACTATTTGCACCTGAAATACATGCATTTTAAGGGGAAAAAAAAAAACCACAAACCAACTCTTGGTGCTAATCAAAAGTAATACCCTATTTTTATGTATGCCTAATGCTCAGGAAGAGCTTTGAGAATGCTCAGTAAGCAAAACATTTGTGTCATTTTCTGCACCATTGGTAAGTAAAACTTAATAACTGCTTTCTCTCATGTGAGAAAAATGATATATTGAACAATCTGACAAAACCAGAAAGACTGTCAAAGAATAATCTGAAATAGGGAAATGTCCTCTGATCTCTGCCACGCTGAGCTTGGACCATTACAACAGTTCCTTTTGTTCAAAGGAAACCACTAAGAAAAGAATCAAAGGAACTGTGAATATGATGTTTAATTCCTGAAAGCAGGAATTATTAATGTTCTGAAGTGAAACACTCAATATAGTACCATACCCTGGCAGGAATTCCAGTCCAAAAAATTAAGCTAAGCTACTTCTAAGTATTTGTCAATCACACACACAACAAAGAAAAGACAAACCTAAAGAGAATGTTATGATGTTCTTTCAAGGCAAATACTTTTAAAGGGAGACAAAATTAAATTGAAAATCACCCTATAAAATTGTTTTAGAATTAGTTATGCCCAATTAGATTTTTTTCAAACAAATCTAAAATTTTTCCTGCCTTCCAATTCCAAAAATAAGTATGCCAAATGGAGAGTTGAAACCAAAATTTTAGGACAGTCCTTAAGAAGGGTACAATTTATGATTAAGGTATCAGGTTAAGAATTAAGGTCTTAAGACACTTCAAACCAGGAATACTTATGAAATATATACTAAGATGAAATAAATAGATTTATTAATTACATGAATTAATAAATTAAATTATTTATTGCTAGACTTTAAATCAGATTAGCAAAGCACAGACTTCCAGAGTCTGAAAGCCAGTGTCTGACCCATTTCTCACAACCAATGGCATATGTGCAGCCAGCGAACTGACAACAGAAGAGGATATGAGCTAAATAAAGGAATCACACATTCACTGTTTTTGCTCCTTGTCTTCCTTCTTCTTCTTCTTCTTGACCCCAAATCAACTTCTTCAGACATTCACTCTAGTCCTGTACATGAAGACCCATGTTGGGCCACATCAGGCACAAGAGTAGGGAGCTGCTATACTTCTTTTCAGGTCCAACAAGTAAAGTCTCCCATCGCTCCTGTTGGTCATACTATGCTGAAAGAGAAAGCTTACTCAGAGATGCTCATTTCCTTGTGTCTATACCTGGGAGTTGCAAAACTGGCAACACATACACACACACATACTCACTACCAGCTTACAGGCCTTTGATGTCTCTCAGGGTCAAGAAAAACATCCACAAGAAAATCTTCACATGACTGACAACTCTAACTCATTCACAGCTCACTATTGTAGGAGACCTAGGAAAGAAGATCCGCCTCTGCCCAAGAGCCTGCCTTACACCCAGCACCTTCCCTCACACTGTATGTCCTGAATCCCGCAGCTCCTGCCACATTCATCTCACAGCGTCTGTCTGTTGATTCCTCCCAGAAAAGTCACTGAGTCTGTCTTATCAAATGTTAGAACTGCAGGAATGCTCCTGGAATGCTCGCTTGCTTTTGCAATTGTCTTAGTGCTGATGAGTGGCGGCTAAAGATAGATACAGCTTAAGAAGCAACACAGTTTTCAAGGAAAGCCACCACTGTCTCACTAAGCTTCATTACATCCACTTTTATTGGCCGACGACCCCAAGGAGGAAATGGAAACCCCAAAAGCCTTATGAGTTATCAGGCTGAAGCTAGGAAGATTTCAGTCCTGACACTAAGTGTAAGGGAAGAACAAAGGCTCAAAGGTGATGTGATGTAGAGGAATGAAGACACAAAGCCTTAAGAACAGAGAAGGATCTCTCCAAGGTATCTGGAGTTATCTGGACAACAGACTCCTGTAAAACAGGGTTAAAATCTGCTGTTAGGACTTGTTTTGAGCAAGGATAACATCCAGGAGCTAGAAAACTAACAATCCTTGGAACTTTCAGCTTAAACCTAGTCTTTGCATCTTAAGGCTGGCAGATAGCCTGACTAAACTGCAGTTGCCTTTCTTCTCAACTTTCCTCTCATATTTGCTGAGTACCTGCTATTTTGTTTAAAAGTATGACACAGTCAGTTCAGACTCAGAACACCCAACACTTATTCTGACCTGGAGATGTCGCTGCCTGCAGACTTTGGGGTGCTCTGTGTAAGCTGCCAGAGGGAGGAAAAGCAAAGCAGCAGCACATGGATGAAGTCTGTGAAGACATAGACATGCTAATGGAGAAAAGAGGGTCACCCCAGTACATTTAGGAAGAGCAAACTGTGCCTGAGGGCTTCAAAGTGACTGGGTATGACTCCCAGTATGAACATAGATAATTAGGGTGATTTGGCAAATGCCAGGGGAAGTGATGAGAGGGATCAGGGTATCAGCACCTGATGTGAGTACTACAGAGGAGGCTGGCCCCAGGAAGAGGAACGAGGCGCTGAATTCCTGGCAGAGAGCAGTTGCTTTAACATCAAAACGTCGAGTGCTACAGTAGCTCAGTTGTTACAGTCTGTAAGGCTCCACAGGGGTAATTCCTGCTCTGCTCCCTTGCCAAAGAGGAAGCCCAGCACACATGACCTCTGATAGATGCTTCTTTCCTGCTGTAAGGGAATGGTGGAAATGCGTCTGTGAGGTTGGGACAACTGCAGAGCCATAGCTAACCCCAACACACGTGTTAAAGAGCCTGACCACTCCCTAAAAGAAAGAACTTCATAGAGGACACCTGAACAGATGCTTGAAGAGCAGAAACACATAGAATATATTAAGATGCGACTTCTCTAGACTAGAGTATGGCTGATAGGGTGGTGTCAGTAGTTATGCATACAGGCAAAGCTGCTGCTTTTCTGCTGCTATTTTGTCTTTGATAGCTGGATATATGCATTTATTCAAAGGGGACTAAACAAGGACAACAAATACAGAACTGGAAGATCAAACATGAATCAAAAACTAAGGGGAAATCTAGAGCTAAGTGGGAGGGGAAAGTCATTCATATGTAGTGTTCTCTCAGGACTGAGAGCAGAACTAGAAGAGTTAGACCAGTTCTATTTTGAGACTGGGAGCAGGGAGGGGGGGGGGGGGGG
>JAWWEU010000125.1:58943280-58974804 GCA_035583155.1 Acropternis orthonyx
TGTAAAGCATATTTACCTGCTACATCTGTAGCTCTTCCACCTAATTCTTAGCAAAATAGAAAACTACTGGTCAAAATGCACTTTCACAATTCATTGCTAATTTTTGTTTTTCATTTTGTAACATGTCTTCCCTAAGTCCTGAGATGGGAATTGTTAGTATGCTGTCCAGTAGAGTACAACTTGGTAAGGCTTTTGTATAGCATATGCAAGTATAAGAAAAAATACACTGACATTCCAGGGAAGTCTTTGGTGATGTAGCACTTCTCCCAGGGCACACATAATCTCTTCCATCCATCAAATTAAATAAATATGTACCATCTCTACACAAAGAAATCTGCATCCTAGAGAGAATGCTCTGCCATAGATGCTTTATCTTTTTTGACCCTTTAACCAAAATTTGTGTGAATTTCATGCTTCACAGTCTGTTTGAAAGTGTAGAAAATATGTTAGAGTGCTGAAAAGAAACTAGTAAAATATGTATATGCATGGCTAGAGCAAATTCTGACAGCGTCATGCAGGGCATTCGGTTAGGTGTGTTTCCAAATATTTGTATTGCCATGTTAAGTTTCTAGTCTAAACAGTATTATTAGATTCCTTAAAGATGAAAATTGCTTGTTACCTATGAAATATCTCTGCAAATAATTTACGTCATCCTCAAGAGAACTACTTTTGACAGAAATATGTGGAATTTGTAACTGCAAGTTTCATGTTTGGCTCAATTATAACATAAAACATCTAAGGGAAAAATATGTGTAAGCATATGTCATAAAAATTAAAATGCTTTTAAAAGGGAAAATCCTCTGCATAAATTTATGTAATGCTAGAGAATAAAGCAATCCCCTCACCCTAGGTGATATGACAGCAATAACTGCATAGCTCCAGAAATCTCCACTTGTGAATGATTTTTGGTGAAGAAGAAAATGTCTTCTAATAGAGACACTCAATAATTTGGTATTAAGTGTTCCATAAAATGCAATTGTAAAAACATCCAATATAATTAAGTTGTTGGGGTTTTTTAAATTTTAAACCAAATCCTTCAATAGTCAGTACCTCAAAAGTCCTCCACACAAAGCTGATTTCCAAAGAATCATGAAGCAGTCACATTCTTAGTCAAGTATACACAAAGGTCATAACAACAAATTAAAACAACAACCAACTGTTCTGTGTGGAAATTTACTTCATGGGAATTTTCTTTTAACAAGTATAAAAGCTTTGAACAAACTTACTAACCTCAAAAAAACCCCACTGTCTTTAATCACATTCTCTCAGCTTCTCTGTCAAGCTTTATTATATGAACTTTTTTCTCTTTCTCCTCCTACTTGTCTTTTACAGAAATGACATATCTCTTCACACCTTTGCCTACTCATTTTTACCACAAATGCCTTTTTAACAAGACTAGTCATTAAGTACTATATTACAGACCCAAAGATAACATCACCTTTACCGTTCATCAAGACCGAGTTATATCCTGGTCTTTGGTCATTTTCTCCACCTTGGCCTGATTATTTTTAGATTTTTTTTTTCCACTGTATTTATAAACATGGTAAGTAAACTTATGTTTAGTAGATTTAAAACTCCTCTTAAGAAAAATATATATCAGAAATTGTTTAGTTCCTCTTCCTCTGCCTTTAGACAACTAATTCAGATTAGTTTAGGCATCAGGAATGAGCAGTGATTTTCCTAATTGTCTGAGGTCTGTGTGGTAGAGGAGTTACAGGCATGTGCTTGCAATTCTATTACAAACCAAGACAGTGTTTGGAGCTGAAGAACATTTTTGTCTCCTTCTTATGAATCTAAAATTTTCAGAAATCATTTTTCATAAATGGCAGAAAGTAAATGAATGTTTTCTAACTTTTCCACCACCCAATCCTATAGAAACATTAGGTAATATCCTTCATTAACTGAGTGCTGCAGATACTGTCTGGCATAATCTATTGGTGAACATCCACAAGATAAAGTCTTTGAATTTTCACCACAGCTTCTGTCCAGGATCTACATCAGTTCTCTACAGGTCAGTCTTTTTATAGATATTCATGTATTCTTTCCATTTTCTACCTCTCCCTTGTAGTGTATGCAACAGCGCCCACTGAAAGACTTAGTGGAATAATCAGGCCACTAATTAGATAGTCTGCCATCCAGTTCACATTCCCATATGAACCTTGGGCTATGTTACAATTACTGTGAACTGAGAGCCAAATCTGGCAGTATTTCATGGTGGAACCCACAAGTTTGTCTGCACTGAATCTCCAGAGATTCTAAACAATTAATATTAGTGATTGTATATATATATAATCTGCAGCAGAGTAATATCTTACTTTCCATCATCTAAAAAAATCACAAAAGATAAAAGCCACCCAACTGCGTGTCTCCTATTATTTCCTGTTTGTTCTCCCTAACTGGAAATTATCAAGGCTTTAGGCCCAGGTAGGGAATCCTTCAGAGCCCCATACCCTCACTGACTACCTCTCCTGCAGTTGAGTATCCCTTGCAGCAGGAGGGGAAATCACTGGGAACCCAACGCTGCCCGACCCTACCCTGTAGCATCTGTCTCTCAGGACCTGCACAATGTCTCACTGACTGCTCCTGCCAAAGTAACTTCAAACATGGAAATGTTATAAAAAGCCAATATGGAGGGCGCAGTCAACTGGGGGGAAAAAAAAAAAAGGGTAGATCTGTTGGAATATCTACTGATACAACTGGGTGGGGGGTGGGACAACAAAGCAAACAAACAAAAAAACCCAAACAACCCACAAGCTTTAAAACACACAGATTGTTTTTCAATTAAAACTGAGTCTGTGTTTATTATAAATCCATGCAGACACTGTTTGCTGTAACCAGATAAAGAGCTTGTTTTTATGAGCATGGATATCATAATAATTTGCTCCTAACATTCAACATTTTGAAAAATTGAGTCATTACCTTTCAACATTTTAACTGTTTTAGCAGGGTTTTTTTCATTAATTTGCCTGCACTTGCACATATATGATATTTATAAGTATAAAGGCCACAGTTAACTTCAGGTAGTTCACATTTTCTGCTACAGAATTCTAAGCCAGTAACCTCAATTACTTTCTGAGTATGTCTTAAACTAGTACAGTGTTTTTCAAAAAAATTCACGTAATATTAAACAGTCACCAGCTAACAGGAAGAACTGGAAGTAGCTGTAATTTGATGTGCAATTGTTCTAATGTACTTGTTTTTAACAGATTTCAGTTAATTCAGGCAGAGGATAGTTATGAAGATGTGACTTTGAAATGTGAGAAGTTCTGCACTGTCACATTAAAAATAAAACACAACTTATATCTTTTATATAACAGTTCAAAGAATAAGGTAACTATATTTTTCTGACTGATATAAACCTGAAAATCTAATATTGCAATTGTGGGAGATTGAGTTTTTGCTAAAGTAAAAAAGAAATCATAATTGCGATCTCGGATGTAAAATCTGTGGAGTGAGATTTATCCTAAAATAGCAACGAGAACTTGCCAAGCAAAGTCACCTAAATCAAAGTAAAGTTTATGAAAGCTAAATTATATCCTTATGTTATGAAGAACAGAAAATGCTGCAAGCAATGAACATGGAAGCAGACATACCTCAAGTCCTCAAGAGCTGCACTAAAGCACTTGGTCAAAACAATCAAAACCAAATTATGGTTCAGTATTTGATAGAATACGTAATGGAGTAAAGGCAAAGAGAAGAAAGACCCTTAGCTTAAAGATCACTTCCTAGGCATGAGGTACTGAACTGCAGCAGCAAATGATAATACAAAGAGTCTTATACCAAAGATGAGTTGGTTCTCAACCAGTGTCTCAGAACTATAGTGCCAAAAGCAGTTATGTCGGTTTCAAAAAAAGCCTTATGGTTTAAAATTTATATTGATATCCCTTAGGATTATAAAAATACAGTCCAGCCTAATGAAAAATGTGAACTTAATATGAGGGCAAATAAATTGGAAAAGATGGAATTTACAGCAGTAGTTCAGGGGAAGGTATTAGTATATGAACAAGTATGTCTCCTGAAGGAAAAGGGAGCTAAAACAACTGAGGGAGAGTTTGAGGTGACTTTCCAGATGGATATTTTTCTCATCAGATTATAGAATATAGGTAGTGGAGCCCAAATTTCCACTTTATCCCAAAGGATGAGTATCAGAAGAGGCTCATCATTCCAGCAATCAAAGAGCAAACAATGCATTGTTTATGTTGAATAGCAAAATATGAAAATTTGGGATATTTTCTGATACTTCAGAGAGATTTATTGAGAGAAGACTAATTTTTCTTAATATAAGAATTCTTAATATATAAAATTCTTAATATAAGAATAATAAAAATTTTCTTAATATAAGAAATACATTACTTGTATGTTCATAGCCAACCTTCAAAAAAATACCACATACCTCTGTGTATGTCCAATTTACCTTTTAGGTGACTCTTGCACTGCTATTCCAACTACATTCCATAGTCAACATGCTGAAATTTTCACACACACACACACACACACACACACGTGATGTAGATTTCATCATACAGATGACACCAAGGTCCCTACAAGAAATATTTTCATGCATCAAAAGTGGAAGAAAAACATGGCCAAAAGATGTGAACATCTATTAAAAGGACAAAAATTGCTGTGTTAAACTTACAGATACAGAAATGTAGACTGTGTTAGGGTTAACATTCATACAGCAAAATACACAAGCCAGACACTATCACCTATATGCACCATCTTCCAGGCTGAAGTTTCCTAAAGTCTTGCCTTGTTTATCACCAATGAACACTACTCCATATAGTACACCTCAATAGGAGCATTTATTGAATACTACCAGCTAATCATGCTATCCCTATTTCTCTAAATGATTATCAAATTTTCAGTGTTATTTAAAGTTCCCTCCACACATTTTATCATCTTTGATTTCATATTTGCTTCCTCACATCATTGATGAAATGTTGAAAAAACATTGAGCCTAATACCAATCTGAGCAGTACCTCACTAGCAAACCCACCATTTGATGATGATTCACAACTGGCATGCACTTGAAATCTGTCAGGCCTGTTTGAAATTATCTATTTCCTTAAAGTCACATTAACTATGATAAATTATATTTTTATTCTTCAATGGTTTTATGAGATAGCACTTTTCTCATTATTTCAGTTGGTTTTGTTTTCAGGATAACCAGAAGACCTTTTACCCTTTCATATTACCGGTACAAATTGGTTTGGTTTTCAACTCTGTGGAACTTTCCCAGTATTCAAATGTTTAATAAGTTTAACACTAGCAGACTAGATATATTAGCCAGCTTTTTTCAAACTCTGGACTCAAGTTATTGACATCAGCAGTGGTATCAGCTCTATATGTGTGAGCAGGCTAGAAAGTTCTCCCTTGTTCTTATGTAACTCCTGTATGTCAGCCTTTCCAAACAGGGAATAGGAACAGTTGTTGGACACTTTCCTGAGAAATTATCTTCATTTTAGCCATGTCCAATTTCATAATGGTCCATGCCATTAGTACAATCTCCTTTGTTCCCAATGTAATTGGAAAAAAAAATAAATTTCTATTACCCTTTTTGCTGGCAGACATGACTTTTCTTCAATTTCTATTTTATTACCAATTCCCTATTCTCCAGATTGAAGCTCATTTCTCTCTCTTCTGCTTTTCTTTGATTTCACAGGCAGTTTTTCTATTTCAGTTATCTTCATTGCGTCAATGAAATAGGGGTGAGCTTTTAAGAAAATTCATCTCTTTCCTGATATGGAATTAGAATTTTGAAGATTTTCTGATAATTCTGTAGATTTAATCACAATGCTTAGTTTCTAATAATTCCTTCTAAAGGAGCTAAATTTGTTTAACTTCCAGTTTAGTCAAATTTACCCATTATAATAAGGTTCAAAATACTGTTGCTTCATGGTGAATTCATGCTACTGCATTTGATTTTAAAACTTTAAAACTGCTTAGAGGGTCTTGCTCCATGCACTCTCCTACATTTGCTTTAAAAAGGAATTATACTTTTTTCCCTACACACTTTACAGTCAGATGTTTTCTATTTTTATTAAATGGTCTTTAATAGATTTCCTTTTGAAGCTGTACTTTTTAGCACTTACATGTAGTTCTCTATACTGTGCTAGAGGTACAACAGCGTGTGCTCTGTCAATTTAAAGAGTACTTAATGTGAAAAGCAGAGGAAAGGAGACTGTGTGGCAAACTCAGTAGATACTGTCGAAAATGTCTATTACCAAAAACTCTGTTACCATAACACAGCTTTCAGACATGGATGCCTAAAATTCAGCACAGGAATAAAGGATGCAAAATGGGTCAGGCAGAAACAAGGTTATTTTATTGGAGGTGCTGAGCAGTAACAAAGGATTTTTCTTTTTTCAGGTACCTAAATATGGTTTTCAAGGCTTATTATTGAGAATATTATGTTAAAAATTGCAAGCAGTCATTATTAAACTGTTCGCTTCAAGACTCTAAAATTTGACATGGGCTTGTAAATATTTCATGTTGTTTTCTAAGCGAAAATGAAAACTCATCACGTCGACAGACTGGAAATTCCACATCATCCCATGCGTTGCTCTGATAGCATTGCCTTTGTCAGGTTTTGACCTCAGCTCTAATTATTCTGGTACCTTAATGGAGAGAGAATTTAATTCTATGGAGCATGGAAGAAATTTTAAGGGAAAAAATACCTCTACTGAGAAAAGGGGTAAATTGTTTTTAATTGCACAGTGCCCCTTCCTTATATGCTCGGGGGGAAAGGCAGTGGTCCCATATTTTTAAATACATTTTCAGTAGAGTTGAGGAAACTTATCACAGCTTGTATCTATCCAATGGTTACTTGTTATTAATTTTAAATACCAGTTAAGTAATAAATCTTGTGCAGAACAGTAACTCACAAGAACTATGCTCCTCCTTAGGCAGAGGAAAGCAAAAAAAAAAAAAAAAAAAAAAAAAAAAAAAAAAAAAAAAAAAAAAAGTGGGGTCACTTCTCTGTCTGTAAAACTGATGTAAAACAGGTATAAGGAGATTCAGACACCCTATTAACAGATCTTGTACAAAAATAGAATATACTGATGGTCATTACAATTTTATTTCTGGTTTCTATTTTTGAGGAATCTTTCTGAGAGCTCATATTGAGGGAAGAGCTTGATCATCATTTGCAGGAGAGTACAGACTTCTTATTCTTTCTTCACATTTTGGTCTCTTTCAAAAATTATTATCTCATGGAAGACCAGAACCTCAATTATTATTTTTTTTAATAAAAGTGGATATTGTGCACTGTTTTCTTCTTACATGTTTATTAAAAACTGAATACCCTGATAAAAGGCATGGTGAAGGCCTCACACATACTTGTTTTCGCCTGCTTGATTTCAGCTATCAATTAGATCTCAAAGAAACAGCACGCCTTTGGCAAGTATAACACACAATTAAATTGTATGATCTTGTTCTAATGCTTCTCTGCTCTTGCATATTCCCATTTTATTTCAATTAGTTATTTAGATTTATAAACAAATGGCATGTCTTCTCCTCTCACACCAGGCAATCAGGTAAATAAAATCTAAGCCTAATTATGCTGTGCTTTCCTCCCTCTGCAAACTCTTTTAGTCATTCCCGTTCCAAACTCTAGTGCTACGAGAACCTGGGTAATAAAAAAAATCGGGTTTGTTGTCCTTGTAAGCATATTAAAGATTGCAGCTATTGAAAAAAAGGCTGACTTCATACTGAGAAGGACCCAAAATTATTACAAACTTCTGTACATTCACATTTTAAACATAATTTTACAAATTTTACTTATGCTGTTTGATGTCAAAGAAGGGTGAGATCATGCTGTGGTTTAGTATAATATGGTTAAAAACTTAGCTAACTGCAAGATACAAACTCATTGCAAACCAGACTTCATTAGTTCCACGGTTGAAATGAACTATTTATTTAAATACACAGTCAATTGACATTTACCCAGATTGTGAGTTATTATTGCTATGGATCCAGAATTTACTGGTACTAACAGAGCTTGCTGGCTCAACCTCAGACATGACAAAACAGAGATAATAATACTAATCCCAGGACAACTCTTGCCCAGAAACAAGTCCAGCATCTTTCATGTGATACAAAGGCTGAGGCTGTAAACTCAGCAGCCCTAATTTTACTCTTGTAGAATCATTTCAGTGCCTCAGGATTGCACTTCGAAGCACCCCAGTTCCAGGAGAGCTTTAGATGAGCACAGTGTGAATGGCAGGATGTGAGCAGGTTTAAGCCCAGCACCTAGGTTACCCAGCAGTATGATCAAAAGACACCTAGTGCATAAAGCCAGCATGTACCTGGCAAAGCCAGTGTTGACCTTTGGAGCTTAATAAGCTTTATTGAGCCCAAAGTAAGTTCCAAGTAACTACAAAAGACTTTTTTCTTTTTGGCCAGAGTCATAATATTCATAACATCCAGATTTTTCCACTAGTCCAGATCTTCTTAGTCACATTTCAAGCAGTGATATGTATTTGTCAAACTATTCGCTATTTATTTCTATTCTGTATTTTTAATAGAGCAGAAGGGGATGTTGCATCACTTATGATGCTAAGGATGCAACAAATATTTACCAACTGTTTTCAAAGAAAGATGTGAAGGAGCATTTACTAAAATTCATTACTGCAGTTAGAGCATCGTATATCCAAGATCCCCACAGTAACGGAGAAACTCAGTGGAATAGTCTACGGCTATTCTGAAGGACTAGGATACTCTTCCAATGTCAGACATGAGCAAGTTCAAGGGTGAATCAGGGACTGCAGCCTGACAATCACCCCCTGCAGCACTGAAGGGCTCCCATACCCAGCTGTGCAATGGCTCCCATTGCCAGTAATGTGTAAGCAGGGGATGGAAGTACAGGCTGCCCTGGGAGTGGTACAGATGCCTCTGTCAGAATGATGTGCTCCAGCTTCTTGCATGCTTTGAGAGCTTTTGCCATCAAGGGAGCACAGCAGGCACATCCCTCCACAACAACCAGTGTGCCAGGAAGCAGAAAAAAGCCAAAGCATTGTGCATGGATTTGTGATGGGAACAACTGAGAGGGACAGTGATCTGAATGAGGGGCTGGGGTTACTTAGCCCCTGGCAAATCTCCACCAGACAATTTTAAAATGAACTCGAGAGCAGTAATGCTGTTCTGGCACTCATGAAGTATTTAATTTATCAAAACTCATGCTTCAGAGATTCAGTCAGTCCCTTAATTATATTAAGAAAAATGCCCTTCCTTTTCTCTGCAACACAGCTGAGAGATGCATTCAGAGGGAGAGGTTTTTTAAGACTTAAGATATTGGTCAACAGAGAAGGGACACAGGACAGGTGAATTGGTTTTCTTTGCTGCTGTGCAGTCCACTTTCTTACCATGTCTGAAGGAAGTATTCAGCTCACATGATTGTATCTCTTTCTCTAGATTTGGAACGTGTAAACTTCTGCTGCTGCTTGCAACAGATCAGCCAGGACAACCAATATGCCACTGTTTAGTCTCCTGACATTTGGAATGATTTTCACTAACTGAAGTGTTTGGATTATAAAAGTGATAAGTATGTGACGCAACTGCCTGTGACATGCAGAAAGTCACGTTATTTAAATGGAATTCTTTGGCGAACAGATCTGCTGAAAACTTGGACTTGCATATTCCCTACTTAAAGGAACAGACATGAACTCCACCCAGTTGTTATGGAGTCCTGGGCTCAGAAACAGGATAAATGTTACATAGAATAAATTTCACAGACCACTGGATCACTAACAGCAGATACTCGAGAGAAAATCAAATTCAACAGATAAGCTTTATTCTCTATAGTAGACAGATTGAGAAGAATTCATCTGCCTAAATTTAGGTGCAAATTTTAGATGCTGTAGAAACTGGAGTTACCCACACTTGACTGGCTGGTAGATCCATGTTCTGCATTTGTAGCCAGACGCAATAGAGAATCTAAAATGAAAAATGTGTCTGGACATGTGAATATCAGTAGTTATCAGAAGTCCTTTTAACAGTCATAAACTGTTTGAGCTCTTAAATCTTCCTATTATTTGCCAGGAAAGAGACTAAATTTTCTGTATCCAAGAAATGGAAAAGATGTAAATATTCTCAGCATCAGTTTTTATTTCCCTTGGTTTGGAGTTTCATATTGAAAATCAGATGGCTAAATTTAGATGATGAAATCTATGCACTGAAATACTGAAATGGGCTGCCTAAATTAAGGGAATGAGTTGGAGGATAGGCCTGGTTTAAAATATTGTGATAAATCAGTCAAATATCAAAGGCCATGGAATTAAACTGGACTGATACAGACAAAACCAGAAATCAAATTATTTGGGGGTTTTTTGGACTTATATCTGCAGGTACAGAGAAAACTGTTATGCGAATGTAGTGATGCCATACTAGCAGGCTAGATTAAATCAAAAGACAGCAATGCCTTACTTCTCAAGGATATAATGTGCCCCTACAACTCATCATTCTTCACTGCTCCTGAGAGTTTCAAGTACTGGGTTAGTCACAAGGCACCAAAAGGGAGCTTCCATCAGTAAGTTATGATCCTTCTTTTTTTCTGATTAGCTACTCTAGCAAATCGCCCTGAAAAATACCACGTATGACAGAGCAAAAGCACAATATGAGAAACACTGAATACAACAGAACCAGAAGGTTTAGTTAACATTGGTCATAGTCTGTAACAAAGCTGAGGCAGCACTTCAAGGTCCTGTCATGCTGCAGACAGAGTATAACAGTGTAGAGGGTTGATAAGGAAGGAAGATATAAGGAAGGCCATTATTTTCTGTATCTGTATCTTGTTTCTTCCCTTACACTTACAGGAAGGAGGACAGATAAGTAACTCAAGCCTGACAAGTCATCAAGCAGACCATTAGCCACTGTTCTACTGTTCTGTCTGTGGGTTTGTGAGCAAGTAGTGAAAGGGCACGTTAACTATTTCCCTTTCTGCCTCCATTCATCATCTCTCTCCCCCTCAGATATGCTGCATAGCAAGGGAGGCTTCCTACCTTTCCAGAGCTCTCAAATGAGATTTTCTTCCTTCTTCTATACCTCTGGATTATGGAGGAGAGAATTGTCCCTCCTTTTAATTGTTTTTCTCCACTTTCTGTTTTCTGACTTTAATGTTGCTCCCATCAAGACCTATGGCCTTCCCAGAAAAGAAGAGTTTGAGGTTTTCTGCAGTGGTCAAAAACTGAGCAACAAGTTTGCAATCTGTGCCCTATAGTTGCATAAACAAGAGTTTAAACCTGTAAATGCAAAAGGTGGTGATATTGTTGATTAAAGCAGTCCATATTAGCATATCAGATGTAGCAGAAATAGACCTATCATAAAATCATTTGTTCTAGCCACTGTATGCATTATCTTCTTTTTTCATTTTTTTTTTCTTTTTTTTTCTTTTTTTTTTTTTTTTTTTTTTTGTAAATAAAGTATTTGGCAAGGCAAAAATAACATTCTTCTAAATTGTGATTATGGAAAATAGTTGACCATGTTATATGGTCAACCTTCCCTATAAAATATTAGTTAGGAAATGATAGCAGCAAAATTCCAGATATGTTTTCAACACTTAATTCACATATTTCTTGTCCTCTGAAGTGCATTTTACTTTGTAAATATTTGCTAATCTAACAAAACACGTACTACCTGCCTCAGGTCATAATTCATGCAGATAGCAAAGATGACTTCATGCCATTTTATAATGTTACTTCTTCATATAATTGACTCCTTTAATCTCTTAATATCATACTTTTTTTCCTCCCTTGCTCTTGTGTTTTTGCCTATGTGACTAAAATGCTCTGTGTACCCTTTAGCACAGGTCAGCTTCCTCCCTCTCTCATAGCAACAAAATCCTGGCTACCTCTGAAGTGGGTATGCTACATGGGAGGTGTTTCAAATCATCTCGTCTCTCTAACTCACATGCACAAAATGCATGCACAAAATATCCTGCTTACAATATTTTTTCAGCAACCATTTTGTATTTGATGTTGATCGGTTTGCTATTAATGACAACACCTACTCAGTAATAAAAATATATCAAAAATATAGTCTGTTTCATGATGTATGGTTTATACAGACATTCTTTTCCTAATTTTTAAGTTTTCCACAAGCTATGCTTAAAAAGCATGAACTTTGACAAATCTACTTGCAATTCTTGTTTAAATAAGAAAGCCACATTCTTCTCTGGATGCTTAACTTAGAAAAACACATCATGCTAGCAATCTCTTACACATTAAGCTTTATATTGAACATCGTAGCCAGCTTTTTCTGACAGAATTTATACTTTTTGCTAATGCAGCATTCAGTGCTGTAACCCTGATTCAAATGATCTCATGGGGAAAATCTCACTAATTTCAGTAAATCTATCTGCATGGGTGCTGTTCAATATTCTGTCAGCTTGCTGAATCAGACCGTTAGCAAAGATAGACAAATGTATTCAGCCATAGGCAACTTTTATTTCCCTGTTTCTAAATAAATGAGCTTGTCCTGTAGGATAAAGAGCACTAATTTTCCACAAAGCTTTAAAGGAATGAACATGGTCAAGATTAAACTCTTTATTATGGCATTCGTTATTTTTTTGTTATCCATTACTGAATTTTGCTGCATGCCCTGCAATCAGACAATGTTTTGTTGCTTAGTTCAGCAGTAAAAAGGATTGTTTCTACAAGGCACAACTGAAATAACACCAGAGCAGTTCAATGAGTTTCTGAACTCACTTCACTTCTAATAAAACACCATTACTTAGCAATCATAGAGCATTCACTATCTGTTTATAGCTTTTACTCCATCAGACTGTTTATGACAGCAGAACTAAAAGTGAGTATAAGCATGTGCAGGATGACAGCTTTGACAAGAGGTTCTGTGAAGAGTATTGCTAACACAACACCTTCCTCCCCAGAGCAAAGGCAAGCAATGTGGTGCATTGCTGGCCAAGCTGCTATATTAATGCTAGAACAATAATTGAAGTTATTAAAGGGATTTTTGACCTAATGGTAAAGGAAAAATTAAAAACATTTACCAGTTTGGTGTAGTAATACTGACAAAAATCCATTTACCCTCATTTACACTCCTACATTACTGTAGTGATGTTTCTCTCCTTTTATCTAAGTCAAAACTCTGGTTTGACAGTTTTGCTGGAAGGGAAATATGAGAAGCAGAAGGTCTGCTTCAGCTGAAGAGAAAAGGAAAGATCAGGACCTTCAGTGTGACTGCAGTATGTATTGTCTGAATTTTCCTTTCCATCTCCTTGGACAAATAAGAGTGCTTCTAGTCTAGGTTACCATAGTTTCTGGTTTCCTTAGTAACCCTTTGGAGAGCATTCATGTGTTTGTGTCAGTAGGCAAGAGTGTGATGGGGTCTAAAATGGAGTACCAACCTTTCAATCTTGGACTGAAAAAATTCCAGATTTTCTCCTCAAGTAACAAAAGAAAACAAAACTTAAACCAAGCCAAGTCTCACTGGAAATCAAGTGAAATAACTGTGACTGGTATGGTTGAAATCATGATTTGATGAAAGCATAAGGTTGTATTCAAGTAAGAAGCATTTAAGGTCTTCAGGGTAAACCTGGAAGTCGAACAGAGGAAAAGAACAATTACTATCCTTGGGATGGGAATTTTGAGTTATGAACTCTCACTAGGAAAGGATGCTTCCTTTCTCGAGTTTTGTTGTATGGGAGTTACAAAGAAAGCAGTTACACACTTGAGGTGTAACGTTAGCAAACAAAAACAAGGTCAGTAAGATTTATTTCTAGTAGCTTTGTGTAAGTATAATGGAAATGCTGTACTAATAACACACCCAGTAATGTTTTGTACCGCATTTCCTTCTCCCTTCACCCAATTGACACTAAATATCAAAATAATGTGGTTTATGAGCTAATGGCTTGATCTTGCTTTTATTTTACTTTTTTTTTAATCTGAAGCAATGGGTATACTACTTAAACACCTGAGAGTTTAAATTTCTATTTAAATATAGAAATTTATTTATGTTTAAAGAAGACTATATTTTACTAGTGGCCTTCATTGATCTTAATTATCTTACATCTGTCCTGCCCTAAAAAAGAAACTTTTCAGTAGATTTGTTCTATTGTTCTTGTTCTTGAGGAGCCCTTTTGGGTTTGGAAGCTGTGCAGGCACTTCACTGAGACAGGTCTAAGCTAAACAAGATAAAAAATGAATATAAGAAAAAAAAAATTTTACTGTGAGGTGAGTGATCCCTGGAACAGCATGCCCAGAGTGGCTGCAGAGCTTCCATCCTTGGAGATATTCAAAACCCAACTGAACACAGTGCAGAACAACCTGTTCTGAGCAAGAGAATTGCATCAGATTTCCAGAAGTCCAGTCTAATTTCTGTTTTTCTGCTGACTTCAAGATTCTGTGAAGTCGGTAATTACTGGGGAACTACATAAATGCATATTACTGAAAGATCTAGAAAGCGTCTATGATTCATGTAAGGAAGCACATGTATCACAAATTTAAGACTTTTTAAAGATAATTTACAGTATTTGAGAGCTCAAAGTATAAGTGACTTTCAGCATAATTCCATATTACGAAAAAAAGGAATAAATATAATAATTATTAGGGCATTAGTATTATGTAGGTCAAATGTCCTAAAAACAATTTTGGTAATTATAGGAGTTTAAATTATATAAATTTGGGATAGTTAACAAAACTTGAACCTACAGTTGGAAGACCTTCATGTTTATATACAGCTCTTGTCATATACAAATAGGAGCAAGATAGAAACCAAGTGCAGAGACAAGAGTAATACGAAAAATGAAATGTATTAGGAAAACAAGAACATAAACATTTTCTTTTCCATTCATATTTTCCATTCTTGTTCCTAAGCTGTCATTCCCCTATACTGTAGATGGCCTGCTGTGTTTTGGAAGCAGTGATGGCAAACTGCTGATACCACATTTCTAATTTTTTGCTCCCATGCCAATGTTTTTTAACTTACAGTAACAGATTGCAAAATACATTTGTTGATATTTGTCTAACTGATTTTCTAAAACAAAAATAAAAAAGAATTATACAGTTAAGAAATGAATGGTTCAGCTTTTTTTTCTACAACTTTCTTTCAGAAATAGTTTGAAAGGAAATTGAGTTTTTCATATAGTGTATGTGAATGAAGCATTAGTAACAGACCTTGTTCTATATACAAGATATTACATATACATCTTTAATCAGATAAGCAGTTTCAGTAGGTGGCTCCTAATGAGCTATTTGCTACATTTCAGAGATGATTTATTGATTGGGTTTCCATTAATTATCAGTAGGAGCTCTGCCCTCTGGTAGATATGTCCCCATTAGCCAGTTTATTGTCCTTAAACTATTCTCTGATCTGCCTTTCTTTGGTGTTTCATTGCCTTGAATCTTGCAGAATATTTACTTCAGCACAAAGAGGAGACTCAAAACAGTAATGTTTTGCACCTGTTTTGTTGATACGAAAGTAACTACCTATTGTTCACCTCAGAAAACAGTCAGGACCTTTTTGTTCAGATAAATACCACTAAAAACACATGGGATCACAGTGCACCACTTAAAGGTCTGACTCAAACCTCAGTAAAATCAGTGGGAATCTTTCTATTTAATTTAATAAACTTCAGATCAGATGTTGAATAGCCCTGGCTGTTATTAGAGTCAAAGACATCTATTTCCTCTAAGAGTCTGAAGTGACTCCCTAGTGACTTCTAATGCTGTTTTTGAAAAGTAGAAAACTGTTAAGATGAGACTGCAGAATAACAAAGAAATAATTGAAAATACCATTACCACACTTTACTTCTTAGCTGCTGACCACAAAATTCAAGATTCAGCTCAACTGAAAAAAAAGAAACAAAACCAAAAGCAAACCATCTACAGGGAGGACTGTAGTTTGTATGTCCTGGTACAATTTCCTTGTTCATACTTTAAGAGTCTGCACTGCAGGGTCTACTTATAATTGGGGCATCATTCCTGGTTTGCAGACTGAAAATGCTCGTATATTAAGCAGAATTCTTTTAACACAAAATACTGGTATAACACATTAGTGCTAAAGTTAAGACTAACATTTTTAGAAAGAGATATATTAGTGCATACTAATATATTTTCTTCTTAGCAAAACGGGTTCCTTCCAGATGTTGATGTTTAACATTCAGTAAGAGGAAACACACACAGTGTTACTGTTTTGTTTCATCTTCTCATTCCCTCTTTTACTAATGACATTCAGGTTTCATATGAAAAAAACAATGAGCATTCTTAAATAGACAAAAAAAATCACCAAAGTTCAATTCACCTGTTCACAACTAGCTGTCATAATAAGTCTTTTCTAACCCAGAAGCACGCATAAATATGATAGTAAGGAGCCATGAATTAGATCATATACTTATTACAACACCATATATTGTACTCATCACAACCACAAAATCATATAGGAAGTACTCAGTGCAGTATGTTACTAAAATGTCTTTCGTATACAGGTAAGGTTATACTTCAAAATTTTTTCTTAAAATTCGTTTCCATAAAATCTGTAATCAAATGTCTCAGAGGATTAGCAGATGGATGCCTATACTTTCAGTTTCAGGTACATGATTCAAGTGTCAAAAGGTTGTAGTTGTCAGGTTTTTACCATTTGATGGTGTTTAATAGCTCATAGAATCCAGGTCACACTTCACTTTCTTGAAGCAAGTGATGGTCCCCCCACAACAAAAAGAGATATTAACTGGCACACTTGGTGAAAATCTCAACATAAGGCTTTAGTGACAGAGGCTTAAAAGATCTCTGAACATATGGGGTCCTACTCTAAAACAGAGTTAAGACAAAATAATACAGAAAATTTTCATTAACACTGTCCAGTATTGAATCTTGATCACAAAATTCAAGAGTACCATAAAAATCACAATAACATAAAAAAGAGCATTGGGGATTGTCATTTTCTATACATGACGGCTACTCCTAGCAGTTCTTAATATTGAGTGCTAGGTACTAGTACAGGGTTAATCTTCAGATATGAAATTAAAACAGCGATGCTCTATAATACTGCTTTCAGCAGAGGTTGTCTGTAAGGTTATTGCAGAACCAGTCAGAAAGGTGTCTCATTCTCATTAGACTGCTTGTTTCAAGTAACTTTGTAATTTGTTCAGGTTCAGAGGCAAAGAAAGAAATGCATGTTCCTTATTTTGACCCCCAGTAACCCACTGGATTTATGTGCTTTTCTTTTGGAATGAGAAGTACTGAATTTCCCAGGTACTATTAAATAGATGCATCGTCAGTAACGCTAAGAAAATCCCCACTCTTATACAGTTAATTAGTCTTGTTACATTAATTGAAAACCATTCGGAACTCAGAACTGAATGAAGGGTGATCTGGGAAAGCAGCCAAGAGGGCTTTTACAGAGCGCTGCACAATGAACGTGCCTCTCTACAGGCTGCTGGAGGCAGGGGACGGGGCCTTCACAGGCACCGGATCCAGCTACGCTCCTATTCAAAAGTGCTGCCGAGGAGCTATGTATTCATTTTAAGTAATCACATTTAGTAGTCCTTATAATAATGAAAAAGGTGTAAAGGGAAAGCCTTTTAAAGGCTTCCAGCAATTAAGAAACAAGGAAGGTATCTTCTTCCACTGACCACACAGAGTCATTGATACCAGCTAAATGCTCATGAGGAAATAGCTGTACCCTCTCACAGGTGTTTGTAATCCTCAGAACACATTTTTGTATCTCTTTTTTATTTACTTTTTTTTTTTTGTTATTCCCAGTTTGTTTCTATGAATAACAGAATGATAAAATAACGATAGAACATTTAAAAAAAGGCAGATCAAATATTCTGTTTACATACAGAAACTCAACTCTGCAGTGTAGGTGTAGCAAATGGAAAAAAAATAATACTAGGATGAAAACATTATTAAGAGCTGGATGACTGAATGTGAAGACATCTTTGCTCAACTCTTTCTGAGTTTCCACTCTATGAGAAACATAAAATACAGTAACAAAATACCTTATGATGGATTTATCTTACTAAAAGACATAAATATAGAAAAACAGAAAATTAGGAATTATATGTACACTACAGTACACTTCTCTTCAGGAAAATAAATGTTTTTGTAGTGCATTACTCTTGGCCATGGACCAAAGTCCCACCCAGCTACTCTGTATCTTCAACAGGTCAGGGAGAGAAAATAAGACAGAAACACTCCCAGTCTAGCACAAAGACAGGAAGATCATGTAACAGTTTGCATTATGGGCAAAAAGGACTTGACTTGGGAAAAAATAAATTTTTTTTAATACTAATCAAAGTCTGTGAGAAACACAGACAAAAATTGAAACAAACATCCCGTTTTTCTAAAGGTTTTTTGTCTAGAGGCTCTCCACCTGCGGCTGAGAGGCTCAGCTGTGTCCTGATATGGGAGGCTGGATGGAATGGGCTGTGCTGTCCTCTCAGAGGCTCTTCACAAAGCAAACACAGCACAGTGATGGGTTCAGAAACTTGACAATTTAAATTTGAAAGAACGTGGTTCTTCGTAACGAAAGCCTCTTATGTTACCTCTGGAGGTAATAACAAAATGCTCTTAGCTTGCTCAGCCCAGAGAAGAGAAGACTGAGGGGAGACCTCATTAAAATCTACAACTTCCTTGTGAAGAGAAGAGGAGGGGCACACTCTGATCTCTTCTCTGTGGTGACCAGTGACAGGACCCAAAGGAATGGCCTAAAGTTGTGTCAGAGGAGGTTTAGGTTGGATATTAGGAAAAGGTTCTTGACTCAGAGGGTGGTTGGGCACTGAACAGGCTCTCCAGGGAAGCGGTCACAGCACCAAGCCTGACAGAGTTCATGAAGCCTTTGGATGACAATCTCAGGCACGTGGTGTGATCCTTGGGGTGTCCTGTGCAGGGCCAGGAACTGGACTTCAATGATCCTTGTGGGTCCCTTCCAGCTCAGGATAGTCCATTATTCTAAGATTTATAAAGAGTTGTAGGATATTGTTTGTATTCTTGTGATGCAAGTTGATCCAAACTAAATCCAACTGTACATTGAAAGTTAGTAATAGCATTTGATTTTCTGACAAATACATAGCTCTTCAAAAAGGCAGATCATTTGTTTTCTGGAATATGTTGACAAACTGCTGGGAAAAAATCAACTCTTCTGGGAAATAATGCTTTGAAACAGCTGTTAAAAGCCTTGAAAGAAAGAAAAGATATGCACCTGAAGATTCTCCTGTTTTTGTCATACTGTTGTTGGACTACTAAAGGTATCTTTTCTTTAAAATATTGCTTTTTTAAATCACTACAGAGTTCATTCCAGTGTCCTGAATACCATCAGGTTTGTAAGATGCTTTAGTAATCAGGACTGTCATTAAATGCTGTAATTCATTGCTATAGTGTATTCTTTTTCTGTTTTCCTCTCCCTTTTCCTCCCATATGTATGTCATAAATTACCCTAATTCCAGATATCTTATTAGAGCCATCCTTATTCAGTCATGTGCATTGTCTTTGACTTTTTCCTATTGTGACATTTTTTTCAACTACAGATCGTTTTATGACCTGAGCTCTTTTTGTAATAATATAAAAAAACTGAGATCAGGGCATGCATTTTTCAAAAATTGATGCTTGAATTATTTAATACAACTCTATTCCCATGTGCAGTGAGAGACAAGTAGAAAATGGAAGCTGTCTATAATTTAATCATAGTACATACAATAATAATCAGTTGTCATTAGGACCCTGATTTTCAGTGTGATGTACAGAGAAATGCAAAATTCACAACAGTGAGGTGTTGTGTGACTTACAGCTCAGACTAGGTCCTTTTTTATGCAAAACTGGACTTTTTATTTATTTCTAGTGTTAATTTTGGGTGACAGTATGTCACTCTAAACACTTAATTGCACACAGTGAATACATGACACTAACAAGTATTATAACTTTTGAAATTCATAGCTTACAAATAATTTATTTTTAACGCAAATCACAATAGATGGGCATATTTCAGAAAAGGAATCAGACACGTTATTCTTATGTCTAAATTATTCCTGTTAAATTGTGAGCTCATGCTGCTATTTTGAAATTAAATGCCACAGTCTCAGCTCTCTAATGATAGAAATTTGTTTATTATTACAGACCTTTAAGCAGCACTTAGGCACATACTGAAACAGATTGATAATGCCAACTGGATACAAACTGAAAAGTGTTAAATTCTGCTGCCAGTTTCAGATGTTCTGAAACACTTCAGGAGTAGGGTTCTGGTGGCCCCAGCTTGAAGACTGTGCTAAGCACTGCACACATATGTGACAATAGGTCCCTATCTCAGCCAGCTTGCGTCCAATGCGGAAAAAGAGTTCTGTTGACCAGATCAATACTCAAGTGACACTGGGCAAAGGTCAGTAACACAATGATATGAAGATATGAAAAATTCATAGTCTAATTATCATGGCTGTGCAACTGAAGGACTGGCAGGAAAGATGTTCATAGTCTGTTGAAGGACAAGTGAAAGTCTGCTTGTGGCACTATGTGGAAACAGACATGCAGCCTGGAAAACACCAGAAATAGATTTCAAACATATATAGCTTGTACTGAACATGTGGTGCTACTAATGACTACATTTTATGTGCATGTTTTGCATGTTAATAAATTAGTTAACCAAGTAAGGCACATGATGAAAATGATAATCTATAGTGCTTTGTTTAAGGAACTGATTAGACATCTATGAAGGAGAGGTGTAAGCTTGATTCAAGTTGATGGACAACTGACACTGTGGTGCTGGTGATGATTAAGCAGAAAGCATTCTCAATGCATTTAAGTTGCCATACAGCTTTTACAAAGAAACCTGGGAGAAGAAGAAGAAGCTGCTTCAGTCATTGTGGCTGGGGAAGGCTGAGTAAATCCTGTTCCTATGAGAGCTAGTTTTCAAGGCAGGCACTGGGACAGTGAGAAGTACCCTCTGGAAGAGCCCATGAGCCCTGCAGCACCTGGCAGGTCAGGGTAAGCCCCTGTAGTGGCTTTTTTAGTGGCAACTGTGGACATATTCAGCCCCTCTTTTCCACCCACCACCCAACGCATGGAACCTCTATAAGAAACACCTTAATGTTCTACGTTGTGTGTTTTGGGGGCTTGGAGCCTTTTTGTTTTCACACTCAATAGAGTGCCCAAACCTGCACACTGAAAATAGCCACTAGCTCCTGAAGAAATTAAGAGATACTACTTTTCAGACTAGAAGCGCTTTCCCATTCAGTTGAAGAAACCTATTTGAGACTACCTGTAAAACATACAAAAACCCCCTGTCAGATTCAAGACTGCACCCCACTGCTAACATACAATGATAACAATACACTGCTTGCACAGGAGCTTAATTGCTGACAATTTCACAGCCAATTTTGCCACAAGTCACAAACTTTCAGTACAAAACGGTCTTGTAAGGCCTCAGCTCTCAAACTGATGCCATGAAATGAGACTTGCAGCTTTTATGCAATTGAAATAATGATTTCAGGGTGTCATAGTTGCAAGTATGTTTCTGAATTCCTGACTCAGGTGTACCTTGTGGGTTCAGAAGCCAAAATATAGACCTACAGAGGTGCCTACCCTAGTGCCAGTGTCATGTACCTGAATGTCTTTTTCTCTCCCTTACTAGAGAAAACTGTGGTCTGAATTCTTAATAACACCTTGATCCAGGTAAAATTGCTTACTGTTCAGACTGAACCCATCCAGTCCAGTGTCTGGAAGGAACCAGCACATTCCACTCAAGTCTGTTTTCAGAAAGGATTTTGCCCCAAGTAAAGCAGAGAAACGATTCCATGCCGAGTGCTTGTTTATTTAATGGATTTCCCATAGTATTCACCTACTGAATTATACATGTAAGATGTGCTATCACAATTTTTTTTAAAAGCTACAATTTTTTGAAATTGCTTTCTTTTTCCTATTATAAGGGCCACCTAATGCATTTGGTATTGTGAAAGTTTTGAACTACCTTTAGTAACAGCATATCTAAATCCTGTAGGCAAAACTTGGTCTCTGCACCACTCTAGACTTTCTCTGCTTATAAGGAAGAGAATATTCACTAGTCAAACACCAAATATGCAAGCATTTCACTTCTGGAAAAAATAAACATTGCAGGATATGGTATCAAGAGAAAGCCCTTTTTCTTTCATCTAAAAATTTGGTTTTACCCCTGTCACACAGGAGTAAATATAGCCTCATCCATCATATGTTGCCAGTTCCGGAGTGCAGAAAAAGTGGTTCTAGATTTAAAAGGTTCTATGCCAATTCTAGCTACTAATGGCACTCATTTTTATGTTCAAAAGTAGTTAACTGCTTTGTGCAGATATTTAATTTCGACTTGCAATTACTTCAGGTATATTCAGACATGAGGTGGCCGTTGTCTAAAGCTTAGATGGCATATTCAATCTGTACACCTGTGAAAGGTTCTTGAGAAGAACAAGGTAAAGCCAACTATTCACAGAGAATGTTACTTCATGTTAATCAGCAAATTATGAAAACACATAAGTCATTGCTTAACCTCCTAGCCTTCATGTATTCAGTCCTTACAGATTACAGATTAAATAGAAATAGAATTATGGCTTTCTTATTACACACTTCCACAAACAAATGGGGTGTTCTGGAAGCAGGCTAAGGGAAGCATGCCTTCCAACGTTTGGGATAAGACTCTTGCTCATAACCTGTACAAGCAAACAGTTTTAGGTCAGGCACAAAAATAAATCCATAAGCAAAGTCTACCCTGCACATGAGGAGTTACTTTTCCCACAGTAATTGGAAACTGAACATACTGTGATAAGTACTGCAGAACAAACCTCCAATGAGTCCCAGAGAGTGGCAGCAACAGAAGAGAGAATCTGTGGAGGATTAAATATACCAAACCCTAAGAGAGCACTAACATAATATTTAAGGGCACCTCATGTCACTGTTCCCCGCAGGAAAAGAATCATCCCTTTCATGCCCTCAGTCCGACTCCAGGAGCGTTACAAACTTGTGAAAGGGTTGAATCCCTAATTCAGTCATCCAGATCATCCTGATTCAGCTCAGATGTCCCCTGTGTAAAGCATTTTCACTGAAGCTCTCACTCTGCCCAGAGGTTGCCTAACCACAGTTTCTCAGACCCAGCCTGCATAACCTCACAGATGTACCTCAATATCAGTTCTATATTTTATTTCTAGAAAGTTTAGGCCAAGTGGAAAAGTTTTGTTCATAGAAAAAGAGGGAAAAAGAAAAGTTGTCACTACTACATCTTGTAATAAACACCTCATTTTTTGGCTTCCATTTGTGTCGAGTAAGACTTTACAATACCTTTAGTAGTCAATGACCTCTCAGAGAACTTTTGCTACTCTGTAGGCACTGAACCAGGAAAACTTTTAGAGGCAATCCAAGTTCATGCTTATTTTAAAGTGTCCTCACACCCTCTGAAGCATAGTGTTTTCTCCAAAACTCTGTCCAGAGCAGGGAAGAGTATTTGGAAAACCACCATCCCATACCTTATCATCTATATTTTCTATAAACTAAATTCAACACCTGAAACTTATGGCAATTCCAAGTCAATTTGTTGATCAATATTTTAAAAAAACTAATTAATCATATTCTTCAGTGTTGTGGCATTCACTAGTGCAAAACAGCAGCTAGGACACCTTGTGGAATCCACATCTTTTTTGTCCTGCTAAAAGGCAATGGGCACAACAAACAGGAGAAACACCACAAGCTTAGGAAACTGAAAGAAAATTCAGAAAAAAAAATCAAGTTCAAAAGCTGGTTGATTGTACTTTGTCTTCAGAAGCCGAACTTGAAATCTACGAAGTGTTTGTGATTTTCAGAAACCCTCAAACTCATTTTCCAGAGACCAGCTCTGTAGGGACTTCCTCATCCATTCAAATTCCTTTGAGAAGTATCAGCCAAAGTTGGTCTGAGTTTTCCTAGCTTTTCAACTAAGCTGATGAGCTGTCAGTTGCTCTTCTGGTGAGATATATTGTAGGATGATTTGGGATTGACTTTTCATGAAACTCAAATCAGTCTCCAGCAATGAATTATATGAAATTGTTAATCCAGAGTTTGTATAACTAGTGTGCAACTATTAACTTGTGTAACATGTAGAACAGTTACATCATCCTATTTTGCATCTGCCTTTTTCTATTTTATGCAATTAAAGACAGGGACATGAAAAGACCATCAAATAAGTACAGGACAAGTACTGATAAAAGGTTTTATAGCCATGATTCTGGGAAGAGTATGTTCCTCACAAAGAAGTTACACAACTCATTCTTAGAAGTGACAATAAAATCTTTATTCCTCTCCTTCCCCACCCTTTTCTATCTACACACACTAGCACAAATTTTTATGCTATATGTTGGATAAATATATTTTATTACATTTTCAGATTTGGAGCTTGTTTGTCATTCCCCTCATTTATTCCCTATTCTGCATCTGTGTGAGGCTTTTGACAGTTTCGTATATGTATATAAATATATATAAAATCTTTCTTTATCCTACCCTTTTCTAAGGTATCAGAAAAAACAGTTCTAAAATATTTTAGGTTGGGTCTGGAAATATTCACTGCTAAGTCATGCTGTTCTAAACATACTGTCTTGTAAAAGAACATAACTGGAAACTTGAAGATTATTGCATTAGACTACTGGGATTCCAGCCTCTTCCTAAACTTTTAAAGCATTTGCAATAAACCTCCCAGCTAGAGAGTCATCAGTCATATAATCAAAACATGCATTTTTAGAGATAATCCTTTTAATCCATTTTGAAGTTTTGCATTTCACAAAAGAGCATAGGATGATCCAGTAAGACAGAACAGAAACAGCCAAACTGCACTGCAGATTTTGTTGGGATTTCTTGGGTCAGAACAGGTAAGCAGATTTCTAACTGTTACACGGTCATCCTATGTAGTAACAAATCATGGTTTCTCTCTCACACAGAGCACTTCAGATTTACAGTCTAAGTGCTTTTTCCTTTGTCTTCCCACCACCTCCCTGCCCAAAGAGGAAATAAAAGTTACAAAATTAAAAGAGTGTTTCTTAATCAGAACATTGATAAAACCAAAACTGAGAGCATAAAGTCACAAATTGACAGCAAAAATCAGACAACAAAATCCAAGAAAGGATTAGATATTTAGGTACAGTGTTTCTAACATACATTGATTAAAGATACTCCAAAACATTTAACTGAAAGACCTGGGCAAAAAACTAAACTAGTGGTTTAAACCAGTTCCTGTGTATAAGAAGTTAGGATGGCCCTTAATGTATTGGAAAAATTTTTACTGTAGCTGCTTGTTGGAGTTTTTGGAACTGTGTTCTTCAGTCAATGCTGCTGGTCACTGGCTATTGGAAAAGTCTGGCTGCAGGTTGGATCCACTGTGTCAATTTTAGTATACATATTCTGTTGGTTATTACGTTGATAAAGTATTATCATTTCACAAACTGAAAAGAAAGAAGTGGTACCTAAACAAACTAACAAACCTGAAGAAAGGTTAAACAGTATTTCTTAGTTACACTGTTAGATTATGTGCAGTACTGGTGAATTCCTCTGAGGTGGCTCAAATATGAGACAAAGACTTTGCCTCCTATAAAGTCTGAAAGTTGTAGGTGCCGCCTTCTGTAAATATTAATAATGGCTGTGGAGAGAATGCCACAAGCAAAGGGCACTCAGCCACTGGGAGCTCACCCAACAGAACACTCACTACCACACAGACTATTGCTTGATTCCCTAAGCTTCCTATAAGATTGCAAATGTAAGGAAATTTTCTATATATTCCACAACAATATGTGGTTTACAGACTGCAGTTACTGCTACATTGCTACTTGAGCTCTGAATGTAGGATTTAAATACTTTCTGCAGCAGTTAGGAAAGATTTGATGTGTTTTAGAGCACTTGCAGTGACTGACCCAACACAAAAGGCATGCTTACCCCAGCCAGTCTTCTCTAACCACACTCCAAAATGTGCTCCTCAAATGTAAACTAGTTCAAATGAGACTCATACAATCTCTTCACAACTTAAATAGATAAATAATGGAACTTTTCATTCACTGTGAAAGACAACACCCTAAACTCTGCTAACAACCTGGCAGCCTGAGTGAGTTCCCAGCAGAGATGCCTTGTGCCTTGGTTCTCTGGGTAATAAGGATACAGGTTTGGGAATGGAGCACAAGCTGCCAGGAACAACACAGGAGCCTTTCCACTTTTTTGTTGCTCTGTCACTTCAAAATATCTCATGAGTGTCCACTGTCCAAAAAGTGGCTTGAAAGAGGCAGAAATTGCCTTGTGTGCACTCTCCTTTTAATCCAGGGCAGATCAATGACTGTTTATTCATCCTGAGTGAAGCAAGTGGTGTTTTTTCTCCAAATTCTAGCATACAACAGTCCCATCAGTGAACCTGTCACAGCACATGTCACACAAAGCTGAGAGTGGGCACAGGACTGGAGCAGGTTAGAAACCAGCTGCCTCGGTCACTGAGGGAGCACAATTACTTAATGGCAGCAATTTACCCGTTTTACAGTTTACAGTGCCAAGGAAATATCGCTTGTGACAGTGGAAACAAATCAAGCCTGAAGTGGTTATTCAGCACAGAAAATCAGAGCTAGTTTTCTAACACTGAAAATCATGGCATTTATTTCGGTGCTTGATTCATGCTTTGGATGCCCAGTTCTAGGTAGATTTGCTGAAAAGTTTGGTCACCAATCCTTTCAAATAACAAGAAGTTGTAGATTAAACTATCTTTGCTTCTTCCAGTTATTAACTTGAAGCTAGCTTTTTTCTAATGATTATTCCCTGTGTGCAACTAGTCTTCCAACTGTGAGAGTTGTTTATTGGTGTTTTTTTCCTAAGCAACCCTGCTAATTCCCTACTGAAAGATCATGCATAAGCATGGGGCTATCGAAGCTGACTGAAGTCTTTCAGTGCACAAGAAGAGGACATTAAGAAAGAAAAGGGTTATTGAAACCACTCAAGGCTAGATTAATATCTTCACCTTTCCACATTAAGTGAGTGCTTTTCAATTTTGTATAATCATCTGTTGCAATAGGAGTTCATGGACAGGAAAAAAATAATACTTTTTTATATTTAAAATCACTTAAGGAGAAAAGACAGGAAGGGATTTGGTTTAACAGGTAATGAACTTACAACAATCTTCAGGAATAACGTCACTGGAGCACAGGAGGGGAAACCCCAGCTATATGTATTTTCCCTGTTTATGTACAGCTGCATTGATGATTTCTCTGAGTAAAAGTAAATAAATAAGAGTCAAAATGTGAAACAATCAGTAATTAAACTAGGGGGTGGGTTTTTGACTAAAATATTAATTTGTTCAAAACCCAATACTAAAAGGTTTTTACAGTTAAATAGGTTTCAGACCAAAAAACACTCGAAATCTATCATTGCTTTCTGACCTACTTTCCATGGTCATGACTAATTCGATCTTCTTGCCTTTCATGTCTCTCTGTCTCTGCCAACAGACAGATGAGCAGTGGAAGAACAGAAGAGGCAGGTTGGTTTAAGAGGCCAGATCAAGACAAATCATAACAAAGAAAAGACTGGAAGATTTCAGAGACCTACTCCCTAAATAAGCAGACAATGACTCTTACTAGGATTAAGTCAGAGGACATTATTATCACAAGTATAGTATTTCTCATAAATCACCAGAAAGCATCCATGTAAATGATCTAAGAGAGGATAATGTAATGCCTGAAACAATTACTTTACCACTTGCAGTTTCAAATCCAAATGCTACAAAAAGTTAAACAAGGAAATTGAATAGATAGTAGATCTGTTGAAAAAGAATGAAATAAAAATGGGGGGCGGAGGGGGAATTGAGCACATCAGACATTTGCTACAAAAATTATTGTTATTTTTGTTTAAGAACTAAGCATTTGTTTTGAAACAGAAAAAAATTCTTAATATGCAAAACCATCTTATAAACCCAGAAATCATACATTTCCTTTCAATTCAGCTACTTCACTTGACCTGAACAACATAAAAGAACGCTTTTGAAGCTAGTTGGATTTTTTTGCCTCCAAGAAACTTTTCATATGTCCCAATTTTTACCCTGAGTCCTCCCACATCAATTTTATTCTGATTTTCGAAGTAACTGATGTTTATGTAACAATACTGTCAATCGCCATCTGTACTCTATGTCTTCTAATGGCATTTCATCCCATTGACCATTTCAAAATAGATTGCATGAAGATAAAAAACTTCTACAAATATGTCTGCTAAATGAGAGCTGCTTGAAGAAGGCAGACCAAGTTGCATGTCCCCATTTAAAGCCAGGCAGTGTAACTCCAGCAGTTTCTTGTTTTACAGGCACTGTATACATGGACTAAGCCAGCCTCTACGTGCCCAGCCAAACATGGAAGTGATTTAGGAGCTAGAAGAAAAACAGGGGGAGAGGACTGGAATCACAGCACATCAGCATGTTCTGTGAGATGACAGAGAGAATTAAGACACTGGTCAGCCGAAAGGACCAGTATTGTCCACATGACTTTTCCCCCCCACCCCCTCAAATTTTTCAGTGTAGCCCTCAAAATGAACTAGCCATTATTTGCACACTCCTAATCAAATATTAATAAACTAGTTGTACAAGCTACATGAAAGATATCCAGTGTGTAAAATTCAGATACTATGGGGGTTCAAAGAGAGGTACCTGATACCTAGTAACAAGGCCTTGATTCTGGGGATCTGCATGCTCTGACCTTGGCCCAAGTGTAAAATGCCACCAGCTGCACTGATCCATGTCTGCAGTTTCTAAGGGCAACTATCATGTCTTTTCATGTTTCTTTCTAATAAACACAAAACACATTGCCTGTAGGGATTAATTGCCTTTTTGAGATGAGCAATCTATTCCTCACTGGGAATTCTGCTTGGAGTGAGAAAGATGTAAAACTGGGAGTAGTGCTGAGTTTCTCAAAGAGCAGTTTTCTCTGTCCCCTGTTGTATATACAACTCTGTCATCCTGTTTTAAAGAATGTGTTGATTTTTTTTCCCCCAGCCTTAAAGAGCTAACTAGATTTTGTGGATTTCAGTTCTGACCATAGAAACCTACAGGACAAGTTTCAAACAATTGTCCCTAGCTCTACCCTCCTATGCCAAGTTTTTCAGCAGAGCTGCATGCTCACCACTGCCACAAAATCACAGCATCTGTACTATTATTTTTATAGTTTTGCAGAACTTAATTTTTATTTCTTTGTCCTTGCCTGCAAATTTCCCTTGCAGAAAGCCATTAATATTGGAAATAAAAAATGTTCCCAAAATGCCACTCTCTCATTTTCTACATTCCTTTTAAAATCCCTTAGGAAAACAAAAGCAAACAAACATAAAAACCACATAAAAAACCTAAATAAATCTGTGGAACAAAAGAGTTACTGATTTCAATGAAAGACTTTTTTTCAGTTGGAAAATACTCTGATGATTATGATGAATTTTTGGCCAACTCCAGATGACAACAGAGAAAGTAGAAATACAGAGGTTGTTCAGCTCTATGGTTAAAGCTGTATGGACTGGGGACCTTCAGCTAGATTAAATACACTTGGCTTCACAATTTTATAATCACAAATTTGAAAAGAATAATTCCTCAGTAGATGACAGAACTAGACATATGATTTTTTAATTTAATCTGTAACTTTAAAATCTAGATGTTGTATTCTGCAATGTTCTGGCCACACAGAGAACAGGAAAGGGACAGGTAATTCCACTGCAACTTTCAGTTTCAGGATTGCTAATTAAATTTATTTCTTTCAATTTAAGAACTGGAGCCACCGTTTGTGTATAACACTGCTATAGATTTTCTTTCTCAACAGATATTTTGTCAGAAAATAAAGTAAAAATATCTGGAAATATTTTTGATGACATTAAAATAATTAACAGGAAGTGAACAATTTACAATAAATGTTTTAATATTTTAAAAATATTATTTCTTTATACTATAGAAGATTAATATACTTAAAAAGAGAGTAAAGTACCAGTCATTTAGGCAGTGAAGCTTTCTAAGTCATCTAGTAAATCTAATTTAATGTTTGTGGACTTTTGCCTTTTTTTTTTTTTTTTTTTAAACTTTTAGCTACCTGAGCTGCAAGGTAAAAGTATGGGGGATATTGATAAAATATTATATGGCCTAATGACTACAATTTTATCTACATTGAGTAACCAGCTGATACTTAAAGGGATTTAGTTATTCTGAGTACAGTTGTTTAAACACATTTGCAGAATACCAGCTTGCAGCCCAGTGCTTTATTTCAAACTTCTAGAAAAGCAGGTTCAGCTAGGGAAAAATATGAAACACACATAAAAGAAAGAAAGTTCGCCTATGGAAAAAAAGAGTCTTTCATACTCCTTCTTAGCCCAAAGATGCTTTTTTCTTGCTGTTATTCAGAAACAATTATTATTTTATAATTTTCTGCTTCTATCTTTTTTCAAACCTTTGAAGCCATGGTTTTGTAAGAAAGGAATAAAAAATTCTTCCCTCAGGATAACAGGAAGAAATCTGTTTTGCAGTAAAAGTACAAAGCTCAAGCTCAGAAAAATGTGACAGATGTTTATACATTTATAATATTTTACCTTCCACCTTCTGTGGGCTAAAAATATCCTCAAAGGTCTTTAATCTTTTTAAACAACAGAAATTGTTCACATACTATAATATTATTTCAGTGGTCTTCTTAAATGTGTTTTAGAAATTCTGTTAGTAGAGTTAAAAATGACACATACTTTTTATAAGAATGTAATAAAACATTTAGTACAAAATTCTACAGTTCTCTACTGAAAGGAATTATGAATCTTTAAAGGTCAGCTATAAATACCTTTTCTAATGCTTTTGTGACTGAAAAGAGCTTCATAATAATGAGTATAATCTTTGCCTGTCCAGATTTTCTTCTTCAAGGAAATCATAGTTTGGTAATTTCTACTTGTTCAATTGGTTTCTCTACCTCTCTTCTTTACAGATACTCTGCAAGATTCATCCTTTCATAGCAAAGGAGAAAAAATAAACCTGTTTGAAAGGGGTAGCTGGCATCCTTGCAGAGTGGAGTGAGAGCCTCTTCAGGGTAGACTTCAGGAGGACAAACTTCAAGGAAAAAATCAGTTATGTTTCAGTGTGCAAAGAAAAGGGAAATGATTGTGCATGAATATAGAGAAACACAGGAAAACCAGCTTAACAGGTAGGATTGCTATTTTCATTGTTTCCGTAGATGGGTCTCACCCACAGTTGTTTCCAACACCAGAAGAGATACAAAATAAGTCCTGAAGGGCAGAAGAAGGTCTACTGATGTACATTTCACAATTAAAGTCTTCAGCAGTTTTTATATTAAATTCATAATAATATGAATGGATAGTGAAGACATTGCAGAGTTCTCATCCAAATGCATGTTGTCTGCCATTTTAAGAGATCTCATGGAGTATGCCTTCTTTGTTTATTTAGTACTAGCCTTACTGCAATAAACCAAAAATTCACTGAAATACGAGTTGAATAAACCAGTAAGGTCTACACTAAATACAAGAATTCCTAACATCTAGGTGTGCTGGTTTAAAGGTAAACCAGCAGGAGGAATGAGTCTAACTCACAAACAGATTACAAGTCAGAATTACA
>JAWWEU010000125.1:58974904-58988131 GCA_035583155.1 Acropternis orthonyx
AGTTCATGAGGGGGCCAGGTGGAACTCTTTTCTATGGGGCATGCAGTCTCTTTCCAGGTTCCACGGTTGAAGAGGAGGCAGAAGGTGATTCCTCTGAAGTGCAGGGTTGGTAGATGAAAGAAAAATTCCAAGATTTTAAACCCATAACACTAGGGTTTGGAGTTGTTTGGGGTTGTTTTATTATCATTCCTTTCTTAATATGGAGTGTAAAAATGTTATTTATTTCATGGAAACTATCAGAGAGAGAAATATATTGACCTTTGTGGGACAAAAAAGGTGTACTGCAATGGAGCTAGTCAGTAATCTTACTGGCTATGTCACCCTACTTTGGGCTTTCTTGCAAAGCAAAAATTATTTTGGAGATACATGTATAAATATTCTAAGCATTTTCTCTCTCTTTCAAATAAATACATATATATCCCGTGCCCTTACCTAAGATAACTACATATGTTTATAACAAAAAAAAAAAAAAAAAAGAACTTACACAGGTAAAAGTGACAGAATTAGGATCCTCAGTGTTATTCAAGACGACACACTTAAACCAGTTCACTTAGTCCGTATGTGAAAACAAGGAAGAACATCAATTTTTACGCCTCGGCTACTTAGCCTTTAGACCCCCAGGATACCAGAGTCTCTTTTATGGCACTGGGTTGGACTTCTCTGAAAATAGGTATCACCCTTCCAGTGGGTATAATATGCACATTCAACAGCCACAATATGAGGAAAGACAAGATTTCAATCTTTTCCCTTCAGTCCAACTTAAAAGTAGACAGAAGAATAGGGCTGATTGCCTTCCCCCCCCCCCACCCCCCCAGAAATAGTAGCACAGGTTGACCCAAAAATCTTGCTTTTGCTGGTCTACTAGCAATAAGTGGTGCTCAAAGGTTGTGTAATGAGCTAGACATCAGCTTCAACAACCTGCCCAAGGAAAAGCATGAATATAGATCTAGAAGCAAGATAACACACCTCAAAATAACACACAGTGCAAGTATTGTAAGGGCCGAGTGATTACTGACGACCACATGATGCCAGATACAGAAAAGAAACTTGACTACAAGTGGATCATCCCCAACTAGAGTCAAAACTCTGCACACATTAAAAACAACCAAGGAAGTGCAAAATACTGCTTATATTTTTAAATACAAACAGTGGGGTCTACAAAGTAAACAGACCAACTGTTCCTCTTTTTTCAGAGACAACTTTGAGGCATTTGGTTTGTGCAGCTGTTACAGAAATCTGAAGATTATTTCATATTAAGAAACTGAAAGGAACTGAAAAGAGTAGTGGTTTTTAAAAAGTGATAAATACTGGTGTTTTCAGTGCTCAGGTCAATGCAGCAATAATTCATTCTATCTGAACTGTTACAACCATGAATGCAACACAACTCTTTATGTCATGATTCCCCAATTAGTTGAATTCAGTTTAGATCTACACCACTGCTGAAGGGGGTGAGCCCGTCTCCTTTCACCCCTTTCCGGTTCCTGTCCCCTCTCTGGCGCTAGCACTAGCACTGAGGAAAACACATGGTGCACCTGACAGAGATCTTATTTCCATGAAAATTACAGCTGGAAGTTTAGTGTCTCTAACCAGACCATTGCCAGATCCAGTTCACCTTGCAGCTCCATGAACGTTCATGTCTGCTCAAGGGAAGGGGCAAGAATAAACCACTAAAGCCATGCCTTTCAGTAGCAACAATGACTTACACCAGTTAACCCGCTGTCAGACCCCAGGTAATGGTTGCCACAGAAACCTGTGCAAAGAGACTGTTGCCTACTGCAGTCTTGCATGAGAGCTGTGACAGTGATTCCTCAGCTACCTCTCACAGTTTCTTTTTCTGCCCAGAAATTCATATATTTTTCTGTTATTTAAGGACTTCAGTTGCAGAAATAATAGTTATTCAAGTCTCATTAACTAATGAGAATAATTGCCTATTGTCATCTTTATTAAATCCCTCCTTTTACTACTTTTTTTTTTTAATAGTCATGATTCTTACAATACTTCTTTCCCCTAAGTTGAATAGGACGAGTTTATTTCATAGTGTCTGCTAGAATAGGGTGCTGGTTTAATAATTACGGATTAAATCCCTGTACAAATTAAATCAAAATCATCTCTCTTATTGAATTGCCACTTCAATTAACCCACTGCCATTCAAATCCAGGAATTTTGCTAGAAGAACTCCAAGCCTCTATTGTTTTCTGTCTAGGAATCAGCATCCTTACTTGTGCCATAACTTCTGTGGGTCCATGCTGATTTTACAGTGCCTCTGACTTGCTGTGAAGGGAGTTGTATTTTCCACCCCACAAGCACACAAATCTTCCCTTACAGCCCTTAGACTAATTCAGGAACACACGGTGAATTTGGCAGAGAGTATTGCAGTGCAGTGAATGGAACTACTGTAGTTAGTAAGGGTTTCATGAAGAAGTCCGTATTACAGAGTCATAACACAAATATATAATTAATTAACTAAATAATGAAAAGGAAACAAAAAAACAGTTTCTGATGCCTGGGGAATTACAGAGTCTAAAGCTCAAATGACAGTTTCAAATAAATATTTCTTAGTTTTTGTTGTCAGGTTCCTTAATTTTAATACACATTTTATATTAAAATAAATTATAACACATATTGGATTTTGCAGTTATAATTCCTACTTTTTGCTTTATGTGTCACTCACTCATTAGTTTCCTAAATAACAGAGAACACACTTAGTCAGTTGGCATTTCCCAGTGTTTTAATTGCCTGCTGTGATATAATTATTGTGACATTTTGGGATGTTTTTAACATCCTGAATTAAATATTCTGACATCCCACAGAGCACTTCATGAAAACAGTCAAACTGCATTCAAGTCATTAGGAGCCTACAGTTGTCGTTTATTATTAAAATTATTTTTGACACAAAAAATGCAGATAAAATTAAAGTGTTTAAGAACTTATATCTTATGTCAGTTTTCATCTTTAAAATTTTAAAATGTTGCTGGAATAAAGAGTAAATATGGAGCTCAAAATACCACATTAATTTGTATTAATTTTCCTTCAATTAAAGTAGTTATCAAAGAATGCTACATATTAAATCCTACCTATGAAGTTTAGGTTTTGGTGAATTTTCACAGCAAAATATCCTACAATTATTTTAAAGAATAAAATAAATAATTTATTCTAATACACCTTTCAGAATGGCTGTGAAATACCTAAAAAAATTATTTTACTTGCCACAGAAATAGTTTATGATGCAACATAAAATGCTTTGAGTTCCAGATTACACTTCATTTCTGCAAACATTAGTTATTTGGTGGATTAAACAATGAGAATGACATATGTAAAAGAAAATGTTGTGAATTAGTTCTTAACAATGTGCAAGAATTCCTAAGATACATAATAAACAGCCATTTCTCTGTCTTGGCTTCTTTAGCCTAGTTTCACAAACACTAAAAGTTTCCTGGTATGTGCTAGGAGAGCATAGACGGTGTTTTGGGAGCCAAAGAGACAATAAGGTCAGCTGCCTCAGCGCTCCCGGTCCCTCTGTGTCTACCGCCACTGCTACAAAAATGTGTAGGTCTTGTCAGGGTTAGAAAGGGGAGTCAGGACTGACAGCAGATGTTATTGCACACTGGCAGTCTCCAGTTTACAACTGGTCCCTAACAATTCATATGCTGGTTTCTGCACAGCACCTATACTAAATTGCACTACAGTCACACTGGAAACCCAGACATAACCTGTCACTTCACTTACCCATGCGAGAGTGTGGCTCTAAGACACAAATTGTGTGAGTCAATATTTTAATATATACTTAATGTTTCAGTTATACTTAGCACTGATACCCCAAAAACTCAAGCAAAATCCTCAATTCATATTCTCACATTTTAAGGACTAAATAATGATTTCTCTTTACCTTAACTGCAAATTTAGTTAAACTATGACATTAATAGTTTAGATTTCAAAACACTGCATGTACTTTCCTGTGATACAGTTCAGAAATAAATGCAACCCTGTAACACTGAAGTAATATTCCACAAGTTTTAAATGTAATTATGTATGTTTATACAAAATATATATTGGGTTATTGACTGACCAAGGTCCACGCAAGATGAGTTACAAGACTTTATATTTTGTGTAGAAGATAGAACAGAAACAAGAGATGAGGAAGAAACTCTATACTATGTCAGCATCAATTTAATAGCATAATATAGAAAGAATATAGAAAGTGGAGTTCTTTCTATTTCTTAGGCACAATACAGAAAAAAAATCTTCTAAATCAAATCAATTATCTGATACAAGTGAAGAAGATGACAGTATTACTGAGCACAGCATACAAAAAAATTAATGTCCATCGTAACTTTAGTGAGAACCTGAAGAGAGAGATAATGGAGGTACAACCAGGGGACAAATCTGCAGCAAGGATGTTACTTTTATGTGTATGATTACCTGTCTCTTCTGAGTTATAGCTTTACTTATGTGAGTAGTTATTTACTTTATATCTTTCTGATAATTCATATTGACTCGAGCATGCCCTAGTGTACTTACAACAATAAAATTCACTGAAACAAGCCCAAATATATGATCAAAATCTTCAATAACCCCGCTGACATTTAATGCTGACACTGTCCACACATCAGATTTCTATGCAGACTTGTGCATCTTTTTCTGTTTAAATAATCTCTGCACTTTTTATATGTCTTTAAAACAATTTAAATGAACTTACTACAATTCCAAACAGCAGACATGGGGTTTAAAAGCCATAGGGTTTGCACTAACAGGATATCTGAGCAAATATCCTGTTATGTGAAATGAGCTCTCTTGCCAATTGTCAAGGATATGGAACGAAGAAATAAGAGATCAAAAGTAACATGGTTAAAATTAAGTTCACAAAAATTCTGTTTGTATTTATAACCATAAGCAGATCACCACTGGTCTTATTTTATCCTATTTCTGAACCACTTTTTAATATAAGACCATGAATGAGACCAAGTGCAAGGTACTGCATCTGGGTCAGGGCAGTCCAAAGCACAAATATAGGCTGGATGGAGAATGGATTGAGAGCAACTCTGAGGAGACATACTTGGGGCTGTTGGCTGATGAGAAGCTCAACATGACCTGGCAATGTGGGCTTGCAGCCCAGAAAGTCAACCACATCCTGGGCTGCATCAAAAGCAGTGTGGCCAGCAGGTCAAAAGAACACTTACATGCCAGAAGAAAGACTTTAAAAAGACTTTCAAAAAGTTTTATGGGATTTTCCTCTTCTTGCAGGAATATCTACTAAGTACTTCTGTGTTTATATGTGGAAAGATACTAAAAGACCATCTCCTCCTCATCCTTTGTTAGAAAATAAGTATCCATTTAACAAAAAAATCCTTATTGCTCTAGTCATCAAAGTCATTACTTGCTCTGAAATAGTATGGAGTTACTGTCATATATATTTAGTTACATAGTCCTTTCAGATATATCAAAGCGACACCTGAGGTCCTAAGTAAAATCATGCTCATGTTTCAACACTACCAACAAGATACTTTGCTATTAATAAATTGGATCATTATCTTTACTGAAGGAATATTATATTACATTAGCATTTTAGTTCAATCAATTGTTACTGTTCTCAAGCATGTCTCCTGTTCATTGCCATGTACTGTACTCCACTTCACATTATGGAACTGGTTAGAGTGCAAAATCTGCATTATTTTCAGTTAAAACTAAGCTAGAAGGTTCCAGAAGCACAGGCAATAGTGTCCACTCCTGGCCAGACAACTAAGCCAGAGGCCAGACTACAGCAAGTCTACAGTAAACCTCCAAAAATTGTAAATAATAGGAACATAAGACATGATCACCAGGGCATAACTCTACATGAGCTCTTCAATGAGCAAAGCCACCTGTTGCTGTGAACATAGCCTTTCTATCCAGAAAAGTACTATAGGAGGTTTGATGTTTAAATGCATAAATCCCTCAGAACCAAGATTTTTAAGAGAAATCATAAGCACTATGGTGACTGAAACAGATGGTGGGAAGTTTTTTCTCTTCTAATGAGGTATATAATAATTTCTTGGACTATCAACTCCTCCCTTGCCAATGGTTCACTGCTAACTCTCTGGGTTTTCCAAAATACCCAGTGATAAGCCATCCTTGAGACTTAAGCTTCCAGGTTATCTCTGACAAATCATTCTTTATAATGTATCTTCATCTCTTAAAAAAGAAACTCAACAAGGTGATCCAGACTCCACTCTTGGCTCCATCTGCAGGAATTTGAACCTCTCCCTCTCAAGAAATATCTATAACCATGAACCTGTGGGTGATCTGGGGGAGAAGGTGCCTTCTAACCATACTACTGACACTGTGGCATCATGCAGAAAGGAATTTGTGATAAATCGGACATGAAAGGGAGAGCCCAACTTTAATTCATTGATTGGGACATTTCTGTTAAAGACAGGAATACTCAATAACAGTCTGCAGGTAGTTGTAGGTGCCATTACAGAAAGTGATCCCTAGCATTGGTTTAGAAAATACATAACACTGTTTTTTGTCAGAGGCCTAATCCTGTAGTATTAGGTATACCTCCCAGGGCAAGTTTCTTAGAGGATTCACTAGAGAAATGGTTCCCAGATTAGTGCCAGACTGAGGTAGAACATAGGAAAATTCCAAGCAGCCTTGGAAACACACAAAAACAAAAACAAGTGTCTAGACACATTTGAAGGCAAAGAAACAAAGAAAGTAGAGTGTATGTTGAATGAAACAGCTACTAAGGTCCTTTTGGATCATTCTTTAGGCTTCATGATCATAAGCCTTTTATTTGATTTACTCTGAGTTTGAGATGTATTAGTACTTTTCCTAACAAAAGAAATAGCACAACCTTGGAAAAATAAAGAGAGGCAATGGCTCTGCAGAAATTAGAGCAGACAAGCAAAAGGAATGATCTGCCTTGCAAGCTGCATAACACAACAGCATTTACCAAGGCAGCCTGAGCACTGGAAGCAAGTCAGTGAGTTCACCCTGAGTGCCCAGGAGCTGCAGTTACAGACCATTTCCAACCCCCGAGCACACCACTGTAGACTAGCTCAGATAGCTCTGGGCTCTGCTGCAGTCAACAGGCGTAGAGTAAAATCAGTCTAGCAAAGAACTTTTGGTATGCATTTAAGTTCATAATTGGGAAAGCGGGTAAGTGGATGCTTGACGTTAATCACGTACTTAAGTGCTTTCCTGAATTAGAGCCATATGCTGGTATAACCGATAACTATATCTTTGTGTAGACTCCATTTTCTAATTCTATACAGGAGCAGAGAAAGAAAGTATTCAGGATTAAAGGAAGGGGAATGAAGTTGAGTAAATTCTATTCATGCTAGTTTTGTTGGCTTTTTTCAATGCTGTCATACCAGTTTGACCTTTATTTAGAAATGTTTGATTTTTGTAATTTGAGATTAATATGTTTCTAAGCAATAGTCTATTTGTACAAAAACATTTCTTCATTTCCCCTTTGCTTTTTGTTTTCCCTCATAGTATAACAATTTGTACCATTTCTTACCTGTTAAATAGATACAGTTGTTAGGTTTGCAGTAATTTCAACTATAACTGTCCAGTGTATACAGCAGAGAGCTGTTTCCTGTCCCTCACCCTGGTGAACAGCTTTCTGAGTAAATATTTACAAAGAAATAATTTCAGTGCAGTTTAATTAAAATGTTAATTTTTAAAGAATTTGAAATATATAAAGTTGATACTACTAAAGCAAATTTGAAAAATCAAAACAAAGAAGAAAACATGAGCTAGAATTAGTATAATCCTATTGGTCATTGTAAACAACAGGACATTTATTCTTGGAATTCAGTACAGAACATTTTACATTCACTGAATTCATACAAAAACACTTCCACACCATTGTGTTTACTAAACACTCTCCAACATGTCATAAACAGTGGAAAAAATATTGTTAACTATTCTGAAAAGCTCCCAGGTTTTCATAAATGTAATTTATTCTGCTCACACCGGAATTGAGCCAGATGCAGTTGCAACATCAGCAAGGGCACCAGTTAGTCCAAATTTGATCTTTGCTTTCTGAAAATTGTTGTTCAAGTTGTTAAATACTCACTGCATTTCATTTCAGGGGTAGGAAATTGTCCCTGTGCATATTATATTTCAAATTTGGTGTTACACTTTTCTCCAGAACAAAAAGATAACATTTATAGTCTCAATCTTGCACAGTTTAAACCAAACTTTACTAAAATTCACCTAGAGAAGTGACAAAAAATGGTCAGAAGATGACAAAGGAAATAATTATTTTGCAGATATAGAGCTAAGTAATGAAACAAGAACACAAATATCTTTATTTTTTACCTACAGTCAAGTGAAAGGGATGGAATTTTTGGAAGAACAAACACTTGTCCAATAAATTTTCTTGCAGGATCAAGGCTTTAAGTTACACAAGAAAAGAACTCAAATCCAGCCAGAAGCTTGTCATTAGTTCAGCTTCCCCTTTTTTTAAAGATCAATTCACCCAAAGATGCTATTGATTTATAGTCCCTTAAGAGAAGTTATTTTGGACAAAAAATAATGAAACAGTACAAACTATGCCTGTAACTAGAGTAAATTCAGAAATATTAAGACATATGTTTAAAAAATTGTCTGAGAACAAATCTGTCCCCTACCTGCTAAGCCCCTAGAGAGTGTGGCCTTCCTTGCAGTCCATTTTTCTTACCCAGAAATTTCCCAAACTGAATACACTCCATACAACCTCCTCAACAAAGGCAACTTCTTTCTATTCCAAGACTTAACTATTTGAGCATTAATGCTACTGTAACTTAACCCTCTTCTACAGTTTTTTTTCCTGTAGAAATTCACTATGACCTTTTCCTCAGACTCTTTTTCACCTTCCTAAAAAGGTGAGAGTTTTCTTCATCACACCATAAAGAAATCACTTATTGCAATTATTGTAATTATCTTCTTATTTCACAACAGACCTTCTCCCATTTGAAAATGATTAACTGCTCCTGGGGGAGGTACGTCCCTCTCCCCTATGGACTTCACCAGAGCAGAGTGCAACACCCAGAGCAGTACAGACAGGTAGTTGTTCTCTGTGCCCAGTCACAGACAGATTAACAAAGCATAACATATAGTAAACTATGTACAAAAAGTTCAATTGACTGTTGTGATAGGCTCTAAGCTTTGCTGATTAGGTTAGATAAAAATAGCCTTTGTGTTCTATTATCTAATCTGAAATGTGTTTCTTTTAGAAGGAAGGGGGAAAAAAAGAAAGCTGTTTATACCCCTCATTTAGGGAGTGATTAGCTTGTGTTTTGCATTTCTCAGTTCTTTACTGGGTAATTCTTTGAATATATTTTCCTTTGCTCTGATTCTCTTGAAGATGGCATGTTACAGGTTTTTGTAATTCTGTTTTGGGTTTGCTTTATTGTTTGTTGTGAGGTTTGGGGGGTGGGGGTGTTAAATAAAATATCTGCTGGTACTGCCTACAAAGCCCACAGCATGTGCTGAAGATAGAAGCATTGGTTATGTTAGAGGCAAGTTAGCAGATCTAGCAAACTTTCCATAAACTCCACAATCCCTACTCCTCCTCAGGGAGAGATGCAAGATGACTACCAGATCACTTAATATTTTGAGGAAAGATGATTTCTAAATCATCATTTTTTTAAACAAGCTATATCAAAATTAAATGAAAGCTCTCTAAAATGAAATTTCAATAAGCTTATGTAGCTCAGAGGATTGCATAACTTGTACCAAGAGAATTTCCTTACATCATCTTCCTCTAGCTACTCTTATCTTTCACTTACACAAAGAAGCAACATTTCTTCCCAATATGCAGTAGGAAAAACTTGTCATAATGATTCTTGCTTCACATACTTTTGGCACATGGGTAAGGCCACATTCATCCATCTCTGTAATTCTATTGTATTTACATAAGAAGCAATGTGAAGGAAGAAAAATGTGTAAGAATAATATGTTTCAATACTCCTTTCTTTTGACTTCAATTTTTGTACAGAGCTTTGCTTGCATGACAAGGGTTTGCTACTGGGTTTTGCATGCGTACATAGGGATATGTATGTGTGTATACATATGTGACTTTGTTTCTGAGACTGAAAAATCTGGTGTGGGTCATCTGGATTCTGCATGGAATTGAAGCTATTTCTTCATCTTTAAGGTTGGTTTGTTTGCTTTCAATGTTATAAACTGGAATTTTAAGGAACCATATTGGCACTAAAAGATTTGTTTTACGTGCATTTCCCTTCTCCAAGGCATGTTATTGCTTGGCTGAATATCTCTGTAACTAGGGGGAAATGCCTTTCCAGATGATCAAAAAAGGATGATAATTTTCATGTCCTTGTTTCAGTCTCCAATATCATTTAAGTTTCTGTCTTTACGTAAACCTACTACATCATCCTCTCTGCCTCTAACCAAAGCACAGATATGCTTCCAAGAGTAAATTTTAGCTGTAGATGGTACAGCTAATTCCCATATCAGATAGAACAGATGAACACCAGATACTGCATCATAAGGCTCACCATGAGGTGTACAAGAGAAAAACAAAACCAAATTAGAAGTAGTGCCTTAAACATCTCAAGTGTTTCAAAACTTTTTGACAAGTGGGAGAGGAAAGAAAAGGAGGAAGAAATTTTACATACCATTATAGGAGAAGATCTTAACAGATATTGAATTAATTTGCATCACAGAATTATTAAGTACAGAAGCCCAGACTTTCAATGGTGACTGAAATTTCATGTGTTTTATGCTAAAGTACTTTCTTTTACACTCTGGAAATTACTTAATATTCTTTTAAATTGCCATTCTCTCTACATTGAATCACATATAAAGTTATTGACTGTTGAAGTAAAAGGGAATAATTTATATATTGTGGCAGTCTATATTTTTGCATTTGACTTTGTCTTGAGTGACATTATTTTATTAGAAATATAACAAAATATTTTTAATCCTTATTTGAAGATGACAATGTAATGGTCAATAGAGAATCCTTGCTGAATGTGGTTGTTTAGCGTGCATCAGTAAATGCTGACAGAAGGCCTCCAGCAGTATTTGGTACTTCTAAAAAAATGGTTTACTATTTTGAAGTTTTCTTTAATGATCTGAGAGTAAACAGAAAATGTAAAATATGAAAACTCATATCTGATACAAAATCGTTGCATTTGTCAAGAGCCACGAAAATGAGCTCAGTGCATTGCACTCAGTTTATTACATAAAATGTGGGTTGCAGTGTAGCCAAGTTGAGGGCATTTATAGGAAAAAAGAAACCGGCATTTCCTAAAAAATGGAGAACCATGTTCTAGGCAGCAATTGTCAAAAAAATCCAGGGAAAACAGCACAGGCCCAATGAGTTCCTCTAGAAAGGCTAATGTGGTTCAGGACGTTATGTTCAAGCAGGGAAGCAATGAGTATCCTTTAACTGATGTAATTTTACTCACAATAGCTCTCTTTTGAGATTTTAAAAACATTCTGCTGCCTGTTCTTGTTCTTTTTTTAAAGTGCATTCATAATCCAGAAAACAGGCCAGCAAGGATCATAAAAAAGTAATCGAATTCTGGAATATGACTTAATTTGTGACTGCAATGTAGAAATACCTCTTTGCTTTCTTTCTCATTTATGACAGACTAGTATTACACTCAAAGTATTTTGGAGGCATCTATAGAATCTGATTTTTTTCTCTCTCATTCACTTAATAAACATGACTTCAAAATATAAATCAATATATTTTATTGTGAAGCACACTATTTAAAAGAAAGTTGTCATTGCTTACTTATTTAAAAAACACAGTTTTGAGGACTATCTGAAAATGTTGATCATAAACATTTAGTATTTTTGGCCTGAGAGTGATGATGTTCTTGAAATGATGCCATTGTGCAATAATACTGAACGCTTAATGTTGAACTCTCTTCAAATCAAGGCAACCTTGGGTAACATTGATTTGTCACATGTTGTATAAGAGTTCATGACAACTTTGACCAGAAGTACTCAAATTTAAGAAACAATCAGGCCACAGATGGCAGTTAATCTAGTCTTGGACTAAATTAATTGGTTTCATGACTGGGTACACATGGAGCTATTTAAACATAAACACAGGGCTCTTCTTAGGTATCTTTAATGTGAGAAACTATGACAGTTTTAACCAAATACTTTGAGAACTCAGGATGACAGGAGAGTGAGTGTCATAAGGAAAAAATCTCAGAATTCTGTGACTGTATTTAGCTCTGCAGAGACAATAATCAGCAACATGAGAACTGGCATGTTTGGTTAAATTTGAGAAATGTTTTTTAACTGCACAGAGGTAGGAAACTTGTTACTGTTATCCCTTCACTGGGCACAGAATTAGCTTAAATGTTTGAGAGAGAACATGTTTTAGTTTCCCCTACACTTCACCAGTTGATTGCTCACATATGAATATAAGGAGGGGAGGAGTTTTAGTTTGTAAGTGCACAATTTTCTTGTGCTGGAGCATGCAAATCTTGTTGAAGCTCTGATATATCTACCCAGGGACCCTTTGTGGGGAGAATGATGAAAACCAGGGTGAAAACATGACAGCTGCAGTAAGGGAAATCTGATAAGTACCAGGATACCAGTGTGTGGGGATTTTGCACTGGTGAATTTGTACACTTGCATAGCACTCTATACATAACATTTCTAGTGCATCAATAGCAAATTGTACTGACCTGGACTGGTTTCCACCTGATGGCCAAGTCTGTCTTAGCTCATCAGGTAGTTTTGGGGAGATAATTTTTCACATTTGCACCAGTTTCTGTCTATCAACCTACAGAGCCATACAGTGCTACACATAAATTTCCCAGTTGCTGACCAAGCCCTTTCCTTCCAGGCAAGACCTGGTAAGGCTACACCTAAAAGAAAAGCACCCCCACTAAAAGTCCTAATATCCCTAAATGCACAGTGAAAACTCTGATACTTAGACTCTATATTATTCTAGCTAGTATGTTCTTCCTTTCCTAGAAAGGAAATGCAAGCTGTTCTAAAATATAATATTTTCACTGTTAAGAAATATTGATCCTAGCAGTAAAAAGGTGTTATTTCCAATAATCTGTTGCTAATAACTGTGCAAAACCATTGTACAAGGTCAATATGTAAGTGGAACTGAGATTTATTTTAGAATCATAGAATTGATTGGGTTGGAAAAGACCTCAAAGATCATCGAGTCCAACCCTTCGTCCAACTCCCATCTGTTACTAGATCATGGCACTCAGTGCCATGTCCAATCTCAGTTTAAAAACCTCCAGGGATGGT
>JAWWEU010000125.1:58998495-59022666 GCA_035583155.1 Acropternis orthonyx
TCTCGGATGCTCAGCAGGGTCAGCCCCGGTTAGTGCTGGGTGCTGTAGACAGTCCCGAGGATTTCACTGTCACTGTCGAAGCTCGTTCGGCCGTGGCAAATGGAGCTTAGGACTTAAACGGTGGGGCCAGTTCTGTGCGTGCTGTGCCTCACCTAAAAAAAAAAAAAATCCACTGTGCAGGCTGGAAGGGCACACCCACGTGGGGAGAGCCCTTCCCCAGATCTTCGTTCGAGAAGTCTGACCATATGTACATAGGGAGAGCCAGTTCAGCGGCATAGATGTTGTGATAAGCTGTTAAATCTCATGGACAGGTACCTCTCCCAGTATGTAAGAGGCAATTTCTTTGGTTACCTGTTATTTAATGGCATTTCATTTACAAATTTAAACTACAATCCCAGAAGTCTGTGAGACACAGTGAATGACTGAAGGGCATTTGGGTGGTAATTATATACTGCTGGATTTGTTCAGGAAACACAGTTGTACAGCGCAACCCACAGCGAGAAGGACTGCAAAGAAATACCCCACCTTGGGTCCTCTGCTGGGTGGATCTGCTGTGTTTAGGGTGTTCCTTTAGAGTTGCTTTTTGGGTTACCCTTTCACTGAGAACTGCAAAGTGTGAAACTGTCACATAATTACTTACATTTTACACTGATTGCACTGTGGTGGTGCTTTGCATTCAGCTTTCTATTCATTAGAGTAAACATTTTAGGGCATGATTTCCTTGTGTGTGTTATGATGTAAAATTCAATTAATAGAAAGGAGCCCTGAAATGATTTGTAACTGCTAAGAAGGAAGGACATTGGTTATAATTTAATAGTTAGTCAAGAGTTATCTCAGTTAAGAACTGTTACTTGGCATGCCTGTTGAGGAGGCCTTATCAGAAAGTGTCAACAAAGTGGCTAGGAAGTGAGTAGTCAGGATAATGGAGGTAGAGTACCCGTAACAGGTTTGGGCTAGGGGTTTTTTTGTTGTTTTGGTTTGGGGTTTTTTCCCCTTTACTCCTTTGAAACTCTGTTGCATTAAGTTCTGTAAAATAACCTCCTACAGTAGCTCAGAATAACTTCCAAAGTAAAAATGGTTCATTGTTCTCACTCACTAAAGTATTGCTAAGGATTTGAAGAATCTAACAAAGTTAGTATTAACTGAAAGGTCTGAATGAAGGTTTCAGCAGTTGCTGGGTTGATGGCTTAAATCACAACACGGTGGAGGGAGGAGTGGTAACTATGATAGACTTGGCATAACTTACTTTTTCTTTCTCCACTTCTCAAGAATCCTATATGTTTGTAGTAAGTTGAGAAAAATGTTGTGGTAAAGCAGCAGCCCCCAATTCTTGAACTAACTTACTAGTTGAATAAAAAAAATTCAACAAAAAAAGCATCACTAACAACAGATCATTCTACCCATAAAATTCTTTTTCATTTCAAAAAAATGTAGAAAGGTGATGTTGTTTGGTGGACTATCATTTGTGAAGCATTATGGTCAGAGAGCAGAGCAAGAAAGTAGACTCCTTTAACAAGTCATACTGTTTCTGCTAAACTTTTCGGATATTCAAATTTATTTTGATATCTTGTGTCATTTACCATATTGATGCTAAACTTGATACTTGCATTTCTGTAGTATAATCAGTTGAGCACTTTAAAATCCATTATCTGTCAGGCATTCCTCATCCACTTTCTTTATGGAAGTGGTAAACTTAGCCATGGATAATACCTCCAGGAGCGTGATTGAGGCTCACAAGTTGACATTCGTATCCACAACAGTGAGACTGAAATAATACTCAGCAGAGAGCCGGTGATGGTTAGGGACCTCTGCTCAAAGGGCTCAAGTGCTGAATTGTTTGTTGGTCATAAATGTGGTTGCAGACTTAAATCTAAAGCCTATGCATATATTTAAAAACTTGGGTTTTGCCAGCCTAATATGTTGATTTATGACCTGCAGAATATGATTTAGAGTCTCATGTCAAGATGTTCAAGCATTTAAAGAATTGGAGAAGAAAAACAGTGATAAAATGGCATTGCTGAAAATTTGCTTATTTGGTGTCTTAACATATTTGAAGGTACAAAATACTTCACATTGTAAATGAATGGAATATATTAAAAGAGATTTTAAATCGGCGTTCAGTACAAAATGTCTGTTCAGCTGGTAGTCTTTGTGTGCATTATGTTGAGCATAACATTCCTAAGATGCCTAGATTTGTGCTTACTGCATGTTCCTAACTCTTGCATGACTCAGAGTTCAAAACTAGATGCTCTTAAAAGGCACCTAGAAGATCTCCATTCTCTTGGTGTTCTTACAGCATGCATAGTATGAGCTGACAGGTGCTGTTTATAGCGGTGCTCAGTGCTACACTTTGTCCTAGGTACGGTCTTTGTGACCTAACATCTAAAATTCTGTGTTTATATAAAAGTGCCAGAAAGCTCAGATTTGACGTCTGACTTAGCCAGTAACTGAGTTCTGTGGTGGCTTAAATCTGAAGGTATTTTGTAGAGGTGACTATCAGAATGGTTAAAAATTGCTTTTTGATTAAAACTTTGCAATGTGAATTGGTTAATTCTATTCTACTGGATGGAGAGACTTTGGCAGTATGGAGCTGTAAGTCCAGGTTTGTAGTCAGCCTTAAGAGAAAGGGTTTTTGCAGTTTTTCAAGAAGTCATTGATCCCCCTGCCCAATTTCATTTGAACTTTACAGGTAGAGTGTTGGCAAGTACGTTGAGTTCCCGTTACTTTCATGAATGGGCACAGAGGAGAGACCATGTAGTTGCTAGGGTGTAAGAAGAAGCTTCAAGCGGAAGGTTGTGCTTTCACTATGTTATCACAGTATCCAATGGGTGAAGCTTGGGGCAGTAATGCAAGGCTTTTTAATGGAAAGTGCCAGGTAACTCCAGTCATAGATGTTGAAATCTTCCTAGGACCTTGCAGTGTGTCATGAAAATATAAGTGCCTGAGTAAAATTTTCATTTTCAGTGAAAGATTAAAATAATATTGCTACTACTTTTTAAAAAAAAACCCACAGCTATTTGGGGGGAAGGGCAGGAGTTTTACTGTTCTTCTGCAGCTCAAGGGCACACATTTGACAGGAAATAGCTTTGGTATTGCTTTCTTATGAAAACTGAAATTTGATCAAAGTGAAAATCCATTTTTATATGCTTGTGAAATCTAACATATAAATACTCCTTTACTCTTGTTAGTTTTTCAGACTTTTTTTCCCTCAAAACTTGGATATATTAGTGCATCTAATTCTGTTTTGATAGATACAGACTTTCAATTTTTTTTCAGTGTTTGAACTTCTGCTCCAGCTTACTATTTTTAATAAGCTGTCTCACAAATGCACTTTCCAAGAAGAGGAATTTCTCCCCAAACAAAAGATTTGTAGCTACTGCGTTTGGTGGTATCCCCAGTTTTGCAACATTTCTGCATTAAGTACCTCATATCTTTATTCTGACAGTACACAACAGTGTTCTCACTTTCATTGTGGCTGTAAGTACTTTGCAGAAGGTTGGTGTCACTTTTTTTTGTTTGTTTGTTTTTAATACTGCTGCAGTTGTAGGTGATTTTCTATAGTTGCCACAGTAGCAGTGGGAGAACTATTTATTTTACTAGACATCTATTATACTATGTGTATCTGCTAATGATTGTTATGGTGGCTCAGTGCTCTGTTAGCTGCCAAGACTGTATGCAAGAATTATTTCAGTATGACACCTGCTTTGAACTCTTTTGCTTCCATGTCACTCCAGCATCTTTAAACAGTGCACAAGCCTGCTGTGGCCATAGTGCATTGTCCATATGATGGGACAGTAGTACTGGTGTAAGATGTTCCTGTGGATCTGTCCAGCTTTGAGCTGGGATGTGGAACCTATGGAATGATTCCAGTGTGAAACAGAACAAGGAAGTAATCTCAGTGTTACTACAAATGTTGGAAGAAGAATAGGAGTTCAGTCTCAATCAGAATCACAGCACAGATTCACAGACAGTTTTTGATGCCATGAGGGAAGATGGTATCATATAAGGAAATACTCAAACTAGTATTACAGAGTCAGGTGTGCAAGTCAGCATTAGCATTGAACACTTACTATGAAACCGCAGTTTAAGAGTGCAGTGAAGTGCTGTTTTGCATCATCAAGTCCCATGGAACTGTTACCAGAATGGAGACATTGCAATTCTGACTGCGTGTTCATACTGCTGAGATGCCTGCATCAGCACTCCTTGGAGCCCTGTCTGATCTGCTTTAACTCAGTAGCTGGTCACCTGGCTGTTGAGGAGGTGGGGGATTGCAGAGAAAAAATCTGTTGGATGCTGCTGCTAGCACAAGAATAAGGGTGGGACTGTGCAACAGAAGCAGGGTGGGTAATAACAGAAAGGAACCATTGGATTGGTTTAGCTACCTGTGGCACTGTCAGCTCCCAGGAATGGAACACAAACGTACCATTCCAATTTCCCCTGAACTAAGCAGGTTAACAAAAGAGTTAAAAATGGTCACTGTGTGTTTACAGGTCAGTGGAAGTTGCTGCAGTGTATGTATCACATTAACTGTCCTGACTGAAATGAGAAAACACATGGGGTTTGTTTTACTTTTGTTGGACTATCTTTGTTTCATATATGAAGTGTTAAATCAGCTTCTTTTCTGTGTCCTCTCACAGTCCATTTCCACTTTTCTCTCAGAAAGAAGCAATTGCCTACTGCTGTCATTATGTGTTTTTGAAGGGCTGTGATATGATTGACTCCTGAGAGAAATTTTTATGTGGGAAAACAGTACAAGAAGAGGCTTAAGCTTAAAAAGACAGAGGGAGAAAGTTCTCTGTGTTTAGAAGTAGATGCAGTACTAGTTCACTGATCCCTTGTGAACCTGCTATTGCAAGGAGATACAGAGCATAATTTTTGTGAAAGACAAAACTGTACCTGCTACACAGATTAATCCATGGACTGTGCTGGATGCAAGCAGTGCTTTGAATTCTTTGCACTTGGAACAGAAATGTGTTGTGGGGCATGCAAGTAGATTCACATATTTTCAGTAGTGTTGATAAAACCTGTGATTGTTTTTGGTGTTCCCCAGGTCTAGATACTGGTATGGAGAAGCAGTTCAATTTTTAAGTGTTCCAGGAACTCCTGTAAGCTTTTGTCAGTGTTTTTAGGTGCAGCTTGAACTTTCTTAGTGTATGTTCTTATATGGTAGCTGTTTGCTTTTTATATGGCTGATAGTGAGCTGAGAAATTTAAACTCTGATAGTCTTTCTACATTATAGGCACTGAGAGTTGGCTAAGCTGGAACTTGTGTAAATCAAAACTATGGAGTGCAGATAAAGTCACTGCAATTCCATCTCACTTCTTCCCTTGATTTGGCATTCAGTAACTGTGTACTCTAATGCTTGAGGTTGGTACCTTTTTTTTTTTGTTGATGCATAACACAATTTTATTGGTTTTTTTCTGGATTCACTGTACCTACATTCATGAATTATGTTGACTGGTATGAGCATTCATTTATTAAACAGTTCAACAAACTAGGCTAATCTATCTTAGCACTAACCTAGAAATTAGGAGAGGAAACATGGCAGGAGGAAGAGTGAGAAAGAAAAGGTCAGATCTGGTTTAACTTGGATCAGTTTTCTAATCAGGTTTGCTACATACCTGCTTTTTCTCCTGAGTCAAGTGTAAGTAGCTTTCCTGGAAAGAAAAAAGGCTTTTCTGATTTTTAGCAACTGTTTATTTGAGCAACAGTTTTTTGCAGGTTTGAAGTGAGCTGGAAATTAAGTTGGCTGAAGAGTGTCCTAACCAACCAGACTGTTGATGAGAGAAAAAATATAGTGCCAATAGCTATAAGATCTTTCCACTTGCTCTCTTTTTGTAGTGGAACTTATTGGGTATAACAGTGAACTGCCCTTCTGTTTCAAGTTAATCTGGGGGTCCTACTATGAGGTTTTTTTGTTGCTGTTGCTCAGGGTTTGTTTTCTGTTAGTTGAGTCTCCTGAACTGTCTTGCTATGTAAGGGAAATAATAATAGGAATGTGTCATGCTGATCAATTTGTCACATCAGTGTGTGCTGTTGAGAGGTTGTGTTCCAACTACTAGCTCTTGTGCTGCCTACAGCTAAAATGGGAAAAATTAGTGCCTCTTCCCCTTTTCCACCCTTGCCTTTATTTTTCAGCTGTATTATATGGGTATTTTGAATAGATAGTTACAATGGATCCCTTCTTCTTGAATATGACTCAAGTATCAGGGCTTCAAACAAAGTTATTATTCTAACCTTTAGAGTTCAATGTGTTTATGTAAAGTGTAGAGGTCAGCCAGAGCTTTATAGACTTCACTAACTTAAAATTCTTTGTCCCAGTTAGAACCACTGTCTTTTTATGTTATTCTTGAACCTTGCTCTCTTCAATGTGCTTGGTGGGAACTTTGATAAGATAGGTTGGAACATTAATAGAGGTTGGAACAGAACTGAATTGGTGTGACTCACATGTCTAGTATCAAACTTCTGAAAAGTAAGATGGCATTATAAATTTAGCTACCATGGATTAGGGAAAAAACCACAGAACACAAAAGGAAACAAAACCAAAACCACACATAACCTTGTTTGGAGGTATAAAATTGTTATGGTATATGTCTTCTTTTTCCACTGCTAATGTATCGCTTTATCCTTCCATTCACTAAAGGCTTAAAGAAGACAGGAAGAAGAGAGGGGGAGAGTAGGGAAGGGAAGATGGGTCGTGGTGGGTCATCTGTTTGAGCCTGTAAGGGGGTAGAAGATGCGCTGCAAAGAGCAGGGAACTCTGAATCTGCAGAAATAGATTGAGTCCTAGAGTTTGAATGGCTTTTTATGGGGTGTGGTCCGCAGCATGTCACTCTGCTGATCGAAGAGCCACGTGTCAGGTTTTTTTGTGTCCACTTCTGGCACAGACCAGGTTCCTGTGCAGTATCTTGAGAAGCTGGATTAACCCCTTCTTAGATAAACATCCTATTCTTTGAAAAATTCTTCTGGAGTTTCAGCTACTGCTCCTTTGTTTGATTCTCAACATCCATCCAGGCTTTTATCACCATCAAAGCATGTGATGTATTGCAGGAATGAGAACTGGGTAAATGTCACTAGATGTGATTTCTTTGAGTTTTTTGGTTTGGTTTTTTTTAAGTTAGTTGGTAAATGAAAACTCACTGAATTTGTGACGTCTTTAACTATGCTACTCACTTTCAGTTTCTGTATAACTTGGTAGGGTCCTGGTATGCAATTATGAGGCATCCTAGCTTTTGTGGCACCCAGGGATTGATTACTCTATGTTCAAAGTGTTGTTCAGTGGAAAAAAAATTCTGTTCTCGGAGTTTTTTATTCTAAAATGCTACTAACTTCTTTTAAAAATGTTTAATTTTCAGATCATATATATTTACCTTCCTTTGTTCACAGTTTCTAACTTCTTCAAATCATCTTAACTAAAGGCTAGTTAGTCTTACATATGAATAGTAGTTCTCACCATCAGAATTCCACTGCTTCATAAACTAGATTTAGTGCATTTATAGTCTGCTGAGCCATTAATAGGCCAGAGGGCAGTATAATTAATTTAAGATTGAATATACTACTGCTTTTCATAACTATTGTCAAAACGCTTTGCACATCTTTTATTTTCCATTCTAAAAGCACTACACCGTCTAGTAATGCCATGTTAAAATACTACTGGTGCAAAACTGCTGGAAGTCTTTTGATTAACAATGAATTAGTATTGCTGCCATATATAATGTAGATTATAAAAGACTCCTTTAAAGGACTCCTGCTTGTGATTGCAGCTGTCAGTTTGGCTCACAGAACAGAGGGCATGCCACAACAAGTTAAATGGAAAGATCTGACTTTACCTAAGTGTAGCTATTAAGCCCCCTAATCTGAAAATGGGGGAGGATTATCAAATGGCTACTGTTTTGTGACCTATAGTTCAGATGTAGGTCATTCTGGTGTTAGCCATCTGATGAGCAGGGAAAGAAAAACAGGATCTACTTAGGTTGTACTGCTGCCTTAGACTGTTCTGTGTAAGGGCTTTAGCACTAACTGTGACAAACTGTTTCAAATGTTTGCTGTGATACCCACTGAATAATGCAGAGATTGTTGACTTACTTGTGATTCTGGTACATGCTCCTTCAATTTTTTTTTCCCCCTGGACCGTCTTCATCCATCTCTTCATCCTTCAACTTTCGTAAGTAGTATTTAACTGACTTTAAAAAAAACCCTTGAAGATGATACAGTACAATGGCTGTTGGGGAAGTACAGTTTATAAACTCACTTCTGCCATCTGGAAAGGTGTCCCTGCGCATGGCAGGGGGGACTGGATGTAGGTGAACTTTAAGGTCCCTTGCAACCCGAGCCATTCTATGATCTTACCTATTTACTTTGGAATTTTGTTACCTGTTATGTGTTCCGCTCTGTTGTGATACACGGCTTTTGAGGTCAGAGATCTTCCAGTGGTGTTTACAGAATTTTACCATAAGGAAGAGTTTCAGAAGGCTTTGTTTCAAAGCTCTCTTGTTTGAAGTCTTGCCACACCTCTTTCTGTTGATACCTAAATTTGAGGAATTGTTCAATTGTTGCCCTGTGATTTCTCCAGAAATTAGGTCTTTCGGTCAAAGTAATTTCAACTGTGCAGCTCCTGATGGGTTCTTTACTTGTTTACAGGTGTGTTCCTGCAGGTTCATTTAATTAGATGTGAAATGATATGTCATGTTTATCTTTGAGGCCTAGATCATATTCTTTGCTGATTCAATCAGTCAGAACTTCAGATGTACTTGTACACTTCTTTTAATTGTTGGTTAAATGTATTTAGCAAGGTAAAACCTACTCTTAAGGAAATTTTGTTCTCCATGCTGGGCCATCTTCTTCAGCATTACTTGTTATCCTTCTCCCTTTTTATCAGTTCCATGCCTGTTTTACATGAATTGTGCAAATTCCCCTCAGACTTGACAAAGTTTTGAGATGCCAATTCGTGTTTAAATTGGTTAAACCATGACAATACATCTGTCCTAACTCTGATATGTGTGCCATAGACACTTCATACCAGTCTGCTGTAGTGGTGTCCAAAAACATGCACTCCTATTCCATGTCACCAGGCCTTCACAACTATCAGATGTGGAGCTCAGGAATGTGAGATGGCTCTTGATTTTTTTGCCTTTCTCTTTTTCTTTAGATGCCATACTGTAGTTCATTTTAATCCCTTACTGCTTTTTAAACAGCAACAACAAAACCTCCCTAAGCTGATATTGGCCTTCTCTTTTGGAATGCCAGATGTTATGCCTTATCAGAAAAAATTTCTTCAGCAAGACCATCAGACTGGTTGGGATATAGTGGAAAGTACCTTTATTTCCTATCTGCACCCTTGTCAAAGTGTACTGACTCCTGAACAAAGGAGTTCTACCCCAGTGAAATAGGACTGAACAATAGAACTTAAAATGTCAGTTCTTATCTTGAAATGTGGGAAGTGTTAAGAGTGCTCTGAGCTTAGTGGTAATATGAAAAACTGCACTTCCACACTGACCTCAGATCAACTTCCGTGCACAGTCCTCAGAAGCAATGGTAGATTACTTGAGTCCAGGAGACATAGTACCTCGCTATGGCACTTGCACGGAACAGGGTATTAAAGCTGGGGCTTCTTGACAAAACGTGAGAGTTTCACTGAAGAATTCACATTAAAGATAAACTGTTTAGTAAATCCTAAAACACCAGAGTCTTTTAGGAAGCATTTGTCTGTAAATCAGTCATGTCTAAATTACTGTTGTCACCTCTGGCAAGCACTCCGTCCCACAAACCTTCAAAGAGTGAACTTAAAATTTAAGGGATCATCAATTTCTTGTTTAACTAGTGAGTGTTTTGTGTTGTTACATTACAGGAGAAAAAGCTGAAACCCACTGTTATGTATCCCGAGGAGACTTGTGTGATGATTTAGTTTATTGAAGTCTGTGGTGTTACTTGCTACTTTTCTGTTAATTGGTGAATTTAAGAATACCTGTCCAGTGGTTTAGAAAGGTGTTTTGCTGGCCCCCCTGATTTTGTAAGGCCTTTACCTCAGGCTGTCACATAGTAATAGCTTGATGGCTTCTACATGGTGTAACTTGAAGTAATTTCTGACTCTTTCATATTGTCTGAGGATAGCCCGGCATCTGTTTCCAGAATCTGTTTTCTGAGGCATTGAATCGCTTTGAGGAAACCAATATTAATAGAGCATCTGAAAGGCCATAAGGTGACTGCTTGTTTTCTCAAGGCCTTTTTTATTAATTTCCTAGGTAGGAACAACAAGTTGCTTACCTTGTCTGCCTCATTCAACCACCAGCGTCACCAACTCAGAGGGCCAGAACAGCCTCTTCTATTGTTGTCTGTCAGAGTAGTTACGTGGTAGTGATTTGGATGGTGTATTTGAAGAACTGTTAACTGTCTTTCCCTCTCTGTGGTGCTGCACTTCTTCACCTGCCCTTAACTGACCTGTTTGTGAGGCAGTACAGGGTAGTTGCAAACTGGATATCTGATGACTTCATCGGTAGTACACCTCAAGTGGTAATTGGGCATTTTCTCCTCTTTCCTTCTCAACCTTGCTGGTAAGTAATAAATGCTATTTTTCTCTTTGTGTGAGATGTGAGTGATCTTGACCTATGAAACTGATAAAGAAGTTTACCAGATAAATAACTTTACATGAAGTTTTCCAGAATGTTGGAACTCAGATTTATCTGGTTCCTGCAGAAGTTTCCCTCTTGCTGGAAGTGCAGACTGTAATCACACCTTTCTTTTAAGAAATCCTATTCATGTATTCTTGACCTTGCAGTTCACTTGGCTTTCCTAAGCGGTTGCTGTTGTCTTCTTTTTAAATTGTTTTATTAAGAGGAAAAAGTACCCTACTTACAGATCAGCTCAAAGGACTGAAGTTTCCTGTTTTGCCTTGCTTGAGATTTGTGTGAAGCAGTGGAATATGGCTGTCTTGGGTCAAAGAAACTCACTAAAATGTCAATTCAATAGTGAACTCTGGTAAAGATTCTACCTTTTCTATTTATCTTATAATTAATGTTTTATGTGGGTGGAAAAAAATCAAACCCAAAACAACTGATTCAAATGCCTTGTTTTTTGTTGGTTTTTTTTTAGCTGTTTAAACTTAGTACAGAATTTGTGCTGAGGGGTTGTTTGTTTTAAGGAGCAGAATAAAGACATTCACTTTTTTCCTTTTTTACACAGTATAAAGTGAAGAGGTATTTCATTGTTTTTAAAGCAGACTAGCAAATTTGAAAGTGAGAATCACTGTCTGTCTGGAAATAATGAATGTTTGCTTCTGCTAAGGAAGAGACAGTGCTGGAATACAGAGGGAACAGAGTGTTTCTAAGACAGGATAGCTACTGTTTAAACCCATCCGTCTTGTGTAAGAACTCTTGTCTGTTCTCCACATGATTCAAGTATTCTGAATCTTGCCACTATGTACTTAAAAAGTGTATCTGGTTTTCCTATGTGGTGTTCTACTCTTGCTCCCCAACTCAGGTTGGACAGTTGATAGTAAAGTGAGCTTTATAGAGTCTAATGAGAAATTCATTACAAAATTGTTACAAAAGTCTTCCAGTAAATTCTCAGATCTAGCATATGGTTTCAGTTGAGTACTGTATGAGTTCTTTTCCACTGCAGATGAGAGTCTGAGTCCCACACTTTGGATTTTACCATTTTGTGCTTTATATGGGCCTTTTAATGATTGGGAGGAAGTTTATCAACAGTTTTGACAGATGCATGCTAATTGATTAAAAGAAAAAAAAGAAAACCACTACCAAAAAACCCAAAACAAACCACCCCCATCCACCCTCTTGGAAAAAAAACCCTGACAAACCAGCCAAACAAAAAAAACCCCACCCAAACACACCTGTTTAATCTTTGAATTGTGTCAGATGCTAAATGCAAAAGTCAGAGACTTTTTCCTGTTCCTTTCTTATATGTGACATATTTTATCTGATGAAAGTGCCTAATGTGAAGCTAAAATTTGCTTTTAAAGTCTTTGTTTCTGTATTTCTGCTTTTTCAGTCTCCAGTGGGAAATGTGGGAATTCAGCCTTCTTAATCAAATGCTAAACAATTAGATTTTTGGTTCTATTCTTTCAGTATATTATGTAGTTCAACAGATGTTCACTTAAATGATGCAGATTCCGGGCTGTTTGTGACATAGAAACTGAGATACACTGCCTACTTACCTTGAGTAATGTCATGTTTTCTTTTATGCACTGAGCATATTTTAAGAACTGATTTGAAATCATAGTTTAGCTGAATTTAGAGTGCTTTCAACCTAAGTGGAGCATCTGAGGCACTTCCAATTTTAACCTTGAGTGCCGGAAAATCTTTTAGAGAAAGTAGACATAGTTAATTTTTGTTTGAAGTGAAGTTTTGAAACAGTTGAATCCATTTCTTGTTAACATGTTACTAGCTCAAAATTTTGTCTCATTTGCCAAGCCAAATTATTTTAAAATAATGAAATAGTTTCTGAACATGAGAAAGTTGGATCTACTGGGAGATAAGAATTACTTTTCTCCAGCTCATCATTTCAAAGCTGTTTGTGGGGAATAGATAGGTTGCTTGAGTGATGCAGAAATAATAATTGAAAAGAAGCCTTCTGAAAATTCCCATGAATCTCTTTGGAAATTCCTCTTACTTGTGCAACCTAGTGTCAGACATCAGTTTCATGGAATACTTCGAAGCCTTGAAACTTCATTAGCTTGCAGTAGCCACAGGACGTAGAACAGAATCATAAGCTTCAGTTTCTCAAAATCCCATCAGGATAGGTATGTTTTGAATTTATTTTTTTGGGGGGGGCGGGGAGGGGGCTCAGTGAACTGGTGTTTTCTGATACCTGTATGCTTTTCTAACAGCATTTCTGTGCAGAAAGCTTATTATTCTTCCATTCTGATAACCCAGGAAGTGTGCCAGACCTATTTATTTGTTAGTTGACTGCTAGACTTTCTCCCAGATGCTGGTTAGATGTCTGATACTGCATAGTAGTAAAGCACTGTTGTAACCTATTCATTGTTACAGACTCACTGTGGACTTCACTTTTCCATGAGAATTTAGTGGATGTCGGACATCTGACTAGGCCTTCATGTAGAAAAGAAGCCTTTGTCTAGCAATTCCAAACTTTTTAGGTAAAACAGACAAAATTTTCAGATAAATATTTATCATACTTATCTTGTACATCTTAAAGTTATGGTTAAGAAACAAGAACATGCTTCAGGCACATGGTCTTTTGACAGTGACAGTTGTTTCTGTATTTTACTATTGGACATTGTTATCCTCATGTGAAATGCTTAAATTGGTTTCAAATGAGGAAGTCATGAGCATTTTTCCAAGCTGGATGTAATCCTCTTTTACAGTAACTTCCTCCCCCTGAATTTTTTTTCTCTAAGGATACAAACTGGTCCAATCATTGCCAGCACCGTTCTGAGTAACAGTTGGTGTCTACCTAGCTCTGATGTAGAGTCTTGAAAAAAGAAAGGCAATAGAATAAGCTTAAGAGCACTGATATTCCCACCAACTCCGTATTTCAATGTCCCTGTGCAGCAATTGGGATTAGATCACTGTTCAAAGACGGAGTTTTTAGAGAGAACAGAAATGAAGTTCTGAGAACTTAGAAGCATTTTTCTCTCCCCCTACCTACAGAGCAGCATAGTCACTTCTGAAGTGTTTTCCTTATGCCTTTTAAATTATAAATAACACAAATCTCTCAAAATATCTTGCTACTACTACATTAGAAATTAAATCTGCTTTTAATTTTGATGGTGTCTGGAAAGTACAGTAAGAGGTGTCATGTGGGCTCTCATATTTACAGGTCTGCAAGGACACATTCTTATGGGCACATAAGATTACTTTGGAGTGTGGAGATGCTTCCTTTTTATGAAGCCTCATTTTTCTTGCTTTGATTTATAGTACCTGAATTCTGAGTTGATGCCAATTGTAGTCTTTATTTAACCTACAAGAACATTTTTTTTCTCCTGTTGGCTGCCACCCTTTTCTTTAAAATTGTGAACAATTTAGGGGGAAGGCACAACATTTCCTTGTTTTGTTTTGCCCCTAGGTATGACCAGTGTCAGTTTCCCTCTTTGTATTCTGCTTAATACTTGTAAATGCTTAATGCTATAGCTAGTTCTTTTGATGTACCTATTAGTTTTTGAAAACTGTATTTCATCGCTCTCTTCATCCCCACAATAAAGCAGAGCATAGAGAGTTGAAACCAAGGATTTTTATCCTAAGTGAAAAGTAACCAGTTAGAACTGAAGTTGTTCTGTAGTCTGATTTCAAGTTTCAGTTCCCCTGTCTCATTGGCAGCAGCAGTGTCCTCGACTACATTAGTTCTTGAAGTCAAAATTTGAAGAGAAGGACAAGCATCTTTTTTAGCTATGGTTTGGAATTTGTATTGGAGTCTAAATAGAGGATTTCCTCCCTTTCATTTTGGAATCTCTGGTATGTTGGTTCCTGTTTGCTTAGGAAACTGAATCAGTATGGTAAAGAAAATGAGTGTTTTAAGTTAAGTATTATAGGAATACTTTTCTTTTTAGTGCTGTAAGAAAGAAATCGGTTAAAGCTAAACAACATATTCAACAGAAGCTCCCTCCCTAATCCACTCATGCAAAAATCTGTCCTAAATTAAGTCTCGAGAATTTTTCAGCCAGAAAAATTGGCTGCTTCTTACCTGAGAATCTGGCCAACATTTTATCAAATAATTTTAGTACTAGATATCTAGTAGTGACATTACAAACAGGAAAAGGAAAATCTTTGAAGAAAGGTATATTAATTTTTGCTTCTGTTGCCATGCTTTGTGTCTTGAGTGTTCGGTCTAGCAAGATAGTTAATTTTTTTTCTTGCATCTTCTATAAATGACAAGAAGATGATTGTTTGCTTATTGGTTTGTTTTGTTGGTTTTTTGCCTTTTTTTTTTTTTTTTAAACTCAGTGCTTCATATTTTTCTTACTCATGGTCAATCCTTTCCAGATTGTTGCAACAGTAGATGTTAAAACAAAATAAATTAATGGAACCAAACCAAAACAGACCACCATCAAAAATAAAAACCCCGTGACTGAGAATTATGTCAATATATAAGCAAGACTAAAATTATTAACCCATCTATGGCAGTGATGACAACTGTTGAACCTGTGGAAGGAAGAGAGAGGCAGAAGAAACAGCCAGAGATGTTAATACTTAAATTAAGTTTCTCTGTTAAACACAACTGCTCCACTCTTATAAAATACTAAAATCACTTTCTTCCCTGCAGAGTATTCTCCTCTAAGAAGCTGTAAGAGAGTTGCTGCTTGTATCCTAATGGTGGGATAAAGGTAGCTAGGTGTAATAAAAAAATGGAGATAATTATTTAATGCTTTTCAAAATTTTGATTTAGTGTTACAGAAAGCTCATAAAATCTTTTCTAAATCGAGAGTGGTCTGATGTATCAAAGGAACTTGGTTATGGCTGAATAATAAACAGGTATTCTTAAGGGTTTTGAGTTTCTGATGCAATAATTTTATTTTCCTATCACTTCAGGAGGGAGACCATGTCTTTATTTGGAGACAAAAAAACACAGTTTGGAGCAGATAACCATTTCTCAGGGAAACCAGTTGCCTTCTGTAGTGGCAGATATGGGGGAGAGCAGAGTGCAAGCAGCACCTGTAAAATATAGGCGGGTACTTCAGAAGACTTTAAGTTAATATGATTAGAAACTAAAAGATGACTGAACACTAGCTGCAAGTCCCTTTCCTATGAAAGGGATAATTTGTAAAGAAAGGCTGGCAGATGACTTTTGCCTTTTTAAGTAAGATAAAGTACTGCTCCTGCTCTTGCACATTTATTAATGATAAATAATATTTATCAGTAAATATTGAAGCACTAGAATATGCCAGTTGGAAGGGACCCTCAAGGCTCACTGAGTCCAGCTCTTAGCCCTGCATAGGATCATCCCCAAGAGTCATACCATGTGCCTGAGAGTATTGTCCAAACACTTCTTGAACTCTGTCAGGCTTGGTGCTGTGACCACTGCCCTGGGGAGCCTGTTCCAGTGCCTAACCACCATCTGGGGGAAGAACCTTTTCCTAATATCCAACCTAAACCTCCCCTAACACAACTTCAGGCTGTTCCCTCAGGTCCTGTCACTGGTCACCACAGAGAAGAGATCAGTGCCTGCTCCTGTTCTGCCCCTCACGAGGAAGTTGTAAGTGCAATGAGGTCTCCCCTCAGTCTCCTCTTCTCCAGGCTGAACTCACCAGGTGCCCTCAGCCACTCCTCATACAGCTTCTCCTCAAGGCCCTTTGCCACCTTTGTTGCCCTCCTTTGGACACTCTCTAATGGCTTAGTATCTCTTCTGTTGTGTTGCCCAGAACTGCACACAACATTCAAGGTGAGGCCACCTCAGTGCAGACCAGAGTGGGACAATCCTCTCCCTTGCCCAGCTGGTGATGCTTTGCCTGATGCCCCCCAGGACAGGGTTGGCCCTCCTGGCTGCCAGGGCACTGCTGGCTCATATTCAACTTGCCATCGACCAGGACCCCCCGGCCCCTTTCCCTGGCCCTGCTTTCCAGCCTCTTGTTCTGGTCTGTAAGTACATCCAGGGTTGCCCCATCCCAAGTGCACCAGTGGGCTAACCTCCTTAGTTACTAGCATCTTTTGCCCCATACACTTTTATTTAACTAGCAGTTTCTGTCCTTACTTGTCCAGATTCTTTCCAGTGTGATTTTAGTTTCTGAAATGCCTCATACAATTTATGTAATAGTCATAGTTTAAGAAATACCACCTCAAAATATGGGTTGTATGACTTCAGAATGGAAGCAGAATTTATATGGCAACTAGGTAAGTGTTCTGGTGTTCAGAGGAAAATGAAGAAGCAGGAACTCTTAGTTCTTATCCAGTCTAACAATTGAGTAAAGTAACAGTAACTATTATCACACCAAAATGTAAGAGAAGATAGTTTAATTTTAATGCTGTGTGGCAGTACTGTGCCCAATCTCATTAAATGTAATCCTGTTCTTTGGATTTTCCTAATTATATTTTAAAGACCATTTGTGAAATTATACAGCCTTCTAAGAATTGAAACCAGTGGTTCTGAACCTACCTTCTTATTAGTTTTGATTTTTAAAAGCAGCCTTAATGGGCTAAACTCTACACTGCTTAGAATGTGCAATTTTTTTCTCCTTCAATTTTTCATTGCTTTCTCTGCTAAGAATATTGAATAAACTCAAAAAGCAAAGATACATAAATCTTCCTTGCTGATGCTTATTACTTAACAGCATCTTAAATAGGAGTAGGGCTGAGGCCTAATTTTACTTAAGCTAAATAACAAGTGTTTTGAACTTCAGTAAAACAACTTGAACTACCATAATTCAGATGCAATTCTTGGTATAGTAAGCCGCAAAGTGAAGGCTGATGAAAATTCCTGGGAACAGTTAATTATTTAGGCACGCAGAAGTTATGAAGATTTCAGCATACTGCTGTGTTAGCTGGGTTAACAAAGGTGTGTTTTACACAGCCTCAAGATATCCTTTTTTTCCTGTTGCCTCTAGAGGCTGTAGCGCTTGAAGCTAGAAGGCTCATTTCATTGTAGTAAAAATATACGTGCATGCCCTGTCCTTCCAAGTGTTGTGCAGCAGTCTAACCCTGTGCCTAACAGGATATGCTGGAAAGGAAGGGAAAAAGCAAAACTTAATTTCTATGCTCTCAGAATTTTCCAAGTTCCTTAACAAGTCTCTAACACATAGTTAGAGAGAACAAATAGGATCTCATTTAAAAGGTAACCTTTCAGCATTAAGATGAAAAGTAGAGCAGTAAATATAAATCAGATAAGCAGTATTGTTAAGCATCTGCCTCTTCCACTGAACTTTTTCTGTCTGTGTAAGGAGCTCTCATCTGCCATTTCTGGTATGCATCCAGAGGTACAAATAAAACAGTCTTTATGGCTTAGAAAAATATCAAATCAAAAGTGGATTCATTTAGAAGTATTTTCACTGAACAATTCTATCAGTTCATCTGCTCATAGTTTCCTAAACTGGAAAAAGCTGCAGCAGATCAGAGGGGAGAGCAAGTGTAAGTGAAAGGTTTTTCCAGGTGGTTTATTGTGAGGTCACTCGTGTGATGACAATCTGAATTACAGTGTTTTTAATAGGATTTTCCTTCAACTTTTTTTTATTTTTTTTTATTTTAGACTTGGTGGTTACAGCACAATAGCTAGTTACATGGATTCCCAGTTATCCTGTTACAGGTGCCTAGGGAAGTGCTCAGTATGCTGCTTGCAACAGTCATAATTATTACAGCTTGCCTAGGTTGTGAGGCCCCTCTTTGAGATTTAGTATTACTGCGTTCCAGCACTCACTTAGTAAAAGAACAAATAAAGTGCTTTTCTAGAGAAAAAAAATCAACTAAAAATGATTAAATTTTAGTAAAATGTCTCAAATACGGTAGGCTTAAAAAAAAAAAGCCTGAGAATTGGATTACTTCTGAAAACAGAAACATGGAAAAGGGAAGAGAAAGAAAAGAGTACTTGTGAAGGAATGAAGACTCAAAGGTTAATGGAAATATCTTTGCTTTTATGAAATGGACTTTCATTTGAAAAGAACATAAAAACACTGGAGTTAATATGGCCATATACAGGACTAGGGGAATCAAGAAATTAGTATGATGTAGAGCATACCAAACTCATCAAAAACTTTTTAATATAACCTGTATGAATACTAACTACTGTTCTCTTTCCCAACTCTATAGTAATTACCTCTCTATCTTCAGATCCACCAAGTGGTGCGTTTGAAAGCAGTACTCAAAGTCAGCTTCCATTTTTTACATGATATGTGTTACTTTTTTGAACTGTTCTCCTAACACACAGTCTGAGCCATTCAAATTTGTGAAAATGTACTCACAGTCTCAGTTGTGGTCACATAGAGGATGTGGGGAGGGAAGGAGGAGACTGGCAGTTTGAGAAGGTACTGAATTCAGCTCTGAGAGTCATGTAGGTATTTCCTCTCAGAAACATTATGGAGACAAAATTTTTGAAAAAAACCAGTAGTCAGTGTATAGCTAAACCTGTCTGACCTCAATTTGTATTTTATAGTTGTTCAAAATTAACCTAGATCAACCTTGTATTAAAAATCTAAGTCTGCACTTCATGATTTTTCTAGGCTCAGTGCAGTGTAGTGTATCGATAGCTTCTACAGAGGCACAGATCTCTGGGCTATTTACTAGTTTCTGAATGGAAGTGGCTTTCATAATACACAGCCACGCTGCTGCTGAGGAGTAGAATAAGGAATAGCTCTATCTGGTCACGCAGCGAGGAAGAGTTCTTCTGTGTTCCCTGAGTTACCTCTATGTGTGTATAAGGTGCACGTGCTGGGAAGCTTCCATGGAATGTATCCATTTAATTATTACTCTGTTTTATTCATGACAAAGAATTTTACAGCCTGTACTGTTGATATGTGGTAGCATACACTCTCTAATGTAGATAGGCTTTTTAGATATTTCAGTCACTAAGCGGTTTATGGTGATAAAATGTTAGGGGAAATTTAAATCATAAAGTTCTGTGAACAGCTGAAAGGTAGCTTCTCTTTAAGAAGATTTTATTTAATAGTTGTGAAGGCAGCCTAAAGACTTCCTTTAGATTTACTAATCATGTTTTAAATCTGAGTAAACTTGTAGAGGCACTTAACGCCTGGAATTAATTCACAGAGTATTGGTTTTTGAATTACTCAGTAGTGGTAATTGCTCTTCGCTTTGCAATTTCTTTGACTTTATATAAAATAGTTGGTAGGATAACTGAGTAAAAACCTTACCATGGGCCCTTGGCCTATTTAAGGCTTCTCTGGTTTAGACAAGACAGACAGCATCCTACTTCTGGTTCCACTGTGCTCCCTGTCTCCTCGGAAAGGGCTGTAAATCAGTGAGTGCTGAGCCCATGGAAATTATTCAGCTACTCGGGTTCCCCACTTTCCTTGGAATCCTAAATTCCATCTCATGACTGCTATGACCAAAACCACTGTTAACTGTCACATCACTGATTAACTTCTCCTTGATGATGGGTATCAGCCAGCAGAGTGCCTCCCCTGCAGAGCTTTTCCACCTCCCTCAGGCAGGTTTGTCCTCCAGGCACCATAGAATCTCCTGCATTGCTTGTGTGCTACCATGTTGCGTTTCCAGCATATGTCTTAATGACTGATTTTTCATGAGAGCTGAGGCTGGTGGTTTTGCTGCCTTTTTTCTTCTTGTGGGTTTGTTGCTTGGTGGTTTTTTTTTTCCATCTACTTTGCCTTGATTGGCAGTTAGTAAAGTCTGTAGCAGATATTCACCATGATGTTTGCCTAGTTGAATCCTGACCCATAGATTTTCAACTGTCCTGTAGCCCATTCCACACTAAGGCTCCATTTATTCAAGTTTGTTGCATAAAATCTAAGCACTGTTCTTGACTTTCTCACTTCTCCTTTCTTCAAGGTCACAGCAGTTGTGTGAACTGTCTCACTGTACTGTGTACTCCCCGTAGGATCATTATGTGCTCTGGTTTATAATCCCTTGTGCTTGCTTCATGTGCTGAATGCATTCACATACAGCTGCTTAAGGTGTGTCCCTGCTTGTGCCTCTTGTTCAGAGGGTAAGGTCCTCACTGTGTGTTGTCCTGTGCGTTTACCCTCTCTGCTGTTCACTTCCTTTCTAGGCTTCAGTCTCCACTTCTTTGGCAAATCTAGTTTCAAGACCTCGTTATGGGCAAACCTGTTAGCAGTGATGATTTGCACAATCAAATGGATCCTGTCTTTCTCAAGCACTCTGTTTCTCAGAGGATCTTAATGTCTTAAGAGCTGAAGTCCTGCTTGCAGCCACCTAGTCAGATGTTGATTCACAGAATGTTTGCCTTAAAAAAGTGTTCCCCCTGGATAAGCATCTGGGCTCTGTTATTTATTATATTGACACCGGTTGTCATTCACCATTGTCCCTGCTCTCCTGTAATTAACTCTGATCTGCTTAAGAACACCTTTAGCAGTATCACTGTGACCAGGTAGATGGACAATGAGTTACAATATGGCAATGACCAAGATGAGCTGTAAGAGTTTCTCTGCATCATGCCAGCTTTGGACCACAGGCAAAGAGCTGAACTTCTAAGATATCTAGTCCAGCTGCTGTGCAGAAGCTCAATAGGATTCTGCAATTACTGTCCCCTGTTGCTTCGCTTTAGTGACCTTGGCTGTTGACCCATGGGTCAGGCTTAGATGCCAAACCTGATAGAACTTGCTTCTGGGCTGTTTCCCTTTTTGGTACCCGAATAGCTACTGATGGAATAAGAGAGCCCCCTTCCTGTTGCTGGAGGTCACAGCTTCATCCTCCTTGTTCCTGGGAGTCCCTGGGTGAGTTGGTAGAAGGGGGTAGTGGGCCATGGGGAGAGTTAATGGAGGGGAAAAGAAACTGCTTGCAGCTTTGTTCAGAAAAATAAACTGTGGAAACTTATAACTGGGTTAACAGACTAGCTGTATCACAAACTTCTGCTTATGAAGACTGTTGGAGGAACCTGTCTTTGATCTTAAAGGGTTGTCGATAATGAAGAAAACTGATATTCTTTCTACATGAAGATATGAGAAGTAAGACAAATAAATAACATTAGAAATTTATTAGAGGTAGAAGGAGTTCGACAGATTGGGGTATTGCAAGTTAATAGAGCCAACAGTGTTGCTTTTCAGTTTGGAGCCAGAAAGTGTCAGATCTCAAGTAATGCTTTTGAAAGGCAGTTTGTAATCAGAGACGCAATCAACCACCAAGAGACAGAAAATTCTGTAAAGTTGCTTTAGAACAGATTTTTTTCAATTAGTGAATCATAAGAGGTATAAGCAAAGCATATTTCTGACTGGTTTCTATAGGCTCTTCAGGTTCTGGAGAGTTACAAAACTGCTACTACTGTTTATGTATGCATATTGACTCAAGAAGGAAAACAAAGGTTTTATTGAAATGCCTGTGTTCAGATGGTTACATTTTATGAAGCAATGCCAGTACACATTCATCAGTAGTTTGTACTAGAAACTAAGATGTGTCTTCATGTTTAGGCTAAATTAAACTTGTGTCAATCCTGCTGAAAGGCAGCAGCAGTACTTTGTAGAGCATGGAAGTAATAAAGATGTTTTCTGGGAAAATTTTAGAATAAGGTCTGGAAAAAGATTCTCATGTTGTTAGATTGTACAAGTAATTTTCTTTTTAAAAAAGGCATCCAATATCCGAAGGTGAGGAAGCAAATGATCATGCAGAGTAAGTCTGTTGCGGCTCCATGGAGAAGTTCTGTAAGACTTGTAAGAGAAGCAGCACTTGGGATGGGTAGGAGGGAGCTAAGTTTGGTGAATTAGCAGAGGAGTGGACTGGTGCATCCTTTGCTCAGGGTAATAAAAAACAAACAAACAAAACCCACAACAAGTCCACAGTGTGCAATTCGCCATCTCTAATACAAGCTGTATGGAAGCCTGTTTGGAAATTGTGTTCCTTCATAATGAACTGCTGTTTCACAGCACAGGGTGTTCGGTGCTCATGTTTTTGCACAGACAGAAGCAGGCAATAGGCCCCGCAGATAAGGACAAAAGTAAAGGCAGAAAAAAATAACACCCTCCACGGAGTGAGGAGTCTTGTAGGTGTCCGAAGAACAAGGTCTGGGGTGGTAAGCAAGCTTCCTGTTGTTTGATTGGCAAAATACTAAGAAATAGGAGTTGGTGTTTGCTCTTGAAAGGAGCACAATTGTCTCCAAGAGGTGCTTCATTCATTTCTTTACCTGTTGACAATAACTTGCTAACTAGCTGCTGCTCTGAAGGGGCCGGTAGTTTGTAACATTGGTGGTCATAGCAATGCACAGTAGTGTGTTTTATATTTCCAGTCTGTTGTGTTTGAAGAATTGCTATATTAAGACTTCATCCCTCTTGCTTTTTTTGTCCATAACGCTTTGAAGCCAGAAGAGTGGGGAATTTATGCAATGCTAATATGATGTGAATTTGTATTACATTGAATCTAAGAGTCAGTGGATAATGCTTTAACATAAATTTTAGTGTATGCTTGGGCCTTGCATTTTTGCTTTTTAGTGTTTTTTGGGGGTTTTTTTACTGCTTTAAAAATGTGTGTATATATGTTTGTGAGAGGGTTTGTCACTTGATTTATGTTCTCTCATAGGACTATATTATAAAGAAAAATGGAAAAGAAAAATAGAAATAAATACATTTATAGCCCAAATAATAGACTTGTAGCAAGTATAATCATAATTGATTGAATTTCATAATATAAATATAGTCCATATATTAAAATTACTTTATAATGAAAATTTTAGCAAAATCTGACTTGTCGAGCTGAACAGCTCCAATGTGTGAAGATCGCTTCCCTTTTGTACTCTAGTTGTGGTACAATTTATTCTTCCCTTCCCCAGATCTTCATTCGTGAAGTCTGGCCATACACATACACACATACTAGTGTACATACAATCTAAACTAAAAAAGTAAATGTAACTTTTGATGAGAGAGCAGGATGTTATGTTGTCTTAAAAGGCATCACGTGATGAGTAAGTTTTATGATTCTAAATGTTTCCTGAAGATTTTAGCATCTTTTATGTGGTGTGATGATAAAAGAGCCTTGCAAAATTCTGTAAATTAGCTACACATATAATACAGACAGGCCTTTAGTATAAGGAATGAGAACCTTCAAATGCTGCTTTGAATTATCCACTTATTTTCAAGTAAGCTTATTATTTGGAAGGAGAAAGGGGGGCACTTGGAAACTGTTTCTGTATTGAACAAAACTTATATTGGTGATGTAAATTCTCACCATACTTCATCAGTTGTCATGGATCTCCTCTTTTGCTTTTTGGTTGTTTTTCATTGGTTTTTCTCCAATCATTTGATTTGCTCTGTGTCTCTTCTCCCTTATTACAGTATGTGATATTTTCCAAATATCTAAACAGACTAGCTGGTAAATCTGGAAAATAATTGGATTTATCTAATCCTCAGTTTTAAAACGTTTTCGTACAGATACAGAGGACTAGAGGGCACTGTCATGGTATCAGAAGCAAAAGAAGATTGCTTTTTTATATGTGTAGGGAAATTGGCCTACTCAGATTATGTGATTTCAAGAAGTCATAAATGCTGATTTTGAAGGTTTCCTTTTTTTTCTGGGGGGGGGGGGGGGGGGGGGGGGGGGGGGGGGGGGGGGGGGGGGGGGGGGGGGGGGGGGGGGGGGG
>JAWWEU010000125.1:59022766-59122058 GCA_035583155.1 Acropternis orthonyx
ACATGACTCTGATTCTCAGTGTAAGAGAGAGACTCCTTCACTGTATAGAGCTATGAGGCTAATCCTCCCACCTTTAAGATTCTGTGGTAGTTATTTTAAGTCTAATGAGGTTGTTGGGGCAAGGCTTAATAGGCTGATTGTGGGCAGATGGCACTCGCCTTGTCTTATTTTTATCTTTTAATTCTGTTGAGTAGTACTATAGTGGGAGAAGTAAATATTCGTGTGATAAATGTAACAATTTTTGGGATTACTCTCAGAAGTTGAGAGTGCTTGTTGCCAGTGCTCTTGAATTTGCTTTATTTGAAGAAACTTTTGATTGACTGTTTTAAATGTTTCTTTTGTCTCCAGGTTTTGAAAGTATTTTAGAAGGGCTTTATGGACCAAGGCTACGAAGAGACCTCAGTTTATTTGAAGGTAAATGAGCCAGTTTTTAGAGCAATGACCTTAACTTTCTGGTTTTTCTTTTAGCTAAAGGTAGTTTAAACTATAAATTGAATTCTAAAAAGGAAATCTTCCTATACTTTTCTTTCCAGTGTTCGTTTCATGGTGTTCTTGTCAATACCGTGCATAAACAAAACACTCAGCAAAATGATACCTAGGTTTTGTTCCCATACAGGGAAATTTCAGATAAGGTGTGTTTTCCTGAGAAGCTCTCACGAGAAAGATTTACTCTTCTGAATATTGCTTCTCCTGCTTTGTATTTGAACATTTTTTACAAAGGGAAGACAAGCTGTTCATCTTCCTATTGACATTAACTGGGAAAATGAAGGTAGTGGATGCTAGTTTGGACTTGTCAAGAAAATTTAAGCTTTATATATATATAAAAAACTTTTAATTTTTATCTATTTTATATGTATATAAAGTCCTATCTACATTTAAGTGTGTTTATATATATACATCTTTTCCATTACCGTTACCCTTATAAGACCTAGCCTTAGTCCAAATGGGTTTGGTTTTACTGGAATAACTGTCAATAACACACAAGTCCTTAGTTAAGTATAAAACGATTTATCTGTCTTTGACAAGATAAGGACTATCCAGCAAAAAATTGCTTTGAAGTGTTGAAAGAAATGTTTAGTCAAGTTAATTTTATGGCTTAAAATAAAGTTCTTCCTCTTATCCTACATTCAAAATGTTTCATCTCCCTTTTTTACAATTCATTATCTGAGAGTGTAATTTTTAAAGCATGTAACTTATGTAGTGCTAATACATCAGGCAGAGTGGCATGTACTGTGTATCTTTGATTAGAACAGTTTTGGAACGATTGCTTTAACTTGGTCACAGTTTTGTCCCCTTCATAATGTGCAAGTTCCTTGACCTGTATCATGTGCATAATGCAGTATTTTCAAGAGGAGAGGGGACAACTTGAAATACTACCTTGCTTATGTTTTCAGAATATTTTTTTTTCCTGTCTCGAGCTAACATGCCACTAGTAAGGCATAGAAACATATAAGAAATGTAAATTTGGATTAAAGCTTGTTTTCATGAATAGTACTCCCATCTGCTGTGGTAAGCAAGCATATTTGAAAAGGGAACAGAACATTGTGTACAGTTTTCTCTTTTTTTTTTGCCTCTGTTTGTATGTATTGGACTTTACATTGATTAGTGATTGAAATTTTTGGGGGTTTTTTTGCGTCAAAGTTTTTACATTTTTTTTTAAAAACTGTCCTAATTTTTTTCCTTTTTTTACTTTTGTGTAAGAAGGTGGAAAGTACTGAGCTAATGACCAAAATCTAAGTGCTGCAGTTACAGGAGCCTGATACACTGCACAGTAAAGTGTTCCATTGCTCCTTTAGAGTTCATGAATGCATGTATTTGAACTGTACTATGGGAAAAGTTTTAATTTATTTGTCTCACAGTGTTGAAGATTTCTTACCTATTTAAAATCTGATATTTCCATTGCTTGCAGATCTTTTGATATTTGATGCCCCCATGACTTGATCCTGCAAATTAAATTCATGTTTATCGAAAATGTAAAGTTTCAAGTTCCAGTTTCTAAGAAGGTGTCAGTAATGTGCAAGAGTTTTTCAGCAGCTAAAGTCTATTCCATGTTTGATGCATCTCTAAAATTGATTTTACTTCTGGAGCAACTGCAGAAGAGATAGATGGCATGTTAGGTTGGGATGCCCACATTACTTTACTATTTTTGGTTCATTTTTATAGATCAGTATCTATAACTTCAGTAATGCTGTGTGAAATTGTTTGTACAAAACACGGCACCGTAGAGGTCAACCTTATCGTTAGTATGGGATGCAATGCTATTTCTGATTTGAGGTCTGAATTTTCTTACAAAGATTAGTATAGAACTCTCAAGTAAAATTTGAACAAAGTTTTCCACTGCTGGAAGTGCCACTTTTCACTTTACAGATAATGAAACTGAAATACAAAGCAAATAATTTGCCTTGGTTGAAAACTATGGCTGGTAGAATCAGAACCCAAAGTTTTAGACACTTAGCAATGTTCCTGAATCACTGCATCTTTTAAGGTGTTCATTTTCCTCATAACCACTCAACTAATACTGTCAATGTGCAGTGTTGTGGCTCATTAGCAAGACTGTTTCCTCAAATATACCTCAAGAAATTAGATGGCTTTCTTGTGCAAAAATATGTGAGAATCAACTGAAATACATGCTGCTTGGCTACAATGGCAGTTTTTCTCTTACATTGTTGGCTTTACCTATTGTGACATGAAAAAAATGAATAGTGTTCACAAAATGTAATATGACTGATATATTTTCTTCTTAGTTCTGTCTTGAAATAGTATTTGATCTATAGATTAAATTATTGTATTGTATTCTCTCAGTTACCTTAGCAAATAATAAATTGTAATGACAAATTTAAATGGTAAAAGGTACACTTCAGTTTTACTAGGTTTTTATGGTTTTCAAAGAAAATACCTTTCTTTCATATCTGGAAATTCTCGTATATGTAGGATTTACTTTGGGCTTGCTTAAATGGTTCTTGTTGTCACCATTATTCAGCATGAGGGTTTTTTCCTGACTGCTTTGACAGTGCAGCTGCTGGTTGCAAAGGTGTCAAGTTCTGTATCTTGGCATCTGACCTTGGTCATGGTCTGAACTGAGGTTTCTTATATCATTGAATCTCTGGAGCTTTCTAATCCTTTGCTTATACCCATTTTCAGCTAAGTAGATTCACATGTAAATTGTTATTCTTTACATTCTACTTATGGATATTTAGCTAAACTGTTAGAAAGCTTTCCCGCTAATCTGCTGGTATGTATGTACTTTCTTTTTTGGGGATTATGTGCTGGGGTTCTATTCTTTTAACCACTGAGTAGGAGCAGTGTCTTATGGGAGAAAAGCAGCTCTCATTGTTCTTTCTCTGCGAGGAAAAAAACCCTCTTTATACAGGATGAAAGGTTTGAAGGTGTGTTTTATTTTTCCTTATGGTGCTCTGAAGTATTTATGGTAGTGAACTATTATATTAGAGACACAAATGTAATGTGAGTTTTTATGAAATTTAAAAGTATGAAGGAACATGATAAACACCTCGGATGTTTTAATGTACTTACTAGGAAGCAGTAGGGCTGTATAAAAAAACCCAGTATAATTTGTTCAGAATTGTCAGAGATAGCTGGAAAAGTTATTGGGATATTATTATAGTGAGAAAATAAGGGAAAGTAAGGGTTGAATCTTTTTAAGCTATCATGTATTTAGATTTACTAGACAACTGTTTTACATTTTAAGAGGTAAACATGAAATCTGTTCAGTATTACAGATGTCTGAATTTATTTGCTTAATTCAGCATGACTCCTTGGGAAAAATGGTCTGGGGAAACAGATTTGAGTGCCCTAATAAGTCTCCAAAGGTACATTTTTTTTGTCAAAGTTCACCATTTTATTCTTAAGAAACAGAAGTAAGTTTAACAGCTTTGTACAAAATTACTGGTTTCAAGTAATAATCTATGCTGTCTTTCGTATTAAAATGCTCTTTGCACAGTCTTAATAACTTTTTCGCATGGGCTCACAGGCACTGTAGGTTGTTTGCAAATCTTTCATCGTCCAACCCCAAACAAGATAAAATAGGGCAGGATGATCATCATCCTAAACTGAATGCAGCCAAGGAAAGTTTGTTCTGCTTAGCAGTTCTGTGCCTCTGATCTTTCTGAGATGCCTATCTGTACTTAAAAATGTAATACTGATTTCAGTATGTTTCCTGTGATGGTGACTGAGACTGTTGGATGTCTGGCATTTGATATATCTTGTATATATCTGCTATCTGATGTTGGTTTTGCTTAGCTCACTGGCATACTTATTATGTCCTATATGATTTATACTACTTTGAAAAAGTCTAGTGATATGTAGAGCTGATGTTTCTCAAGGTTTGTTTTTTTGGCAATACGCAAGGATCACTCTTTAGTTTGCCTTTTAGCAGTGGAAATTCAGGGTTCTAAGGCAGAAGAATTTCTCTGAAAATATAAAACCTGTCTTAGAGTTATGTGTAGAATCCCAAGGTTCATAAATAGATTTTTCATGGTTGCAAGGAAAACCCCGAACTTGCTATGAAGGAATAGTGTTGTGGGTTTTTTTCTGTGTACATCTTAAAGGAATAGCTCTAACAGGCTGTGACAGCTAGATTAATTCAGTAAAAACAACTCAGTATCTGTTGTCCAGTCAAGAAAAATCCCATGTCTGTTTTTGGTCATCAGCTGTTCAACTTGTAAAAACTACTGTTTTTCATCCCTGGAAGCACATAACACGTTAATACAAAATTATGTTCTAAATTAGTATTTTAAAATTGAGTAAACTAGATTTTAGTAATGATAGGAGGTTACTCGAGGTGTGTTTATACTCAACTGAAGAACCTAGTTTTTCCAGTCTTGTTTTATTTCTGGTGGTGCCTCTGTAATAACACCTTTAAGAAAAAGCCTCAGCAGTTGTGGGAGGAGGCTGGGGGACGGTGGGCAGTGGGAAACAACCCTGCAAACAGCAAGGTCAGAGAAGGAAGAGGGGAGAGGAGGTGCTGCAGGTGATGCCTTAGGAAACACAGGCACTGGAGCAGAGATTCCCTTGCAGCCCATGGAGAGGACCACGGTGAAGCAAGTAGAACCTGCAGCCCATGGAGGACCATGTTGTAACAGATACCCACACTGCAGCCCATGGAGGACTGGAGCAGGTGGAGATGCCTTGAAGGAAGCTGCAGCCTTTGGAGAGCCCATGTGGAGCAGGCTTCTGTTAGGAATTGCAGCCCATAGAGAGGAGCCCACACAGGAGCAGGTTTTCTGATAGAAACTGTGGGCCTGTGGAGTGGTCTCCTCCTGAAGGACTGTGCCCTGTGGAAAAGACACATGCTAGAGCAGTTGATGAAGAGCTGCAGTTGTGGGAAGAAAACTGGAGCAGTTTGTGAAGGCCTGTATCTTGTGGAAAGGACCCTGAGCTGGATCCAGGGAAAGATGAGGAGAGAAGAGAGGAACTGTTAGAACGGAGGACAGCCTGTTTCACATCCTTGCACTGTTTGGGGTGGGGGAGGAGGTAGGAGAGTCAGGAATGAAGGAGTGAAGCTGAAACCTGGGAAGAAGGGGTGGTAAGGTGGTTCAGTGCTTTCCTTTTCTCATTATGCAAATCTGTTTCTATTGGCAATAAATGAAACTGATTTTCCCCAAGTTGAGCCTGACTTGCCTGTGACAGTAATTGGTAAGTGATCTCCCTGTCTTTATCTTGACCCACAAATTTTTCATGTCTTATTTTCTCCCTCTTTATTTTCTCCCCTACTGTCTTATTTCCCCACCCCTACCCTGTTGAGAGGGGGGAGTGAGAACATCACTGGGTTGGGGGTTGGCAGCCAGCCAAGGTCAGCCTACCATCATGTGCTATTGAAAGAAGATAATCTCAAGAACCTGCCTAACAGAACTGTGATTGTAATTCAGTGGTACAGAGAAAAGTAGGAAATATACTTGGTAATTATTAATGGAGAGCAAAAAAGTTTAGATTGTAAATGCATGAACTGGAAATGAACAGGATGGAGAGGATCTTGGTGTTGTAGTTAATCATGTTTGTGTTCACCTGCCAAGATGCTGCAGCAGTGATGAAGACTGCTGCATAACTAGGATAGTGTGGGAAAAGCACTGCCTACAGTTTAAGGAAGTCTGGTGTAAACATAAAAGACATCATCTTGAGATCTTGGTCACCCTTGTTCAGGAGACAGGTGTTCAAGTGAGACTGGTGCAGAAAAGATGGAACTGAATCTCATGAGAGAAAACCAGGTGAACTAGATTAGCTGAAAAATGAACTGTAAAGGGGATAATGGTATTCTCTGTAAATTCATCAAGGTGCTAAATGGCCTGAAAAGTTACTGTTAACAGGTATAAGAATAATGTTGCCACAAAAGCAAACTGAAATAACTTGCCATGTGTATTAATTTTAAACAAGAAATTAGAAGCTTCATTGTAACTATTAGCACAGTTGATTTGAGAAAAGCTTTAAAGCAATTCCTGATTGAGAAGAGTATTGGTAGAAAACTTCTTTATTTTTGAAATGAAGCTTAATAATTTGTTTAAAGAAAGTAGATGATATGTGTCCATTCAGTAGAAGACTGGACTTGATATAGGTGATACAAATTTAAGTCCTACATTCCCTTCAGACCAAAGTACCTTTTCTGATAAATATAAAGTTAGTTTTTCAGGATAAGTCAAGTGCTACAAGTGAGTATAGGGCTTGAGTTTACCTATAGTGATCAAATCAATCTACCTATAGATATCAAATCAATTAAAATATTGTAAGTAAAATTCATGTCGCTCAAATGCTGAGGAATCCATATCCTAATTCCTCACTTAGTTTACTACAAGTTTGCACACTTTGTTAAAAAGAATTATATCTGCAATTCACTCCTTTATTTACAGTGTTCAGATGCTTCCAGTAATTATGACAGGTAATCATTTGAATTGCATGAGTTTACTTTTCCTTTTAAGAAAGGTGCGCTCTGCTATTTGTAATCTGAGCTATACAAGTCAGCCAAGACATTTGAAATATTTGAAGAATTGAATACTACTGAATACATTGTACCAGTAAATACATACCACATTATTGAAAGAATTTATTTAAGAAAATTGTAGGATGTGTATTTTGTTTTCAAAATCCATTTTTATTGTTTAAAACATCTAGTTTTCATTTCTTCCTTTTAAGACTGTGAGCCAGAAGAGCTAACTGACTGGTCTATGGACGAGAAATGTTCCTTTTGTAATTTACACAAAGAAACAGCCAGTGTAAGTATGAAGATTATATTAAGCATTATTCCCCAATATCCCCCATTTTTTGATATGAAAGTAAGAATCAGAGTTTAATTTTGCAGATAAGTTAATTCTGCATTTTGACTCAAGATAGAACCACTAAAATCAAACTTACTGCATTCAATAGCTCAATAATTGTATATTGTACTACCAGCAGACTAACTTCTGAAAGATGTTATGAGTTTCATATCTTCTCTAGGATCGTGCATCAGTTATCGGTTCTTCACAGTCAACGCCTACAGAGGAACTGTCATCTCAGGGCCAGTCCAACACTGATAAGATTGAATGCCAAGCAGAAAACTATCTAAATGCACTCTTTCGAAAGAAAGGTAACAAGAACATGTCTTTTACATTAAGAAATATGGTGAAAATCTAGAATAATCAAATTATTCAGTGTTGATTTTGATTCTTAAGTATTTCTTTATTTATCTACAGAAATAGATGTTTCTACTGTTTCTCTTTGTTATTCCTTTCATTTTTCCTAATCTTTTTCCTTGCTTACTAGAATCACCAAATGAAGTACTGTTGTTCCTACTTGCCATTCCTCTTAGGCCTGTTGCATTCTGTGTTATTCTCTTGAATCCCTGCTCATTAGATCATACTGTTGGCTTTTTTTTTTTTACCATGAGCTGCTACTTTGTCTTCGTGACAACTTCAGGTGCCATTTAAGCATTTAAACATTGTCTGTTCCTAAATTCTCACTTCTGGTTTTCAGCAGGAAAACCGTTTTAGGTGAGAGAATGTGTTTTGCAGATTGCAAAATGGAATTTGGGATTTTCTTGCAAAAAGCTGCTCCTTCAAATACATCCAAGTTGGAGGTTGAAACTTCTAGTCAAAATATAGTATTGAGTACCTCAATAATTCTTTGACTGTTCTTGTTCTTTGATACTCAGCAAGTTACAGCAGTACATGAGTGACTGACAAGTCAGCTTGGTTCATGAAAGTTACTTGGTTAGTCACTGTCATCAGCAGCAGAAATACTCATTTTTCTTCCTTAGATTCCTGTGAATGAAGCTTTACTCAGTAACTACAATTTTCACAGGTTTTTTGGGGGGTGAGTAGGTGTACTTGGGTGTCAGAATAGCTGAGTATGGCTAGGGTGACAGCCCTCTTGCTTTTAACAAAGAATCAGTCAAACACATTCTCTTCCTTCATATAGGTGGGAGAAAAAAGCAAATGTGGTTTTCTCCCTTTTATCTTGCTGTAGTGGGAGAGAGTATTATTGAACCTGGGCTGTATGTACTGTGTCTATTCAGTCTACATTTTGCTTTTTTTGCATTTTAAAGAACTTTATATGGAGTGCAACAGCGTTTTGAGTCCATCTTTGTTCCTTGCCTTTCTTTGAAACAAGTTATTTTCCATTTGAAATAAAATGTCCAGTGAAGTTGGCACCTCATTACTTCTGAAGTTCTTATTATATTTTCATCACAGGCCCAGTTGTATGGCATCTCCCTAGGCAGGTATTTTAATTCCTTCAAATTTCTACTTTCTCAGATCTCTTCTTGGTCTTGATGTGTACAGTGTTTTCCAACATTCACCTGCTTTATGCTTCTGCTGGAGATGCTGTCTTTGATGCTCCTTGAGAGGAACTTTTATCATGGGAGAAGTGAAACTTGGCATGACCTTACCTTGGCAGAGTGAATGACTTAAGTGAAGCTCTTCACAAGGAATGTTTGGCTTTTAGCATCTTCCTTCGGTGTTTTGATCTGCCAGATCAGTAATGCTGCATTAAAAAGGTTTTGTCTATTTAAAAACAAAACCAGTGTTTTACAATGGTTTTTGGGATTCTTTAAAGCACTTCTGTATTCTTGGGTAGGAATTTTCTAAGAATATTGCTTCAGTCCAGGTTTTAGCAAAGTCTTTTAAGTTGTTGAAATTACAGGAAGTGAAAAAGAAAAAGAATTGTAAAGGGCATGTGAAACCAATTTATGAGGTATTCAAGTAACTCTTCTGGATTTTAGGAAGATGAAGAGTTTTACTAGAGAAAAATCCCATGTCTGCTTTCTGAATTTTTGTAGGTTTTTGAGTTCAGCTATCAACTTAGGAAAAAAAGGAATAAAAAATTTTGCAGTAATTGTTTAGCTAAGGAACACATCTTATACCTGGTACTATAGATGTGCTTTTGTTGTAAAAAAAAAAAAAACCCTGAATTCTTGGTTGGCTGTCTTTAAAATGAAGTGACAGTTGTTTGGATTGCAAACTCCTCAAGATTATCTACTTTCTTACTATTAAAACTATCATGGTTTCATGTAGGCCTTTGTGAACAATTTCTGAGGCTAGTGAGCAAACAAGAGTTGCATTTGTTGGCCTCATTAACCTTTCATTTTCAAACAAATTAGTATATGTCTGGATTTTTTAATTTGCAAACTAGTTTGGGGGTGACTTCATTGTGGTTTTGGTTTGGTGCGGGTTTTTTTCATATCAGGAAGCTAGTTCAGAGTATCTTGGAATGTGCAGCCATATTATATCATTGTCTCCACATACAGCCTTCAGACATTCCTAGATGACAACTTGTCTGTAGAATCTGGGACAAGGGATGATAGAATTGCTGCCAAGATGTGTAAACTCCTGAGATGCTGCAAGTGACAGTGTCTTCCTGTTAGGAGTCTAACTCACTCTGGGTTAGTGAAAGACCAGTTTGGTAGTTAGGTGTCTGCAGGAAAGTCCTATGCTCAGCAGACACCTCAACAAAGCCAAAGGGATTCTTGTCCTCAAAGGTTGATTGCTCCCATTAAACAATGTATCTGAAACCCACATGCTTTCTTCGGGTTATAACCTCTCTCTACTGTTTTGGTTGTGTAAGCAGAGTAGACTGTGATCCTTCTCCACTTAGATAACCTAAAAATACAACTGTTTTCTTTTGTTAAGGAAAAAGACATAGTGTGCTTTAAAAAATACATATTAGCCTTTTTTTGCAATGAATATTATAGAATGTGACATGTGATCATTGTTATATAGCAGAACCATGGTTGTTTAAGAACTTGATCAGACATTTTGTTCATGGGCCAGTAATTTTCTGGGTTTCTAGTAATCCACGTTGTGTTTTCTTAGAAGCTCATCTTTCCATGCAGTATTAATGTGACCTCTTTAAACAAAAACAAATTAAAAAGAAAGGGTCATTTACATGCATTCTTGGTTGTGAATCAGGTTCTACCTTCAGGACATGATCCACCAAGAGAAAGAATGAAATATGAGAAGCTTTTGTAAAAGTTAAGGAATTAAGGCACAAAATTGTAGGAAGAATGCTTGGGATTTCTTGAGTCTTTCCAGATTCTCTGGACTGCCCTGTCAAGTGTCTTCAGTGCCACATTTCCCATACCAAAAGAATTTCCCTGCAAGCTTTGTAAAAGTAATTAATTAATAATATTAATAATGATTAATTAATAGTTTATACAGATCTGTTTCACATTCTGAAATATTTCCATTCATAAATACTACTTTCTTACACCATACTATATACCTGAGTTTAACTTTGAGTTCTCTGCTCTTTGCGTAGTTGTATCTCAGTTGCCTAGCTGTCATAGAGTGGTTATTCTTCTTACACAATGTATATATAATTTGACAAACCTATGAAAATGTAATCTTGTACACATAATCTCAGACTGAAAAAAGTGTTACTTTCTGAGTTGTAGTTTTGAGATGTGTACACTACTTAATCCAATACCCGCAGTTCCTTTTTATTAATAATCTTAAGAAATCTGTTTTGTCCTTTCAAAATCTGGAAGGTTTGGTGTAATCACCAAGAGCTCTGACCTAGCTTGTGCAGTAAGCTTGTATGACAGCTTTGCTATTCCTCTCAAAGTTCATCAGGAAAGAATCTTTAGCAGGGTTTCAAGCTGCTTCCATGAGAAAGTAAAGCATACTTTTTGTGCTGATCACCTGCCTGCTAGTGTTACTGTCTTCACTGACTCTGAATTTCTTGGTCATTTTCAACTACATTTAAGAAAATTCTTAGAGATATGACCGTATATAGAGCAGTGAAAGTTGCAGCCTGAGTAGAGGAAGGAGAAACATGGAATGTTTACAAGAGCAGAGAAATAGGGTGGACTTGGCTCTTATTTCTTCTGTTTGTTGATCAGTAAAGTTAACTAAACTAATCATGATAAATGACTCAGAATAAATTGTATTCTGGTTTCATCTTGCTGATGATCTGACAGTGAGCTAAACAATTTTATGGGTAGAGCTGGGAATATTGCTGGTACAGTTTAGTGGCTGTTGAGGCAGGGTTGTTCTAGAAAATGTGGCCTTTTTGTGAAAAGAGGGAAGATGTAGTGAATGCAGGGAACACACTGATAAGCAGACAGATGTTCTTAGTCCTGCTACTTGCACAACAGCCTTGTAAGGTACAAGAGGGATTGTGATTCCCTGCTGCTTTTCATTGCCTTTTTGCTTTGTATAAGAAGAAAAATTAAGTAATTGATTTCACTTTTTAATTAAAAAATACTAGTTTTCAAGAAATAGAATAGTATTGTGGAACACTGTTTTGGGAGCTTTTAACTCCTTGTTCATTGTCCTGGCTAATACATGTGTAACTCTGACCTGTCAGTCAAATCTGCCATTATATTGCACATTGCAGTCTAATAATTGTACATAATGTGCAGAATAGTTAAGAGTATGGATTGAAATAGTTACAAACTGGTGCAGCACATACACTGAGAAAGTATTAATCCTAAATGTGAGCTTTGAATTAAAATAAATCATTGCAATTAGTCACGTGATGTTTATTACTGTCTTCTCTTGCATTCTGACTGTAATCTTGACAATCAAAAGCAGAAAATATCAAATTTTATCGTATAAATGTGTCATTTAGCCTTCTTTTCTCCTAATAACATCAGGTTACAGTGGCCTGAGAAACTTAGAGGGACATTGGAGATACTTTGTCTCCCAATCTTTAGAGTAAAAGATCCATCGACTAAATACAGATACCTTGTGTTTAAAATCGACTCTGAAAAATTAAACAGATGTAGACATGTAGATTTAAAACTTTTAAAGTAGCTATAATCATGACTCCTAATGAAATAATCTTAGAATGAAGACTACTCAGGTCATACGAAGTATATCTGGTGCCATCTGCTGATAATAATTAAGAAATATTTGATAGCGATACTAAGCTCAGAGATCTAGTACCTCTCTTGCCCCAAAGTATGTTTCATTGCATTTAAAAATTTTATGACTAATTACAAATTTCTCGTGTGTAGTGGAACTTTGCCATTGTGAATCACAGAATGGGTACTGTTGGAAGGGACTACAGTGGATTATCTGTTCCAGCCTCCCTGCTCAAGCAGGGTCATCCCAGAGCATATGGCACAGGATTGCATCCAGGTGGTACTTGAATATCCCCAGTGAGGGAGACTCCACAACCTCTCTGGGCAACCTGTTCAGCACACAGTCACCCACACAGTAAAGAAATTCTTCCTCATGTTCAGGTGGAGCTTCCTGTGCATCAGTTTCTGCCCTTTGTTGCTTGTCCTATTGCCTGGCACCACTGAGAAAAAGGCCTGGCTCTGTCCTCTTGCCAGCCTCCTTCAGATAGTGAGAGATATTGATGAGGTTCCCTCTCAGTTGTACCTTCCTAAGGCTGAACAGGCCCAGCACCTTGTCCTTGTAAGAGAGATGCTCCAGGTCTGTTTTCATTGCATACTTGTATAATAATCAGATTTACAGTGCAAGTAATCAGACTTTATACAACACACTTCAAGTGCATATCTTTTGGTAACTTGAGTGTTACATTGATAAAACATGTAAAAACTGCCTTTACTTGAGTCTTTCTTTTTTTTTTAGGATTGTACACTATGTAAAGGGAATATAGTTATGAAACTGTATAACTTTCTTCTTTCCTTTGAAACCTAACAGCACTTGCTTGTGTTCTATATCGTTTGGAGAGCTGTGGGAAATTATTTCTAACTTCAAAATACTTTAAGTTACTTCTTCCTCATAACATGAGTTAAGCATCCACGGCTTCATTTTCCATTAGGAAGCAAATCAGCATTAATAATAATGGATCAAGAGCAGATTTCCAGCATCTGAATATATGTACAGACAGGGGAATGAGAGGCTGGAAAGCAGTGCCAGGGAAAGGGGCCGGGGGTCCTGGTCGATGGCAAGTTGAATATGAGCCAGGAGGGCCAACCCTGTCCTGGGGGGCATCAGGCAAAGCATTACCAGCCGGGTGAGGTGTAATGCACACACCCCAACTTCTCTATTACCTTTTTAGAATAAATTTACTTAAAATCTGTAAGCTGCCAATAGCTGTAGCAGTTGAATATATGAGACATTCTGTTGCATTTATTTTTCCATAAGGAATATTTGGAAATTATTAGAAAAAAAATGAAAACTAACACTAAAGAACATGTTATAAGAACAAAAAAAAAAATCCTCTGTTATTCCAACTAGGTCAAAAGATGACTTTGCTATTTCAAGTGTCTAAAAGCGATAGGTGCTTGGCTATTAGTAGTGTGAATAGTCTAAACTGAAATGGAAAGGCAGTAAAAACTTCAAAGTTCTGAATGACTTTTGTCTTGCAGTTTTATAATAATTGTTGCGGGGGTGGTGATTAATAAGGAGAAATTTGTTCTAGGCTTTTGTTTTCCAGCTAATGGTAGGTGTTCTGTGCACCCTGTGGTGTTGTGTTTGTTACATCTTGGTATGACCTGTGCCTTTAAAATAACTCTTCTCTCCCATTTGCAGTGATGGTCCCCTATTATCCAGAAGTCATCAAAGTAGTTTTCTTGGGTGCATGCAAAATTTTTCTGTATAAGTGGGGTTGTTCCAGACCAGATATCTGGTATAATACTGTGATTATATTAATATATATTTCATGATAATGTTTTCTACAACTAATTTTGTATGAGTTTCTTGATTGCAGGCTGTCAGATTTTTGTTTGCATGTGTTCGGGTTTGTTTTGTTGAGGTTTTCTTAAGCTAAGCTATTGACCAGTAGTTTTCATTGTCTAGAACTGCCATTCCCTTGCCATGCAAACACTTACTTTTGTTCCTGAATAATTCAGTTATTCACTTTTCTCTCTTAACTTTCCTTCTTCTTTTGTTGTATTTTGCATATACATTAGCACCTATTTTACACCTGTTGCCCTACTGCTTCAGTATCTGTTGAATTTTTTTCTTTACTAGTGTGTCTCTAGGATGATAAAATTTCAGTTGAGCATTTTTTGGTTTTGTTATTTAGGATCAGGAAATAACAATATAAACAAAGAATACCTATGCTTGGATGTTACATGGCAGGGAGATATCTTTCTCTTTTCTCCATCATTTAGAATTTTACTTCATACCTCTCTTCTAGAAATGCCTGTTAATTTTAGATACTGTGGTGGAGATCTGGTTGAAAGGTTGTCAGAAGATAGCTTTAATCATAAGCAGACTTGTTTTCTTATGCCTTGGATAAGTTCTCTTGAAGCCAAGATGTCTAGTATGTAGTCAGTCTTTGGAAGTCTTGGAGCTTCATCATACCTCCTAAAGCACTACTGAGAGGCCAGCCAACAGGTCTTGACAGCAAGCATCTGAACAGTCAGCTGCCCTCTCGTGCCTGAGTGCAGATCTCATAGGTGTGTGTTTGTAATTCCTGGCAATGCTCTGTTGGTGAAAATGAGTTCTCAAAATTGAATGTTTCGAATAAACCTGAAACAAACAAACAAAAGATCTTCTACACATTCATCCTAAACTGTAGCAGCATTCTTTGATCAGTCTCAACACTCACTCTCTTTCTAGTAGAGGCATAAAGCTTCATTGCCATAAAATGCTTGAGCAAATATGCTGTGTGGTCCTCCAGACTATCGTATTAGGAAATGAACATTTGGCATGGAAATAACCTCCCCTATCGAGGCCTTTCAGTTTCTCCACTTCCTCGAAAATGAAGCTCAATTTATCATTTCTTTTACTTGTTTCAGACTAACATTAGTATCCGAATAACTACAGAACCATGTCCTTTTGTATTTCTTTCAGGCAATGAAGACTGACCTAAAAGCTAATTCTGTACTGCATTCACACTTACTTTTAAATCCTTGTCCCTTCTTGAATGAAAACGATTTCACTCATTGCCTGTGAACTCAAGGATGGGTAGTGGTTAAAACATTGAAAAGGATATTTGGGGGGGGCGGTGTAGAGTTGAAGGAAAGAAGGAAGAGTGGGATAGTGAAGTCAGTACTACTACTGCCACTTCAAGGAAGAACATAGATCTGTGAGCATGGGCAATCTTGCTTGTCTTGGGAAATGAAGTATTGCAGTCACCAATGCAGTAACACAGGTTATTTATGCCAAGTTACACATCCTTATTTTGTTTTTTCTGGTGCTTGCATTAGGGGGATTCACAAATGTGGTTTCAACTGCGTTTTTTAATAAGAGGTTTTTAACTTTTTTTCTGGCTGACAGATAACATTAAAGTCATAGGTATCTCATATTTGATCCTTTTATTGTTTTGTTGTTGTTTCTGAAATTAAATACTACTTTCCATGGGACTGTTATCTGCACAAAATATAGAGTAAAGCCACGTTAGAACAGGAAATAAAGCTTTTCTTACAAGTGTTTTCATTGGTAGCACTTTGGAACTATCCTGAATATCCTGTAAGATTTTACAACAAAAATTTTCAGCTTTATTTTTATATTCAATTGCTTATGTTACCTCAAATTATATGGGACATTTTAAGAAGCATCATAACAGTTTTGACATTTCAATCCTTATAATACCCACTTACAGTGGCTACTATAATCTGAAGGTGAAAAAAAATCTCAATTTTTTTTTTTTTTTGTTTTTAAGATAGTTCCTCAAAAGTCCAAGTGTTCTATGTTGTGAAAAGGACTAAGCTGTAGAATTGCACTTAACTATGCATTATTTTTGTTATGGTTGTTCTTTGAAAGTAACTTCCTTCTGTATTAATTCACAGCTCATTTAATTTTCACTATATTTATTCAAAATTCTTTATTTTCTAAACTGAAAATGGTCTGTAAAGGAAAATTCAACCATTTGCCAACAATAAATGCACATTCTGACTCCCATAAATAATGCAACCCACACAGTCTTACTCGCATGCTATGATAAAGGAATACAGTAAAGATCACCAATCTGTGCTAAACACGTTCTTCCAAGTGACCTCCAGTTAGGAGTGCTTATAAGAAAAATTTATTAGACATCTGATTTATTATGTTCCTTACACATGTACTTATTAGACGCATTTGTGTGCTTATAGGAAGTACTTACTACAAGTAGTTAAGCTTGACTCTTAATCTGTTGCCTGTGTTTTTTTATTCCTAGATCTTCCTCAGAACTGTGATCCTAACATTCCCCTAGTTGCTCAGGAATTAATGAAAAAAATGATCCGTCAGTTTGCGATTGAGTACATTTCAAAAAGTAGCAAAATTCAAGAGAACAGAAATGGTTCATCGTTTGAACCAAGTCTGATGTGTAAAAGTGTCCAAATGAACCAAACGGAAAACTCCCTTCAGGAAGAACAGGATAGCCCTCTAGACCTCACTGTGAATCGAACTCAAGAACAGAATACTCAGCAAGGTAAATTTCTATATCTGCTAATCTGTGTTTTCCTGTCACTTACTGCTTTATGACATCTTACTCCCTTAAAAAATAAATGTCTGTGTCAAATACATGTTTTGTCTTTCCAAAGTAGTAATCAGTATACAGGAGAAAAAAATGACCCTTTGTGTTAAAAAAAAATGTTGAAGGAAAATTGGTATTGCATCAACTTAACACAGAAAGAAAATTTGTACATTTTCCTTTAAACACCAGGAATAATGTTGTAAGAGAACTGTGTTAAAATAAAATACTACAAACAACTCCCACATTCTTTCTAGAAACATTTTTCATAGTGTGTGTTAGCAGATAAATATTCTCATTTCTGTGTTAAATTAGTGGTATTGGAATTTCACAGCTTTGGAATACTGACTCTGAGTCAGCTCATGTGTGGCTGTCACAGGTAACAGGTAACAGTGATTCTGTTACGAAGCCTGAGAAAGGCAAGAAAGATATTGGGGTTTCAGAGAGCAAATGTCACTCAGTCTGCATCAGCCCTTGGAGACTTTGATTCTTAAATACAGGCTGGTTAGAATGATGGAAAGAGAAGGTAAATTTGGGAGGAAATTTCCATACTTCATACCTTAATCGTTACAGATAAGTGCAACTTTCTTAATTGAGAGTAAAGCTAGAGAAATAGTCTGTCTCAACTATCATTTACATAAAGGAAGTAATTTCTTTGCTTCAAGGAACCTTGCTATCCAATACTGATAACAGTGTAATCACTAGAGTGTTTTGGACTTTGAACTAGATTTGGATTAGCAGCAGTTTTCAGGAAGGGTTGTGACTGTCATGTGCAACTGAAAGCAGTAGCAAAAGCAGCTTTTGTCTTTTACAGATACAAGGATCTGTGTTAATCCTATAATACTGCAGACCAAAGGGAAAAGTTGACCTGTTTGTCACATACCATACTAAAAAAGTTGAAAGAAAGCAGAACTAAGTATTTTGGGGTTTGTTTGGTTTTGTGGGGGTTTATGTGTTTGTTTTTTTTTTTTTTTTTTTACATATACATTGTCAGAATGAGAGCAGATCTGGTAAGTGTGTGCCTAATAACACAATCTTTAATTGGATGACACATCCTTGGGGGAAGGGAACTCTGACATGAATTTCTCATGCTAAATATACCTATTTTAGGTTAAATTTCAAGCATCCTTTCTGTTTGACAGCAAAAGCATTAAGAAATAGTAGACTTCCTGCTTTTATTGTGTATGGTCACTGGAAACCAGTTCATGCCAGGGTTTAGTAAATACCTTGTGCAGATTAAATCCTGAGAAAATATCTGTTGTGCTTTGACATACTTCTGCTATGGATGAATTACAGATTTTATAGATTTATAATTGGCCAGGTTGAGGCACATTTCTTTTTCAAGGGCAATAAAAAATACTTTCTTGATACCGGCACTATTGCCTGTTGCTTACTTCAACAACTGGTTAGAAATAACTAGTTTTAAATGTCCATGAGGGAGAAAAGTCCCCAAAGACAGGTTATGGTGGTTGCTGAGCCCAAATGAATCTTCGAGGAATGAAAGGGAAGGCAGAGGGTGAGCAGGGCAGGGACAGGATGAAAGTTGTGCTGCCACCCTCAGCTATTTGAAAATCCATTAACCTTTTCTCTGAGAAAAACTTAAAGTATAGAGAAATTGAGATATTTAAATTTATTATTTTTTTGATGTCATTGGACTTTTTCTTAACAGTGAGGCTAAACAAGTTTAGAAATGTGCACCTTCAGTGAAACAGCTGAGGCTAAAACAGTTGTTCAGCACCCACAGTATACAAGTTACACAGTAAACTACATAAGGTGCTGTTGATTCTTAGAATTTAAACTGCTGTGTTTGCTGGAGCACTTTGCAGATGATAAAGGTACTGGTCTTGCTGTGAAATTTAGAGCTGCTGGTGAAATAAGACCGTAGTTGGAGAAAGTTGGCTTGAACATCCTGCCTACCAGGAAAGTTGTGTTGTGCTCCCTGTTTCACATGAACATGTCAATTTTGAGCTATTTTAGCTTGTCACTGTAGTGATGGCAACACAAGCAAATAAGATCAAGATGAAAAAAGTCAGCTTCCTCTTTTTATTTGTATTGTGTTCTATGAGTACAGATTAATGAAAAAGTTATTTCAACTAGCTTTTTTCAGGGACTATGTATTGTTATTCTACCTACCTTCTGTATTTGTCTGAAAAAAGCTTGTTTATAATGAAGTGTCGTGCTTACAGTGGGTAAGGTTTTTAATTGGATATAATTTTAAAAATACATAATTCTGTGTCTAACAGTATACTTCTTCAGTCTGGAGACTTATAAAAGCTATACCATCATTCCCTTTCTTCGTAGTATCTCTTAACTGTCATGCAACTCTTTACCATTTGCTATTTGTAATGATTGTAAGAGAGTAGGACGTTCAAATTTGTGCATTGCTTTGATGGATCATCAAAGTTGAACTCTTTTCATTCAAATGCTGTTAAGCAGTGAGTGACTTAAATATAAATGCTTTAGGTTCGTTTTCTGTTTAGGCAACTGCTTTGCATTTACAGTAGTTGTTTTTTAAATGAATTATCTAAATAGTAAAACAGGCAGTGCTGTTTTTTCACTATGGCAGTGATTCTTGTCCTTGCAAGGAGAGCATAAACTTCATTTTCCAGATCACTAGAAACTGTTGGTTTTGCACTGAGCAGGTCCAAGCTAAGTGCTAGCTGAGCACTGAAGAAAGTTCTGTCTCTGAAGTACTCTGAAAAACGCTCAGATTTGACACTTCCGGACCTGGTACCCCTGTGTATTGGGCTCACATGGCAAGGTTTTAGTAGCTGGGGAGGGCTCTAGGGTCGCACCTACAGGAATCTGTCAGGGCTTCCCTGTGCAAGGCACAGCCAGCTCTGCAAGAGACCCACAAGAGGCCTCAATGCAGCCCATCAGGGAGGGTCGAGGTGCCACTGTGAAAGTGTACTTAGGAAAGTGTAAAAATGCTGGACAGGCAGAGAAGTGAGAAACAGCACAGCGAACAACAAGAAGAGAGAAGGGGGAAGAGAGGTTCTCCAGGCATCAGAGTAGTTATTTCCATGGAGCACATAGAGAGGACCACAGTGAAGCAGGTGTTTCACTGCAGCTTATGGAGCAGGTATTCATTCACATTGCAGCCTGTGGAAGATTGGAGCATCCTGAAGGATCTGTGCCCTGTGGAGAACCCACAAATGGAGAAGGAAGAAGCTGTTAGAGAGGAATCATATCCATTCCCAATCTTGCCTATACCACCTGGGGGTTGGGGAGATGGAGGAGTTGGGAGTCAAGTTGAGCCTGGGAAAAGGTGGAGTGGGGAAGCACTTTAATTTTTGTCTTTTTCTCATTATCCAAATCCATTCTAGTTTGCAATAAATTAATTTTCCCCAAGTCTGTTTTTCCTGTAATGGTAATTGGCAAATGATCTTCCAGTATTTATTGTGATGACCTTGATCTTATTTCTCCCTCCACTGAGGAGGGGGACTGAGGAGCTATACTCTGTATAGTGAAAGAAAATGTTTTCTGTGCATTGCTTCTATCAAAAACCAAAGTTGTGTCCTTTTGCAATATTACGTGCCCTCCAAACAAAGCCAGTGAAGAAGCAGCATCCTTTCAGGATAAAACAGCGAGTGAGGAAGTGTCTTGGAATATCCTGAAGCAACTAATTTCCTCACGCAGTCATGGTGCTGAGCCCTTTCAGGAATGTTCCCAGCAGCAGCTAACTTTCTCGCAGAGGCTTCTTTCCCATGATAGTAGGTAGGGGAGAGTTGATAGCTCTCAAGCTTCTAAACAGGGTGACTTTCAAGAGTCAGAAGTAGAAGCACTACAAATGTATAATCTGTTAGTTTAGCTGCACAAGTTATTCATGTTTCTAGGTCTTCCAGAACCAATGATAGCTATCAACATAGCCAAAAAATGCAAGAAAATTTTCATAATTCCCTTGTTTCATTGACCCATCATAGAAGCAAAAGATAGCTGGCAGTATATTAGAAGAATTCTAAACATTACTGAAAATAACCTTTTGTTTTTTTAAGACTCTGTTTTCACTATATGTATTGGGGACAATACTATGCTTTTTGAAGCTATACATGCTGTATTCCCAAAGATAAATTGTATGAGCTATAAATACATTCAAGAAACAGTTTAATACTTCTGCACAAAAAGGTCACCCTAAAAAGGTACATTTTTGAGGGAAGCAGGTGTAATTCCCTGGCTGCCATGGTGGCTAACAGCCAAATTCCTTCTCAGGTGGTCACTTACTTGCTTCCCACACAATAGCACAGGGGAGAAAGTGGGAAGAACAGAAAGGAGAGCATAACTCATATGCTCATATGAGATAACTCATATGAGATAAGAATATGGTCTTATAGATAGAATATGGCCACTTGCTATCATGGGCAAAACAGACTCTGGGGAAAATACCTCAAAGTATTGCTTATTAAAATAAATATTTAATTATTCAGTTAGTAGAAACAAAAAACCATATTACGATACTGCCTTGCCTCCCTCCTTTGCCAGGCTCAGCTTCCCTCCAGGCTCCCTTGTGACCACCCCAACCCCTGTGGTGCTGGGGGAGTGGGTGTGAGGTGTCCACAGTCTGTACTAATGGTTTCTCTCTGCCATTGGGCTTTCCTCTGCTATTTTTTCATTCTTTTCTTGTCTTCTCTGTCCGTCTGGCACTTTTCCCCCTTTCTTAAATAGGATTTCCCAGAGGTTCTGCCCATATGGCTGCTGTGCTCAGCTGTGCCCTGCAGCAGTTCTTTTGGAGCCAGCCAGGACCGTCTGTGTCCAGCACAGGGCAGCCCCTGGACAGACCTCACAGATGCTGCCAGGACTGTGCTGTGGACACCCCATACATGTCCATATACTTTTCATCTCACAGTTTTTCATGTTACAAAATAGCACATCAAGTCAGCAAAAAGGGGCTAGTCAAAGCTGTAGTTAAGAATTAATAAAAGGCTTTGGTGTTCTTAGTGACAGATCCCTGGAAAAGAGTTTCTGTGTGCAGCAGCACAGGAGATAGCCAGCAAAAGGGGAGGCACCATCAGGAAAGGTATTGAAGGCAAGACTTGTTTTGTTGCTACAAAAAGCCTTATCATGTGGGTGGGTAAGGTAAAGGGATGTTGTTATTTCGTAAATCTCACTATGTTAGAACTAAGTAGGGCTCGCTGAAACTTCTTAAAGGAAGAAACAGAAAAGGGGCAGCTTTTGCACAGCAGTTTGTAAACCTCAGGAACTGCTGTGATGGGAGGTTGTGAAGAGGAACAGTGCCACTGGGTTCACAAAGGGCCTTAGACATGTTCACAGCTAACAGGACCAAGGCCAGAAACTAAAGCTAGAGTAGTGATGTATCTCTGAGATCCCTAATACAGTGATAGCAGCTACTGGAAGAGCAGGAGAGGAAGGAACTGCAGATAGTGGCCACAATGATGTGCTCTGCCACACTAGGAGTGGTGTGCTTCCCATGGCTGGAGACTGAGACTGAGTAGAGTAGGTTATCTAATCTAGTAAGACAGTTTGTAATAGCTAGTGAGAGGTTTCCTGCAACCCAGAAAAAACATCAGAAATCTGCTAGAGTCAGTGCAGAAATACCAACTGTAGGAACTCAAGGCTGACCCATATGGTTTCTGTTGCTTCCTTTTCCCCTCCCTGTTTCTGTAACATCACTAGTCTGGAGGGGTTTCAAGTGATTGTGATCCTGATTATTTTGAAGATGAACTTTGTTATGTCTTGGTGTTGCTGCATCTGATGATCTGGTGCTGAGAAGCAAAGGGCAGAGGTTGAGCCATTTCTTCGAAGATCAAAATAAGTAGCAAACCTGAAAGACATCCAAGAATTTGTCTCTATTATCCAGTGTTACTTAGTATTGTTTACAAAGACTATCATCTTAGTAGCCAAGGCTTTAGCTAAAGAGTGGAAGTAATTTCATATCTTTTGTTAAAACCACTTTAGAGAGCGGTTTTTCTGCTCCTGGTATCATTCAGTTCCTGTCCAGAATTCTTGCTTTAATATGTGTTTAGAGTGATTTGAAAAGAAATAATAGAAAGTTCTGCCTCAGTTTAGAGAAAACTACTCCTACCTTTCAAGTAACAAGTTTGTACCAAAGTGAACATTTCTACTGTGTGTATATACATACATTCGTTGCATTAGGTAGGATTTCATTATGTCTTAAAGCTTTATAGCAAATGCTCTCACTTTTTACTGGTTGTAGGTGGGTTTTTGTGATGGTTGTTTTGCTTGTTTGCTTTTTGATATTCTTTTCAATTCAAGTGAAATCACTGCAGTGACTTTATCTGGTATTTTGTATGTACATCAAATTTCTTGCATGGTTCTTTTTGCTATCATCTTCCCATAAGGCATTGTCTTCATTGTCTGTACTTATGAATGCATTTGCTGGGCTGGAATAACCAACTGTCTTGAATTTGAAATTGCTTCAGTTCTGTTTACCCTTTAGAGGCCCAAAATACATCTAAGTTTTTGTTTCAGGAGCCTGTGTTTTCAGTACTGTGCTGTGTTTAATCATTTTTCAACTTATTGCTAGCCTTTTGTTGGAAAAGCCCCTTCTGAAAGATTGGAAATGAAAATTATTCTGTTTAGATTTCAGTATGGCATCTTACAAGAACCTTTGGATTTTGTTTGTTGGGGCTTTTTTTCCCCAAAAAATCTATCCAGCTTCAAATTTTTTGTAATTTGTCTACAGATGATCAGCTCTTCATTATTACTTGATGAGTTGTCAACTTTGAAGTATTTTTTTCTCCAATGACTTTCTTCAGTGATCTCTTCTAAACTTTATCATATCGCCTATGAATATCAATTGAAAATGGAGAAACTGTTGTGAAAGAGAACACACAAACCCTTAAGAAAGGGAGATGTACCTTGCATGACTGACAGAACACAACAGATAAAATCTGTCTTGCACAGGAGTGGGGACATTGGGAGCTTGGGTATTCCTTGGTAGACCAAATAGTCCTTGTAGAGTATTTCTGTAGTGTTTTTCATTGGTTTTTTTCTTCTGTAATATCACTGCATCTGAAAGGTTGATTAACATTAGTCCTTCCTTAAACTTTCTTAGAACTAAGGAAGACTTTAAAAGCAATGTATTCAGGAGAAAAGGAGCATCTTTGACATGTGGCATATTTAATATTTTTACCCTAATGTTGACTTGTGGTGTTACTTTTTCTTTCCCTACCCTTCTTCAAATAGTGCAAAATAGTTGCAGAGGAACAGTCAGAAAGCAGTCCAAAACAAATAGCTGGATTTGATTATTACACAGAACTCTATTTCTTTGTGTTACTGGTATAAAAGAGAGGTACCCAAACAATTTTCCTGACTGTTGGCACTGAACTGTTGGCATTTGGATTCTTCAACCAATGCTTCATGTTTGCATCTGAGGCTGTAGAAAAATATATACAGTTGTTTGATACTTTAGGAATAATAGACAGTAACATGAAAATGACACTAAAAATGTAATAAGGGGTAGTATAAGGGTGATTATAGAGTTGAATGTTGAGCTACATGTTGAAACTCAAAATTGAATTCACAGAACTCAGACACACAAAACAACCCAAGTTTGAAACAGAGAACCAAGGAAGAAAGGTATGAAATTAAATATATTTAGGGGATTTAACTATAATTTAAATGTGATTGATTTTTTTTAAAGAAGAAACTTTAAAAAGAGTATTTCAACTGCTAATTAGTTTCCTGAGTTTTCAATGTTTTTAAATACTGATTATTGAGAAGTATGTCTTTCTATTTCAGTACTTCATAGAGTTTAACAGCCAATTATAAATCTTGAATTTAGCATTTACCTGTGACTTAACAGAGCGATTCCCAGGCCTCCTGAGATCCTCATTAACCTGAATTATCCTGTAAGCCCAGGATTTAGTTAGGTCACTTTTAACTTCAGCATCACACTGGTTTATTTACAGTATGTAAATGTGAATAATAATAATAATAGTAACATCAAGTGCATTGTTTTGGTTGCCTGTAAAGTAAACTGTGCAATACAGGTGCGTACATGGTTTTTAGAAAGGCAGTCATGTTTCTGTTTAACACAGATTCTTTTAGATTTTACTATTTCTGAATGGGTTTATTTTTTATTTTTTCTTAATTTTAAAAAAGTTTTGTTACAAATCAAATATACAAAATCATTTGCTGATGGCTGACATTGTTAATGGAATAAATAATGTGTCAGAATTTTTTACAAGATAAAGTAGCTGCTTGAAAATTGTGCCATAGGTGAAAAATATTTGCTAACAAAATCTCTGAGCTCATCCTTAAACCACTGTTATCATCACTGCTCGTTCTTTGCAGGGGATGGAGTGCTAGATCTCTCTACAAAGAAAAGTGCAAGGTTGGAAGAACCAAAATATGATCCATTGTGTTCTGAAAACTCAGTGTCTGGGTAAGCAACGTTTAGGACTCTCTTTGGCTTATCTAAAAGGCAATCCGGGTTTCTCTCCTCTGGTCAGGTTTTATGTTCATAACATACTTGTATATACTGGCACACACATGTGGTTCCTATTTTGCTTTCAAAAGAACTTTTGTCACTCATAAGTGTGTGTCTATGTATATATCATATGTTTCATTTGTCGTTTTCCTTTTTTTCTGTTTAAAGAAAAGTTATCAGAACAATCACCAAACTTTAGTTCATGTTACTAAAAATTACCTGAAAATTGATTACATAACACATTAAAAGTAATAGAATAGTAGAAGAAAATGCAAATAATTCTTCTAGAGTTTATTTAGGAAACTTCAATTTTGGACAAAAATGACCATGTTAATAATTAGTTGTAAAATGTTCTTCAACTAACATGAACAAGTTAAATGACTATTATCTATAATAATCCTTAATAAGAGAGAGAGCAAGCGCATGAGAGAGAGCTCTTAATCATCAAACTTACATCATGGTTCTGACTATGGTGTGTGGTGGCAAATGGTTAAATTTCTTTATTCAGCACGGAAAATGTTATTGCATCTGCTGAGAGCTACCACAAAAATTAGTGAAATGCATTGTTTTGTTGGATTTTATGATCTTGGCATCCTTCCATCCACTAGCCATAGCAGGACCCTTTTTGTCACCTGTACGTCTTACCAAATAACTTATTACAAATAGGACTCCAGTAGCAGTATTTGTTGAACGATGTAGAAGTGCATTTTATTAATTCGCTCATACGAAGAAGTTTGAAAATGAATATGGCTTTGTAATTAGTGAGCTGTAAGTAGTGACTAGAAGTTTTAAACCTGTGTCGTATTTTGCGAAAATGGACTTGATTGTTAACTACACCACTTTATCTTACTGTTGTAGAAAGCCTAGTTTTGTGTAAGTCTGGGATGTTTGTGTGTAGTTATGTACTTATTGCTGCAAATTTTCTATGAGGGGGTTGACTCTTTTATTACTTGTTTAGCGGTAACGTCACGTTTCTACTAACAAAAACTCCTTCAGGATTTGGGTATTTAACGGAATGTTAATTGTATAATTAAAATTATAACAGTGTTGCTCTGCAAGCATGTGAACAAGGGAATATAACAAGCACATGAGACTATTATCAAATACTGAGCTAGGATATAAAGTTCTTGGAAGGGCTGCTGTAGAAGCCACCGTATGATTTTTGACACACTGTCCTACCAGAACTGTAACATTTTGCTAGGATAATCATTTAACTACCACAGCTCAAAGGCTAAAAAGTATCAGAAGCAGTGATGTTACCGAAGCAAGGAGTATAATAAAGGAGTGGACCCTTCCCTTCCATAGCTGTGTGAGAGTCTCTCATACATCAGTTTACCATCGTTTCATTCCATCCATCCAGGAGACTACACAGAAACAGAGAGGACTATGTGGAAAGAAGTGCTGAGTTTGCAGATGGTTTGCTCTCAAAAGCTTTGAAAGACATTCAGTCTGGAGCACTGGACATAAATAAAGCAGGCATACTTTATGGCATACCTCAAAAAACTTTACTTCTCCACTTAGAAGCCTTACCAGCAGGAAAGCCTGCACCTTTTAAAAATAAAACTCGAGATTTCAATGATAGTTATTCATTTAAAGACAGTAAAGAAACTTGTGCAGTCCTACAAAAAGTAGCCTTGTGGGCAAGAGCTCAAGCAGAGCGCACAGAAAAAAGTAAACTCAGTCTACTTGAAACCTCAGAATTAAAATTCCCAACAGCTTCCAGTTACCTCCACCAGTTAACTCTACAGAGAATGGTCACTCAATTTAAAGAAAAAAGTGAAAATCTACAATATGAAACTTCAAGTCCTACTGTACAATTAAAAATTCCTCAGCTAAGAATAAGTTCTGGGTCCAAACCACAGTCTGATACTGCTGGTCTTCTGGATGTTATGTACCACGTTTCTAAAACCTCCTCAGTCTTAGAAGGATCAGCTCTTCAAAAATTGAAAAATATCCTCCCTAAACAGAACAAAATTGAATGTTCTGGACCTGTAACTCACTCAAGTGTTGACTCCTACTTTCTGCATGGGGACCTCTCTCCTTTGTGTCTTAATGCTAAGAATGGGACAGTAGATGGAACCTCAGAAAATACAGAAGATAGTTTGGATCGTAAAGATAATAAGCAACCAAGAAAAAAACGTGGCCGCTATCGGCAATATGATCACGAAATAATGGAAGAAGCAATTGCAATGGTAATGAGTGGGAAAATGAGTGTTTCCAAAGCACAAGGAATTTATGGGGTACCTCACAGCACTTTAGAATATAAAGTAAAGGAAAGATCTGGAACATTGAAGACTCCACCGAAGAAGAAACTCCGCTTACCAGATACTGGCTTATTTAATATGACAGATTCAGGGACTGGCAGCTGCAAAAATAGTAGCAAGCCTGTGTAGAATAATTGTTAGCGAATTGTTTTGTGTGTGTGTATGTATGTCTGTATACACACACTCTGTGAGAAATACATATGCTCACTCTGACAGAAGACATGAAACTATACAGTTCAAAAACCACATACATGCCTTTTGAAAAATAGTTTTATTCAGGGTTTTCACTGTGGACAGAATTATAGAGTTGCTCACTTAATTCTGATAGTGTGTATTTAATATAATCCTTGTATAAATAGGTGAAAAGATTCAGGTTTTATTTAGTAGTCAATAGCATAAAGATGTTTTGGGAAAAGAAGTATTTGTCATGTGAAGCATAATTTTTAATTGGTGAAGAACCACTTTACCCATTCAATTATCCATCTTATTATAGAAATACACAACCAAGGGTTAACAGACTTATAGTTCACAGAATACTTGCAATAAATTGTAAGTAACTCAGATTATACAAAGCAATGGATTTAAAAAAAAAAAAAAAGAAAAAAAAAGCTAGTTCCTTACAAGGAAGTGGATTTGTGAAGTATTAGTAGGCTATAGTATATTCTGTGAAAGAAAAAAGTTCAACGTTACTTAAATATCCAATACAAGTAAGAAAAACATTTCATTACTAAAAATGTGTGTTTAGCAGGTATAAACTGCATTTTTTTATCATTTTAAGAAAATTTTGTTGTTGGTTTAGAAAGAAATTGGTGTTTACAAAGTGTACACTTATGAAATCTGAGAAATTACTGTAGTTATAGAATTATTAAGTATGAAATAAGATGGAATACTAAGAGCATAAAATAATTTAAACTTTTAACATAATTTTCCTTTTTAGTTTGACAATTAAGGTAACTTGTAAGGTTTAAAGAGAAAGTTGGAATGCAACTTAGAGCATGTTCATAATGTGCACAGAATGAGCTTGAGAATGGTTTGGGTTTGTTTGGTTTTTTGTTTAAACGTGCTGGTTAGTTGATGTTATGACTACTTAAAATTTATTTAAGGGTTGTGTCACACTCCTATTGAAAAACCTCACTGTAACTGTAATGTATTTGCTGCTGTGACATTTCAAAACATTTTCAGTTTATCAAAATGAATACCAAGTTACATTATCATTTTGCTAATAACCAAATTTGCAGTTCAGGGTCTTGATAGAAATACAAATATTAAACAGTGAAGCTGTTTTGAACTTTCAATACTATAAATTCTTTATAAATTTGGTAGTTAGAAGTTAGTTCATTTTAAATACGTAACTTTTAATAGAATTTAAGGGAGACCAATTACCTTCATATTGCAGTTTTTACATGAATTTCAAAGTATTCACATTGGACTTTTTTATCGCACTTAATTTTTTATGTAATATCAAAACTATTCATCTACATATGAACGGGGGCTTGCTTCATACATTCACTACTGAACATCAATGCCCTTATCCTCTCAACATGCAATTTTTTTCTGTAGACATCTAATTTGGCATAGAAAAAGACTTTTCTCCAACTTTTATATGTGTGGTACACATGCACACATTTCCCCCCCCCCACTTAAATTTGCATGTGTATGGGTTAATTGTATAAATGAATTAGTACATTAGTTACATATGGGCCACATCAGGTAATTTTATTTATAGATAGATTTGCCATTAAATTCAGTGAAGAGCATACTGCAATACTGATGGAAAAATCTAGCTGGTATCTATTAACACTACTAAAAACTAACAGTTTCCATTTTAAAACAGAATAATCCTTTGAAACTGCACAACCAGTATCTCAGTTCTTTGGTCTCTCAGATCTATACTGAATCTCCTTCAGTCATTAAAGTTTACTTGCATATTACAGAATGAATCTCTCAGGCACATGGTGTGATTCTTGGGGTGTCCTGTGCAGGGCCAGGAGTTGGACTCTGATCCTTGTGGGTCTCTTCCAACTCAGCATATTCTATGATTCTAAGAATTTAAGCAGAACTGTACCTGATAAGGAGTTCGCAGAAGAGCAGATGTCAGGGTCATCTTTCATTTTAAAAGAATTAAGCCATATTTTGTGAGGGCCAGAAGGATTAATTTGTGAATATATCCCCACTGAAAAATGCAGTTGAAAAAACCTAAACGTTTCAACATCTGTCTTTATACAGTTTTACTTGCAAAAATCTGGGGCTTCAATACGTTGCCTAATATTTGTACCATACTGATGTTTTCTACTCCTCAGACAATGTTAGAAATTTGAGTCAGAACTTTATATTGAAGGCAAGTAACAGTGCTCTTTTTATATCATTTAAAAGATGACCTGACCAAAAATTTAACAGGATTCATAAAATCAGGGATCATTTTACTATTGACTTAACAGTACTCAGTAGTTTTGTATGTAATATTATAATTAATTTTCAACATTTTAGTACTTGTATTTATTTTTTGGTCAGAAATAGTAATTAAAATATTTTTTGATAGTTTATAGATGATAACTCAATCTGTAAGTGTTTAAAGGAACAGAATTATTTGTTTCTAATTATTAGGCTAACCTTTAATTACACAACTAAGGAAAGGCAGGGAAATGTGTAAATTCTTCTTCCCCAACCCTTGTGTATTTCATTAAATGTCATTTAAATTATACATTTTGAACTGTTTTATAAATTCAGTTATCAGTCACTACTTAGTAATTGACAATTTCTGAAAATTCCTGTTTCAGCAGAATTTTAAATGAAGGCGAAAGCAAGCCCTACATGCTTTCTACTTATTTGAATGTTTCTCAAGTATTTTATATTAAAAAACAGTGCCTCTGTTTTTAGAACTACTGCTCAGTAAAGCTGTTTAAACCACTTCTGGTAGCTAATGACAATTTTATATTAAATTGTATATTAACTTTAGTGAGACTGATTTTTTTTTTTAGTTGTTTACAGTACAGATACTTGTATTTGTTTTTTAATCGCAGTATTTCCATTGTCGCAGTAATTTAGTAAAACTCTGTGGCTGCCTTGATTTTTGACAAATTTTTGTTAACAACTGATTTTTAGGCAATTAGTTATATTTATGCATAAATCAATTGCACTATAATTCATGAATTATTTATTACAATATTTTCTAATGAATTCCATGTATTTGTCTTGTGTTGTAAATGTACTGTAATTCTGTTTCTTCTTTGTGTTGTTATATTCCTAAATCTGATTGTATGAATTTAATTGTTTAGTTAACGTGTTTCTACGTTGTAATTTGTAGTAAAGCACTTCAATGCTTTTGCACATAAATTTACAACACTGATGTGTGATTGATTTGCTCATTCAGTAAAAAAAAAAAGAAAGAAACAACCTGTACACTGACTTATTTGACTTATTCCTGAGGCACAAGTTTATTAGCAGTGGCATAAGATCAAGAACTACAAATTAAGCATAATGACTAACTTGCTATGAGAATTTAATCAGAAATAGTAGCTTTAAGGAAGGATGGCTTCTTTTTTCAGAATTGATTCATTGCTCATTAATGAGAAGAAATTCAGAGAACTAAATTTCTAACAGTTACCCCCTTTAATCTGCAGCTAAAAATTATGTATTGTAGATAACATAGAGCTTTTTTGAGGTATTTATTTAGCAAAGTCAGAAAACAAACACTTCTATAAGACATATTTATATTTTTATAATAGTTTGTGCTGTTTGTATGAGTACTTGAAAGCATGTTCTGTTCCAATTTTGTTCCTGTTCCCAGTCTGTAAAGAACTTTCTAGACTGAGCTATCTTGTCTCTGGCTGAGACCACAGAGGACAGACCTCTGGGAAAGGACCTCTTTGGGAGTCTTCTGGTAGAGCTCTTTCCTGATAGTTTTTGTGGAGGAAGCAAAGCTGTATTTCTTTTATATGTTAAATAATACGTTGAAAGGCTGGTAATCAACCGTATCACATCGCTGCCCTCGTGCCAGTTCAGACTCCAGTCAGTCCCCACTTACTGACTGCCCCTGCCCTCCCGGAAGGAGAGTGTTGTGCCATGCTTAGCCTTTGTCTTCGGTGGTATCTTGCACAAAGGTACTGGGGGAGCAGTGCACATCGACCCTCTTACCACTGCCCCTCTATTTCCTGCCTACTTCTCTCCAGCTTCTTTTTGTGTGTTGTTTGGAGGAAGCATAAGACAGGTCTGCAAAGGAAGCATGCAGTTGTGAAAGTGATAGCTCTTCCTTCTGTGAAATTATGGTTTAAGCCTTTTATCCTGAGGATTGTTTAAACTAGTGTGACAGCACAAATTAAAAGGGCTATAGGAAGGAATTACAGGAAACTGAAGTATAATTCCATCGTTGTATTGAAAAGCTGCTAAAAATTAGTTTGTTTAAATATATTGACATCTCTTCAGAAAGACACCTCAAGGAAAACGTGTTGCTTTAATGTTTGAACTCGTGTGTGTAGTGAGCTCTGCTCCCAGATGGTAACTGAGTAAGGCCTTGATGTGTCTTCACAAACTTGGAAGATCATTTGGAGTGTGGTATTACTGCAATAGAATAGGTGAAGTTATCTGTCAGCTTTAGAAACTAACTCACGCTAAGGGAAAGCAAATTATAGGCGTCACACAAGGAGAGATAACCAGGAAAGAAATGGTTTTGGAGGAATGTCCAATATGTCTGTGATAACCAGAATAATACTTTATACAAGATGATCTCCGCATAGTATATTCTAAACTGTTTTAGGCCTGTGGAAATTTTGGTTAGTGACTTTGAGAAGGTTGTAGGGCTCCAGAAGTTTCTTTCACCACTGAACAGACTTTAAATAGCAGTTACAGATACAGGTCCTCTACAAGCTCTCCAGTGAAACTATAGACACACCTTTCAGGTCCAGACAGACAGAAAGGTATCTGTTTAGAGATTCAGTCTAAAAAAGACTGTACTATAGCTATCCTTTTAGCAAATTAGTGCTTAACAAATTTATTCTGATTTACAAACAGATTATTGAAGATGAAGACCTGATGCTATGTTAATTTTTTTTCTCTTTGGCCTTTCAAAACATTGTCTAATTAAAGTCATGGTGGTGGAGAGGGCACTTAGCTTTTATCCTGTATTGTATTACTAGAATAAGCTTTGTTTTCACAAGTATTGTTATGTTTCAACACCATGTGACTCCTGAATTTGTTGGAGTAACAGTCAGACTCTTCTCAGAATAGTGGTATTTCCAAACCAGTTCAATCCTGACAATGACATTTCCTTGAATAATGCTGTTTTTACTTTAGATTGCAAGTGCAAAGAGGAGGGGTTTTTTTTTCCCAAGACTTAATTATTTCAGTTTAAACATAATCGCAATTTCAACTAATACTGTCACAATTATCTTGCGCTTTTATGAGTTAGTATCATCTAGATGCTTGATTTTTGAATACAGACCATACTGAATGTTACAGGAGAAGGGAAAAACACAAAGAATTATTATGTAGAGTTGGCTGGTTTTAAGCTCTAAACTTTAAAATCTGCGTAAGACAATAAAAATACAAATTTGTATGTAATAAATTGAAGCTAAAAGTTACTATTGATGCAATAATTTTGGGTATGTGTTAATGAATAGGTAACTTTGTATAAATACAGCACATTAAATTTTAAATATGTTTTTTCATTGATCAGTATAGTTGTAAACCAAATTGAAATTTCTTCAAAGTGTAGGCTTAAATGCAAAAAAAAAATAAATTACAGGGGATAATAGGGGAAAAAAGTTAGTGTCATGTTCAGAGTTTGGTGATATGTTTAAACAATACATACTTTTCTAAAACAGAATTCTTCTAACATTTTCTGCTCATGCAATTGGTTTCAGTAAAACATTTGAACTATGTGGTAACTATCTGTTGATAGTTGCTATCCAGCATAAGGATTTTGTATTTAATTGAAGAAATACCTGTATTAATTTCTACCATGGAAAATTTTCAGCTTTTCAATATAAATGATTGATTAGGTAAGTAGTGACATTAGTTTTAATAATTTATAAGAAATTGATTAAATAGTTAAGGTAATATTTTATAAGTTATTTTATTTTTAGTTAATATCTTTGAGAACTGCTCAGAAGTCTTATCTAGACATAGGCCTACCCTGTATTTGAGATTTAAAGGATATTAACCTTTATCACAGAAGTTTTTTTATTCCAGTGGTGATTTTCTCTGTTTCTGTTTAACAAAGGAGTGTGTGTGTGTGGGTGTGGGTGTGTGGGTGTAATGTATTGCAATGAAGAGCCTATGATGCACCACTGCAGGTTATTTGAAAACTGGAAGGGAAACTTTTAAAAAACAGTAACAGTAGCAAGTGGCTGTTTTTCCCATTTTCTATTAGCTCACTAGGTATCCTTTAGAAATAAATATAGAAAAAAAATTATCTTTAGAAATATCTTTAAGTATATCCTGAAGAGCACTCAATAGACTTGGATATTTAAATATCTAAGAGTGGGATTTGGGGGAGGTGGATTCATTCTTTCTTCTGCCACAACCTTGACCTTAGTCATTTTCCTTCTCTGTGCCTCAGTTAGTGAAATGGGAGTAATACCCAAGCTCGCCAGGTTCTTGGTGAGGTCTTCCTTCACTAATGGCTAAGGTAGTTTGAAATATCAGAGTTAATATTATTGTAATTCTATATATAGTTAGGTCCAGGAAAGCTCTTTTTAGCCCTCATTTCTTCCTGGTTATTTTTCTTAATGGTAGTGCTGTCACTGATAAGGTGCACATCATTGCTAGTGACACCCTCAAGTGTGATTGAATAGTGCAAATAGAACAGAACTGTTTTGTAAACTTCAGGGGTTTAGGTGTGAGTTTAACCATTATAACAAACATTAGTTGTGGTGTTTTACTGTAATTTATATTTTGTTTTGATTTGTTTTCATTTTCAGTTCAAGCTCAACAGCTGATGCAAATTCAGAGGAAACAGCTAATTTGGAGAAAGGAAAATCAACATTAAACAAAGTTTTGGAGTCTTTTTGTTCATATCACTGGCAACAGACTTTGGCTATGTTAAAATTCTTAATACAAGATGAAAATGTTCCTATAGTTTGCAGTTGCAAGCAAACACATTTGGTCCACTCAGAAACTCCCAGTTCCCTTACTGAAGAGGATGTTCACGTTTCATTTTGCAATTGTGATGGACATTTGCTGACAAAAAGGTGCTGTTTACAAAATCAAAGGCCAAACACTTGTTTACCACCTCTCTCTGTTTGTGTTAAAGATTTCCATTCTTTGTCATGCCGAGCTGTAGCAATTGGATGTATTAAGACAGTGGTGAACAAAGCATGTAGTTCTCCTAAGTATTGTACTGACCAATTGGAAAATTCTAACAGGCATTCTGTGAAAGCATCAGCATGTACATACTCAGCTAAGGACTGTGATCTCTTAAGCAGCATTAAAAACTCAAATAGATCCCGCAGCCCATCACCGCCTCCACTGTCACCTGTGCACAGTAAAGAATTTGAATCATCTGAAGGATCCATTATGGATTTTCCAACTTTAGACAACAACAAGCTTGAAATATCCATCAACCAGCCTCCATCCCTCTTGCCAGCTGAGGGAACCAAAGGAGAATTTGAATACGGAGGTAAAACATGGAAAGGAAAAGAGACCGAGTGTTCAGATGGAACATGGGTATCAACAGACCAGGAAAGCAGTGATGATTATATGAATTCTGAGAAGTCTGAGCAAGGTGAACATTCTGCCATTTTCCAAGATTTAATGGACCGCATTAATGAAAAGCTGAAATCAATAGACACTACAGACATAGCAACAAATCTTGTAAAACTTTCTAGCAGTGACAGGGCACCAGAAAACGATGTCAAATTAGGAGACTTCATAGCGTCTCTTTTGCATAATGCCAAGGCAAGTGATTACAGCTTTATGGAATTACTTCGCCAACATGATAAGCAAATGGAAAATAAAATTATCCAGACAAGATTTCGCAAGCGTCAGGAAACTTTATTTGCAACGTATAATTCTCCTGATTCACCAGTCATTCGACGACAGTCTTTGCAAATCAAGAGGGAGCTTGCAAGCCTTGATGAAAGTCTTGTTAGAAAAAGGTCAATTTCTGAGAGAAGTGCAAAGAAATCTACAAAAAAATTTGAGAAAATACATCCAAATAAAAGACATAGTTTTACTGTGATAGAAGATGAGGCTTTGCAACATCTTGAAAGCAATCCATGTGTGAATTGCCAAACCAAACCAATGCGCTTTCCAGTACACCAAACAGAGTCTTTCAAGCTACCTCTTGCTAATTTTCAAACCAGCTCTGGCTTTCTAGTTCTTTCAGAAAACAGTACTATTGCAGCCAGCCAGGCTAAACTCCCAAACACACAAGGAGATGGTGCAACCTTAAAAGAGACTGGTCAGATTCCTCTAAAGGACGAGAGTAATGAAATCTTGGGCAGTACTAAACGCAACATTGTGCCTCCTGGATGGTACTCGGTGTATGTAACGAACAATATCATGTTTAGAAGGTCATCCAGTGCAAAAAAGTCTTTAGAAAGTTTGGGAAAAATGAAAATAAATAAAGATGTTCATCCTGAAAGATGCAGTGACATAAATATAAGCAAAATTATGAGAGACACAAATCTGCAGGTTGTTGTGGAGCGTTTAGAAGATACATTAAACTTAGCCAGAAAGACTAACAACTCGTTGTTGGATAGTTACAAAATAAGCCAAAAATTAAAAGATAATGCTTATGAGCAGGTTATGAACCCAGCCACTAGAAGGGGCTTACCTTTCACTCTGAGTGAAATGGGATGCACAGGACAAAGCTTCCTTCCTCATTCGCATGTGCCAAGCAGCAGTAAAATCAAAGCAATTTGTGTCACAACAAACAAACAAGAAATGGTTATAGATCAAGAAATTAATGATGGCCTCTTGAAGTCTCTGACCTTTAATTCATCTAGCTCAACTTCCCATAATGGGGACTTGCATGCAACATCTGAAGCTGGGGAGATCTCATCTCCCTTAAACTACTCTAGTCCTATTAAGCTTATGTTTGTCTCAGAGGTTAATAGTCATGAAGGAGTCAAATACACGTTGACATCTGCAGCTGCATCTCCTAAAGGAAGCACAGATCTTTGTTTGTTTCGGCACGCAAACACTTTGTTAGACAAACAGGCCACAGATCTCTCTCATGCAGTCTGTGTCAAGGATTGTGATTGCAGTGAAAATGATACCAAGGAGGGGTCAAGTTGTGTTTACACAGAACCAATTACAACCTCTTGTCCAGCTGGTCAAACTAACTTAAATGACTTGAAAAAAAATGATGAAGCTGTGGAGAAATCAAGCAGCAGCAGTGAATCAGTTTTAAAGAGAAAACCTGGTAGACCAAAGAAAATAGGTCCCCAAGTAGTTAAGCAAGTTAAGAGACCTATTGGACGGCCTCCAAAACCAAAAATAGATATGAGTGAAAGCACAAAACCTAGACCTGAACTTAGCAGTGGTGGTAAAAGCATCAAGTCTGATGCAGCAGTAGTGGAAGAATCTAACAGCAACAAAAATATTACAGTGACAGTTGTTTTTGGAAGGTCAAGAAGAACTAAGAGACATGTTTCTGAGGGTAACCTAAATGCAATCAGCATGCTGCCCACACAGCATATTGATTCTAATTTTGCCAATGACCCCAGCAAAGTGAGGCACAATGCAGAAACTGGAAATGCTTTGACTGAAATAGTAAAAGCCTTACAGAATCCTTCTACTGAAAAGGAGGTCTCTGGTTATGACTATGTCAGACCTATCAAGAGTAACCCAGCATCACCACATCCTTGCAGCAACGTTATACGGCAGATTAAGAAACCATTAACCACCATTCGAAAACCTGGTAGGCCAGCAAAAGTAAAAATTTCTGGCATTTTAGTGACTGTTAGTAGACTTTCACCTCAGGAAAGAAAAGTGAGCATTAGCAATGGTTTGCCTCCTTTACAACAGCAGAATGTGTTAGAAAAAAGCATAGCACAGGAGAGAAAAAATCAACTGTGCAATAGTATGGGTCAAGTAAAGAGCATGCAGAAGGATTCTGGAGAGGATGGATCACACAATGTTACTACAACGGTGTCCAGAAAACGTGAAATTCCATCACGACATTCTGCTAGGGACAGAAAACCCTCACTGCATTTTTTACACTCATTAGCATCTTCCAGCGCATTTACTTGTAGAAGTGCCTTACTACATAAGTCTTACAAACTCCATTTGAAAAAAGCTAAAGAGCGAAAGGAAAAACACATACAATCAAATGAAAGCACAGCATCCAAAGATACCTCAGAACTGAGAAATTCAGGAAATGCTAAAAAGGATCTTAAGGATGGTGAATTCGGGCCCATTAATGAAGTGTCATCAGATCCCATATTTTCATCGAATCCCTCTCTCAGGTGGTGGCCTACTTCCACTTCAAGTGACACTTTGTTGGAAGAACTAAATAACAGATTTGAACAGATAACCAATACCTGGTTGCACGTGGGGGGAAGTGAGTTTGATAAATGTGTATTTGAAAAAAGGGATCCCATTGAACAAGACTGTAATACTGAAATGTCAAACCCTTTAGACTCCTGCCTTGTAGAACTTGAAACATCGCCTATAAAAATGCTTTTCCAGAAAAAGTGTAATATGAATGAACTCTGCACCTGGTTTATGCAAACTACAGAAACACAGTCTCTCTCTCTAGTGAGAAAGGCGAATGCTCGCAATCCCTTAGAAGTAGTTAGTACTAGAGAGACAAAGACAGAAACTAAACAATCTAATCTTAGTACTTGCCCTTTCAGAAAGCACTTTAAAAAGTTTGCACTATCCTCCCCTTCAAAACCAGCAGGGAAATTGCAAATATTACATAACATGGTGAGGTCTCCAGTCTTAAGCATGAAAAGTAATTTCACGTTAGCCAGATTAAAAAGAAATGAGTTTAAGAAGTTGCAGCGTGATAGGTGGGGACAAACAAAAAAGCTCTATAATCCAGCTCCTGGAGGCTGGAAATCAAAAAAGAAAAATTTGCAGTTATTTTGCCAAAGCCAGTTGTTTAAAAGTACAAGCGGGGAAACCAATGATGAAACACCCAAGCTCCAGGAAAAAAATATGGTAGAAATCCAGCCCCCTCAGACTTTGGTAGAGTCTCAGAATAGCCTCTTGCCAACTGCAAATGAAGCCAGAGATGCATTTGTTCAACAGATGATGGGATCTTCTGACTTAAACCCACATCCTGGTTTAGCAAATATACTTAAGTCGCATTCAGAGACAAATGGAACAATTTGTTGCCAGCAAAATGTTAGAAAAGAACAAAGCCAAGATAAACTGTTTCAAAATACTTGGAAAGCCAAAACCTTTAAAGACTGTAGGATATTTCTGAGAAAAATCAACCATATTGAGCAGCACAATTCATTTAAGTTAAATAATGTCATTTATTCTGAAGCTGTTGACAGTAAAAGCACTCAGGCCTATATGGAAGAAAAAAGACATCCTCTTTTAAGGTCCCATTCTACTAAGCAAAATGCATTAAAGAAACAAGAAAATAAAATGGAAACATCCAAAGGATCTAATTCTTCTAAAGTGACTGAAAGACTGGACGACCAGTTTCACAGTAGTGTTGTAAACCAGGACAATAATCCTGCTGGTAGTTCTGAAGTTCTAATCAGAATAAACAAAAGAAAAAGTCCACAATGGGAGACCACTGATACAAATTTAAGAAAAAGGCATAAGAGACAATCATGCAGTAGTGGACAAATGGCACCTTATTACCCAAAGTACCAAGTAGGTAAGTTCCTGTCCCCCCCTTCATCTTAAAATTGAAATCTTAAAGAATTGCGGAAGTCAAACAGCTAAGCACTTTGGATTTTTCTTTAATTGCATGTCATTCATTTTAATTTCAGAGAAGTCATGAAATTAAACATTGTACACCATCAGAATAATGCAGAAAGTGCAATTTTAAAATGTGTATAATATTTTATACCACTCTTTCAGCTCCAATAAGCTAACTAGTATAGTTCAGACAGACAAGAAATCAAGTTCTGACATTCTGAAGTCAGTCACAACTGGATATTGATTTCAAAAAGAACAGAATTTCATTCCATTGTGTAGTTTCTCATATTGTGAGGAAAGGTAAATTATAAAATGAAGCATAAATTCAGTGTTATTGACATATAGCTGTTTTTTAAAAAATTGTCATTGAATGATTTCTATTACAAATCTGTAACGGTTTTATAATTATACAGTAAAATATAGTACTTTGTACTTTGAGAATTATTCATTCAGAGATCTGTTTTAGTATCCATTTAATGCCAAATGAAACCTGCTGACTCTAAGGAGTTTGCACGTTGAATCCTTACAGAACAATTTCAAATGCAAAATTATTCTTGACAAATACCATATACAGTTACTATGCTGAATACCTTGGCTTGAAATCTTTTTAGGCTAGAGTGAAATTAAATCAGTTTTTAAAGTAAATATTTATAATACATTTTAGTACAACCATGCTCTCAGAAAGGCCATTATATTACTCAGAAACTGAAGGTACTATTATGTCTTCTGTTGGGTGAAGAGATCTCCTTAAACAGAAGTCCCAGCTCATCTCAGCAAAATAACTAAGGCATGAAATATTCACCAATTAAGACTTCTGCAATGTGATTTAAATTACTGCAGAAGTTTTCATTTGTAGAAACAATTTTGAATTAGCTAATCTGATATATTGCCAAAAAAACCCTATTCAAAATATCAGAGCAAAATCTTAGGTTCCCCTTTGTATTCTATATTGTAGAAAAGGATCTCTGATAATAAACGGAAAAGTTAATTTAAGTTGTATTATATACCATATATGGGTATTATATACCATATGGGTCTTGTATGCTTTATTTCTGTTGTACTTCATGTGGTAATACAGAATTCTTCATGTTAAGCTCATTCAGTGTAACCCTGCTTCTCCGAAGAACAGCATTTTTTATCTTTAGACTACTATTTTGTATTTTAATTCATTGGTTTGGGGCCATGCTCAACATAAGTAACTTGTTTTGCTTTGACACAAGATTGCTTAAAAAAACACAACTAGAAAAGGAAAGGGTAGCATATATCTGTTTCTGTTTTGCAAATGAAGAAAGAGCTCTCTCATACTTGTAACTCATTGAGAAAATGTTACATTCCAATTATATTTATCTGTAAATGTTTTGTTTCTATGGCAGTGTAAGACCTGCTACTGTGATTGGTCTCATGTTAGTTTTAATTGGGACTCAATTTTTTTTACCTGATAACTTTCCTCCTGTAGTTTCCAATCTTCAGGAACTCTGATAACTATTTTGATATTTTACATTATTTCATTTACAGTTTTTGTTATTTTCCCTTTTGCTCATAGTTTCTCATATCAACCATTGTCTTTAGAGAGGATGACAGAAAGTTCATTGATAAAGAAAATGTTAAAAGACAAAGAACAATGATTCTTGAATTTTCTTCACACTTGTAACCCCGAGTCTGTTTTAGGGGTACTGTTGCAGTATCAGGGGATTTTCTGATAATAGAAAGGATGTATTGTTTTGGCATGTTGATTCAACATTGGGTACTCTCCGCACCAGCCAAGGAAATCATACAAACATACTGCTCAAAAAGAAGGAACATGATTTCTAGCAGTGCGTGCATGTGACTTCAAACATAATTCCTGCATCTGGAAGTTTAATGCATATGAAAACATCATTATTCGTTCATATGTTCTTTGGATTGTATTTTTGTTGATGTGGTATCATAAACTATACCATTGTTCTGTTGTCATGCTTGAAATGTTGTTATACACACATTTGTGGTCAATATTTGAAGTTTTTCTGCAAGTTTTACTGATCTTGGGGTCTTCCCGAATGTTCTTGAAAGAGGGGTTGTGATGCTGTTGTATTGCGAAGCATTGTGGCAGGTAGGCAGAACGTTGTTACCAAATTTTTATGTATACTCATTTTTCGTTGTCATGTGCGAGCAGGAATAAAGTAATTGAGTTCTTACAGGTCAAGGTAATACCAAGCAACCTTGTACTCCTTGTAGCAACAGAAGAGAGTTAGTCACTCTTTTACATTGCCTGCTGTGTTCAAGATAAAGTGGCTGGTAGATACATTGGTCCATATGATGTTTGTCACTACTTGACTTTTGGACTGTTGCTTGAACAATGCCTTTGCTGTGTTGAGGAGCAGTTCCCTTTTACTGTAAATCTATGTTCTGGCCAGTTTAATTTCTTTAGCAACACTGAAACACTATTATTCTTTGTGGTGGCAAAGAAAATTACATAGGGATGTTTTTAGGCAAGCATTTCTGTTTTCTTTTCCGGAGAGCGGTTTGCTGTGTTTCCTTGTAACACTCAAGGTCACACTCACATGCTTTGGGCTGAACCTAATGGTGTCCAGAAAGCCAAGCTAAAATAAGAGAAACTATTAGCCAACAATAAAACTGGGACACTGTAAAATACTCCATTTTAGGATCTTACAAATCTGCTTCAGAGGGTGTGGACTTAACACAGATGCAGAAAAGGCTGTGGGCCTTCCACAGTGGCAGGCAGTGCTGTGTGCTGTGCTGACATCACCTACCTGTTCACTCGCCCTTCACATCAGGGTGGGAGTTTGCACAGAAAACCTTTTAAAAATCAATTTCAGTCACATGAAGTTAAGATTTTTTTCTTCATCTAAAACAAACTTTTTCATTTTCTCCCTTACATTTTGGCTTTTCTTCAAGTAGTCTGGAGTTTTAGAACAGAAATCTATTGGATTTGTTGGCAGAGAATATGAAGTTTCAATTTTAATTTTTTGTTTTGTTTGCAGTTTTTAAATGCTATCTTAATGAAATCATTAGTGCAGTACTTGAAATGAGAATTTTCTAATTTTTATAGTCATTTCAAAATTGACTGCAAGAGTTAAGAATCTTAACTATGAAACTTTGTGAGTCTAATTGGTCTCTTTGTTGTGCACATAAAATAACATTGATATTAATATTACAGACAAAACTTTTCTTAAGCTTGACTTCTGTTACCATAAATTTTCTTCAAATTGGGAGGGAAAATTTTGTGAACTGGTTTTTACACATCTGTGTTAGTATGGCTTTAATATTCCAGTATTGTTGCTTATTTGTCACATGGTAGTGCAATCCAGTAGTGATAAGGCTACAAATGGGAATCGCTTCCCTGCTACTGTGAAAGAGTCTCACACCAATGACCTAGTGACAAAAATGATCATCTTTAAGCAGGGCTGTTCAGCTTTCTCTTTCATGAAGGAGCACGTTCTACAATCCCAATGAGGGACAAATTTAAAATATTAGGTTAAGTAAAGTGCAAAGGAGACACTGTGTCATTAAATCTGTTAATTTTGAGAAACCTCTTTTCACAAAGGCTTTTCATCAGAGGGTTACTTGGCTCTAAAATAAGTTTCACCTGTGATGCAAAGTAAGCAAATAGAAATTTTCATAACTGTAGTTGCCAAAGAAGAAGTTTCTTTTTCACAGGCCGGCATTAAACAAAGTAAGAACATTAATAGAAATGTAGGAAGAGTATTAAATGAATGACTGTTCTCCTAAGTGGGCTGTTTTTAATGCAGATGCAGAGAGGTAGACTTGATATATAGTAGACTATACATATGTAATAAATCCTGAGTCATTTAATGAACTTAATGGTCTCTGCCTCATTCCCCATAATGCAACAACAGCAACTCCAATACCACAGTTTAATGCTCCATTTTGTTTTACACTCTGGAATTCTGCTTGCCAAATGCAATTACATACAATCTTTTCTTCCCTTTTCTTTTTCTCACATCATGTGATCTAGTGTGGAGGTGTATAAGTTTTGAGTGCTGTTTAGTTTTAAACTGTGGTTATTTACATATTGCCTTAGGTTATATTGTTCCTCATGTTATTTTGAGGGTTCTGAGCTAAGGATTTTTACTTTTGCTTCTTTGAATAGTAGATTTCTTTTAAAGAACTCAACTCTGAAATCTTTAATTTTCCTTACCTGTGAGAGAATGTCTGTAGTTTAGTCCCATGATCATTAAACTTTTGTGTAGTTTATACCCAAGTTGGGCTTCTCTCACCATTTTATTCAGTATTGTTTTGTTATCTTCTCTTAATTTTATCTCTTCAAAAACTGAGGAACTCAGGCTTTCCTATTTGTCCTCAGTCCTGAGGAAATGGGTGAATTTTTCAGCTTTCTTTAGGGAACTGGCAATACTATATAATTATAGACCAGCCCCTGTGTTTCTGCTTCAGTCTTTCTCTTAGAAAAGAGAACAGCAGTCTTCCAAGGCTGCTCAGCACTTTTGAAAATCTGACAAGGACATACCTTTTTTTAAGTCCTCTCTTCTGTTAAGAGTTTACGGCCTTAAAGTGGCGCTTCGGTTGCTGTTAGGTAGGAGAGGATAGAGGTCAATCAACACAGCCTGTGAAGATGTAAATTAAGTATTTATGTAGCCTGACAGTCACAGAGCAGGTTAATTACGTTGAGACAATTCCACATTTTGGTGTTGAGCTCTGGGAAAATAGTCCTGTTCAAGAAAGGTGCTTTAATTCATAAAGGCCTGTGTACTGTGCCTTAGTTTGCATTCCTCTATTGCTTATGCACTAAAGCTAGTGCTGCTTTTTTTCTTTCATCAAATCTTTGTAAAGTGTCCGATACTGGAATCTTCAGTTAGTTACATTCAAAAAGTGCAGGTTCTGATTCCAGAATTGAGGGGGGAAATTTAGACTACTGGGCTGTTTGCATGAATTCTTAGGCAGATTTCCTTGTTCACTTATCAAAGGATAGTTTCAGTCTGACCTGCCTTTGATGATTTGAAATCTCCAGATTTTCAAGCCAAATATAGTGCCACGTTTATCCTTTTGCTAGCAACATCCTTTAATTTTGCTGTAATTACACAACTGTGCCTTAAAGGTATGGTTTAAATAAGCTTTGAGACTAACAGAAATATTTTTGTCATTTAAAAGTATTTTAGGAGAAAGCCTAAACATTTGTTTGAAGCGCTTTACAGAGTGGTGCTCAATCTTATCAACTTACCTGAAATTTTGTTTCAAATGTAGGTTAACATTTGCTGGCTGTTAGAAATCATATTTCATTGTTTACGTTCCTTGTTCCTTGTGTTCATTTGGTAACTGGATATTAATTTAATATAAATAAGACTTGTCATATTTTAAGGACACCATTTTCTAATCATAAGGCTTTTTTTCCTCTGTTGTTTCCTGTGGTCAGCATGAAAAAGAAAGGCCCTCTAAAATGGCCTTGAATCTTGGGTGTTCCCAAGCATAACTGAGTGTTTCTGAAATCTGTTGACAGCCTTCAGGTTCTAATTAAGACAGATATTTTTACAGTGATCAACAACTAATTAGATGGATGCATCTGAGTGGAAATTGCTTTATAAGGGAAGCTCCAGATTTTAAGAGCAGCATTTTGCATTCACATGCACACACCACAACAGCACAGCTTGGCGCATTTGCCCGTGGTGGTAATCGAGGTAGTGCCGTGTTCTCAGTGCAATATAAAATATGATGGTGCTCTTGGCTGTGTAATTTAGCAAAGAAAGCTTATGGAGTCCCTCATTAACAATGTTTACTTCATAGTTATTTAAAAGATTTTGTTAGCTATTTTAAAATAAATCAGAAGAGAAAATGTTTGAAATTATGGTTTTTACCAAATACAATTATATGCAAATCTGTGATTTATAGACCTACCTTGAATATATTTGTAAGGGATATGTGTTACCAAAGAACTGGGAATCTTTCTAAGGTACAATTTTAAGAGAAAATCACTATTTTGAAATGTTGCAAATAGAACCTAAATTGAGATCACAATTGAGAAGTTATCTGGAATTTTTTAATTACTTCATAGTTCACAACAGTTTTTTAATAGTGTTTTATAAAAAGCTAGAAAAGAAAATAATATATCACTGCTAGTAAAAAACTTGGAAGTTACTATAACTGAACAATAATTGAAATGTACTCCACACATTTTATTCCTCACCAGGTTATGATTCGATGTTTTGATTGGTTGCAGTGTCCCTTGATAAAATACTGCTTTTCTTGAGATACATCTCTCTCCATCTTCTCATTTCAATGAGTAAGGTATCATCTTGAATTGCTGCAGTTTTCATATCTGCTACATTATTTTTTCCCTTTGTTGGATTGCCAGCTTTCAGCTGTTTTCTCATCTAAATGCTCGCATTATCTTTCATTCTCAGTGTGCGATTTTTCATAAACTTTTTTTAATACGTCAGATGATCTGTGTTGTCCCTGCAGTTTCCTACCTTTTGTCCTGTCTCCCAGAAGCACAGGAGGGGTGCTGCACACCTTTTCATGGAGGTTGATGAGCCCAAACAGGATGTCAAGCCACTTCAGTTGGCTTAGCTTCTATAATGAAAATTACACCATTGCGTTGGCTGTCTCTTCCAATGTCAGATATCCCACTGCTTTTTGGATATCAGGATACTTAGTTATATTTTTGCAGCAATATAGCATTGACTTGTGCTGCACTGGTGCAGCGCCACAGTCCCTGCTGAGCTGCTGTTCATTCCACACCATTGCTTTTATTCATTAAGTTTATTCAGGGCCATGTCTGAACCACTGTTCAGACCATTCAGACCATTACACTCTGCTTGTTCCACATCCATCTGCATCCTCTCTTCATGCTTTGCTTTCCCTTAGTACCAAACTTAATTAATTCTCAGATCATGCGTCAGCTTTCTTTTTATTCCAGGCTGTAAATTTGTGAGTGCTGAGATGCTCTGCAGAAAATGAGTGCAGCCTAGTTTTATTCTTGTTTTTTACTGCATATTTCTTATTGTGTACTTTTGCTTGTCCATACTTTCTCTTACACCCAAGAAGAGATTTATCATACCACGAGCAAGATGTCAGTGAGACTTTGTCACAAATTTCTTCAAACCCGGGTATGGAAAATCCTTTGTAAGTAGCCATACCTACTTTTAAATCCATTCTTTTCTCATTGAAGACCGGGTAACTTAATTTTTTTCCTACAATGTAAAGATACATGTTTTTTCCAAGATGAGGATGTTTAAACATTTTGTCTTCCTAGCTCCATGCTTTTGGATGCTTTATGACTCTAGACAAGTTACTGTTTCCATTTCCATATGGCAACTTACACATTCTGCTCTTATAGAACAGAACAGGTCAAGCAATTTTTGTTTCTTTGCATTTTTTGATAAATGAAAAAATGGTTTTCATAACCATTTTCTGATGCTGATTCTTCTCATGTTCTAGACATCAGTAGGCTGCTTAGATAATTCTTCAATTTCTTTAGAGTATCCATAAGGGTATCTCTTGCTGTCAAGAGGATGTAAACCTTTAGTGAGAAACTTCCTGATTTATGGACACCTTGGCAAGGTGTTTTTTTGTGTATTCTTTTGTTCAGTTTTGTCAATCTGACAGATTTCACTATTTGATTTGTTCTTTCAGCAGCAGAAACTCACCTGACTTATGTCTGCATTCAGCTTTATTGGTTCATTACCACAAGTTAAACTTAGACAAGAGTTTCACAGACTTTCCTTTCAGTGGCTGTGCCAGCTCACCTGCTCTCCATCCCTCACTTACTGCCACATGCTCCTTTCTGTCTTCTTCTAGGCATCCATAGAAGGAATCTGTGCTTTTGTCTTTTATCGTGGGTTATCAGTAAGTGGGGCAGGTTCTTCAGTGATGATCAGCTTCAGACCTGCTTTTCCTACTTCATGCCTACCAGTAGAAATGGCCTTAACATTAACTTAGGACTTGAAATCCTTTCAAAAGCATAAATCTATGCATTTCTACTTGGTTTGGAATGTTTTGTTTCAGTTGCCAAGCCATCAGTGAGTAATGAGACTACATTCAAGTTTTTCCAAGCTGGTCTTATGTAGGTATTTCTTATTCTTTGTTTTTGTAGCTCAGGGTAGAATATTTCTAAATTGAGGTCCTACTAGGAATTATAATAATGAGACTTGCCCATTTCATATTAAAATACAATGCAATACATGAAAATTAAGATGCTTAGAGAAGTCAGTCTTTTCAGAGGGACCTTGTCACAGGTTTCTGTTACCTAAGGTGTGGATTTCACAAATGTGCAATTATACTTGATATTTTACTGACCCAGGCTTGCCCTCAAAGTTGTCTTATTTCAAACTGTTGAAATCTTGGTTCAAACAATGGATTGTTTCCCTGTATATGAAATGGAAGCCTAGCTGAAAAATTCTTGTCTAGAAGCTGCAAGAATGCCTTATGATTTTTCTTAATTAAAAAAACCTCTCATTCTCATTTAGATTGTGCTCTTTTATCTATATGTAAAGTTTTTCATTTGGAATAGAGGGTAAATTTTAGGGGGGGTGAAGTGCTTAAAATTAGATTTCAGTATTTTTATTAGGGAACTTAGCATGAATTTTAAAAAATTCAGTAACAATAATTTATTTTTTAAATCTAAGAAATTTTAAGTGTCAGTTCTTAAAATTGTGGCTGTTGCTACCTGTCTTTCTAGTTTAAAGTTCTGGAGATGTGTGTTTGAAGAAATTCTCTTGTGTATCGCATTTGTTGCTGACATTTCCTATTTATCAGTTTACTACTCACAGCTGGTTTTAAATTATATTTAAGTAGTAGAAATCTCAGAAAAGGAAATTACTTATTTGCAAATTGCTGTTTGACCTTCCTTAATTCAGAAGTCTGGTGGGTTATAAACCGCCCAGGGACTGTCTCATCATGGTTCTGAGATGATCTCTCTCCATAACGTAATTGCATTTATAATGTCAAAAAACTATTATGAATGAAAGATTTGAGCTCAAATGACAAGATTTCCATAGCTGCATTCATCACAGCAGTGAGATGGTGGCATTCTGCTTCCTCTGAGAACTGCCTGAACCAGCAGCCTGTGTGTTCTGAACCTCCAACCTTTGTCTTGTTGTACTTCGTTCAAAACCATTTTTAATTATGATTAGGTAGAATAAAGATAGCAAAATGTTTTTTTCTGTTGTAGTATGTTTCTAATGCAAATACAACAGTATTCATCTGCACTACAGGTGTTTGGGGTTTTTTTCCCAATTTATTTGCATGCTGTGACTTCTAGTAATGACTGGAAATTAGGAAGTTTTCTTTCATGGAACTGATGATCAGAGCGGACTTGTTTCACAAGATGCTAAGAATTCATAAAATGAATGATGCTTCCTTACAACTCTTAGACTCTTAGGTGCTTTTTGTTTCCAAGATCTTTTAAGATAGCGTGCTATGAACAATGTGAATAATAGGATTATTTTTTAAACAGATTATTTACTATCATCACTAGTAAATTATGCCCTAAAATTTTATGACTTCTTCATGCCCACTTCAGTGACAGCTTGTATTTTCCTTCCTTCATCTTCAAGAACACTGTGCCTTTGGTGAACTGCTAAATTGTCTATATTACCACAAAACATGGTGACTTTTGTCAAAAAGATTACTTTTCTACATAGCTCCTTCAGTTAGGCTGCTTTAAATAATTATAACTTTAAAAGGGGTAAGGAATATTGCCTATACTTAAACTTGCCAACATATATTCCAATCTGTCCTGTTATTTTGGGGAGCCATCCAGACAGAGCTCTGTACTTTCATGGCTGTACAAGTCTGATTAATTTCTTTTGAAATATAGTTTATTTCATTATTTCTGCAATGAAATTGCAATTTAAACCTTTTGTCTTGCCTATGATCTATTATGTGTAAGGAAGTGAGAACATTTTTAGAGGCTGACCAGTTTTGGGGAGAAAATCATGTTATTTCTGTAACTGCACTCTGAACCTGTTCCCATCCATTCCACTTGCCAAAAGTTTACCTGAAAATGCAGCCATCTGCTGTTTGGTTTTACTGTTGTGCTGGGTTCTTTGAAGATGAAGTACTAGCTATTAGTACTGCTATGTAATTTTGTGTCTGTGCAAGTTAAAGCCTGAACAGAGAGTATGGATATCTCAATATCTAGATTCAGGAAATAGCTATGAGTAAGTAATCCTTTCACTGACATGCCACGAGTGCTCCCAAATTCCTACTTGCCTCTCTTAGCTCTGTCTCATATGTTTTGTATTTCATTCCTATTTTCTTTTCTTCCCATCCCTGTTTTTTCCCCCTCAGACCAAGAAAACACTTCTGAGTTAGTCTGAAGAGCAAAATAAACTTTCCATCAAAATTTCAGTCCAGAATTATGGCTGGTTCTGACTTCCATCCCTGTCTTTTTGTCTCCATTCAGTTCACCTCCTGTCTTGGTACTCTGTGCCATTTCATTTGTCTTAGTACTCCAGCTGCGTTAAGCTCAGCTCCTATGCCTAATTTTTTAAGACTCCCTGAATAGTGCTTTTCTCGCCAGCTTGTTTTGATCAATTTCCAGGGCATGCATTTCTCGGATTCCCAAATGGGATTCCATCCACTCAGCTGAAAAATATTATTTCTTATTACAGTGAGAATACATTTGGTAAATGGAAATAAGACACTAAAATTTTTCATTGTATATTTCTTTGTTGTTGCATTTTGACATTGTGGAGAGACGAGTTTAAATTTTAGAGACAATCAATCAGACTCAGCGTGCTTTAGTTTCTTTTCAATGTATGTTGCATTATCAAATCAATCTCTGTTGGAAATCATGCTGAGACTACTACAGTCATTGCTGCTAAAGTTTTACTATTTCTACTCAGTATTTTTAAAACCTGTAAAAGCCTCAAGTCAGTGCTGTGTATCTTACACTTTCCAGGCTATTGGTTTGCACATCAGTGATGGTGGCATTTAACAAGTGCAGTCTGCAGAACTTCTGTCAGACAGGAGGGTATAGGAACCAGTCTGACCTGACTCAGCTGGTTCAGGAGACCTTTTTATCTGTAAGTGTTGCACAAGATTTAGAGAAACAGAACCCTACAGTGACACTTTCACAGCAGTTTTACAGCATACAGAGACAGCATTGATGTTAATCTCTGTTGGGAAGTGCTGAGGGGTCACCTGAGAGATAAGAGACATTCCTCCTTTTTCCTACATTTTTTCAACATGCTGAGACATGTCGTAGACACAAACTCAGCAAATGTACAGACTTGAACTAGGCAGATCTTTTTAGATGTTGTCCTTTTAATACAACAGCTGTCAAATTTCTGGCTTTCCTGAAGAATGTGGCTCCAAACTGCACAAAAAATACACAGCTCAAAGAAAATTATTTTCATTTTGTGCTTGGCAGCCTCTCCATTTTCTCCAGTGTTGCTGTCTCCCATCCTGCTACTAAAAATCAGTATTTCTATTAGCATGATGATTTGGGTAAAACTAAAGAAAGAAATGCATGATTAAAAAAAAAAAAAAACAATATGTATTTGGGCATTTTTAGCAGAAAGTGTAGAAAAGAGCAGGGTTTTCTTTAGCACTTAGGAGCATGGGAAGGCCAGTTGTTGCTTGCTTTAGTAGAGGTTGAATTCAAAGACCTTTCTATTTAATTCATTTTGCTTTAATGATAGGAGTAAATTTTGGGGGGTGGGGAGAGATGATCCTTCTAGGCCCTTGCCATCCTGGAAACTTAACTACAGGGCTGTATGGTCAGCCAGGGAGACTACATAAGACTTCAGAGTCCACTGGCATCATTCTGATCTGGCTGCTGTGATTTGCTGGAAGGACACAGGCAATTAACTCTTTATTGAAAGACAGTAAATTCAGAGGTGATTCTGTAGTGGTGATATGGGAACTGAGAGTTGCAACACACACACAAAAACCTGGAGTCATCACTGACACTTCCCTAGCCCCATTGGTTTAGTGTGCAGCAGCATCCAAAGAGTTTGCAGTTTCTTGATTACCGAGGCATTTATGTTCCTTTCAGATAACAACCACCACAAAAAAACAACCAACCAAAAACCCCAAACCAACAAAAAAACCACCACAAACCAAAAATGCCCCAACCCTCAAAAATCTCCAAACCAAACAACATCATTCCTGCCCTGTCTCCCCATTAGCTATTGACTAGTTGTTAGTAGTTTGTCTTGTTATCCGGCTGGAAAGCACAAAATCAGTAAGGGTGAGCAAAGCTGCTAATTTGAGAATCAGCCTTAACACCATCTCCCATATGCACTCAATCCCGTGGTCATAAGAAAAGGCTTTGAGTTTCTGAGGGCACATATTCAAGTCTGAAGAGGTTCTAAGTTCAAGAATATGACCTTGCTGATTGAAGTCTTCTCCATCACCTACTTGCACTCCATTTCCTACAGGAAGGAAAAGATCAGAGCAACCAGAGGAAAAGAGAGAGGCTAGAAAATGACACAAGGAAATGCAGGGAATGGGAGCCATCTACCAGTTACAGAATGTTGAGAGCTAGGTTTAGTAAATGGGAAATGCCTGTGTTTCACTGCCATGTCAGAAAGGCACACAAGCCTTCTGGATAGCTTACATTAAAATGTAAAAGTTAAAACTGTGTTTCAGATCATCTGTGAAACATAACAGTGAATTGTTGCCTTAGCTGATACATAAGCTGTCTTTCCCTCTTGCCATGGCACAGAAAAAGATTTACTCAGTCAATGGTATTTGAGTAATGCAAGCCAGTATGTTTTAGGCTATAGTCCTGTACTGACTGACTGTCTTCAGCTACTCTGCACACCCATGTAAGCACTACACTACAGCAGATTCAATCCTTCAGAATTTGCAGAGTCCTGTAATGAACCTGTTTCCTGAAATGCAGCAAGTAAAAGACATTAAGAGATGTTTTATCTGCATAAACACCCCTTTGATAGGAAACTCTGTTTAGGTAGTTTTTAGCATGGTGATTACCTCCTACTCCTAATTACAGTACTTAGAATGTTATTTTTAGTATCTCAGTAATTAGAAATATTTTCAACTTTGTATCATTCTTGAAATCTTTGAAAGGGTGGTAAAAAACAATGAACACAAGGGGTAAATCACTGCAGGAGGTAGTAAAAAAAAAAAAAAAAAAAGGTTTGAAATTGGGATTGAAATTGTCTTCTGAGTGTGCTTTATGTGTTAAGGAAAACATTGTTTATGATGAAGATGGTGAAACACTGGAATAGGTTGCCCAGAGAGATGGTAGATGCCCCACCCCTGGAAACACTCAAGGCCAGGCTGGACAAGGCTCTGAGCATCCTGATCTAGTTGAAAATGTCCCTGCCCATTGCAGGGGGGTTGGATGAGACAGTCTTTAAAGGTCCCTTCCACCCCCATTTGACTCACACATTTGTCCTAGTCTGCTTAGTGACCCCTACAAAGGGCTGGATTTCTTTCCCTTCTTGTACTACTTATTCTCCTAGACTTGAAACAAATTACTGTCTATATGTTAGTCTTACATGGCTGTACCAGATGAACATTGTCAGCAAAAAAAAAAAAAAAAAAAACAAACCCCAAACTCTTGCCCAGGTCTCGCTCTATGCCTTTGCAGTTCCAGCTGGAGATGATTTAAACAGATTCAGCCTGCAGAACACTGTTATTGCACTTCTGCAAAGAACAGTGTGAGTAGGAGGCTGAGCTGGGAGGGGCTCTGCCAATTGACGTGGCCTCAGCAATCCCAGCACAAGCCCAATCTACTCTACAACAGAGAGCACAGCACAGTCAGGTTCTAATCTCAGTGTTTCTGGAACATAGTGCAGTAAAACAACAAAAAACCCCACCAGAATACACAATCTGCCACCACCTCATCTTGCCTCTTATCAGCTTGTTCACAGGGGAAGAGGAAAGTGCACTAAACTTTTTCTCATTTTTCCCCCCTCTCCTACCCCCCACTTCTTTCCCCACAGCACGCTACAAGTGAAAGTCTCGGAGCCGCAGAATTCAATAGACATGAACACAGAAAATGAACATTTGAAGTCCATAAAGATGTGCCTTAATCAGCCCACTGAGTGGAATCTGAGTTTTTCAGCAGCATCTCTCGCCAGCTGTAAAGTTTTTAACCAAAATCTCAAAACTGATGAGAACAAATAGATTGCAGCTGTTCTTGCACTATTATTTTGTACATTGTTCCTGATTTTTTTTTTCTGCTAAATAATAAGCATTTATTACATTGATCTTGAAATGATCTTGGTGTGATTTGGCTTTATATACTACTAGCATTATTCAGTTTGATGTACTTTTTCTGTTTTTAAATACAAAGTTTCACATCTGACCATCATGAAATTCTTGCAGTACAAATTTATATCAGAATCGGATGTTCCCCTTTAATAGTATTGTGATTTTTCTATGTTCTTAAAATTTAATTATTTCCCAATTTTATTTTTGTGCACGAAAGTTAATATATTATGTAAGTTGTGGCATAGGTCACCATGTAAAGATTTATGGTAATAATTCAAACAAATCTGTAACAAGTGGAGACTGACTACCTCGAAGCAAAGCAGTACAAAGGTAAATTATCTGAGGAGATCTCCTTTTCCAATGGATTGAAATGTATGGAAGCACCAGTTTGTTTCAGCAGTATGCTTTCATCTTCACTTATCTTGAGAACTTCTGTGTGACAGTGTTTAATGACCGTAATGTCTAAAAGAAAGACCAAGCCTGCTGGAGAATCTCGTGAAAGATTGTCATTCAACAAATCTGTATCTGCACTTTTTGAGGTTTCTGCTAAATGGTCTTTCTTCCCCATTTGTTTTTATGAATTCATGCCTGCCACCAATTAAAATGGATGTAAATGCTCTTCCTATTTCATTTTTTCTGTGTACTTTGGAAATGCAATGTAAAATCAAAATTTTAAACTACTCAAAGTAGTAAATGGTTGTAAGCTGACTACATTGTAGACATTCCATGCTTAGATGATCTTTAGCAAGGTTCATGTACTTCATTCATCAAAACTTTATTATTAATAGAGCTATAAAAAAAGTGTTAGAATAAAACCATATGATACATTTCTCTTTTCTGGAGTCATACATTCAATAGCTAGAGTAGAGGTTTCTTAATTCAATTTCATAAGTTGTCTGTCCTTTACTTGCCAAGAACTAACATTCCTGAAGGAAATTTCTCCTTGGAAGACACTGTATTTTATAAAACAAAGGTTTTAAGGATTCACCTAAAGTGAAGATGCAGATCCTCTTTACACAGGTTTCTTGGTTTGCAGGTGCAATCCAGCAAATGAAATAAAAAGGTTATTACAAATTCTGGTAAGTATCCCAAGATCCTAATAGGATACTGAGGCACTGAAGAATCACACAGTGCAGAACATGATTACAAGAATAAACATTCATCATCAAACTGCACTGTCTAGAGGGTCTCTATGTATCTCAACTATTTAATGCATGTGGATTCTATGTGGCAAGAAAGGCAAGAGGGGAATTAAACTTCCCAGGGGAGAGGCACTGACTTCAGTGGAGCCCCACCAAAGCACAAGGAACAGTAAGGAGCGGGGAGGAACATCAATCTTAGAAGCATTGGAGCCAGTGCAGGTGGTGTCTTGTTCTTGTGCCCACAGGAGGAGATGCTGTGTGGATTTTCTCATTTCAAAGACCCAGTAAATACCACAACTTTTCTGTTTTGGACATGTCTCTCTCAGCTCCAAGCAGCAGCCTGCTTTTGGTAACTTAACAATTATTATACTTTGACTCACATTGAGTTTCAGTTGGTCAGGTGGGAGTCAGTTCAGACACAACCCAAGCTCACCAGCCCCTGCTGTAAGTCCGACAAAAAAACAACACTAGAAAAAGAAACTTTCTTGGTGCAGCACTCACCCTTCAGACTGGGAGAGTGACCAGCCAAGGGCTTCTATTGCACAGAAGGCCCTTTACAGGAGCTGGGCAGGCATATGGCCCAGAGGGGCTGGAAATTCAGTGCCAATTGCTGGTCACAGCTGAAATTGCTGAAAGGGTCACAGGCTAATTCAGACACAGAAGAACATCAGGAAGATCCATGGCTGTACATCCTTGTAAAAGGTAGACAGTTGCAAGGACTTCACCTAGTCAATGTTCTAAACTAGGACAAAGCCTACACAGCCTCTCCAGGCAACCTGTTCCAGCAGTTAACCTATTCCACTGCCTTTTTCACTGATACTCTGGTCTGAGTTTCAATTTACATCTGTTGATTTTTATCCTCCCGCCACCATATGCAACAAAGAGCCCAATTCCATCTCTTTACCAGACTCCTTGCAAGTAACTGAGGATCTTCCCAACACCTGCAGACTGAACAAACCCAGGTCCCTCAGCCTCTCCCCACAGGGCAAGCACTACAGCCCCACACCACGCCAGGGGTCTCCATCTGGGCAAAGTCTGGTCTTCTATTAATAACACATGCCAGTGAAGCCACATCCACAGTACAGCACCTACAGCTAATTCAGGCACCAGTTGTGGAAAGTGTATTAGTGTTTGAAAAGCAAACTGCTCAAGAGAGGGAGGATGAAAGAGAACTTGTAACTGATATTAAAAAAAAAAAAAAAAAAAAAAAAACACCCCATGCTTTAAAGCCCCAGGGAAGCTCTGATTGACAATCAGCTGAGAAAAACTGAACCATACACTTTGCCCATTTAACTATGTTCAGGCAGCATTCAAGGGGGCAGACAATCTCTGATGTCAAGTGCTTGCATGTACACAAACTCACCCTACAAACCAATTTGGGGATTTGAGAAGAGGGAGTTTAGGACCTCTAAATTCCATTTAAAATGACAAATAATTTATCACAGTTACAGAAGCTTCTGAATAACAAGTATCAGCAGAAAAGCATGTCATGACATTTTGCAGTACGACAAGTTTCCAACAAAAAGTGCAAAGGAGGAAAAGCAACACAATCCTGTCTCTTTCCTATATGCAAGCTTGGAAACAGCACAACACTTTGGGCATTAACACTTTGGGATCACTACTTTTCACTTATTTCACTTGTGTTCCTAAGTAATTTCTGAGAATTAACAAAGATAATTTATAGTATATTTACCTATTTTAAATGCAAGTTCCTTAGAAAGCTGCATTCGGCATCAGTAGCAGAGATGTGCATCAAGCAAGCGACATGAGAGATTTCTCTGAATGCCTCTGAAATTATCCACAATGGAACACAGACAGACATGACTGACCAAGGGTTTCTGTCTCCAGGGTGAATTTGCTCAGCCACCAGTAACTGCTACGTGCAGTTCAATCTTCTACTGTCCTGCAGAACTCACAACCCTTCCTAGATATGGCATTAGAAAAAGGTTTTGAACTTCAAAGCTAAAAAGAAATCACAACTGGATGCTACTTTAAAAAAAACAGAACACAAACTTTAGAGTATTGAACTTTTTTTTCTGTTCCGTACTTAAATATTCCTTTCCTTACCAGATCTTATTTTGTACCACAAATATTTTTATGCTTTTCTAAAAGCACATCACTGGTTTTATATAACAAGGTCAAAATCAGTAGGAGAACTCCAGAGTTCAGTTTTACTGCTTTGACATTTTCTAATAGAGTGGACACATATCTGCAGGAAGCAGAATTCACAATTAAGATCAACTCTGGTTTATATTAACATGAACAATAAATATGTGCATCTGCTGACCAGGTTTTACTGTTACAAAACATTATAAAAATAGTGAGTGCCATAGAGGGAGGAACATTCAGAATTGCTGCCATCACAAGCAACCACTACAAGTCAAATCCTCTGCTAATGTTAAATATCAAAATAGCTTTAACACTATTGACTACTTAGCACCAACAGGAATATCTGCAGATAAGAAGCAGCACTCTCCATAAGGTAAAAGAAAAAAATCCAAGTTTTGTTCAGGTAATATTTTAATATATTTTAATACATGAAGGATGGACTTCATATTGGGAAATTAATTAAAAGCATTATTTTTAAAGACCTAATCTAGAAATATAGAATTACAAAAAGAGTTAAACATGACTAATGTGAAAAAAAACCCCAATATCTTATTTTTCAAGTCTGGTATTAACTACCAGCACTGGCAAAGGGCACTCTCTCTCCTTTTCTCTTCAGTTCTCCACTTCCTCACTCAAAAGTCTTGAAAGATTCATTCTTGTTTTTTCAAGTGCCAATGTTTTTGCTCGTCTTGGAGGCCTTGAACTTGACACTGGGACTGATTCTGGAACTTCATCACAACTGAAAAACAGAATATTTAAAAGTAAGGCAAAAAACACTAAGCAAACGAGCTTTTATAATATCAAACTTGAAACATGGTTTTAGAGAGCAAAAGTACATCTTACAATTACAAACTTTTCATTTTTTGAGAAGAATATGTTAAGTGTTTTCCAAGTGATATTAGCAGTATCAGTAAAGATGGCCAAGTGATAAGCAGTTGCAAAATAAGCGTAACTCCCCAAAATTAGGTGAAATTAAAGTAAATACACTAAATAGGCAAAAGGGAGTGGATTGACCCTGGTCACTCCAAAGTCCATGGGTTACTTGATTGAGACAAAGTCAGCACAGCTAAAAATTACAAAGATAATGTTTTAATGCTTATATTCTACAAGATCACAAGGAAAGAAATCCACTGTCTATATTCACTTCTCAGTCATTTCTAGAAGTCATTTCTTATCAACTACATGTTGGGGGAAAAAAGCAACAAAACTCCTTCACAGAAGAGATTAAAAAAGCAGAAAAAGTGAGTGGAAGAAGAGCAATAATATAAACCAAAAATCTAACTTTTGTCAGCTAGACTATATGTTGACTCAACACACCAAAGGTATGCTAAAAAAATGCTACAGGCTCTTTGACAAATCCTGCCACTGTTTCAAAAGTACAAGTTCAAGGAAATTCTTTTTTCTTAAATATTTATCTGTGTTTTAGGAACAGAGGATATCAAAGGTACACGTTTGGAAAAGAATAACATTTGAATTAAACCTCCTTGCTGGAAGAGACATCATGGTTTTGGATGGTGGAGAGCCAAGGATTTACCTTTTGTGACTGGATTTTACACTTGTGCCAGTTTTCCTTCTTCTCACAGACCTCACCTCTGCTGCCGCCTTCTGCTGTCCTATAAGCAAAAGTCTCTTTTCATATCATGATACCATTATTTTTCTTAAACTAGTTTTGTATCTTTCTTCAGTGATTGATAATGCATTGAAACACAGAAATACGCAGTCAGCACAGACAGAATGTGGTCACAAAACAAAAGCAACAATAAAAAGCCCACAATTTACCACTTCTCCCAGAAACACCTGGTTGTTACTGTCAGTGGCTGTGGCCAGGCTATCTGGAAATCCTGCAGTCAGTATTATCTTTTTTTTAAAATCTGTGTTATTTGGATGAGGCTAACAGCAGAAAAATTTCCACAGAACAGACTACTTTAATCTTTTAACAAATAAATTGTAAAAACCATAACAGTATAAATGGCTTTTATATCCATACATTCACAAAAAGTTAGATGAAATTATTTTATTAAAAGCAATTAATATTGTAGCCAGCGTACCTTTGCCAGTTTTGTCTCTTGTAGATTTTAATTTTGCCGTTTCTTTAGCTTCATTAACTGGAGTATGAAGAGCATCTTTATTGTTTTCTGTTAAACAGAATAGTACATGCAAAGTCATAAATTAAAAGTTGATTATCTTAAGTATTTAAGATACTTAAGTATATTAAGTAATCTTAAATTGTGGCTGTTATATAAAAAAGCCACACAATCTAACCCCACTTTTTCTTTAAACCAGAAACTAGATACTCAGGCTATCAGGAAGCTCTAAACATCATCTAAACAGATGTTACAGCAAGACCCCTACTCAATCATCTACCAAAAGTCTTGGGAGTTTGGGGAGGTCCCTTCTGACTGCAAGCTAGCCAGTGTCATTCCAATTTACAAGAAAGGCATGAGGAAGGACTCAGGGTTCTACAGACCTGTTAGTTTAAGCTCACCTTCTGGAAAAATTAGAGGGAAGATCATACTGGGTCAAATCACCAAATCATTAGGGTTGAAAAATACCTGTAAGATCATCAAGTCCAACCTTTGATTGAAAACCACCTTGTCAACTAAACCATATTGCAAAGTGCCATGTCCACTTGTTTTCTGAACACTTAGAGTGATGGTGACTCCACTACTTCCCTGAGTAGCCTGTTCCAATGCTTAACCACTCTTTCAGTGAAGAAATTTCTCCTAATACACAACCTGAACCTCCCCAGCACAACTTGAGGTCATTTCCCCTTGTCCTGTTGCTAGTTTTCTGGGTAAAGAGCTGACCCCCACCTCACCTTTCAGGCAGTTGTAGAGATCAATAATGTCCCCTCTGACCCTCCTTTCCTCCAGACTGAACAGCCCCTCAGCTGCTCCTTGAAAGACTTATGTCCCAGACCCTTTGAAAATTTTAAATCCCACAAATTTGAAGCAGTAAATGCAGCCTAACCTTTAATGATTCCAAATGTATTGAGGGAGAGGTGGGAGAAGGAAAGGGAACAATGTTTTATTCCTGCTTTTCAAAAGTGCTAAAAAAAAAAAATCCTCCTTCATGACGTATTCATACCAAAAAACATTACGTTAGCCAAAAATATTGCCAACTATTTGCTCAAAAGCATAGTTCCAACTTTCCATCCAAGAAATATTTCAAGACATAAATACAGAAGACAAGAAAGTAAACTATTTGACACTTCCAGAAAAAAGATCAAAGCATTTAAATAACCCACTAAAAACAAATAATTAAATGTTAAAAGAACACATGGATCTGCTGAAAACAGCTGCATATCAATACTTCTGCTTTGCTGCTGCAAGCAAACCTAGTAAGTTTCATCCAACTGCTTTTCTGCTGAATAAAATATTCGACTTTCTGAGCCCCCAGCACAATGTACACCGCTGAGGTATGTGCAAAGCCTTCCAGCTACTTCCACTTCGAGCTCTTAAAACAGCAATAGAAACAAATGTGCTTCCAACAGAGGAGCTGGCAAAAAGGACAGACTGGTGTCAATGGTGAAGGTATCAGCTCCATCCTGCTGTAACACAGCCTGCAGAACCAAAGGCATGGCAACTGCAAAGTCTAGGAACCCCACCCACCCAGCACTTCTTTCTTCCTCCAAGTTAGTAAGTCACATTCTAAAGATGAGTTATTCAGCATCAGTATTTAGCAGGCAGAGGAGTGTGCCAAACATTTAAAACATTTTAATACTGTTTTTGGTAAAAAGAAGGAGTTGCAGAGCAAAACTTAAGATGCAGAATACGGCACTATTCATACCAGAGTAATACAACACAAACTGGGCAAAAAGCAACACAAAATGGAAAACACGTAAGTACAAATATTTTAAATTGTGTGCATATTTACTGTATGTTACTTTTTCCTGTTTTTTCAAAAAGTAGGTTCATTTAATGAAGAAAAACTAAAACTTATTTTCATAACATCTGAACAATTCACTGACTTGTACACCTGCTACTGTACTACACCTCTCCTGAATTACCTTCTTCGTTGTGAACAGTATTTTCAGACAATGTGATGTCAGCGTCCTGTGTCCTCTCAGAGAGATCTATTTCCTCAGTGTTTCCAGAGTGGCTTTTGCCCACATTCAGGTGCTTAGTTAAGTTCATCTTGATCTTCTCAACAGCTCTTTGACAGAGTTTATCTTTCACTTTCTGGAGAACAGATATTTAATGTTAAATGCTACTTAATTTTATAACTATTTATTTCATTCATTAAATTTACCTACTAATAGCATAAGTTGAATTTACTGGACAAAGGAGACAATGTGTGACATCAAAATGATCAGTCAAGCTGAAAGTATAAATACTTTCTCCATCAACACCAGGCACTGAAATCCCACATATTTTTAGTGATTTTTTTTCTTTTATAAAGGAAAACTGAAAAACATTAACACAACTGGACTTGGAGTATAGCTACCTCTGGATGATACACACCCATTGTGGATTCAGCATTCTTTTCAACATTTCTATATACCACAGTGTTCATCTGTCACACTCCCAAATTTTACTTTTTTTCCCATATTAATCAAAGCACCAAAGTAAAAACTTGTAATCAATCCTTTCCCACTTCATCTTAAATCAAGCACCCTTTTCATCTTGCCTAATGATCTTCTAATTACATCATAAGTTTAGGTGTAAAATTTCAGCTGTTAATAATTAACCAAAGATAAGCCATCCAAACTGCAGAAGACTTAATATTGAATTTTATTTTAACTTAAAAGAAAATAAATACATCACAGTTATCAAAAGATCTGCAATGTATCAAATTGGGCCCACTGTTCCACCCTGGTTATACTGCCTATGGTTTATGCAGTGATATCAACTAATTTTGTAAATGACTCAAAAATTAATTTTCAAAGATGGGTTAAAAGAGAAATTCCAGTCACATCATCATAGTAAACAAAAGGCACTTAATTTTTAAGTGCATCAGAATATTAGATTGCTAATGAATAAAAAGGTAAGAACCATGCTATTTATGTACTACCTCTAGAATCTCATTGAGCAATATCAGAAGATTCTCTGTGGAAGAATTACTGAGTTCTAGTGAATTTAAAGCTTTTGCATAAATACGGACTTCTGGTGCAGTTGGGTCCGTCAGGATTTCATTGCAAATTTTCATGGCTAAACTATCATGCACTGTTAACTCCTGTAAAGGAAAGAAATTAGATATCAGACATTTTGTTGGGAGCTATTTACAAGAGACACCAGTGAGAACATTCTGATTTAAGCAGTTAATTGACTCGTTTACAGAGTAAACATTTTCCTAAAATGCAGTATTTTCAGTACGTACACTAAATGATTTTTATAAATACTTTTCCCAGTATAGACAGTTAGACACGATGCGAGGTCCTACTAACATTTTTTAATTGTAAGATTAAAACTGGAGATTGAGGGAGGAAGGGGGGAGATGGGAGGGCAAGTGTCAAGTTAAAACATTACCTGAGCAGTTGCTCATTTAATCCAGCTGCTGGCACTGAGAATCTGAGACCCAGAGAGGCAGCAGTAAGCAGGGTGGGTGGGTACTTAATCTCTAGACACAAATACTATTTTCCTACAGTTTAACATACTGTACCTGATAGTCCTGAGACTTTTTAGACTGAGGTTTCAGTCCACTTGGTCTCATCAGGTCCACTAACAGTTCAGAAACATTACTGGCATCTACTTCAGCCAAAGGTGATGTTGCAGGAGCATTTAGCAGTGTTTGCAGAGTTGGAAGATAAGCTTCTTCAAAGCATTCCTGGTTAGACCTGTTTCAGTGGAATCACATATTAGTGGCAAGACAAAACTGTTTTCTCTTCCATGATGAAAGTTCACCAACCCATTACAGTGCATCAGTCAAAGCAAAGTGGGAGCTGCCAACCTTAGCAGCAACAGCCAGCGAGATCAAGATACCAAAACTGCTTCACAGAACCAATTACTTTTAGCACATGGTACTTCAAGCAAGCTTTAAGTAACACTTTCTTCCTCTGAAGAGTTTGAACATTTGTCCTTAATACTGAAAACCTAACTGATACATAACAGACATATCTGCTCTTAAGCGACAAGAGACTACATTTACATAAATACATTTCTCTAAATCTTTTTTTCATATTAATCTTGTCTTCTGCCTGTTCCTCCTTCCTGCTAGCATTTTTCTTTGGGGGTAGCTTTCATTGTGTAAGAAAGCAAGGAAGTCTGGCAAAAAAGAAAAAATGCAGTGGCTAACGTGATTTTTGGAAGAAATACTCATGCTTTTTTTTTCTCAGAAGAGTTCAGAACTACTGCCAAGTAAGCCTAAAAATCATGTTGCAGCAAGTTTTCTAAAAGTGTAGTTCCACAAGATTTGTCAGAACTATTTAAAAGCTAAGGTGTTGAAAAGTACAAGGTACTAGTTGAAGTGAAGCCCTTGCTGCTTCTGGTATTTATTAGCTTCCTATGTGAACCCAAAATAACTACAGGAGAAAACTAAGAAAGTAAGTAATTTCAAAACAGCAGATTATTTGCTGCTGGATTACTGAGTCAAACCAGCTGAGCAGAAGACCTTTTTAGCACTGCAAAAAAGAACAAGCAAGAACTCTCCTTTCAGCAGCAGCTTTAAGGCTTTAGATTGGGCTCAAGCATAACTGAAGTATCATTCAGACTATTTCCTGTAAATTAAAAGTAAAACAAAAAAGTCTAGTAACATAAAGGCACCAGGCAAAAATTTCTCCTCTTAGGCTGCCAGAAAGTTTAATACTGTTCAGAAAAAAATCCCACAAATAAGAACTGTTCACTGGTTACAGGATCTTGTCCCTGTTCTAGCATGCTATGCCACTCTCCTGACATGACAGATTGTTTTATAAAGTCAGCATCAACATTTTTTCCTTGCAATTCAGATATTTAATTTCAAAAAGTGAGCCTCTTGATTATATCTGTGACCTGATGGTTAACAGAGCAGCACCCAGAAAACAAACAGAAACTTAAAATTCAGTAAGAGATCAGTACGAAAATTAGATATGAACCTCAGCCAAATCTCATTTATGACCCAAGTTCTCCTTTTCTGAATGGCAACTTTGCAGACAGTCTCAATTACACATGGTGTAATTAATGTAATGTAATTAATTTAATAATTATCTTCTAAAGATACAGCATTCGTAACTGAAAACACTAAATTATTCATCTTAAAATGGACCATTTGTAATTCAGGACACAGATAATGTTTTGAGACAGAAAATAAAATGAGATTTTGTAACTAAACAGATTCCCAACCAATGAGCCAGACTAAGTCTTAGAATTTTTTTCTCCCCTGATTTTTCTGATTTTTGGTTAAAACATACACCATGTTGTTCTTTCAAGACAAAGATCATCTATGAGTTGCCAGATGTTGCCTCATGTGCAAATGACTTGGAAATACACAAAATTATTCAGGCGGGCAATCATTAATACTCATTCTTTTAAAAAATTAAAAAAAGAAATTCCCAGGATGAGAAGACAACACTCACAAGTAAAATATTATCAATGTTTAAACCTTAAATTCATTACCTCATTTCAGAATACTGGAACCATATGAAATTAGTTTTTCTGTCACTTATTTTCAAAAGAACTTAAGTAGAAAAAACCCCATTCTGGAGGAGACTGTGTATTTTACTTTTTTTTCCTGACAACAGCCAAAATACATTTGTTAGGGGGTTTTTGCCTCTCCAAACAACTCCCATTTGAACTACAGCTCTTAATATGGCAATGTACAGGCCACAAAAAATTTAATTCAATTTGGTTTGAAAAATAGATAAGGTAACATATAATACACCTAAATTAAAACTTAACCATAAAAAATAGCAAATAAATACTTGGTTTGTTTAACTCACTAAAACCTTTGACAGCAACTGAAAAGCAAGTTATACATTTTTTTCGTTCAGCAAGTGAAAGGAGGTGAGAGTTGCCATTTAAGGTCCCATTTCCTTACATAAGCTCTCTACCTCCTTTGTCCACTACCAAAATAAACAGATTTTGAATCTGCTGTGAATTTAAATTGGAGTATTCTTTGGTTCAAAACCAAAACAAAACCAAACCCCAAACCACAACCCACCAGCCTTCTGCTTTGATATCTGCTGGGCATTGATTATTTTCTTTTGAAGCATTCCTGCTAGCTACTTTTTAGTGACACTTCAAAGCCTACCTGTAGTGCTCAACAGCATAAATAAGTAAAGCACATCTTTTAAAATTAATATTTTATTCAGTGTCTTGGAGAACAGTTTCAATTATAGGCTTAGGAAATAAATAAAAAAACGTGGAAGGCCACAGGGGTAAAAGGGAATTAACAGGAAGTCTTCAGAATATTCACAGATTGAGATTATGTACTTTCAAAATAGATAAGCATAGGAGGCTGAATTAGACCTTATGTCTAATTTGCATTTGTGCAATTCCTACTTGTACAACACCAAAAAAGGTTCCTAAAGCTACTAGATCAATGTATATTGTCACATAAAAAATTACAAAGGCCATTACCTATTTGCATAAGCAAAAAAAGGGAAGAATACTCCTAGACAGTGTCGAAGCCGAGTATCCTCTTCAGTCACAGGATTATACCACAGCAAAACAAGGCGAGAAAGGAGCTTGGCACTGATCAGCCTCCCAGAGAACATCAGTTTGGCAATGCCTTCTGCAGCTTCTGTCCTAAGTTCTGAAATCTGGAGACAGAAGTTATCACAAACACAACACACTAACTGCAGTGTTTTTCACTAGTGCTTTCTAGAAATAGTTTACATCCTATCTTGCTAATCAGTTCTCTGCATTCATATACTTGCACCTGCACAGATTTCAAAGCCAGCTCGAGTATTGTCAGTCTGCATCAGTAACAAACTTGCAGTCATTTTCTAGGACAACTATTTTTACATTAGACCATTAATTTCAATTACGTATCACATAATATTCACATACAACCTAATGGGATGGTAAGCCATCCACAAAAACAATCTTAAAACAGAACTAAGGCAAATTTTATATTGATCCTTACCTCACTGTCTAAGAAACCAGAAAGTAGCTTCAGAAGGCTGTGAATTGTGGCAGTCTCCTCTTCCTCCTCTATTGTTCTGCTTTCATCCTCACCATTTTCAGCTCTAGTGTGTGCACTTTCACTTTGAGAGTCATTGCATCTTCTGGTTTTAAAAGGCTCAATCCCAAACAGCATTAGTTGATCAAAGACTGCCTTTAAAGCACTAAGCTTTACCTTTATGTTATCTATTTGTAAAACCTAGGTTTAATGCAGAAAATACATACATCAACTTCCAGTAGATCACCAATGTTAAAATTTAGCACAAGATTTTTTTTTTTTTATTTAAGTTTATTAATCTGGGAAACTTTTTATAACACTTGAGACAACTTTCAGACTTTAGGAAGGTGTGATACAAGTTTAAACCTGAATTTATCATACAGTCTGGGAAATAATTTATCAAGTTATCTAGGCAATTTGCATTACATAAAATCAACTGAATTTCACTCACAGAGTGAGCATGCATTTGTGAGATGTAATTTTATTGTTCAACTTGTAAAGAGACACTGGACAAACAAAGTCTGTTTGCCTGTGGTAGTTTCAGAGTGTCAGGTACTACAGAAATTTATCTTTAAAGAAGTACAGCTTAATTAAAATCAACATTATTTCCAAAGACAACAGGGAGTGAGGTAGCAATAAAAGTCAAAGTTGCTTAGGTTACTATATATATTATAGTTCAACTTGCCATTCAAGTGAAACCATGGGTGGGCAACCTAGAGATTCTAGATCTGTTTAATCCAACACTCTGCTTCTGATAGCAGCCTAATGGAAGACTGTGGGGTTTAGTCTCTACACAATAATTACCTAAGTCTAAAATCTAAGTTATTAAAACAGCTGAAATCCTTCAGAAGAAAGCTTTTTTTTTTTTTAAATGAGACATACTGAAAGGTAAATTAAAAACAAAAATATATGCTAACTTTTTAGGAACCCAAAGTTCTCCTACTACAGTGACTGACAGCTCTACCATCTTGTCTTAGCTTGAGCATCTCATCTCAACATCTGCTGTCATTTCTCAAGTGTCTACATGAACACACTCTTAATAGAGCATAATGGCCACCTACACAACTCTCAAAGCCAGGGTCAAAATAATTAACAAGTGTCATCTTTGATATAATTAACTCGGCATCAGAACTTTTACCACAAGGGTGGGAGATGAATCTACATTGAATAACATAAATACATGACTGATTTCAACCAGATTTGGAAGAGAATGTGAGACCTACCTTACAGATAAGGAATTCCTAGCAACTTTCAAGACAACAGGTGACCTTACAAAGGAAAGGCATGCTAATACCAAGATAAAAACACAAGCCTGAATATTATTACACATCAGAAAAATCTACATAAAACCACACTCTCCAGGATCCAGATATTCAGGAAATCAGGAATCACTGGTTTTCAAAGAGCATCACTACGTATAATAGCTGGTTACAGATACAAGACTAGTTTTATTTACTAAGTCACAAAGACCATATTTCCAATTTCCCATCAGACATTTTACCTGTAACAGCAATGGAAGCTGCTGTTGGGCAAATTCTTTGTTCTGAAGGGTACAGCAACCCAAACACAGAACTGCCATATTTCTCACAGCTGGGTGGACATTAGTTATGCCAGGAAGTATCTGAAAACAATAATATTAAGACTTTATAGTTGAAATACATAAATTGACAATAAAAAACTGACTACTAAAATGTGCTTACGCTGAAAATAAAAGTAATTTAGTTTGATACAGGTTTGGAAAGTGGCAACTACCAAATACTCTGTTTATCTAGATATAAACAGAAGCAGATTATTCTGTTTGAAATCAGCAATAAAATAATGGCAAAAGTCACATGACTGTTTTCCTCTGTGATTACTTTTAATAAATATTTGTTTTCCAACAAAACTGAGTTGATTACCCCTTGAAATAAAAAAACAACACACAACAGCAAACCTACACATTTCTTCATAGAAGATATTAACATTGTTGTAGAGAAACAATACCCCAGTTACCAAATACAGATGCCATTTTGATATACTTGGTATATTTTTGAGAAGACAATTGTAAAAATCTACAAAATAGAAAAGCCAGGCTAAATACAGTGTGAACATTACAGTGGTATCTTCTTATACTTTTATACTTATTAAGGAGTTCAAGTTTAAAAAAAATATGAATAAGGAACCCAAATCACTTCATACATGAAAATTCAGCAGGAACACCAATACAAAAGCAGCATCTTGCACAAATAAAAAAGGAATTAACAACGAATGTGAAAATTAAAGAAATACCAAATTAAAAAAAAAAAAGGTTTCTGGGATAGAAATGCTAATTTATAGTGTTGTATAAGAATACTTCTATACATCTGCAACAAATCAGGTGTGGTTGCACGACATTTAAGCAATTATCCTTGCAGGCCAAATTCTAAGAATTCCGATTCCAAGGTCATCCAGTCCATTTTCTCCTTATCAAAAGATCAAATCTAAGTTCCTATTAAGTATTACATAAACAGACTAAATAGATACTTCCTAAGACTCGTCTCAAGAGACACCAGAGCTACAAGGCTGTTCCTGTGTACCTAATTATTCCATAATATTTATTTTTCTTGAACTTGCCCAGTCTTCCTTGAAATTTGTCCCAGTGTTCACCCCACACACACACTATGTATGCAACACGGAACTTCATGGATTTTATATTAGGTGAAGAAGCAATTCATCTGTTTTGAGCTTGCTAATGGATAGGTTTATGGGGTGATCAACCAATCCTTACTCACTTTCTCCAATGTCTTACCATTTCTGCCCTCTCTCAAGCCCCAGCCTTAAGTCCCCTCAAGTAGGTTACAAAGAGGTAACCTATTTAGACATTCTTCCACAGACGCCATTCCATACTTTCCCCTGCTGCCTTTCTCTTGATTACTCCCAATATAAACTTCAAATATAAACTTTTAAATAGATCAGAACTGCACAGAGTATTCCAATGTGGGTGCACCATTCATACAATGGCATATTACTTTTCTCCATTTTTTGTTTGCATGCTCAATAACAGTTAAAAGACTCTGATATTTAGGAACGTTCTTAAAGTTCATAGTATTCACAATGAAAACTAGGAAGTATATCTTGTAAGCCGCAAGAGGCCAATAATGTCACTGCCTTATTTTTCCATACAAAAATATTTTGCTCTTCAAAGGTGCCAAGAAAATAGAGTGGGGTGAGGAGAGAATCTTTCCTTGTACATGGAGGGAAAGAAGGGTCTATATGAGTTCCAGTTGTTCTGAGATAAAAAATTTTTGACTAGAAACAAACAAACAAAAATGTTAAAAGTTGGAACTCATAACTTTGGTTGATAGAAAATCCAAGTAATTAAGGGAAGTAAGCAGACATCTAAGCACCCCACTTGGCACAGTATAACTTAACCCTGTCCAGCGCTGTCATACATTAGGCAAATATTTATCATATTCCTGTTGCGTTTTTGTATCTCTCTGCCACAACCAGTTCTGGCATAGATGCTCAGAACAGCATTATCTGCACTCACCTCCAAGACACTGGGTTCTCAGAAGGCTTAAAAGCACCAAGCACAGCACTACAGATACAGCAGAAGGATTGTGAAATAATCACAAACCATCCTGCCAGCATCCAAGGGCCAGCTCAAATGTATCCATTTTCATCATAATGTAAACACTACTTTCTATTCCTACATACCAGAGACTGAATGATTTCATTCATGGTTGGACCGATTCCTTTAGAAAGGGACATGACCTTCAGAAGCTCATAACACATCATCAGACACTTCAACAGTGTTTCAGGATCACTCTTCAAGTATGTCAGGGAAAAGAGAAAAACATTATCAATACTAACAGTAGATGTAATAAGAATAGGGTCATTAATCATAATTTGTCCCTGCTCAAATAAACATTTCCTGTCCACTACACATTTGTTGTGCAAAAATAGTAATCATCATCTGTCTACAAACTATTATGAAAATAGATTCCTTTTCATGTTTTCAGCTAGTTAGGAGTAAAAGGAGTAACACCAAGACCTTTATAGAATACTTTAGTTATTCAAGGACAAAAGAACAGTTTAACTGCAATTCAGTTTTTGCTAGAGCACATAATCAGCTTCTATACTTGCAGAAAGAGAATACTAATACCATATACATTTGTTTTCAATTTAAAAAATGTAGATGAGACAAGGCCAAGCTACACTTTCTTTTGAAAGTAAGAACAAATGTTAAATCATAACCAGCACTTCGAAGAAATACAAGATGGGATGAGACCTTCTCCACACGCATTTCTTTAATTTCAGGTTGCTCTGCTGATTTTATCAGATCATTTTTTGTGTGTTCCAGCTCAGTTATTTGCTCTTTTAATACTGATGCTCTATTAAAATCCTGCACAGTAATGCATTCTTCCAAAGCTTGTTTTGCTTCAAAAAGTTTCACTTTTATTTCAGCCAACTGAAATACAAAAGTAAAAAGAAAATTAATATAATAACGTTCATGGTATTAGCCAACAATACACTACTGACCGTACCAAATAATACCCTGCTACATAAAACTTTAGACAGATAAGCTTAAAAAAATATTTTTCTTGTTACTAGCTTACCTTAAGCTCCCTCCTCCTTATTTCAGCAGCATCAACAGGCTGGTCAACTGCAACAACTGGATCACGAACCTCTGAAATAATTTCTGCAATCTGTTGTTACAAAGTGCGTTATTGCCGTTAATTTCAGCGCAGATATCATATCCTAAGCATTTAACTTTTCCACATTTAAAATACTTTACTGAAAAAGTATTGCATATCTGTGGAGTTTCTCTCAACATATTCCTGCAAATAAACCCTCAGTTGGCAATACATAGTGTGACCATGAGTCTGGTGTTTTCTCCCATTCAGCTGAGAAAGCAAAGAATGAGAAGACCACATTATCCATTAAGTTCAGCTGTTTCTACTCTGACAGTTCCCTGACATTCTCTCTCTCTCCTCTCGATCTGAACATATGCTTTAAAAAGAATTGCTGGTAACAAAGGTAAGGTTTTTCATCTGATACTACTCCAATCAAAATAAAACTAAGATAAACCACCATATGAAGCACAAGAAGCAACATAAGCTATCTAATTTCAAGCCAAATATGCACACAGAACTAGAAGCAGAACTAGGCTGAGAGTTTTTCGGTGGGTTAGGAGTTTCCCCTTAAAGTCAGACTCATATGTAAATAGAAAATGAGATGAAACATGACAAGAACTAAAGACTGAATGAGATCAGATAGTCTTAATTTGATGTATTTTGTATCAGATCACCTCAGTTTAACTTCCTGTCAATCTACACCACATCAACAGAATATATTGATTCACTTTATTTCACAAGAATATTAGAAATTGACGTATTTACCATTACTATTGTGTGATAATGCTGCCATTACCATAGTTCTTCCATCATAATCATGGAACAAAACCTACATCCTAGCTTTACCCACTGCGCTGAGGTTTTCCCAAAAGTGGTCTTTGTCCTTAAGTCCAGGGTTCATTTAAAATATTTGAGCAAAATCAAGGGTATGCTTTTCTGGAGTCATGTTTAAATAATTGCACTACATTTAAGGAGACTACTATATAAAATACTTTCCTTATATGGGTTTTTAGTACCTATCTGAGCTACCAGGACAAAAGAGAAACATGAAACCAGAAAAATCTGCATTACCCTCACTTAGAATGTTTTAGTCAAAATACTTTGGATCTAATACAATAAAGTATTTTGGAACAGGCTATTGAAGTGTAACATTTTCCTAGTTTGAGGATTACATTTATAACATGATCAAATCTCTAAAGATAAAGATCTCTAGAAAATCACAAAATGCAGCTATGCTAAAAAAACAGGAAAAAAAATGGGGGGAGGGGAAGAGATATAAATGCTTTTCCAAGCTAAAATATTTTAAATCCAAATATTTCTGTTACAATGCTTCAAAAAAGCTGTTTGATATATGGGGAGGTAGAGCCTACAAAAGAAAACAATAAGCTTTTAGAATTACTTACAATTTGAATCCTTCTGTCATCATCTTTAACAATACTGAGCAATCTTTCAACAAGCAGAGGTGTAAGTGCTGCTGAAGTTGCAGGTAGAATGAGAATCTTTTGTAAAATAACTAACAGATGCTTTCTGCATTCGAGAAAAAAAACACAAACAAACAATGATTGCTTATTCAAAAAAATGGAAGACATAACAGTTAATCCTACCAACTTTGAGCTAGTGTGATGTAAACTTTTTAATACATTATGAGAGAAACTTCTCCATTGCTAAGTAAGAAAATATATTTAGCAGTAAATGTAGCTATATCTATCTTTTCCCAATTTTACCTGATTTTTTCTGGATCAGAAAATGCTGAATTTTTTTAATCAGGTGTCATTATTGTGCAAAGAAAGGTCATACCAGAAGAAAATAGTCAGAATCAATACTGTAGAATGCTTTCACATAAATTATCTGGTTGAAAACTAAAAAAAAAAAATTACAAGTTAAACTATCCTGCCAGTCTGGCACACATATACACATTCCACTGAAGTTTGAAATTGTTGCTGTGTTTGTATTATCATAACTGCAATTTTTCACAAAATGCCTGTGATGGTATGAATTTTCAAATTTATTCACTCTTCATACTTCACACCGAAAGACTATTTAAATTATAGGAATGATTCAGTTAACACTGTCCAATTTAGCTTGGTATCTAAGATCTTTTAGGCCTTAGCAGAATATAGCTTAAAAACAGATGAATGAAACAGGGTACTTGCTACAAGTCATCTGCTGCAAAATAATCCATTTTTCTCCTTTTATTTTTATATATTATGCTCCAAATAAAGGGTCTTGTAACTTCATAATCTCAAGAATACTTTATGAGGACAACTGAATTTTTTTCTCCACAATGTTGAATCTGCATTAAAACTTACTTTTCTGTAAAAGTAAGCACACAGTATTTGGCACAATTTTAGGACCAATTCCGTTAGAGAGACTGCATTTTTTTCCCAGTTAGCATTACAACTGTATTTTGTCTGATTGATCAGGTTATTTTCCCAGAGGTTCTACACCTGTTCACAGGTATGAGTGTCATAAGCTTAATAACAGACTCAGTATTTAAGTTTACCTTCCTCCCTCTTCCATGATATCCATGCAGCCAATGATAAGAATCAGTTGCTGGCCTATAAATTCTTTTGTCATCATGTTCTCAAAACAATTAAAGTCTTCTTTTTGTTCTTCTGTAAGAACTGGCATATTTTGAAGGTAACTGAATCCAAACAGAATAGATATACTTACATTCAGAATCACTGTTGGACAGCAGAAAAAAAAAAATCAAACCCAAACAGAACAACCCATCCCAAACAAATCAAAACTAAATACCTAAAAACACTCCTTTCCCCCCACCAAAAAAATCCCACTATTTTCTGGTACTGTGGTTACATTAGTTACAAACCTTAAAAATTAATGTTTCTGTTATTTTCATAAATTAATATTTCCAGAAAGTTATTTAGACCAAATAATTTACAGTTTAAGAATGCAATTAATTTTAAAAAAAAAACCAACCTCTTTATGAACAATAAACAGTAAGAAATAAAATGAAAAGTTATGCTTGTATGTGTGATTTCAGTTTTGTACCAATACAAGGGCAGCATTTTAGGAATAAATGCATAGATGTACCATTTTTTCTTATTACTTTTCTGCGTATTAGGGTACTAAGTCTTATATTGCCTGCAAGACAACATACATGAAAATCATGCAAGTGGACATGATCAAGTGTGTCATCCCAGAAGAACAATCTGTTATCGCATATACTCAGCCATGTAAGCATGGGAAGTCTAATCAGTTTGTTCCATTTCTTTATTTTTCTAGAATCATTGTTCTTTTATCAAAAACGTATCTATCAGTGAGAGTTATGCATGTTCAGAAAACTGGAGTAAAACACATCATGTAGAAAATTCACTACTGAACAGAATGTAATAAAATATAATTGAAATTGATATGAGCTGTGAAAAAGCTTTTTTCTGCCACAGCTTTGCAGATACTTTTCAGCAACAGCTCATTATTTTAGCAAATTTTAAAAATTTCTTGAAAGTTAGAACACCTGAAATGAAAATATTTCTGATCACTAAACAGTAATGTCACCTGCACCAGATAACAGTGAAATAACTAATTGCAGCTTGCAAGCCTGCATTTTTTCTTAAGTACCAGTGACTTGCATTTTCTTGCTCCTTCTGATACTCTCACAGACCACTGCACAATTGTACACTGTACACCAGAGGATTGTAGAATCGCAAATCTTACCCTTAACAACTGGTGGCACAGCTCAACAACGAATGGTTTATCAGCTGATACCACAAACAAGTTCTAGCACACCTAATTAACCATACTCAGCCTCACCCTGAAGCAGAAGGTAACTTGAAGCCATTTTGAGTAAGACTGGATGGAAAGAGAAAAAATATTCCCTTGAAGAACAAATTTTTTGGAAAAGAAATGTTTTATGGACTGTTAAATTAATTATGAATGAATAAATTTACACCCACCAGACTGGATACCCATTTCAAGGTTAAGGAAGCACAGATGCTTCATTTATTAAATGTTTATGAAACATGGTAACATGTTCCCCACTGAAAAGTAGTAATGATTTCTGTAAGTACTACCACCATACTACCAAGACAACAACAACAACAAAAAAGGATATTTATCATTCTTCACTTTGGTTAAAAGATTGACTTAACAAAATATTCATTTCCACCCTCCTCTTGCACCCCCCAAGAAAATAAATGTTCTGTAACTGGATCATTTAGCAGCTCTGTTACTGCTTTCAAACAGAATATTTGGGGAAGTATGCCTGCCTGAGCAGCCAAAAAAGGATGTTTCAATTTCAAAACTACTTCACCTGGGTACAGCAGCCAGATTTTACTTTATTCACACAAATTACAACAATGAAAAAAGTATCAGTTTCTGCAAGCTCTAAAAGTCATTCTGAAAACTCTTCACAAACACACAGTGACCTTGGTAACAATAGGTACAGAAAGGATAGCTGCATATTACAGAACCATGATTTTATTATCTTAAATAACAATGATATGTTATTGATCTAACAGTCCATTTTGCTGATAATTCAGGAGCAAGGACATTCCAAACATTCTTTTTAGCCTATAAATTTACTGTTTGCAGGTTTTGTTTAAAAGAAGTAAATGCTCTCAAGTCTTTTTAAAAAAAAAACAGAAGAAAAACTAAAATCACTGTTCAAGCACAACCTGGAATCTAGAGGACACCTGAACAGTTTGAATAAAAGAAACACTCTCTGCCTTAAAAAAAAAAAAATTAAAAAAAAAAATCTATTTTAGTGGCAAGAGACTTATTTTAAAATGCAACACACCTTAATAAATAATCTGCATATATAGCTGGTTCCGGCAACATCTGCTCTAATAACTCTTCACCTTCTTCACCTTTTGATTTTAGATATTCACAAAGACATCTCCAATGTAACACGTTCTCAGCTGTTAAGTCTTCCAGTGGAATCAGCTTTCTGAACAAAAATAAATCAACAAATACAAAGAGATAAATAAAACAGGGTCAAAGACAAAAATTCCAGAAATATCAGAAAATTAGAAATAAAAATTACTTCCTAAGAAGAAAATAAAATCCTGTCTAAGGTATTCCCCACAGAAATACTTATAGATTGACAAAAACGTCCTCTCTTGAGGACACAGAGCTCCCCAAACTTCTCACTACATTGTCCCTCTCAGTATTTCTCAAGGCTGTTGGTATCAGTTTGCAGAAACATTCTGCTCAACCCTTCAGACCTCCTAGAGCAATCACCCAGCTACCTTAACTACAGGAAACATTGTTATCACTGCATAAGTCTGAAAAACTGAACACTATTAAGCTACAGAAATGCAACAACTGCATTAAAATATTTCTCAGCTTGTGTCTATAAATTTTCTTCCGTTCCTAATACAAGACCGTGACACAATATTTGAGTAGCAATCGTAGCATGTCAAATGAAAAATGTAATACAACTGCTTCTCAGCAACTTTGTAAGCTCATCCTCCATTTACCAAAGAACACCCACTCCTTTCTAGATTGATAGTCTTTTCCATGACAAGCATGCCAATTTTTGTTTTCAGACACAGAACATTAAATTCTGGATTAATTCTACCTCAAAACAGAAAGGACAATTTCACTGCAGGGGTACTTATCACTCCCTCAAATCCCATTTTACTTGCAGAATATCAACCATTTTGGTGTTGTTTTAGGTCCTTCATATACAAAACAAACAAACCAGCTAAAAAAACCTTATGCAACATGTAGATGAAAACTGACCATTTTCTGGCTTCTCATTAATATGACAGGTCTTTATTTATAAGTAAATTTAACAAACAGAAATCACAGAACTACAAAAATCTAACCATTTGCCATACTGATGCAGCATCACTCAAGCTGTAGTCAGAAACCTCACATGAGAGCAACCCTAGTATTTTCCATAAATTAAAGAACCTCATATGAGCTGAATAATTTAACTTACTTCTCAAATTGTCATTAGTCTAACACACCTACTACTTAAAAAAAAATTCTCAGATAGCCCACTTTTTCAGAATGGAAGCCTCATTTTGTCAGACCGAGAAGTCCCTAACTATATGTAAGTTCTTCTCTGAACCTCTTAAGATACTGGCACATTTCCAGAGGCTGTAAGAAAGTTATTTCACCATTATTAATCCCTTTAAAGCCAAACAGACACATAACTATAGCTTTGGAGGGCAATGCATATAGCATCTACTGATTTCAAAACGTCATGCTACTACTAGAATGCGAGACACTTCATATAATGATATTATGCATTTATTCCCAAAACAGAGAGTAAGGTTTTGTTATCACTTTTTAATCAGTGACAATTTGTCATTTAATTTTATCATCTGACACTAGACTCCTGTCACTGTTCAATCCACACAATTAACTCAAGCCATTTCTTCTAACATCTTTTTGTCCCCCTTAGCAATTTCCTACAACTTAAATTTGTAGTTTTCTTCCTCTCTTCATTTTTGCTTATGGATCTTAATATTCATCACACTATTTTCTTCAAGGCTTAGGAACTCAGTCAAATTCTACCAAACATGAACACAGGAAAAGAAGACCAAGATACCAAATTCTGTCAAGCTCTTAAAACAAGTAAAATACCTCCAAAACATGACTGAGGTACAAGCCCAGTAATTCCATTCTGATTGACTCTCCAAACGGTTCATGGATAACTGAACCAGCCCCAAAATGTACTGCCTCTTAGCTGAGCAAAAACCATGGAGAGAATTAAAAGAGGAGTAGCAACATGTGAGAAAGACCAGAAGCATTACTGAGAGGGAGAAAGAAATGAAAAATAAGAAAGCTTTTTGGTATCCCATGCTAAATGAAGAGAGGAAATCAGAGTTGTGGGTGTAAACTAGAGCCCTGCCTTTACAGTAATATGTACAGAAAACAAAACAAATTACACTCTTAATCTGCTACTCATGTAAAAGTTTAGCTGATTAATTTACTGCCTACTTTTAGAATTTAAGAGTGTGATTTTTGGTGTGTTCCTGAAACAAGAAGTCAAATACTTTTTTTTTCCTCTTGCTTATCCAGGCACAATCATTTTCAGCCAGTGAACACAGATCTTTTTTAAAACAAAAAAAGTATATCCAAAACACTTAAGCACACAAACACTAGGGAGACATCACAGCTTACACCAGAGTATCGGTATTTTATCACAGGCACTAATTACTCTGCTCCCTATTTAGATATAATCTTTTATATTGTTATGCAAAATATTCATCTTTTGGAAAAGAAAATGTTCTTCATACCTGCTGTCAAGGTTTTTACACTCCTGAACAATATCATGAAGTGGAGATAATGAAAACATAGCATTTAGTACTGGGATGGCCACTTCTGGGCAGTTTTCTATATCCAGTCGATGAAGCAATTCTAAAACATCCCCTTCAGTGAATTGTAACCAGGCTTGAAGTAGCTTCTTCTTCATTACCTCCTTAACAGCATCTAATAATACAGGAATTAAAATGGCTTAAAACACAAAGGTCAAAAAATACTAAGTTTTCAACATAATTTCACAAAACATTTTATTATAGAAGTCCTTTTGCAAAGCAGTTATACAGTTACTCCTAACCTTAAAAAAAATCCCCAACAGGTTAACAAGAATACCTATGGCACACCACATTTTTGAGGCAATATAATTTTTCTCATTACAGAGAACGAAAAAAAACCTCTATCAAAAAAACGTTCACACGTAAAGACAGCACTTCAACCCAGAAAACCTACAAACCACAAACTCTTGTAGAACAAGGAAATATTTACAGAATTAGAACCATCAAATGGGTAAGGCTGGAAGGGACCACCAGTGGGTCACCTGGTCCAAGCTCCCTGCTCATACAGGGTCGTCCCAGAGCACATTGCACAGGACTGCATCCAGATGGTACTTGAATTATTTCCCAGTGAGGAAGACTTCACAACCTCACTGTGTAAACTGTTCAGTGCACAGTCACCAGCCCAGTAAAGTTCTTCCTCATATTCAGCTGGAACTTCCAGTGCATCAGTTTCTGCCCACTGCCCCTTGTCCTACTGCTCAGCAGCCCCAAGAAGAGCCTGGCTCCATCACAGGATATATTAGGAAAGGTACCTTTCTCCTGAGTATGGAAAGATCAATAAAACAGAAACACATTCACCCAAGGAAAAAGAAGTACCTGTAAAGACCAAGCAATACTGGGCAGGGGATAGTAACCAGCAGACAAGCAGCAACTACTTAAGTCAAACAGAAAAATAACATACTGATAAGAAATAGCAAGTCAGAACATGGGTTTTTCAGTGCTAGACTTCAAAAACAGAACATAACAAACTTCATAAGACTATTACAGAACAGTTCAGTGTAGGGGTGGCAAAGTGCTAACTCGAACTTATACAGAGCAAAGACTTCTTTTTCAGTGTAGGTCTATACAGCATAAGAACACTCAGCTGATTCTCTCTCCCTTGCCTGTCAAGAACACAGTAACATGATCTCCAACTAACCAAAAAGATAGATAGATCAATAAAAACACAGGCATGCATCACACACCTGAAGAGCTCTAGTTACAATTAAACACAGTACTTCAGTGTCCTTTGCTAAGATCCACACAGATCATAATTCTCACAATTCCCAAGCAGCACATCACTCAGCAAGTAAAATGCTCAGAGTAAAATTCAACAGGGCTTAGTACAGACTTTCCAAACAAAGTATATGGATTACACATCAGCATTTAGGAAAACTGGCAGCTTTTGTTGTGAAATTCATGTATATAATCGCTGCCATTGCAGGGCGTTCTATGTAGGCAGGCCAAAATGGTCTTGCTCAGATGCATGTGAGCTTTGATCTTTTGACAACGACACTACACACAACTATAGGTACATTCTGAATGGCTCTTTATATACAGTAACACAGTGCAGAAGACATTAAAAATAATAAAGCTGCTTCATGATGAAATGCATAAGGTCAATCAGAGATTCATTAAAATAAAACTCAAGCTAGTTAAATGAAATCCTTTTCTGATTTGTCCACTATAAGGGGACTTGAAAACCAAAGCAGGAAGCAGATTTTATGTGCTTAAACATTCCCTGCTACCTCATTACTCCCTGGGAGCTCTTATTATTGCCATCGCAGCTTCCATATAAATTGAACCAATAGATTACAAAGTATTCTCTCCAACATTTGTACTAAGATGTTGAAAAAGATGATCTCTTACCAGATCTGTCATTAAGTCCTTGTTGCAACAATTTTACTCTCTGTGCTATTGACAGAGCTCTCATGTGAACTTTTTCTGCCAAAACCTTAAAAAGAATTAAGACAAAAAAATACATTTCTACAAACAATAACAACTGAATCCATGTTTTATACTCTGTTTTATCCATCCACAGACATCCTAAGTCAATAAAGTCTGTAATACCTATACCATTTGCACTGTACCAATACATTAACAAGCAGATCCTTGTGCATGGAAGAAAATGTAAAATAAAATAAACAATAATTTAACACAGCTGACAAGCTCATCAGCTCTGTTTGAATACAATCCCTGAATATGAAAACTATCTTCTCTCTTTAAAGCACCACGAGCAATAAATACCTGCAATAAACTACTGAAGTATGTACTTTTCTTAAAGCCTAGTAACAGAGATTCAGTTAAAAAAAACCCATAATTTAACCTAAGTTAAGAAAGAGCAAAAGACAGTTCTGTGTGGAAAAAATGGAACATTTTGTTTCAAGACCTTGCCTAAGATGCCTGCATAAGAAAGAGACATGTTAGCACACCTCCTTGCCCTTACTCTACATGTAAACATAAGTAACATTTGATACTTCTCAAAACTGGAATACCAAAACATGCCATTTTTGACTCCTACTGTGAGCCTATCTTTACTTGATATCTATTATGTAATAACAGAGAAGAAAATTTGCTTCACAAACATCACAAAATGTATACATAGAAAACAACAGACTGTGCACATAATTTATACTTTTACTATCTGATCCTCAAGAGACAAGTTTATCACAAAAGTAACTTCTATCAAAAGCAAGTTCTGCAGTCAAGTTCAGGGGTTTTAACAAGAAAACTTGTATTAAATCACTCCCCCTCAAAATTTTGGTAAGTGAACATAAATTATCTAACTATTCTTACTGTTTAACCAGTGAAATACAGGAAAAAGCTTTTAAATCTTTATTAAGTCAGCCTTTGAAATTAATGTTACGTGATCTAATTTACCTCATATGCCAGTTTCCTGACAGCTTCCTTCACATCCATAGTGCGGCCTACAATAACTGGCAAAGTCCTTGCTGACGGAGCAATGCATGACAGCACAGCACGTCTCACTTCTGAATTTGAGTCATTTTCAAGCAATGTGTTGTAAACTAAAGTGGTCATAATAATGGTTTTGTAAGTTTGAAATATTATAGAAAAATACAAAACACTAACTAAACAAAACACCCACAACCACATAAACGAATCCCTCCCCAAAAACAAACAAAAAAACCCTCCCCCCAAACAAACAAGAAAACCACACACAAAAAAACCCAATCAATCAGCAGTTAATAAAACCCCTTGCCTGTCCCTGCAAAGCTGATAATTCAGGAAACAGTTCAGGGTCGCAATCTCAAGATTTTATGGCAATTACATGCTGAGCTAGGATCACAAAAGAAATAATGTCTGCAAACATAAGTAGGAAGCTCAGTTAGTAACTCCAAAAACTGCTGCTCTAGATCCCACCCACAAATAACCATTTTGGAGTTTACTGGTGAAAAAAATGGTTTCCAAATGTTGACTCTATAAGACCTCTATTGACTAGCTGTACATTCTCATTACCTTTGAGGTAGATGATCATATTTTGCTATAAATGGGAAACTGCAATCTCCATTAAGCCTACCAAAACGTACATAGTAAATCCCTCACATTATGCTTTTTTATTGTATTCTTCATGCTTCTTCAAAATCAAAAGCAACTATGAATCTAATTTACTCGGGGTACACATTAATTCACCTTCTTGTTCTAGAGACAATGATTAACTATGAAATTTATGTACTCCTAAACAAGCCACCTGTAAACAAACACTTGGAAAGTAAAATTTCAAAGTGGTCACCTTAAGAACAGAAAACTCCAATTAACTAGCTCTTCACAAGAGACAGTATGTAAAGTTTAATCAGGGCACAGTCTATGTAACAGCTGTGCTGGTACAAACCTATACTGTCTACCTAGAGGCAATGGAAGAAGCAGCTTAGTCAAGGATCATACCATACACAAAGAAACACACAAACAGTATCAAGACACCCGTGCTGCAGAGATGCTGATCTCTCTATATTATAGAAAATGATCATAATTTGAGACAATAATAGGTTTCACTATTTTTACTCTTAAGAGATTTTGTACTATTTCAATTCAATTAATAGTACCAAGGGGTTGTTAGAGGGCAAGAACTGAACAAACACATATCACACCTCCACTCCAGTTTGCAACACATTATCTTCATCACCCTACTTCTACATTTAGTTCACAGAGAAGCCCAAGCCAAATATGATTGTCTAGTAGATCTCTCCTTCAAGCAGTTCTGTCTTTTCCCTTTGAATGTATGCAATTCTTGCATCTACACCCTCCCCGGCAAAGAGTTCCACAGTTTATGAATTATTACAATACTCTCATTCATTTACTTGCTGTTTTAAAAAAAAAAAAAAAAAGGCTTAAAAATTCTTTCAAGTAATGTAAATCAACAAGTGTTCTTAGACAAAAGAAAAAGACCATTACTACTTACTATTAACAACAGGACAGTTTTCATCTTTGGGATCCTGAAGCCTTGACAGGGCCAAGACAGCTTGAATTCTCACATTCGAAAATTTATCTTTAAGTCTAATCAGCATAGCTTCATTAATTTTATCAAATAAGTCATCATCAATCTGGGCATTCTCTGGCATATTTCCCAAAATCTTATTAACAAGCTGACATGTTCGAAACCTAACTGCATGGCTGTTCGCCTTGTGAGACTTAGGAAAAGAAAGAAAAGGAAAAAAAAGTATTCTTATAATCAGAATTTTCTCATTTCCAACATAAAGCTCTTAATACACACATGTAAGCAGCTAATATTTTATGGAGTAAATGGAATATGCACTTCGATGTTTCAAAAGCCTTTCCTGTTTAACTTTATTTTAAATAAGACTAAAAAGTCATACAACTGGAAAACAATGGCCTGTATCAGTGGCTCTTCAGAAAATCAGCAATCTCTTCACAAAGGAAGCAGCATGTTTACCACTCCACACAGCCTGCAGTGCATTAGCCAATTTACTGCTCTGCCTCCATAAAACATTAGGAAAACAAAAAAAAAAGACATTAGCAGTAATGACTAGTGATCTTGGCCCGTTCAATAATCTTTCCATGACAAAACACTAGTTTGAGAAAATGTAACTCTATTTGCACGTTCATGCTATTGGAACCATTGATCTTTCTATGTAACACTTGCAATAAACAGAAAGGAGTAATACGTATGCCGAACTACTCGTATGGAAGATCTTTTGTTATTTTTTGTTATCAAAGAAATAGGATAAATTCATTTCCACAACATTTCCACAATTTCATGCTTATAAATGCACCTATAGCAAAGCCTACAGTGACACATCTAATAAGAGAGCAGTTCACATTTTCTCAAAAGCCTAACTTTTGTAATCCAGTTGCTGGGTTATTGTATGGGATGTGGTGGGTTTTGGGGGGTTGGGGAAGCAGGGGGTTACTCATAAGGCACTATTTTTGCCTTGCTTTCACTTTCTAATTTCTAGTTTGTATTACCTCAAGCATCAGCAAGTTTTCCCCACTATAGGAACGTTTCGGTTTGTTATGTTAAAGACTTAATGATTATCATTATTGTACCTCAAGCAGAAATTTAAACACATAATTCAGAAGTAAATTATCTTCTTCTTCCTCCTCACTATCATCTTCTTTCTCAGTCTGATAGAATGAAGTAACAAATTTAGCCGCAAAATTGATCACTTGTTCCACTGCTGGTTCCCGCCTGTAGATTATCATAGCATACTTGAGGAAATGAATGAATTTTTCATGGAAATCTTCTTTATCATCCAACTGGGAAAAAAAGAAAAAAAAAAAATCCAACCACAACAAACGATAACTACCCGGCTCATCTTTCCAAAGCTGCACCACAGAAAAAAAAAATAAAATAAACAGGCTTATAATTGACAGCCTCCCATTTAAGTTTTGAAAGGGGCTTCAATCAGGGGCTGCAGCGCTCGCACAGCGGAGGAGACCCCCGCCCCCGAGGGACGGGCGGAGCGTCCCCAGCCCCACCCCGGGGGCAGCCGTACCTGAGCATAGGTGCTCTTCAGAGCCACCACGAGCTTCGCGTGGTTCTGGTGAGGCTTCTGGGCCAGCTGAAAGGCGTCCCGGACCTGCAGGAGCTTCCTCTTGGCGCCCATGGCCGGGCGGGGGCTGCGGGCGGGGCCGGCCCCTCACAACGGCCGCGCGCGCCGCTTCAAACCCGCCGCGCGCGCCGCGCCCGCTCTCGCGAGAGGTCCGGGGGCGGGGCCGCCGCCATGTTCGCCCCGGCACGGAGCAGGAGAGGCTGTGAGGGAACCCTGGCGCCATCAGGGTCAGGCCTGTGAGCAAAACACACCCGTGTCAACTAAATCCTGGCACGGAATGGGCCGCTCCCCAAATTCTGAAGCATTTGTTGTGAACCTAATGGTTTTTTCCCCCCCAGAAATATTTTAACTTGAGACTAGTGGTTAAGTTCTGTATCTCATTGGAAACAGGAAAGACAACCGTGCTCAAACTGCAGAGCTGTGCTCCTGGTTGGGGGAATGTACGGTTCGCAGGTAATGACACTTGTGATGAGAAGCTGAGGGGAAACGTCCTGAGCAGCTATTAATTAATTACAGAGTTACAGACAGCATTAAAAAATGCGAACAGAAGTAAGAGAGTATGAGCTTAAGGTGTTTCACATGCATATGTGCTTGGCCTTTAAAAAAATAAGGTGTCTGATTACCTCAAGTGATGAAAGCTATTTAGAAAGGACAGGTGGCAAACCATCAAATGGCAGTAGGTCTGATAGGCAGGAATGGGTCGGTTTTGTCTGAGAAAAAATAAATAGACAAACACTAGGGGTCAGTGTTGTTTCAGATCTGGGTCTTCTCAATGTTTTCTTTTAAGAGGCCGATTTTTATCTACCAAATAATGGAATTATTTTCTCCTTACAACGGTGTAAAGGATTATGGGATGTAAGAGCTGTATGGGAAGAATGGAGGGCAGCAGCAGGAGACAAAGTATTTTATAGATAAATATAAATTTGAAAATAATTTAAACATGTACCAGAGGTTTCTTTGCTGACATATTATACTACCATACATCTGTGTATGTTTAAGACAGATACCTCCGTTTTAAAGGTGAGTCGTTTGTATCTTGTATTAATTTTTAAAACATACAGATCTGGCTAGTCCCCTTCTGCTCCTAGAGCGTGGGAAAGGGATTCTATAGGCACAGGTATAGAATTGTACACATTAACATTTTTCTAAAAGTTTTCATTTTATGTTGGAGAAGCAGTCACTCTACAAAACCACTGTAATCAACAGCAAATCCTCTATGAGTTGGGATTATATTTTCTAGGGAAATACAATAGGTAACAATCTTGTATTTACTGTATTTTTACCTGACAATTAACTTCATCTAGATTTTTTTCTGTGACAGGACCCTGTTTGTGGAGAAGAATATAGAAACAGGAAAAAAAGAGCAGATAAAACTTTGTCGTTCTTGTGGCATTAAAAACCCAGGACTTTTACTTGAAGTGAAACTCATAATGCAAACAATTATTTTTGATTTACATATGTTTAGCAGCCCATTTGTATCTGTCTGCACCTCAGGTCTACAGAGGACAATCTTTCCTGGGGAATACCTTATAGTCCCTTAAGATGGATTTCATCTAGAATGTGAGATTTATTTCTTCCAGTCTGCTTTTTTCTGCTGGGCTTTGTATTTATAGGTAGAAATAAAAGATTCTCAGTATAATTGATATTTCATGTGTAGGTAAATAACATGCTGAAGTAGGATCACCAATGCTGACCATCTCTTTGGGGTACCAGATACCTTGTTCAACTGATAGAAGCGTTGCTGTCTTAGCACTATAGAAAGGTACTGTTTCAGTGCCTTGAGTGCACTTAACAGCCTTAATGAGCCCTGCCCAGCCTCACCTGGGCCCTCCCTGTGGTCCCAGGAACCCAATTTCCCCTCAGCCCTGGGCAGGGCCCAGTAAGAGCCAGCTGCTTCCTGAGGGATGGATATAATTATTGACTAGGGGAGCAAGGCTCTGTCCAGCAGTGCAGGCCCAGAGGTCGTAGCCAGTGGGTTTCACAGTTCTATCTGAAAAGCATTATGAAACTCAGAACCTTGCATGGTGCTCCAGACTCTGGAGCTAATTCTGCTCTACTAATTCAACCCTTTTCCTTGTCCTTTGAAGTAATGACCTTCTCTGCTATGGTCTATTTCTGACTCACTGTTCTAGATCCCTTCTCTTTCCTTTGTCTATCCTGTTCTGTGAGCAAATACAGTGCTACTGGGTAAGCCAAGCTTGCTGCATGTCAGTTACTTTGTGGTAATATTAGAGGTAGGTCACTGGATGAAAAACGGGTGACAAGAAATGGAAGTTGTTGCTATCCCATTTATTAGGTGTTCAAGGGGTTTTGTATCTGTTGCATCTGGTTGGCTCCAGTTACTATATTCAAAATGTAAGCATAGTAATATTTCATCCATAATCAGGCCATCATCCAAAACTTGCATATATGTAAGTCAGCTATAAAACTGTATATACATTTTTGAATAGCTACTGTTTTCAGTCAATGAGGAAATAGGTAGCACTAATGGTGATTTTTGAATCCTGCTTGCTTTATGAGGTGAGAAGAAATTACAATTAGAAAGTAAAATACAGAATATTTTATATATAATTATATAGAAAATAGGTAATTACTCAACATGTATCAGTGGCAGCACTTTATACTTGTCATTTTTCTTGCATTCAATCCCAAACAAGTTTTATTGGAAGTAGGATAGTGAATTAGGTGAGCAGGATAACTCTTTTTAAGTCTTCTGCATTTTTTTTTAATCCTTATTTCCTTTTTTTTTTCCTATGAGAAATAAAAAACAGTTTCTGAATTTTCTGTTCTGGGGTCAAAAAGGTACTCTGGGACAGAACTGAATGTAAGTGGAGATCAACGATGGTAGTGATTTATGAATTAAATTAGAATCTCACTTAGGAGGCATCTTCCTTTGTTGACACACTAACTTGAGAAATTTTAAATCAATTTTAATAATACGGCTTTGTAATTTGAAACATAGAATCATAGGAAGGTTTGGGTTGGAAGGGACCTTGAATTCATAATCTCGTTCCAACCCCCACCCAAGTGCCACTATGGGCAGGGATGCCACCCACAGAATATGGTTGCCCAGTGCCCCATCCACCCAGTTCTGACCTAACATGACAGTTAATGACTAACTGTATTGTTCTACCATTTTTAAATGCAAATTTTATTGGACTGCAAAACAGCAGTGGAGTGTAATCTGGGGGATCAGTTTAACTTTGCCTTCATGTATTAAAAAAGAAAACATCTCACTGATCTCAGTAGTACTGGTATTCAAAGAGTGAAAGAATTAGCCTGTATTAACTGTGTTTTGGGAAAGCTATTTGTAGTCTCTTAAACAAAGGTGCAAACTTAGGTATTAAACATTTGTAACAGAAATATCTTTTTTATGTCTTGGAATTTGGGGGAGGGGGACTGGCTCTTTTAATAGCTAGTCTGAAAATTTCAGCAGTTACATAGTCTGCATAGTCAACAAGCAGAAGACACCAAAAAATAGAAGGCATATAGTCTTTTACTCATGTATGTGTTTTTTTGTAATAAAAAGGAAATTAGTTAATGCATCTGAGCAGCAAAGCTACAACCTCTGTGCAGTTACTCACAGACCTTTATAAAAACTGTAGTGAATGACCACCTTCTCTCATAGTTTACTGATAACTAGTGCAGCAATAATAATTCAAGCAGAAGTGTGTGTGTTTTCTGTTTTATTTTAAACTGCCTTTGCTGTATACTGCCCCAAGTTCACAAACACTCTGTAATCTATTTATGTGTTCCAGGTAGTTCTCATAAAGCCCTCAGTTGTATAGTACACGTTTAGATTATGCTTTGTGATGTCCTTGCCATCTTATTTATAGGTGATCCCTAGATCAATTAGAAGAAAAAGATGTTAAATGCTCTTTGAAATGCTCTAGCATTATCTGCTGAAATATTGTTATTGAAGCCAAGTTGAGTTTTTTGAGTAATGGGACTAATGAACTTGAGTCATCTGTGAATTTTTGTTCTATGGTTGCATTTTCTGGTGCATGAGCTCTGATTGAAAGTTTTCCAGTGTTTGAAGTATCATCTGAAAAGTTTTGTCTGACCTCAGAATACTTTACCAGTGACAAATTATGTTCTGCTAAAACACCATCTTGTACCAGAATCCCAAGTTTTTCCCTGTAACCCTCCAAAACACATGAACAGCCTGCTTGATCTCAGTGGTTTATTTCTACTGTACTTGATTATATGGGCTCCTCTGCTCTGCCTATACCCATGTAGGGGTCTCAAGTCTCTCCACCAGTGCATCCAGGTCCAGTGTGTCCTCTGCTATTCAGCTGAACAACCATAAATGCTACTGTCCACCTAGTAGAGAGATAACACAAGTAACTTATTCTAAGTACTTCTAAAACCTTTTGCATTGTCCTGAATTTGCTTTCTATTTTCACTTAGTTTTGTTGGGTTTTTTCCTGAGGAAACAAGGAGCTAGGATATTGTTACAGCTCTTGCTGTTCTCTTGATTGTCCCAATAAGCTTTTCAATTTAATCAAAATTTTACATATAATGAAGTTCCTACAGTTTTTCTCAAATTGATGACCATGTAGAGAAGATATAACCATATTAACTGAGTTAAACTTAACTGTGAGTACATGTCTTATCAGATATCAGACACTTAACAATGCAATGTCCCTATGCCCTAGTCACAGAAAAAGTTCCAGCACCATCTTGGACATTCACATCAGTGAGTGAAGAAACTGTGCTTTGTCATTCCTTTGTGCAAGGATCTGTTTCTTACCTTTTCTTTTTAATGTTTTGTCTGGATTAAACTCCTTTTCCCTGCTTAGCATCTCCCAGCAACTGTGATAATCTTTGTCTTCCCTTCTGTACTGCATTTCTCAGTCCTCATTTCCACTCACTCCTGGAATGAAAATTCTTTCTGCCACTGGAGATTCACAGGCTCACCTTTTCTCACAGCAATTCAAGGGTTTGGTTTCCCTGTCGCAAGGTCTTATCTTCTTACATCTTTTCACTGCTCCTCCCCACCGCCTGTAGGCATTCTTCTGCCCTGATCTTTTTCCTTTTGGAGTGTTATTCTTAACAGCGCTTTATCTGTCTTTGCCCTCACCAAGGGTTTCCCATTTTCGTTTTACCCCGCCCTTAGCCGGTAACAGATAATCCTCCTTTCCAATTCTGATAGTCCTCAGGAAGCTCTTTTCCAAACCTACCACTATCAAAGCGGGAGCTTCTTGCCCAAGAAGGATGGCAAGTACTGCCAGGAGGTGAGACTGGAAAGATGCCTTACCTGCATAGTGCAGGGGGAAAGGAGCAACCTCGCAGCCCCTCTGGCTGCAAGCCAGCGTGAGCTGAGGTGGAGCCCTCTTATCTGCTCCCTGGGGTCTCGTGTACTGGCTACAGTGACACCTGAAAGTGTTGTTGAGCAGCTCTGGGCTTCTCTTACCTGTGCTTTCTCCCTTTTCCTCTTCTCCACCTTTCTGACTTCACCCGACTTGGCCTTCTTCTTCCCCTTTCTGTTCTAGACTTGTTCAAACGTGTTCACTGCTTCTCATGTAACACTTTACTGAAGCACTCTTTAAAAACCCCATTATCTTAATAGCATGCCTTTATTTGTGTGCCCTTTTTTCTGCCTTTTCTGTCCATTTATTTATTTCACGTGTACAGGCCTGGGCTCTTTGAAACAATGTGCAAATTAAAAAGAAAAAAGGACCTGTAATACTGTCAGTTTTCTTCAGGCACCTTTCCAGTGCATTTAGTGTAATTGAGGGGAACCGAGTCTCTGGGTAAGACAGGCATACTGGATCCTGGACACAGCACCAGGGCTCAGCTGTTCTCATGTGCCTCTTGGCTCCATTCTTCTTTCAGCGTCGCAGAAAAAGCTGAGCAAAGGTTTTCTTCATCACTTACTGGTCCTCCATCCAGACTTAGAGAGGATTGCCAAAATAACAGTTTATGAAAGGTGCCCGACATTGCCTTCTCTGATGACCTCTGCAATGCTCTCTCTGGCAGCCCAAGAAAGCAGCATGATTTAATCTTCAGGCGATCTCTGCTACAATAGATCCCCGGCAATGCCTGTGCTGCTGCCTGTATGGCTGGCTCGGCATCTTTGGTGGGGTGGGGAGTGGGAATTTGTAGCACCCAGCTGCTGGCATCTTCTCCTGGCGGAAGCTCAACCATTTGAAGATAAGGGGAGGGAAAAAAAAAAAAATCCCGGTCAGAATGTTTGCACGTGCTGTTCTCTGCCTGGTCGCCTGGGTGTTTTGCTGAAGGACTGGGACATCTGCAGAGAAGGGCGAGCGGCGGCGGCGGCGGGAGCGTGCCCTGTGTGGGGTTGAAGTTCCTCCAGCGCCGGGGGCGGCGAGCGGCGGGGAGGGGACCGCGCTACCCGGAGAGCACACACAGACCTGATTAAAATTCAAGCCTAATGGCCTCTGGCATAAACAACATTCATCAGTCCGTGACTTGCAATGGATCTAAAGCCTCTCGCAGCAGCTCGGCAGAGGAATACAATCGGGATATGCACATGAAAATGTGCAAGAAGATTGCCCAGCTCACTAAGGTAAGTCTCGCTGTTGCAGCCTTCCCCAGGGAGGTAGGTGAGGCTGCCCTGGCCGGGGCGGCTCGGAACTGTCTCTTCTGATGGCCCCAGTCAGGAGGGAAGGGAGACGGGTCCGCTCTCTTAGGGCTGTTGCTGGGATCATCAGTGTGCTCAAACTTCCTTCCGAGCAGTTCCCCGCGGGGCCACAGCCCAGCCCCCGGGACTGCCTTTGTGGCAGACCACGGGCGTCTCGGAGTTAACTTGCTCTAATTACCGTGCGACTGTAATGAGAACAGCTCCGGGTCTGCGAAGGCACAGGGGTTGCCTGTAAGCTGTTCGGAGGCATTGGCGGTATCCGCTTTTCTCCCTAGAATTATGAAGACGGCAAGTAATTTGCATTTTATAGGTTCGCGAGTAATATTGTTGCAAAGCTGCAGCCGAAGCGTGGTACTACAGTACAATAGTACTCTGAGTCGTAGTTAATTGTTCCTAAGGTGCCTCAGTAGCGTCACTTCAAATTACGTTTCTAAAAGATAGGAGTGGGAGAAGAGGCTGGACTAAATTACGTAGTATATTGTACTTAAACTTTTGGTCAAATACTGAGCTACACCACATTTTCCACACCATGTTCAGAAATAAGAGAAAATATGTAAGATGATGGTAGTTATCTTTTAACATGTTCTTATGCTGTATCTTTGCCAGCGAGAAAAACCTGTTTGCTACCCTTGTTTACTACTACAGCTTTTACATGTCCTGTAACCTCACTGCAATTGATAGAGACATTTTAACAATGAAAAAACATTGACAAAATACCGGTCAAACAATAGGAACTCATTCAGGTGTTCAGGTTAGAACGGCTTACTAGTTACAGTACCATCATTCTCATCTCATGATACTGTATGTGATAATGTACATCATGTGTATCAATACATACATAAGGGCTACTTGTAATTACACATATACTTGTTATATTATACTCACTGTACTATACCAATACTTTACAGGTGCTTTGTTTGTATCTTTGTTCAATAGTATTTGTACACAATATGACCCTTACTTTTTGCTCCTGTGTTGCAAAATTTTATTGCAGTGTTTCTTTCAGATGTTTTTTGCTAAATTTCTACTGTTGCAGCATGAGAGGATTGATTTCTTTACTTTTAATAGAATTTCCCCTCCAGATACTTTTCAGTCATCTGAAATAAAGATGATTTATATCTGAAGCTCAAAAAAATACTTCTGAAAAGCAAATAATTCTGTTTTGGAATGTGGCCTTTTAGAACCAATTTTCTCTGCAATAACACTACACTTATAGAGAACTCATGGCAAAACTGAAATTTAAATCATATGCTCTCCCTTCTGAATTCTGGGTAGACTAATGCTGAACCAGCAGTAAACATGTAAGAAGCAAAGCCTGGCGCCAGATTAGCTGAAAAATGGCTATATGGAAAATTTATTATAATCATTTGTGGCCTAAGAGCTCCCTTTCAAATCACTATTTTCTTGGCTATATTGCAATCGGGTTAATGATAATAAAATCCCTCCGAAGTTTAAATGGCCCATAGTGCTTTCCTTTCTTGTCTCTAACCTAGTATGCTATCCTGCTGTTTGTTGTTGCACAGCTGCAGCTTCCTGTCTCATTGACGTTAGATTTTCACTGATAAGGGGATGATGATCTCATTACTCATCCACTCAGCCTCATGCCAGGTGAGATGAATACAAAATGTGTAAATTAGATGTAGGATACAGATCTTGACTTCAGTTCTGTTTCTTTGTTACGTGGTAGTGATCTGCTCCAGCTCTCAAAGGCAAAGCAGGGGTGTGCAAAAGCATCACCAGGAACCAAACTGGGTGAGGTGATGACATTCCATTGTTGCATGTGGTGCTGATTACATCACGAGGCATTGGCCAGTGCGGGGAATCTCCACAGGTAATCTGGACACACAGAATCTGATAGCTGCTCCCATTGTACTGCCCTGGTATTTCTGCTTTTGGAGAGGTAGAATATAGAAAGATTTCATATCTTCAGTCATGCATTTTTCTGTTCTGCACATTTTTGGCTGTAGCAGCAAAAATACAGACCTTTAGAAATGTTTTGTTTGCTTTGGGCAGCAAGCTACTATTTTTTTGTAGTCCATTAATTCTGAAGTCAGTATATTCATATGATTATAGCAGAACCTATGCCTTCATATTAGTAAATAAGTTTAAACTTCTCCATCAGACACTGGACTCTTGGAATGCTGTTTTCTCCTTGCCAGTTCTTTGTAGAGCATAACGCAGAGTTTAAAGTGCATGGTGAATTTTATAAGACACTTTGGGTTTCACTCCCTGCTGCCTCAAGCTACAAATTTCTAGCATCCATTGACTGTTACAGGATTTTCATGTGCTTATGGATTCTTAGGACAGTCCTTTGTAATTGAAATAGGATGAGAAATGCATATGAACTTTTGATGAGTGTTGAGGAGAGTGGACCTACTTTCATTGACAAGGCAGTTTGGGCAGGGCTGGCAGGAATTAGGTACACTGCAGATATCCATGTTATTCAGGCTTCTTTTCAAACCTCTGTCAGTGGGGCTCAAACCTGCTCTTCTGGACTACAGTTCTGGAACCAAGCCTAGTGTGAGTAACTAAGGAGGGCGACATTACCTGGTGATCAGAAATCTACCTAAGCCACAAAACATTTTTGTTTCCTTGTTAGAGACAAATTCCTGGATACCAATGGAAGAATTTTTATTTTTCTTAATGAGAGTAGATAGTTACCCTCAAACACTTCCCTCCCCCCCCACCAGGGGTTCATCTGACTCTCTGTTGTGAATTTGGGAGCCTTGTTGTAAGAAGCATATTTTATATTGCAGTATTACTGGTAGAGTAGATTGTTAGTAAAAAAAAACGAAAAAACCAAGCAGTTGGGCAAGAATTTTGTATATATGTGTTGGCTAACATGAGTCTTAACAAGGGAGGAGAGTGCTGATGCAAGGATAAGTTAATTGCTGGTAAAATGCACATATGCACCCTTTTTATTCCTTCGGGGAAAGAAATGTCAAGGGGAAGCAAGTGTGTTCCTCTTCTAGAAGCAGCGGAATAGGCAGATGTTCCTGAATGACTCTGTGTGGAGCAGTTCAAAATGTTGCACACGCTGCCTGCTTATCACCACCAGTCACAAGAAGGTTTAGCCCCTCAGCTCAGTCAGCAAGGTAGAAAATCTGAACTTTAAATAATAAGCTTCAGTGGAAAATCAGTCAGATAAGCAAAACCCACTTTCCTTAGTTATTTAAGGAGGGATGGCTGACTTTTGAACAAAAACTGTATGCTCATTCTTAGTTCTGTTGGCTTCACTCAGTGGGTGGAAATTTCCAAAGAATGAGCAAGTGACCTGGCATGTATGCGAGGGCATAGACTGTCTGCACCACTCCAGTATCTTGTAGCATGGCTATATATTAGATCTGTATATTAGATCTTTTAACCTTTCCTGTTTATTCGCCATAAATGTGACAGCCATTTTTTGTTTATGGGAATGAAATATGATCAAATTCTAATAACTTATTCTGGAGGCATCTAACAGCTGAGCAACTGTAACAGAGCACTTCTGTGGTCTGCTTATGTTCCTGTTAAAATATGTTGCCTTTTCACATAGTTTATTATACGTTTATTGACCTTATTTACTGTGGTATGTTAACAGTATTCAGTAACCAATGCTTACCGTGGTTCAGCTGTTGTGGATTAGTTATTATGCTGCCATAGCTCTCCTGTGTGCTTGAGGCTTTTTGATCTTTGTTCTCTAGAGAGGTATTCAATATTCTACAGAAATTAAGCAAAATAGAATAGCATAAAAATTAGGACCATGCCTTTGGAGCAGCAATATTTTTCCTTTGGGCAAAGAATATAAAAAACTATTTCTATGTAAGTGAAGAAAGAGAATCTTTTTACAAAACTGCTTAAATTATGTGCTAACAGAACTAATAAAATCAGCTACCAATGACCCTATGTGCTTTATTATGTATTTGTTTGCATGATTTTTGAGTACAATTTTCTATCAGGATTTAAAAGGTAGCATTATCTTTACCTATGAGCTGACAAGAATGTGCAGACTGAGATTTCTTAAATCGTCCTCACTATGTTTTCCTTATGGAACTAAAAGGGAACTTCTGGATCATTAAATGCATGTGCTATGTTACATAATTTTGTTGATGAACTAGCCAAAGGCGGTACTAAAGCCACTACTCCTATGAGGAAGGAACCTAGAATCTTATTATTTGGAGAGAAGTTATTCTTTAAATTAATTCAAGGTATAAGAGTGACATCTCTGTGTTGGAATTACCTCCTTACCATACAAATTTGTCACCGATTATTATATTTTTATGTTCTGTCTTTTCTTTATGGGTAATATTCAAAAGTACCTTTCTCAGCAACACTATGACTGTATCTCTCTCTTAACATTTCCTTTAACCAGTATGTAGATGCCAATGTTTTACAAATGTGTAAAATTATACCCCAATTAGAAGTCAGTGCCAACTCAGTTGAAGATGTTTTCCCATAATTATTCTAAAGCTGTGTATTTTAGGGTTTTGAACACTTTTGTCTTTTGTGTATAAAATACTTTTTTCCCTGAAAGGATCAGGTTCTTTCACCACCAGTCCCCAACCCTCCCCATCATGTTTTCATTAGATAAACGAGTGTTTATGTTTTATTAAAACAGCTGTAACACTGAGGTAGAACTGTTGCCACCCCTACAGTTACATCTTAAACACGTTAACTGGCTCATTGTAATAACAATTCATTTGTTTTTCCTGCCTATACAAAACCAGTCTGACTTTACCTGGTGCTGAAAACCACTTAACCTCTGCTTTTAGTAGGAACAAGTAAGGCATATGAGGGTTTCTTTGCTTGTGCTTAAAGCCATCAGGAAGTGTGTGAATACAGTTAGTGCGGTAACAAGTCTGAGTTAATTCATCCTACATCCCAGTGGGGCACAGTAGCTCAAGCTTTGGTGTGCTGGTTCAAACTTGGCATTCTACTTAATGTGTATTCATTTGTCTTCCAAAGGGTTTGGAGGCAGCAGGACATGCATAACTCTTACTGAGGAAATACTGCCTTTATTTCATAAAGAAACTACAAACTGACTGTATTCAAGTAGGGATTTATTTTTTAAGTTAATAACATTGGTGAAGTTCATCTGAAGTAAGATTGTACCTTTTTAATGTAGTTGTCATTTAAAACTTTGTATGACGTGGTTTTTAGACACTTAAATGCAGTTTTAGATCAAAACAGTTTACTACCAGAGAAGTCTTCTGGTTTAATTATCTTTGAAAGCTACAGCATCTGATTGTAACTATATGACTCTCTTAGAGCGTTATAGAAGAGCTACCTTTAGATGTAAATATGAGATTACAATTGAATATATTTTGCTTTTTTTCATTCAGGAATAGAGAACTGCTAGAATTTTATAATAACGCTGTTAAAAACTACAGTTGGTAATAGTAAATATTTTCACAATGTTGAGATATTTTTCCTAAGATGCTGATGTACCTTAGTATTTCATAAAACCCACAAATTTTCTCAAGACTATGGGACATTGCAATGCAACTGCAATGGATGGCCACTACACTCTTTGCAGACTGTTTCCACTTTTTTGGATGATACACGCTGGTTAAGTTTTCTTGGTTTTGTGATCATTGATACAATCTCAGGAGGTGCCCAGCATATGCTTAGTAAGAATGTCTTCCTGAAATGGGAGTGGGAGTAGTGGCTATATCCAGTCTGGTTGCATTTTACTGTTAGAAATGTTTGGGTAAAAATTTCATGGGTACATGAGTAGTAGTGTAGTAGTATTATGATTTGTATTGTTATGTAGTCCTGTAACTACATAATATGTTTGCTCTAGCTCTAAGGCTGCTTTGAAAGTGAGGGGAGAAACTGAAAGAAAAATATCTTTTGAAAAACACTGTATGCAGAGGTCCATCTGGGCCCCTAGCTTGATTCTGATTGTGCCCAGTGAGTTAAAGGAGCATGGCATGCCTCTCGTGCACTTCTGTGAAGTGTTCTCACTTCCTCCAGTCGTGTGAGATTTTTCAGAGACTGGCAAAGTATCTTAGTACTTAATGTCTGATGTACAGTACTTAATGACTGCATTTTTATGCGATACATTTCTCCAACCACTTCTTGAATTCATGTGACCTTTTAGCTGAATTTGCTTACAGCAGCAAGAACTTAAATTTTGGTTCCTGCAGTAGTAGAAAGTGTCTTTATTAATTCATGGATACCTGAGGGTTCTGATGGTTTCTTAATTGACAAAGCATCTAGAATATATAAAGAAATCTTACATTTTTAAAAGTCCTCTCTTTTTACCTGCAAACTACAGGGGAGTAAGAATTTGATTCAGTCTTTATAATGCTTTAGTCTGGATTGATTAGGAAGAAACAGAGCTCGCTTATGCTTATCACAGATCTACATCGAAGGCAAACCTGGAATAAATATCCTGTTTTAAATAAATTACAATATTTGTCTCTATAGAAATGTGTATTTGTGTTGGGAAAATCTGTTTCACCCTGGGCTATAATTAAATCAACAGTTCTATAGTTATATTTGCAAGATTTACAAATTCTACTATATTTAAAGTAAATACTTTGAAAGAGAGAGATCTTACTTCACAAGTTTGTTTGGGTACTGTAAATTCAACAGTTTTGCTTTATCATAAGCTGTAACAGGATTTTGAAAGATATTTTGAAAGGGTAAAGTTTGAGGTAAATACCTAGAATTGTTTAAAAAACAGACAAAAACCTTTGAAAACACTGAACATATGGCTGCAATTTTAGACTCCTGAAAAATCTTTAAAAGTCTGGGATGAAACGAAACATTGTCTCAAAATAGAGTGTTCATTTGGCAAATAAATTCTATCATCGTTATATTTATATCTGGTTGATGAGATGCATTAGCTCATATTTTTGAAGCATAATAGTCATCAAACTTCTAGAGTCTAGACCTATCAAGCTGTTGTATGAGTTAGATATGTAACAAAAAACCAGCCAGCTACATTAGAAGTAACTTACATGTTTATGAGACTTTTTTTTCCCTTCTATTGACAAAGGATTATTAACTTCACCTCTGTATGAAAAATTCACCTGGACTACAGTAACAACAATAGACAGACAGAAAACACAGGTATAAATGTGACTTGTATCAAATAGATTTTCTATTTCTTGCACATTATCCATCTGAAAGAGCTTTCTAAGATAGAGTTGAACTCTTAGATCTAAGACTGTAATAGCCTAAGACTTATAAGGATATATGAGATCTTAAGGAATTATGCAAGACTTTCACCAAGACAGAAATTGCGAAATGTGAACAGAAGGGCCTCTGAAATCAAACAATTTGGCCTTTCTGCTTGCCTATGTACATGTGTGTGTTAATTTACATTGATTTGTCAATGTTTAAGCATAATCTTTTAAAGTACTTTCATCTAGTTCTGTGGTTTCTAAGAAACAGAAATTCTATCTAATCTTATTTTTACTGAAAAATAATGTGATCCTCTGACAACATTTGAATACAGCTTAACCTGATAAATATGCTCAAGATGAATTTGAATCACCTCAGGGAGAACAAAGAAATAGAAATGTATTTCATGTAAATGCCGTGCTGACTGATTTTTTTTTTGTTCTAGTTCTTAATTACATACAAAATGTAAACAAAAAAACAATAGTACTTTTGCTATGTAAGCGTTGCAAAATTCTTTCAAAGTTATGTAGAAAAGGGTTTTGAAGATAAGATACAACATTAGTCAGGAACTGTAAAAAAAAAATTTGCAACATCCTATTGTAGGGAGGCAGATTCTTCAAAGATCTGGGATAGATCTCACATTATTTCATGTATTAAGTAATGACCTGGAAGTAAAAATAAACAACATATTGAAGCTAATAGATTATACTAATTCAAAGGGAGTCATAAACAAAATGGAAAGAAAGAAGGAATACAGATAGAAGATAAAATAAACTGCGTTCAGTTCATAAACACCCAATATCTGTTTTGGTTTGTAAAACGTTGGTTAAACAGCAGGAAGTGGTATGGAGACATGTAGCCAATATGAAGTTTGAATGTTTGGAGTGCCAATTTTTTTAAAGCTTCTCTTATACTAACCATTTGTGTGTTTATGTTATCAACAGTTGCTGCAACTATTTGGATGCATAAAATTATTATTGTGCTTTCAGGAAGCAAAGGAGAGATTTGAAACTTAGTTCATGAAGTCCCTCATCATACGTTAGGGTAGTATGATTCATCTGAAATCAGCATAGATGTAAAATTGGAGGAGTACTGTAGGTAATCATAGCCTAGGCTATTACCTTAATTAAAAGACATTCTTCTTCAATGATAGAAAGAACGAAACTTGTTGGAGTATTAATTAATGGTGATTTTATTTTCTATCCTGTAGAGTTAGTGACAGAGGAGGCCAAGGGATAGAGGAGCCATTAATTTAAATAAGTTACTTTTAATAATTTCTCTGTCCTTTGCTTTTAAAGAGAGCCTTTTAAGGCTGGCATGTTTACAGATACTTCACTCTGCTCTAGTCCACTTGGGAAGTAGACAGGACATGTTCAAAGAACCATTGACCTGCTTGTGATGACAAGTTGCTGCTGCCACTAGTGAAAAGGAGATGATGCTGTCACCTGGCATCAGTGAGCCTCTAGCAAACTATTTGTAAATGGAAGCTTGTCTCCATCACTGCTTCATTTAGAGTGCTCAGGACTACACTGTTTGGCACCCCCATCCAGGGCCTTTTCTCCTTCTTGTGGGTTTTTTTTTTCACTTTTAGCTCTTTCTCCATAAGGAAGGATTTGTGTCCACTAGCTTGGGTCTGAAGGAAGAACACTTAGGATCTTTTGCTTTTCTTGGATTCACCTTAGCATCCTCACTCATCGCCTTTCATACTAAATTATCTTACTTATTCAGCTAGTAAAACAACCTGCTAGAACCATATTTTTTCATTGTGATAGTCAGGTTCCTATAAGAGTAGTATTTAACACTACTGTAGGAAGCGAGAACCATCTTTTTTGGTTTGAGTGCTTTAGCTTTGAATCATAGAATCGATTGGGTTGGAAAAGACCTCAGAGATCATTGAGTCCAACCCTTCGTCAAACTGCCGTCT